>CM030361.1:269154684-269789672 GCA_017893485.1 Hemerocallis citrina | reverse complement strand
CCAGAACCCCTCAGGATCCGGTTCCTGGCCCATCGATCCAAGACATCGGCAATGCGAACATACATGCATGCCACTACCCTGAACTTGGATTCCGTCTATACTCCGGTCCTCGATCAACCTACACCGGTTAAGATCCAACGGTACCCAAGGAGTGACTCCTCCACATTTCCTTAGGGTAAGAAAACATATGTCTTGATGGTCGATAGCCCCTAGGATAATAATATCACCCTAGACGAGCACAACAGACTGGGTACTAGCTAGTAAGCTATATACGAGTAAACAGAACACATACGAGCCAACAAGCTACGTATGAAACCAACTACTACATACGAGCCAACAAGCTACGTATGAGACAACAATATACATACCAGCCAAATAAGCTGCGTATGAGATCAACAGCTACATACGGCCCAGTCGAGCCATGTACGAGCAAATCACATACCAACAACCATACAGGTAATCAAACCTGAAAGCAACCAACCGTGCTTACTAGCAACTTGATCTTCTATAGTTAGAAGCAACAGAAGAATCTACTAACAGTCTAAAACAAGCTTTCTATCAATGAGAAGCCCAAAAGCGACATCCAACTTCTATCGAGCTAACAGTTGTTAGTGACCTTCCTAACCCTCATTACCGATGAAAATGAGTAATGTTCACATGATAAGGTCCAACCTTATCTAGGGTCTCATACAACTAGAATCCGTGGTTTCCCTCCCCAATTGAACTAGAACTACATGCACTAGATCCTTGGGTTCTTTCTTCAAGTTAGAGCTAGGATCACCTAGGACTAAAAGCATGGGTTCTCTTAATCTTTCACTGCGATCATAATACAATTCCGGTGTGGTTCCTTTGAATCTAGAGCTACTATGCAACTTGAGTATTGCAAATATAACGCGATGGTTTTTCACTAATGCTACCACCACAACATGGTAGTTCTCTGCTACCCTACAACTATAACGCGATAGTTCCTTACTAACGCTACAACTCCAACAACATGATTTGTTTCTGTTACTTAAGCACGAACCTATAATGGCCTTAAGCATGGTGTATAATCTTAACTTCAACCTACAATAACTAATCATGGTATATGACATAACCATCAACCCACAATAATCTAATCATGGTATATAACATAACCATCAACCCACAATAATCTAATCATGGTATATAACATAACCATCAACCCACGACACTCTTAAGTATGAATACGATTAAGCATGCACTTATAACAATCTTAAGCATGAATAATCACTACAATCTAAACATAAAGATTTACTGCAATTTAAGCATGAGCTATACCTAAGCATGGATGGTTACTACAACTTAAGCATGCATGTTAGCTTAACATGAATATCCACTTACTTACCATGGATATTTACCACAACTCTAAGCATGATTCTTAACTTTCCTACAATAATCCAACAACACACCATGTACATAAACAAAAGAGGTCATACTTATATATTTCGATATTACTATATATGGGTAACTCATCCCCATATACATAACTAATCCGTTAATTCATACCAATACACTTATCCCATCCATACATCATATCGAGAATTCAGTTTATTCGAACTTCCTTAAAACATCAAAATACGTATATCAAACCATACACACCATATTTTGATATCGTCATATAAATATGACTCATTCCCATATACACATATACGTTATTCAACCATCTTTTAAAACATCAATACGTAAATAAATTTAAACTCACGTAGTTCTCAACCCACAAAAACACATAAATAAATTAACTCACATATATCTTTAACCACAGAAATACGCAAATAAATTACACTCACATATTTTTCAAACCACAAAATACATAATAAATCACACTCACATAATTTTGCGAAGATCCAAAGCGCCATGCCACCTCGCATCCAAGGTCGCAATATATCCTATCATCAATTTCAAAGCAATTAAACTCAAATCATCCAAACCAATCATAAAAGCTAATAACACTATTGCAAATGTCACACAAGCGTTTATTGAACGCTTGGGATATACACGTGCGATGCACGTGATAATCTAATGCCTATGGTATTTTCATTCCCAAATAATTAGTAAAATTGCCCCCAAAATATTCTAATAGTCCAACTACAATTTCTATCACTATACGAGAATTAATTTATATCCATATAATTCTCTTTTACAAACCCAAAACCCCAATTTACTAATAACTTACAATCTCTCTAACAATCCACTAATTTCTCACATCTACCACTTCCAACATCTCTAAATCTCTCTACCCTAATATTCCTACTCAAAAAAATTAACCCAACTAAATTTTATACAATAAAATAATTAGGGTTTTACCTTCCCGAAATCCATTCGAAAATCCGACCCTACCACGATGTAGAGAATCCCTCACTTAGTCTACCCCTCACTTTAATTTGGAATCGACGAAGAATCGGAGGGGATTTAAAGTGGGGAAAGTGATTGGCAATGGGTTCGTGTGGTTCGGGATGGGAACTGATCGGGAATGGAGATGGAAAGGGAAGGAGAAGAAGGAGAAAGAAGGAGATGGAGGAGGGATGGGTTTCCCTTTCCTTCGGCTGGCGTGAATGGGAGAAGGAGGAAAGGAGGAGGAGATGAGGCCGGGGGGGGGGGGGGTTCTTAGGGTCGGCATCGAACCCGGAAGGGAGAAGAAGGAGGAAAGGAAGGAGGGGTTGGGTTTTCTTTGGTTGGGAGTGAACAGGAGGAGGAAGAAGTAGGGGAAGGAGAAGGAGTAGGGGACCGGGGGGGTGGTTTCTGGGTCGGGGTGGAACCAGACGGGAAGAAGAAGAAAGAAGAAAGGAGAAGGAGAAGGAGAGAAGGTGGGGGGTCCTTTTTGTAAAAATGTAATAATAAATAAGTAGATAGATGAATAATGTAAATGGATATTTTGTATAAGCCCCTAGTCTTAATACATTTCAAATAAAGCCCAACTCTCTACTTTAATAATCCAAACAATACAAAATACCTTAAAACCACTACGTAATAATCCGTATAAAATAATTTAATTTCGAAAAATAATTAATAAAATAAAGTAGATAATAACTGATATTTCTCAATTAAAATTAACTATTATCAGAAAAATATATAATTGCATGCAGTTCTCAATTGCACACAGATTACGATGCAAAATAGCCATCCGCTATTTTTCGGGTTGTTACACCATGTATACTTCCATGTTTAAGCCAATCTAGTTTTTGAAGACCCGGTTCACCAACCTCTGGTAGTTTGCTCCAACCGATCTTAAGGCCGAAGCATAACCCGGTAACAATAGAGCCCTTGGTCTGTTATGAAAGAAGTCTTTGGGATATTTGGGAGGAACATCCAGATCTGGTTGTATCTGGAGAATGTGTCCATAAAGCTGAGAAGCTCGTGTTCGGACATCGCATCGATCAGGGCGTCGATGCTTGGAAGGGAAAAATGATCCGTTGGAAAAGCCTTGTTGAAGTCTGTGAAGCCTATATAGATCCTCCATTTCTTGCTGGCTATCTTCACCATCACGATGTTTGGCCAACCACTCTGAGTAGTTGACTTCTTGAATGAAGCGGGCCGATAGGAGCTTTTCAAATTCTTCTTTCACTGCTTGCTGCCTCTCGGGGTCGAACTTCGTCACCTCTGTTGCAGTAGCTTGGAGTCCAGATAGAAACTCAAATTTTGCATTATAAGGTCTTCAGAGATGTCAGGCATATTCACTGGGGGGGTGTCCATGCAAACAGATCCCTGTTTCGTTGGACACAGTTGATGAGATATTCTTTAAGGTTGGAAGCTAAAGCCTTACTCGAACCATTTGGCCACTTCGACCTCGGAGAAAGGGACCTCCTCTAACTCATCAACGGGTTCAGAGCCGATCAAACTCCTATCGCAGGGGAGTTCGACTGCATCGAGAAGGAGGACTAAGCCCCCAACCGTGGCTGTATAGCAAGCCCGGGTGGCTTCTTGGTTACCTTTGAAGACCCCTACCCCAGCCTTAGTGGGGAGTTTTATCATCATATGGTAGGCTGAGGGTACTACCTGTAGAGAGGCAAGGTCAGGGCACCTAAGAATGGCATTATAAGCTGCCTTGACATCGACCACCATTAAATCCATAGGCTCAATTCGGCTGGGTCCGAGATTTTCCATTTGTGATGTCTCGGGTAATGATCCCCTCGATCTGGACTAGAGCGCCAAAGAAACCATGAAGAGTGCAGTCTTCAAGCTTTAGCCTTTCTCAGGAGAGTTTCAATCCTTCGAAGGCGTCGAGGAACAGAATATTAACGAAACTCTCATTATCAACAAGGATGCACCGAACCTCGTGGTTTGCCAAATCGAGGCTAATGAAGAGGGCATCACAGTGGGGGATCCTGACGCCCTTAAGGTCTTCGTCTGAGAAAGAAACGGCGAGTCTGTGACTTCAGAGAGGAGGGCTGTTGTGGACTAAATTTACTGGAGGAGTTCGAGTCTCCCCCATTTGTCTCCCCATGTATGGAGTGGAGGATGGACATCCTTTCAGAGCCCTGAGGCTCGGAGTCTATTTCCGGGCGCTTGTAGGTCCACGGGGAGGAGAAGTTCTCGGGTCATTCCGAGTGAACTTGGACAAGTAGCCTCTGCAGATGAGAGGCCCAATTTCATCTTTAAGCACCCGATAGTTGTCAGTCTCGTGGCCATGATCTCGATGGAACCGCCAATAAAACCTCTTGTCCCTCGTTTGTTACTGTTATTGGACCGAGGGAGGTGCCGAATCAACCTCTCTTCTTCCACCTCCATGAGGATGGCGAAGACACTCGCGTTAAGCGGAGTGAATTTCTAAATTTGGGGCACTGGAAGAGGTTGCCTCTACCCGGATGAATCTTTTTAGCTTTCTTTGGTGCCTCAGAGTTGTCTATCTTCCTTTTTTCCTTTGGCCGATGATTCTTTCTGGCCCCCTGGATGCAAGGCCTCTTCAGCCCAGATATACTTCTCGCTCGGGAGAAGGAGGTCGAGGAATTCAGTGGGTGGCTTTTTGGCGATGGAGGTCTTCAACAGATTGTGTCGGGCATTGTTCCTGAAGGTAGCTACCGGGACCCCAGCCTTGAGAGAGGAGATTGGTCGAGCCTCGAATGTGAACCTTTGGATGTAATCCCGAAGGGAACCTCCGTCCTTCTATTTCAAGTCAAGAAAGGAGGCGCTCTTACACCTGATCATGAAGTGAGCGAGGAAGCCCTCCTCGTGTTGGTCAAAGGAGAATATAGAGTTCGAAGCAAGTTAGGATTACCACTCTCATTTCGAGCCTCATAGCGTGGCGGGGAAGGCACAACAGAGGAGGGCATCCGAAGTGCTGTGAATCATCATGAGGGTTTTGAACCCACTGAACGTGATCAACCAGATTCAACTCCCCATTATAGGTCTCGAAGGCGGGAGGCTTGAAGCTCCTCAGGACTGGGGCTTCGAGGATTTTGGAGGAGAAAGGGAGTCGGATTGGGCGGTACCTTCGGCCTGATTACTTCTCGTCGTCCCCTATTCGGGCGAGCCAATCTTGCATCTCTTGTAGTCGCTTAAAGACTGTGCCTCCTCTTCCCTCGCTTCGGGTGGACTCGTAGGACTCTTCATGCTCAGTCACTACGATGCGGGGGTTGTCGGTGTGCTGATCGTTCCTAGCTACGCCTCAGAGAGCTTGGAGGACCTCATTTTGGAACTCTTAGAATTCGGCCATCGTCACGTGCCCTCCTTTCCTCGTGGCCATTCAGGGGTCGACGGTCCCTCAGGGAGCGATTGCGCTCTTTCTCTGCTTTGTGGGAGGAGTGACGACTTCGACTCGAAGCATGATTCGAGGATCCTTCATTCCTAGAACGGTTGAGGCAATGGTGAAGGTATTCCTTGTCCTTCCGATTGTTGATAACATTTTGAAGGTCTGATATAGGTGGTCGGTCGACCCTTCGGGCAACTGAATGGGAGGCTCTCGGAGCAGGCCTCTGCTGGCGTTCGTCCCACCACTGTTGCGACCCTTGGGTGGCCGGACGACTGCGGGACAGAAGAGGAGGAGATGGCGGAGGGGGGTCAGCATGACGCCTTGCAATAGTGTTCCTCTTGGCCTTGGTGGCCGTGGGAGAAGAGGGTTATTGAGTGGGATCTGAGTCGGAAGCTAGATCTGTTTGTTTCCGACAAACGGCGCCAATCTGATGCTATTGTTTTCTGTTGTGGGATCAATAGATAATGAGTTCTTTTGAGAAGAGGAAAGAGCAAGAGCAAATCTCATTCATAGATATGATCCTGATGAAAGATTGATGCGTGTTTGGAATATGTGGATCTGGTGGTGGTTGCACTGACCGTTGACGGTGGATACCTGCAAAAAGCCTTGAAACGCTGGGAGTTCTCTGGCGACAGGCCCTCCGACGATCAAGTCAGTTACTAGAGAAGAAGATTAGGGTTTTAGAGGATAAAGATTCATTGCCTTGTGGAGGGAGATTAGTATTTATAGGCAGAGAGTGGGATCCTTGGTGGACCGGGTTGACCCTCTTCTATGGGCCAAATTGGAGTAGTGGGCCTGCCAGCAGCCCACAGGGAGTATATGCCTGTTTTTAAGAGATCTCTGGATTCGTTGGGATCAGACGATTCAGATGGACTCGATATTAACCCACATCAACTCTTAAGCATGGGAGGTACCTTCTTTGGATCAAAACACAATCCTTCTAGAACTAATGTTTTTTTTGAATTGTATCATAAGCGAAGGAAGAAAGTCCGTTAGGTGAAGATAGATTACCATTAATTCCAAACCGTATCTTTATAAAAACGCAATTAACTATATACTTTTTCCACTTCAGTGTAACTTTACAAATTGATATGGCTAAAAACAGAACTAAATCGGCACCGTTCAAATCGGGCACAAATCTTAAAGCTCTCAGCGGTAAAACGGTAATTTCACCTACAAATGGGTCTGAAATGGGAACTAAGTCTTTCTTCAAACCCCAATAACCCATAAACGGATTTGTCCTATTGGGTATGGGTAGAAACCCATTACAAACCAATTGAGATATTTAAAGAGTAATCCAAATTCATGGTTATCTCTATGAAACGATTTAAACTCCACATCTTATCCAAAAACACTAGGACATAAGGATAAATGATTATCTCTAAACTGTCTCTAAAGGTGACTGTAAATACCCCCCCTCCCCCCTCCCCCCCCCCCCACACACACCATAAAAAAGATAATCAATATTATTTAACATAAAGATCTTTCATAATCTTCCTGATTACTGACAAGAGCGTTGGATGGATCGTCGTCGGGATCCATCCCGGTGTATCGAACTTTTTTGCAGGTCAACGACAGCGGCAAGAAACCAGTCAAATGTCGGTGAAAGTCAAGAGGTTTGCTTTACTGTTTCCAAAAAGAATCCACAAATTCATCTGTTTGCTCTCACATAAAAATTAGCAGCAATAGATTGGCACCGTTTGTGGGAAACGAAAAACAATCCAACCTTACTTCATTAGCAAAAGTAGTTTCAAACCATGCATCCGAAAGAGAAGGGGAAGGCAGCGGCCTCCACTCGAAGAGCCATTCCTCATCCTCCTCCTCATCCAGTCCACGATGTCCTTCCTCAACTCAATCAGCAAGTTCATCAACTGCAGCCTGAACAACCTCCTCCTCAACAGGCCCCTCCAGGGACTCGGGGGGCTGCCTGAGGGGGCTCTTGTCAAAGACGTCCAAAGCAACACCCTCATCATGACCATATTTCGGTCCATAATCCCTCAACTGAATCTATGACTTCCCATAGTCCTCCAGGGCCGAATCTCCGTCAGGTAATTCTTAACCGTCAGCAGGGGGTCGACCTGTGAACTCACTTGAATAAATGGCGAGCCCCTAAGGAGAACCCTTAACCTGAGCACCCAGGGGCCTCGAGAGACTGGACCCCCCTAGACCGAGGACCACAAGATCCCCTCTTGTAAGGAGGCAAAGAGAGTCCCCTCCACATCATCCCCCTCCACATCATCGGCAGAGAATTCATACTCTAGTAAGCCGAGCCACACCTAGGGATCACCGAGCTGGAAGGGCACCAGTCACTCGGGCCGAGCTCCAGATTTTCAAACAAGATATCGTGCGAGCTCTTAATATTGCCACAACTCAGGATCAATGTGCCTCTAACCCTCACCATACCACCACTCATGAGGGAGAGTCCCGAGGGTCGACTAGATCGAACTAGAGGGATCACTCTATCCACCGCCGTTTCCACAAGATGGAGAGGCGCCTAAACAAGATCAATCCCGAAGAAGAACAACGAACCAATAGGTTCCGCCCAAGCAGATCCCCCTTCTCTAGGGCCATCATGGAAGCTCCGATCCCCGAAGCCTTTAGGCCGCACCGCTTTGAATCCTACAATGGGGAGTTGGACCCAGCCGATTATATCGAGAGTTTTAAAACTCTCATGATGATTCATCAAGCCTCGGATGCGATCCTTTGCAAGGCCTTCCCAGCAACAATGAGGGGACCAATGCGAGAGTTGTACTCCTGTCTATCCCCCGCCTCCATCTTCTCATTCAAACAGTTTGAGGAGGCTCTTCCTCACCCACTTTGTGGGAAGTCGGCGAGCCGAGAAAACTATTGCATCCTTGCTGGCCCTCAGCCAAAGAAAGGGTGAACGCCTAAGAGATTACGTTCGGCGCTTCACCGCCGAAACCCGGTCTATTGCCTCCCACAACCAATCAGTAGCCTCTGTGGCGTTCAGGCACAACGTTACTAACGCTGACATCAAAGAGTCCCTTACCAAGAAGCCTCATCGGGACGATAATGGCCAGCGTCGGCCAGCTCCTCGTTTTGAGAAGTTCACCCCCCTCAATGCTAGTATATCAGAAGTTCTTATGGAGGTGGACAAGGAAGGGCTACTTCGCTTTCCCTTAGAATGAATACCCCTGGCAAGAAAAGGAATAGGGATAAGTGGTGCTGCTCCCATAGGGATCACAGTCACGATAAGGATGATTGTCGGACTCTCAAAGAGGAGATCGAAGAACTCATACAGCGGGGACACCTGGCCAAGTTTGTCCGAAAAAATGGGGCCGATCTTCCACCCCGAGGAGCCTACAAGAGAACAGAGAGGCCCATCGAGTTTGAAGACTTCGAACCTGGGCCATCCTCCACCTTATCCATGGAGGTCCAATGGGGGGAGAACCAAACACCTCCCAAGAGGCTTTCACCCTATCGTCGAAGTAGGATTTCAGTTTTCAATAAGGCCGATGCTTGTAACACGGCCAAAAGCATGTAATAGTGGCTCACCCCATTGAAGTGGCCACTTAGTTTGTTTCAATAAAACTTATCTTTTTTATATTTAAAATTATTGCATTTGTCTCATTTCTATCTCTTTGAGTCACATCTACGACTCGTTAAACAGTAAGTTCGGAGTCCAGCTTGTCCTACGGGGCTGCTCCCACAACTTACTAAGCTCAAAAAATGTGTTCGGAGTCCAACACTTGGTTCGACGCCGCTTTAGCCGCTTGTAAACAAACAAGTGCGGAGCAGCTCACCATTCGGAATTGCCCCTACAACTCGTTAACCCCATCAAACAACAAGTTTGGAGTCCAACACTTGGTTCGATGCTGCTTTAGCCGCTTGTAAACAAACAAGTGCGAAGTAGCTCACCATTCGGAATTGCTTCTACAACTCGTTGAATTTCTTAAAACAACAAGTTCGGAATCCAACACTTGGTTCGATATCGCTTTAGCCGCTTGCAAACAAGCAAGTGCGGAGCAGCTCACCATTCGGAATTGCTCCTACAACTCGTTGATAACCTCATAACAACTAGTTCGGAGTTCACAATCATGGTTCGAAAATTGCCCTTACAGCTTGCAAGTATGCGGTTATTTTCGTCGTCTCACTCGCCTTCCGAGTGGTCTTCTTCTCTATGAGTTCGGAGCTCAACTCTCTCCAAGAGTTGCTCCTCAAACTTGTCTCCCAAAAGGCTCTCTCCTAGAGCGTGGGGATGATTCTTCGTCCCACTCGCCTTCTGAGTGGTCTTCTTCTCTATGAGTTCGGAGCTTAACTCTCTCATAGAGTTGCTCCTCAAACTTGTCTCCCATACGGCTCTCTCCTATAGAGTGGGGATGATGCTATTCGTCCCGCTCACCTCCTGAACGCCAATCTTCTAAGAGATTTCGGAGCCTAACTCGTCTAGAGACGCTCCTTAGACCCGCCTCCAACAATGGATCTTCTCAACAGTTATACAAAGCTCTTCTTAAACTTCATGAAGACAAAGATATTGCGGGACTATTTTGACCATGAAGAAGGATGATTCTTCAACTGACTTCTGAAAAGATATTGTAGACCTTTGATTCAGCTTCGAAACGAGGGGTTACGCGCCTCGATCCAACCTCCATAGCACCGGGAAAGTGGGTTACAACACAGTTGCGCCAAACAAAAAATAAAGGAAAAACTTCGCCTTAAGATGCGAGCTTGATCCTGATCGACCGCTTAGATTGTGCCACATCCCTCAGAGCCAATTCCGAGCAAACGTGGATCCGAACATGAAATTAGGGAAAACTTTGTCTCAATATTCACTCCTGATAAAGATCCAACGGCTCAGATTGCGCCACATACTTTGAATCCAAAATTTGAGCAAGCGTGTTCCCAAACGTGGGGAAAAACTTTGCCTCAAGATGAGAGCCTGATCCAGATCGATGGCTCAGATCTCGCGACGTCCTTCGGATCCAAAATCTGATCAGATCTGCCTCCAGATGCGAGCTTGATCCTGATCGACAGCTCAGATCTTGCACGTCTCTTGGATCCAAAATCTGAGCAAACGTGCCCCCGAACATGAAATTGGGGAAAAATCCACCTCAAAATTCGTGTTCGATCATGATCAACGGATCAGATTTGCCAAATAAACAAACAATTTTTTTTTTACTACAGGGTTGGCTCTGAACTCGTTTGGACCCAAACCCACAAACCACTCCTCTTCTTCTTCAGAACCGTCATCTTCAAAAACCCAAAAGAAGCGAACTGCGCCATTATCTTCTTGTCCCATGAAACCCTATGAACGGGTGGTGTGTAACTTATATACAGTATTTGGAATCACCGACAAAACTATAGGTAATTCAGCAATCACTGATGCATGTTCTTCCTTGAGTAGTGCTGCAAAACCATTGATGCACCTGATGTACGAGTAAAAGATGGCATCTTGGGCTTTCTCTTTGCTTCTCCATCGAGCTCCATAAGCTCCTTTGCCATCCTCCAACTCCTTCAACCCCAACAGTGCACCTCTCCTTCGACAGCTCACTGACCTCACCATCACTTTTGCCGAACTCCGCAAGCATCCCCCACATCGAGCTCCCTTGCCGACTTCGAGCACTTCGAGCTTTCCTTCACCGAGCTCCGCCATAGCCTCTCCATTATCAAGCTCTCCTCCTCGCCGAAGCTCCCTCCTTCGCGAGCTCACTCCGATGCCGAGCTCCTCACCATACTCGAAGCCTCGCCGAGCTAGGCCTCCATGCCACTGTCCCCGAAGCATCACCTCCACTAGGCCGAGATCCACCGCCACTTTTCGGCAAGCTCCCCCTCTCGCTGTGTCGAATCCATCAACGAGCTCATCGCCGAGCTCTGAGCTCCTCGCCAACCCGTAGTATCTCCAAGCTCCGAACCCATCGCCAGATGTCACGCCCCGCTTTCCAAAAATACGGAATACGAGTACGTAACAAAAGCCCAGCGAATGATTTTCATCATCCATAAACTGTTCAGGAATTCTTTACAACATATCACAATAAAATCAGAGTCGAAAGCCAGAAAAATCAACCACATGCACATATGAACCAAATACCAACAAGAATACTTGAAATAAAATATATTAATTTCAAATAGTCATGATCTGAATAACACAAATATCCTGGGTCATATTGCCCAAATACAAGAATAAATTCAAGTATCAAAAATACAATATTGTTCAAAGCAAGGAAACAAGAAATAATGATAGCAAGACTCCAGCAACTAGTATCTCATGTCACAAATACCGTCTGGAACCTGTTCTCCAAAATCTACAATTCAACAAATACAGGAAAGAGGGAAAGAGAAAACACAAGTACCCGTCAATTGCAAGTTACGGGTCACAAATAATGTAGGATACAAGCACATGGAAATGGGTGAATCTAAGTAACAAACCTAGCATGGTATAATCATAATGTCCAAAATAAACAACTAGCATGGTAATGTGATCAAGTGTAAAATGGCTTAAATCAAGTGTCAAGAAATCAAGTAAACAGGTCAACATGTAACAGGTATCAGGTAACAGGTATACAGGTAAACAGGTAATCATGTAACATGCATCAAGTTTCAAATCACATGTATCTTGTAGTCAAGTATCAAGCAAGCATATATCATGTTCAAGTATCATGTTCAAGTCTTGTAGTGATTACTATCTAGGTAGCACTTCATGCGCCCCATATTATAACACATGGTTGCTACAACAAACACTTTTGCTTTAGATTTCATAGTGGACCATACAAGACAGTGTACTCAGGTATTCACAGAATCACAGAACTTGGTCAGTAACTTGATCGGTAACTTGATCGGTAACAGAAATTAACTTGATCGGTAAACTTGATCGGTAAACTTCGGTAAACATGTAATACAGGAAACACAAGTCTCCTTCCGAGTACACGTTTCTGCACTATCCACTACTAGATCTTTCCCATTAAACCCCGGCTTGATTATTTATTATTATTCTCAGACAGGCAAGTATAAGCATGAAACAGTGCCAAAAAAACATATTATAATCAGTACCAAGTCTAGGGTAATAAATAATCACGCGTAGATGATAGACAATCACATAAATGAGCAAAACAGTGTATGTTCATATTCAGGATAGCATGACAGTACAGTACTAAAACAGTGATTTCCGCTACTACAAACATCCAAATATGGATCCGTCGAAGGATCTGGAAAATAGACTTCCACACGAATCCAGCGTGTATAATTATGTCATATAGTGGTTCACAACATCATAACTCAAAACAGGTTTGAATCCAGAAAACATGTACAGTCAGAAATCAGGAAAACGAATTCTCAGTCAGGAAAACAACATCAAAACCTCTTAATTAAATACAAGAAAAATCTGGGGTATTTTTCTATATGTCTAGAATCAAAATATAAAGTTTCATAATATTCCAGTAAAATTAGTTCAGTCATCAAAATTAAGAAAACATCAAGAAACAACACTTTGGAAAATCTGGAAGTCCCAACACTGCTATACGAAAACTAAGATATCTCGCAACCAGTGAAACGAAATCCAAATCCGCCAAAGGGGGGTGAAAATAGATAAAATATAATAAATTTTATATTTCACAAACAATTTTCATACAGTATAAGGAATCATAGTGAAAATAGGATTTTTTACAGAACAGCGCGCAAAATACAACACGTAAAGATTTTAGAAACGAGTATGAAATACCACATAAAACTTATCAATAAAATTCATCAAAATTCTGGGTAATCCCTAACTTAATAAAGAAAACACTGGCCAAAGTTTCGAATCAAAATAATATAGGTATCATAGTTCTTTAAAATAATTTGTCATCAAAATTACCGAGAAACAGAATCTGGAAACGATCGACACCTCTATACTAAAACAGTCATAACTCAGTCATATGAAACCAAAATCAAGCAAGGTTAGAGGGGTTTGAAAATAGACGAAATTATCTAAAACTCATATTTTATACCGAAATTAAGATACTGACTGTAGCACAGCCGAAAACAGCAAACAAAACAGAACATGCAGAAAATACAGATTTCACCCTTAAGAACAAAAACAACATAGATTCAAGAATATTGATCTAAACACATCCAAACTTGAAATAACGCCTACCAAGTATCTAAACATCATGATTTAGGGTTAATAACATGTCTACGTCTATTATTTTACATGGGTATCAATCAAAACACGAATTTGCACACAAGTCTCACATACACGTCAAAAATCAAGAACGGGCGATTCCTAGGTTATTTCATGTCAAGATTGGTGTCGTGAGTCTTCTATGGTCAAAATATAACAATAGAGACAAAACTCATCATGGAAAATACAATCTAGGGTTGTCTCTAGACCCAACTATACTATAGGTGAACTTTGGTACTTGTATCAAACAAATGAATTGGAGTATAAGTTACTTGCCTTAATTTGGGGATGAAGAACGATGCAAACACGAAGAGAAGCAAAACCCCCGAACAAAAACCCGCGAACTCACGAACGATCTACATGCGCACTCGAGCACGCGCAATAAAATTCCAAGAGCAAGAAAGCGCGAGACGGCAGATGGAGAGAGAGAACGGGAGAGATGAAGTACGATGCAATGGTTAGGGAAAAATATATGCAGCACGGATTGTGAATATATATATAAGGATGAATAAGTATATTACGGTCGGAGGGGGCACACAATGGACGGCTACAAAGAAGAAGAAGAAAAAAGAAGTGGGTCGGTTTGGTGTTTGGGTGCAAACCGGGTAGGGGGAAAAAAATGCTCACGGTTGGGCATTGGTAGGTTGTAATTTAGGAAGGTATGGTATGAAGGATTATATAGGTGTGGGGATAGTTCTGGTGGGTAGTTAAATATAGGGTAGAAATATATAGGATTTGAGTTAGGTAGTTAGGCTGTTAATGGGTGTATATGGCTTAAAAAGATTCAAAGGAATATAATAAGGTATGGTTTAAAAGAAATTGGATCTGATGTAGGATTGGTATTAGGTTAGATAATTAATAGGATTAGGAATAATTAAGGATATAGGGAAAAAATGGGTATTAAGGATATTTAGAATTTAAATAAAAATCGGATTTTAAAATTCAATGGAAAAATAAACTAATCAATGACATAAAATAATATTTATAGCAAAATGTAGTTTGCATTAAAACATAGAATTTATTTAAAATAGATACAAGCACAATTAGCACATAAAAATGGATTTTCAATAACCGGCCAAAATTAATAGTAATAATAATAACAATAATAACAGTAATACTAATGATAACAATAATAAGAGAAATAATAACAAAATATAATAATTGTATTACAATATAAAAATCACATAAGATAGTCACAAATAAAATTTTTGAACGAAAGCAAAATTTGAATAGGAGATCCAACAATATAGTTTCACCAAAGAAATTGAAAACCAAAAAAAAAAAAAATTGCGAAAATTTTAAAATACAGAAAATACACAAAAATACGTTTTTGGGAAAACAGGGGTTACACCAGAGCTCCCCCTCCATCATCTCCCTCGCCGAGCGCTAATCCCGAGCTCCAAAACTCTTCCTTCCCGAGCTTCGAGCCCAGTGTCGAGCTCTCCTCCTCCATCGCCGAGCTCCAATGTCGAGCTCCACGCCGCCGCGGTCGAGCTCCACCACCTACGTTCTCGATGAGCTCCTCTCTTCGGGCTCCGATGACTCCGCTCGCACTCGGAGAAGTCAAGGACGAAGGAAGTGGGAGGAACCAAAGTCGACCGAACTTCTTCCCCGTCCTTCACCATTTCCGAGCCTCCTCCTTGCCTACGAGCTCAGCGAGAACCTCGACCAAGACCCCAACGGCCTCGCCTTCGACGAGTTTCCATCGCCGAGCTCCTCCCCTCGAGCTCCAATGACGCCCACAGGAAAAAGGGCGAAGTCGAAGAAGAGCGGAGAAAGAGGAAAAGAAGAAGGCGGGAAGAAGAGAAAGAGAAGAATATATATATATATATATTCCACGTGGCGGTCAACGTTGACCGGCCACGTGGCGTCGTCTCGTGGGTTGGCGTCATATTCCGAGCAAAGTGTGTTTTGAAGGTCAAATTGGGGAAAACACCCTGCTTTGTGATGGGCGCTCACCTGATTGTGATCAACGCACAGGATCGCACCACATGTACACGTAAATATTAATTTATTTAATTGAATTAATTATTTAAAAAAATTCGAAAAAATTAATTAAAAATCAGAAAAATTAATTAAAAAATTCTAAAAATAATTATTAATTCGGAAAATAATTTTAAATTATGAAATAATAATTATTAAATTAGAATAATTAATTAAAGTTTTTGATAATTAATTATTTAAATTCGGAAATTGAATAAAAAATTCAAAAAATGATTAAAAAATGGAAAAAATTCAGAAAAATCTGGAAAACTCAAAAAATTCCAAAAAATTCTGAGAATAATTTTGGGCATTTTACAAGTTCAGAATAATATCTTTACACATCGAGCAAGATCCAAACTCCCCCGAGAACTCCGATAAATTCTATTAGCCATCGAAAACGGACAAAACCACTCCTCAAAGGCTGTGAAACGCAGTCTTCAGGACTGGGGGCTTGTGATATGGCTAAAAATAGAATTAAATCAGCACCGTTCAAATCGGGCACGAATCTTAAAGCTCTCAGGTGTAAAACAGTAATTTCACCTACAAATGGGTCTGAAATGAAAATTGGGTCGTTTTTCAATACCCAATAACCCATAAACGAATTTTTCCTATTGGGTATGGGTAGCAACCCATTACAAACCAATTCAGATATTTAAAGAGTAATTCAAATTCATGGTTTATGAAACGATTTAAACTCTACATCTAATCCAAAAATACTGGGACATGGGGATAAATGATTATCTCTAAACTGTTTCAAAAGGCGACTATTAATACCCCTCCCCCCACCATAAAAAAGTAATCAATATTTTTTCACATAAAGCTTTTTCATAATTTTCCTGATTACTGACAATAGTGTCGGAGGGTTCGTTGTCGGAATCCATCCCGGTATATCGAACTTTTTTGCAGGTCAACAGCAGCGGAAAGTAACCAGCCAAACGCCGGTGAAAATCAACAAGTTTGCTTTATTGTTTTCAAAAAATAATCTACGAATTCATCTGTTTGCTCCCACACCAAAATTAGCAGCAACACAAATCACATTATCACTCTACATAAATAATATACAAGAGCATAATCTTATGATCATACTGCAATACAAAAAAAAAACCGAATTCAGGAATGTGGTAAATATTTTTACAAAACGGTCGCGTCTTAACTGACTTTGAAATGAACGAAATACTTGTATCTTCCAAAGAGATTTGACAGTGGCGTTCTTGCAAATTTCATGCCCACCATGTTGCCAAGTACTGGATTGTTTATTATTATTATTATTTTTTTATTTTTCTTTCTTTTGGAGCATCTGCAGTCCTTTGCCAAATATTGATAAAATGGATATTTGCCTATGGATATTTGGCAAACGAACGTACTGCACTCGTTTGCCAAATATCCATTTTATCAATAAATCGCTACAATCGTGTGCTATAAATGAGAATCGATTTGAGAATTATCCATATTTGCGCACCCAAAAAAAAAAATTTGCCACGTCGGACGGCACATGAAGTGTCGTCCTTTGAAAAAAAAAAAATTCCAGCCCAAATTCCTCGGACGGCACATGAAGTGCCGTCCGGAGGTTTTTGTAATTTTCGATTTTTTTTGCAATTTTTGAAAATGTTTTTGCAATTTTTTAATTTTTTTTTGCAATTTCTGAAATGTTTTTGTAATTTTTTGTAATTACTGAAATGCTTTTGTAATTTCTGGAAAAGTGGAAAATGGCAAAAAAATATTCACTCATCTCTTGGACGGCACTTCATGTGCCGTCCGTCCTTTAGGGCTTGATTTTTTTATTTTTTATTTTTTTATTTTTTTTCTTCTCCGACGGCACTTCATGTGCCATCCCTCCAATATAGCTAAAATATAGTTTTAAACGAGTGCAGCAAAACTGCGATTCTTATTTCCATTTATCCATATATCCATATTTTTACATTCAACGACTACAGATGCTCTTAAATATAGTGTAGTGATACTTTTGTCATTTCATATATCATCTCTAATCTCTAATCTCTATCTCTAATCTATCTCTATATTTCTACTATTTTAATGGGAGAGTTGAAATTTGGAACAAACAAATCTTAACTTTGTAACTATATAAACACGCATAATACACGTCTAAACTATATCCAACAAATATAAATGTGCACCGCACGTGAAGCCCAAATCAAACCATTCGAATTAAACTATTTTTTTATATTCGATATATATTCATTTAATTTGATGACTATATTTTTTTATAGACGTGCATCGCATGTACATTATACTAGTAATATTTTTTTTTTTTTGATGTAACGGATAGAGTCGTGCGACTCCAGCCCGATCAAAAAAATATATAAATAAGATTAAAATCTGTACAGAGGCGGATTAGAGCCGTTTTACGAGAGATAAAAACGGTACCCTAAACCACAAGGCTATATAGGTACAAGCTAAGAGTGCAGAAATAAGATCTACAGACTAGATTACAAAGAAAGAATAAGCCAATAAACTGGCACGGGACTTTGAACGGCTAGAATAGCGGCCCTCGACATGTCTTGAGCACGCTGGACCCTACATCGATGCGGGAGGGAGCTGCAGCCATCAAGGAGGCCACTGTGCAAAAGAACAATGAAAACGCAATCAAGGAGGATGACCAGACTCGCCATGCACACCAAGGGGACTCCGCAACTGGGCCAAGAAAGCTCAAACACACCGGATGCCGCCATCAGCACCCTGGGGCAAACGCCAAGGCCGAGAACAAAAGACAGCCAAACAAAAGACTACCAAGGACCCAGGCAGTCACCGATGGGAAGTCGCGAAGGCTCCGCAGGCATAAAAAACACTTTGATACAATCCCAGGCAGAGCACACAGACCCGCAGACCACAATCAGACCAACACTCCAAACCAAGCAGACATCGCCAAAACAGCAGATATCAAGAGCAATACAAGCCCAACCACCGATATTTAAAACCAGATAGAGCGCACAGAACACCGCAGACACAAAAATATCAAGATCAACACCACAGAAACAGATAACCACAAAAAGAAACTGGTGCACTAAAAAGAAAACCAGAGATCTAGAGAGATCAATGTCCTACCTCCTTGAGAAGTATTATATTACTACAGGTTACAAACTGCTCTGTCGTGAGCGAAAGCAAAAAGTAATCTAAGTCCAGGAGATAGAGCGCCTAGAACACATGATCATGCGCTCACCCACCTAACTAGAGAGTACTCAAAAGACCACCCAGGTGACTAACCAAGATGATATCGCCGCCCAAAAAGGAGATAGACAGAGCCCATAGAAAACCCGAAATAAGCCCAAGGCCAAGTAGTCATATAGAACTACCCTAGGGTAAAAACAACCACGCACCAGAGACAGAGAACCAAAGCGAAATACTACTGGGAGCATGCCTTGGAAGCTTCAAACCTGTAATCCAATCCAAAAAGGAAAGAGAATTGAGAGTGAGAAATAAGAGAAAAACTCTAATAAACAAACATCACCAAATATTGAACAACGCAAGATAGTAGAAACAGTCAGTAGCTGAGGACAAAACGAAAGTGCAATGCCGAGAGGAAGGACAGCCTTCATTAGAGAGCGTTAAGTATGGAGAGGACCGATCGAGATTCCTCTAAACGATTATAGTCAAATAACTTCCGCTTATCAACTTTAAGCTGCGAAGTCCATAGGGTGAAGAGGAAAAAAAATTCATCCGTTAAAGATTTGATAGGTGCTGATTTGTGTGAAAAAATTCTGCGATTCCTCTCTCTCCAGACAACCCAAAGAATGATATGAACAGAAAGGTACCATCCCCTGCTATATTGGGGTAAGTTGGAAGGGGAGCACCAACAGGCTCGAAGCTCAGAGGGAATAGCTGGGTTTCCCCAAGCTAGAGCAGCAATTTTCCAAAGGGGGCGAATGGAGGGGCAGGAAACAAAAATATGATTAGAATCTTCGGATGCTTCCGAACAGAAAGGGCAAAGTTGCCCCCACGCCAAATTTCTGGAGTTCAGTACCTGAACGGTGAGGAGCTTATTGTGGATGGCTAGCCAAGAGTTTATTTTAACCTTAAGTGGGGCGCAGGAACCCCAGATAAATTTAACAGCGGGGGAGCCCACACCACGGAAATTGAGGAAGTTATAAAAGGATTTAACCGAGAATGATCCTGAAGCGTTCCAACGCCAGGCTATATCTTCCGAGTGATGCCACGGGAATAAATTGAGCGAATCAATGAGCTGTTGAAATTCCAAAGCTAGATCGGGAGGTAACTGGATAATAAAAGGGATACTCCACGATCTCGTGGAAGCAATCCCAGTAAAGGAATCGCCAATAGAGGCATCAGGGTTGGCCGCGAGCCTGAATAAAGAGGGATGGGCTGAAGCGATGGAGATATTGCCGAACCACAAGTCGGTCCAGAATTTGGATCTAGAATCAGCAGGGCAGAGCCTATAAATGCCGGACTGGAAGGCCGAGGAAGCCTTCCATACTCCCTTCCAAAAAGGAGAGGCTAGACGATGGATGGGGGAGCTGAAGCTCCACCAAGGAGAGGAGTCAAAGTAATACTCTTTGATACATTGGACCCAAGGTAGGTGAGGAGATTTATGGAATCTCCACAGCCATTTACCTAATAAGGCAATATTATGATCCCTGAGGTTGAGAACCCCAAGTCCCCCATTCGCTTTGGAAGAACAGATGCTATTCCAATTACACAAGTGGGAGCCCTGCTTATAAAGGGCCTTGCCAGACCAAAAAAAATTGCTACGAATCTGGTCAATCCGCTTAATAACCCAGGAGGGAAGGTAATAAAATGACATCATGTAGATCGGCATGGCCGACAGAACAGAGTTAAGAAGTATGAGCCTGCCACCTCTAGAGAGAAGCTTACCGGTCCAAACATTAAGTCTGGATTCAATTTTGTCGATAATCGGGACCCAGTCAGATCGGTGGAGCTGTCCCCATCTCAGAGGAATACCAAGATAAGAGATGGGAAAGGAGGCGATTGGGCAATTAAAGAAATGGGATATATGGGCATGACGTGAATCGTCACCTCCAAGCCAATACACAGAAGATTTGTTGAAGTTAATGGCAAGGCCTGAAGCCTGTTCAAAGCAATACAGTAATAGTTTCAGATTGCGAAGAGTCGGCTGATCAGGTTTGGCGAAAATAATGGTATCGTCCGCATATTGCAAATTCAGAATACCATCAAACTGACGGTAGCAACCTAAACCTTCTATGACATTTGCATCACGGGCGTTACGGAGTAGTTTACTGAACACGTCCGCAACCAAGGAGAAAAGCAAGGAAGAAAGGGGATCTCCTTGACGTAAACCACGTTTGGTTTTGAATTTGTGCCCCTCCGAGCCATTGATAAGGATAGAAGAAGTACCAGCCTTGAGGCTGGATTTAATCCATCCAATCCATTTTGGGCCGAAACCCCGGTGATGCAAAATCTCCAAGAGGAAGTCCCAGTGGACGTTGTCATACGCTTTTTGGAAGTCGAGTTTGAGAAGGATACCATCTAAGCGGCGGTGATGACAAAGAGTAATGATCTCTTGGGCCGCAGCAACGCTGTCCAGAATGAAGCGATCCTTGATGAAACCCGATTGGGCTGGATCAATCAAAGGTGAAATGATAGAACTAAGTCTATTAGCCAGAACTTTCATTATAATTTTGAATGAAGTGTTAATAAGACTAATGGGTCGGAACTCCGACACCGCATTGGCGCCCTGTCTTTTGGGGATCAAGACAATGTGGGCATAATTAATGCGATCAAAGGAGAGAGCTCCTTGATGCAAGTCCTGGAAGAGGTCAAACAGGTCGTCCTTTAACCACGACCAAAATTTTTGGTAGAAAAAGGCTGGAAAGCCATCTGGCCCCGGCGCTGCATCACCTTTTAAGGCAAAAACAGCCGCCTTGATCTCGTCCATAGAGAAGGGGGCCTCAAGGGAGGATAAATTAGTGGACGGGGGACCATAAAGTTGCTGCCAATCTAACGAGAACTGACGCGGATTTGAGGAACCAATAAGGTTTTTGTAGAATGAGTGGAAAGCACGGTGTATGTCCGGGTCAGAGGTTAACTCTGCGCCCTGATCAAGAAGAAGGGAAATATGGTTGCATCGTCTGCGATGTGAGGCGAAGTGGTGGAAGAATGCCGTATTACCATCCCCCTCTTTCAACCACTTAATTCTGGCTCTTTGAGCCCATTTTGAATGCTCTTGAAGAAGGATGTCAGCATATTCGCGCTTACACGCTAGACGCTCATGAATGGCGTGAGTCGATAGCGGGGCCTGTTCTTCCATCAGGTCAAAAGCCTGAATGGATGCAAGCAGAACCTCTTTGAGGAAATTGGTATTAGATTGGCGTTCACGACGCCAGATCTTACAGCCAAATTTGATAGCGTGAAGCTTAAGGAGCACATTGCCAAGACCGTGAGAACCCGAAATGGCAGTGAGGCAGTCCTCGACTAGATTAACAAAAACTTGATCTTGGATCCAGAACTTTTCAAAACGGAATTGAAGATGAAGGGGGAAGTGGTAATGCGAGATGAGAGCGATCGGAGCATGATCAGAGGATGGGTTAGGGAGAGCTTTCGCAAAGGAATTGTGAAATTGCGTGAACCACTGGTGAGATACCAGAAACCGATCTAATTTGGCAAGAGAAGGCAGTTGTCTTTGGTTGGACCAGGTAAAAGCCCTGCCATTAATAGGGATATCCGATAACTGGAGATCCCGGATGCAGTTGTTAAAAATGCACGACTGAGAATCCGAGGATATAGGGGTGACGAAAGAAGATCTTTCAGACGCAAACCGGGTAACGTTGAAATCACCACAGAAGTAAACGAGACCCTGAACAAAGGGAAGCAGTGAACGAAATTCTTCCCAAAAGAGGGGGCGACGCTCCGGAGTGGATGGCCCATAAACCGAGATAACGGTAAGAACACAATTAAGCGTCTGCCAGTGCAGCTTCACAATCAGGAAAAAATTCCGGCGATGGGTCTCTAATAAAGAGAAAACCGATTCTTTGAAGCCAAAGAGAATCCCGCCTCTAGAGCCTAAGGCGTCTAGCGAGAGCCAAATAGAAATCGAAGAGCCTCCTAGAGCACGAAACAGGTGAGGGGAGGGAGATTCAATCTTAGATTCTTGGATCGAAATAATGTCACAGTGGGAGGAGGCGATCAGGTCAAAGACCGATCTCTGTTTGGCGGGGCAATTGAGGCCCCGGATATTCCAGGAGATACTAATCATTATGATTTAGAAACTCCTGGACTCGGGAACGTTCTAAAGCTCGAATGTAGGAAATAGGGGCGGATGAGTCGGGGGTAAGGGTAAATCCTAAGGATTTGGATAGGGACACCAATTCAGGATCCGATAGTGCATCGAACTGAGTATGGTAAAGGGATCCCATGAGGGGGGGGGGGGGTTTGGGAGAGGAGAGGAGCGGGGAAAGTCCACTGGGGGAGAAAAACGTTTCGCTAGAAGACGGGCGCTCGATCGAATTAATCGAAAAGAGCCCCGATCCGCTGATGAAGGAGGGGAACAGGTCGAAAACACCCGTTTAGGGGAGGGGAATTGAACAATACCGAGAGGGTTCAATTCCTTACTCGAACAGGCGATCTTATCCGGAGATTTGGGGAAGCAACGGGACCAATTCAAAGTGTTACTAATACGCGCGATTGCTGAAACCTCAGAAGTCTGATCCTTAAAGGATCCAACGGGAGGAGACAACAATGGAGAGTAATGAACGATAAGAGATAGTGGAATAGGGGGAATGTTAAATAATATCCTCGTCAAGTGAAAAGAAGGGGATTTGTAGAACGGGACATAACTTCCCAACTCATAAGAAAAATTGCTAATTAATAATGAAAACTGATAAGCGCAATTAGAAGAAACAGGAGCAGAGAAAGTAGTAACCTGTTTGGCAGATAGGGCACCTTCCAAGGCTGCTACTTCTTCTCCTAAGAGATCATCTTGCTCTGTCCAATCTGGGGCTTTAGCGCTAGCCTGAGCCTTAGAGGGAGGAGAAGCAGGATTAGACTGAGTGGCTGTGGAGCTAGGGAAGTGCGCCGTACGCTGAAACTGCTCCCAGTCGGAAGCAAAAGCGGGATTGACATCCCATGCCGGCCAGGACTCCGCTAAAGTGGACGAGACAGGCGGATTCTTAACTCCGGTGACCGGCTTCGGTTCTGAGACCGCCTGAATAGAGGGGGAGGGGCTAGATAGCTTCGGGAGAGGAGGAGTAGTGCGATCCGGGTTGATCCACACCAAATTGGGAGATTTGACGGGAGAAATTTTAGGGTGAGTGGAAGGAAACGCTGGTTTGTGATGGAAAACCGGAGACTTTTGAGACGGGACAACAGGGTTGTAATTTTTGGAAGTAGATGAATTCTTGGCACCAGCTGAGGAGCCGGGATGAAACTTTGGGGTAGGGGAGAGAATAAAACCTGATTGCGAAGAGCCCTGAATGGAGGAGTTCTCGTGGTATTGAACTGAGATGGTGAAAGAGGAGGATCCATCGAAAAGGCAGAAGGCTTCGATGCGATCCTTAGGAGCGGGGACACGAAAAAGAGCTTCAACTTGAACGCTACCCGAGGCTAACCGAGCGCAAGAAGTAAGGCTAATAATCTCTCCAATGCATTTGGTAAACGAAGCTACCAGCCTCAGTGAGTCACAGAACGGAGGAAGACCAACCAGGGTCACCTTGGTGGGCGAGGCGTCGAGCACAGGAGAGGATGAGAAGTTAGAGACCCATTTACGGATAGCCATAGAAATAGTGCCTATAGAGAGAGATTGATTAGCGCAGAGCTCGTCGAGGACTTTCGAAGATGGGCACTGTATAACAGCATCTCCATTAGTACAGGAGAAGAGAACCCATTCCCATTCCCTAACATTACAGAAGTTGCAGAGGAAAGCATTGAGAGTGTAGAATGGGATAGATCCTCCCGAAAAAGCTATCGCGCCGAAGTTACTATAAATCTTCAGACGGTCAGATAGTTCTGAGTTGGATAAGAAAACTTTAGTAATCTGAGGTTTGACCTGAATAGGAGCCGAAGACGACATCTTTAAAGGGGTCGGAACCACCGGGGGTTGAAGACGGAGCTCCGAAGCAGGAGTAGGAAGAAGGGGAGAACGGGCGGGGGCTTTCAATTTCTTGGGTTTAGAGGGGGGTAGTTCGGCCAGTTTCTTTTGCAGGGATGGGAAATCGAGCGCATCCAAAACCGCCTCCGCAATAGGAACCCCGACAGAAAGGCCCAGAAGTTTTTGGAGAGAGAAACAGCGTTGGCGGGAATGCCCGTCCTTGAGACAAAACAAACACTTCATTTTCGCTGAGCAATCAGTTTTCAGATGACCTGGTTTCAGGCACCGAAAGCAGTAGAAAGAGGACTTTTTGCTGAAACTTAGAGAGGAAGAGGAAGAGGAAGATGAGGCGATGTGGAGAAGGGGAAGGCGGGAATATATAATGGAAGAAGAATCGAGAACTTGTGTACGGTGCCTAAAAGAGGGCTGCGGGCCAGTCCTCTGGGGGCCCAACAGAGAAAGAGGAGAAAGAATTTTCTTGGACTTTTTTTTAACGACTTCAACCCATGATCTGTCCATGGGCTTTAAAAACGAAGCCCACCAAAATGGACAAGGAACAATGGCAAAAAACCAGGGAAGAAAGAAGAAAAATCTCTGAGAAGGGTGAGAGGAGAGAGAAAACGTTGAGAAGAACAAAAGCGAGGGGGGAAGATGGTGATAAGAGGTGGAAATAGCAAGCCCAAGGGCCGCAAATAACAGAAATCACGCTCGATCCCGAGCACGGGATCACCCCAAATGAAAAACCACTCACAGCGAAGTACACCGACCACACAATGCTAGAAAACAGGAAATCAAAGCTAAAAAGGCAGCTGCACTAAAGAAAACTGAAATTCAAAAGTGAAAAAGGCGATACTTACAGTGGTTGGAGGGTACTGAACGAGAAAGAACACCTGACTAATGGGCTTACAGTGCAAGGAGAGACCGCCGATGAAGAAGGAACCACAAGTCTGAGCCGGAAACGCAGAGAGCGCGACAACAGAAGGGTAGATGGAGATCCAGGGCCACGCGAACAAGAGGGGACACCTCCACAGAGCACTGGCCGGGGGAAGAAGAAGCCACTGGGGAGGAAGACCAAGCACAGGGATGAAAACGGCGATGGGGGGAACCGAGGAGGAGGGGAACCGGCCGAGACTAAAAGGGGGGTGATGGAGGGGGGGGAATTGGGCTGAGGACGAAAGCGAGAAGAGAAAAGAGTGCCAAAAGAAACGAGACCAAAAGGGTTTGTAGAGGAAGCAGGGAACACCACTTTTAATGAAGGGAAGGGGGGGGGGATCGAGCTCCGATCCGGCGGATCTGGAAAGATAAGGCAAAGAGAGGAGAAGAGAAGATGATCAAAACATATTTGTTTCTAATTAGTATACTAGTTCATTATACTAGTAATATTATAATGAGAAAATGCCTTAGTGTCATTTGTGAATCTATCAACGCGTGCATTGCATGTGCATAACTAATATGAAGGAGGTCTCAGGTTCATGTCCTCACTATGTCAGTTTTTTTACTTGAAATTTTTTAATATATTAAATGTGTATCAGGTGTAAATTACTATCTATCAATCTATCTATAATATAATATGTAATCTATCTATATTATAATGGAAGAGTTGGGGTTGTAAATCTACCTAATTACGTGCAACGCACGTACAACTCCAACTCACCCATTATAGTCTTCACATTTACTTTTAAAAATGTATAATCTTATTTATTAAAACATACACTGCACATAAATAAGAATTTACACTTTAATTTTTTTTAAAATTAATACGTGCGTCTCACGTGTATATTACTAGTAAAATCATAAACATAGAAGATAACATCACGCAGGGAGTCGAAATGAAATAATATAAAGTTACTTGGTTTTCGGAGCAAACATTAGATGATTTCACCACTTTTACCCAAAGGTAATGTACTGATAAAGTATCTAATACATGATTTGCACATGCTAAAAATTAGTGTCATACTGTCATATATATATGCATTACAATAATTACTCCGTCTTTATTTTTTTAAAATTATATTTGACCCCAAACAGTTATATGTCTGGGTTAGCCACTGATTACTGCTTCAACTAAGTAGCACAACCCATAATCCATCCCAACGGCTTTCCTGTTGATCAGTGTTATATCTTGTGACACTCCCTTCGATTAGATGGACTTGACCTCAGCCCCCCGGTCTCCTCTCCCAAGTCCAAGAGTGGTGTTGAAACCACGATCTTGATCCATTTTCTGCTATAGGATATAACAGAGTCGTTATTGTGTTCGGCTGAGTCTGTGCCCAGCAGATTCAGCATTATTCCCATATGTAAATGAGTATATGAGCAACATCTTGCGGTTCTCGAAGGATTCAAGAATCTCTTCGAGTGGAAGGCACGCATGCCTGTTGAGAAATATAGCGAGATCCCACATATGGAGAGCTACCTCTCAAAAGCAGAGATCCTTGAAACAGTCATCGAAGGTACAATTTTCAATACCTCTTCCTCCACAATCACCTCGGTGACATTGTTCCTTCTCAACCTCCTCAATTACCTTTCTTTGAGACTTCCCCTGAAGTCTTTCAACGCCTACTACAGACCCTCACCAGCAACAATGCCCTATTTGAAGCCCATGATAAGGCTGCATTTGCCCTATCTGATTACTGCCCATCACATCTCAAAGGTTCCAATGGGATCACTTGAAGATGTAAGTTCAGGACCTTGTTCACCGTTGGATGAACGAAGGCTATGAAACACGGATACGGGTACGTATATCCGATACGGTACGTATCTGGTACACGGATGTTGAAAATGTAGTAAGCAATAATATGTATATTCTGTTTCCTAATCTATAGGAAATAGATTTTCCAAATCTCTCACCCCTCAATCTTCTCTCAATCTCCTTTTCTTCTTCTCCAAAGATGTAATCCTTATATATAGATATATACAGTAAAGAATAAAGAACAACAAGAATAATAAATTATTTTCCCCTAAATCGGTTTTCAACATGGTATCAGAGCCTAATAAGATCCAGACTTGGTGGAGAGCAAGAAAAAGGGGAGATCTGAACCTGTTTTTTCTTCTCTTTCTTGTTCTCTGATCCCCACCGATTCCGATCCCGACGAACATCATCCCGACCAGTCATCGACAACCGGCGCTGCCCCCGACTCCGGCGACCCCCAGCCCCATCGTCGTCTTCCGTCGCGCCCCCTAACGCGCGCCAGCACCCCGACCCCTCTCCATCGTTTTCCCGCCCTAGCACCCTTCTTCTCCTCTTCCTCGACATTATCAGCCAAGAACCCAGAACTCATTACTGCTCCTCTCTTTCCCCAATGCCGCTCTGCATCGATCTGCCAGCGCCGCCCTATTTCTGGTCGCGCCGCTCGCCTGCGACGTCGCCGTCAAGCCAGTCGACGCCAGCACCGAATCCCTTTGCTACTGTTGTTGTGCTGTCTCTTTGAGTTGCTGCTCTCTCTCTTCCCTTGTGCTGTTGTTGCTGTTTCTCCTGTTTGCTATTTCGATCCGCAAGCCAAAGAGGATCCTTATTGTGGTTCTGTTTGCTATTCTTTGATTGGGGATTGTTGGTGTTTGCTGTTCTTCACCTTCTGTTGCTGTTAGTAGTGCTGTTTGTTGTGTTGCTAGTTGCTGTTATTGGCCAAGTTGTATCGTTTGCTACTGGTTGCTGAAAATCAGACCCGTTATTTTTCTTGTGCCTCTACCATGGGACAAAATGATGGAGCTGAGAAGAGTATTGGACTCGCCTCTACATTAGTTACAGCTGCAGGTAATGATAGTAAGGTATTTAATATTTCTGCTTTTGTTATGAATAATGCATGGATAATTTATTCGGGTGCTACCGACCATATTACTTTTGATTCTAGACAAGTTCAAAATTTTCAACCATCCACCAAATCAACTGTGTCCACTGTCAATGGTTATCCTGCCACTGTTACTGGCAAGGGTACCATACATCTCACAAACAACCTAACCTTAGATATTGCCCTAGTTGTGCCATCCTTGAATTTTAACCTATTATCTGTTGCTCAAATAACCACTGCCTTACATTGTATTGTAGTTTTTTGGCCTTCACATTGTGTGTTTAAGCATGTTCGGACTAGCAAGACGATTGGTTATGGGGTTAGATACGGGAAGCTCTATTACCTGGATTTAGAATCTGAAAATTCAAACAAGTTGACTCAAGCTTTAAGTGTGGAAGGATCCGAACATGAGAAGAAGAAATCAGATATATGGCTATGACATCGACGTCTAGGACATGCTTCTTTTGGTTTTTTGAAGAAATTATTTCCAAGTTTATTTTTGAAGATGAATATATCTACATTTCGGTGTGATGTGTGTGAACTCACAAAAGGTCACCGTGTCTCTTTTCTCCCAAGTCCAAGTAGAAGCTCCCTTCCATTTATGATTATTCATTCTGATGTTTGGGGTCCATCCAAAACCACTACATTTGGAGAAGCCAAATGGTTTGTGACATTTATTGATACTGTACCCGTATGACCTGGATTTGTTTGATGAAGTCAAAAAATAAAGTTAGTGGCTTGTTTCAGAAATTTCACAAGCATGTTATGATTCAGTATAAATTACAGATTCAAGTTCTTAGGAGTGATAATGGCGGAGAGTGCTTGAGTTCGAATCTGCAACAATATTTGGTGGAGCACAGAATTGTTCACCAGACTACATGCTCATATACACCTCAACAGAATGGGGTTGCAGAAAGAAAAAATAGACACTTGCTCGAAGTGGTCCGTGCTTCTTTCATCCAAGGAAATATGCCGCTCATTTATTGGGGAGAAGCCCTTGCTTCTGCTGCATACTTAATCAACCGAGTTCTCTCTAATATCCTAAACTTCCTCACACTATTTCAAGCATTAACTGAAGCTGTGAATGCGCCAAAAGTCGTCAACTTGCCACCTCGTGTGTTTGGGTGTGTTGCATTTGTTCATCTTCATCAACATGAACGGAATATGTTAACTCTTCGAGCTGTCCGCTGTGTTTTCGTGGGATATGCACAAAACAAGAAAGGGTATCGGTGCTATCACCCACCAACTCAAAAGATGTTTGTGACTATGGATGTTGTGTTCCATGAAGATGAGATGTATTTTTCCTCTGAGGTTAAACTTCAGGGGGAGTACCGAAGTGAAGTTCAAACTCTTGCCTATGATGAAGTGGTTACTATTCAGACTGAACAATCGGATGTAAGGGAAGAAAATCAGGATGTAAGTAGTGACGATCACTCGAATGAAGACTTGGCGGAGGAAGAAAATTTCCACGAAGAACTGCAGTCAGTGCCGAACCTCCATGAAGATGAGTCATCTCCACCACCAGCACCATCTGAACCATCTCCACCACCAGCACCATCTGAACCATCTCCACCACCAGCACCATCTGAACCATCTCCACCACCAGATCTATCTCTACCCCCAGCAGAATCTCAAAACCAATCGTCATCGTTTCGAAGTTCCAAGAAGAGAACTCCCAAACCGTACTACTAGAGGTATCCCAAAACCCACTTATGAGCCTAATCCCACTAGTAAAGTCAAGTATCCCATGAGTCATTATGTGTCCACTCACCTATTGTCTGAATCAAATAAGTCATTTATGAATCAATTATCTGTTGTATCTATTCCTAACAGTGTGCAGGAAGCCTTAGTCGATCCAAGGTGGAAAGCAGCTATGGATGAGGAAATGAAGTCCTTGAAGAAGAATAAGACTTGGGAGATAGACGAACTGCCAGCAGAGAAGAAGCCGGTAGGATGCAGATGAATTTATATAGTGAAATATAAGTCGGATGGTTCGATAGAGCAGTACAAGGCAAGGCTAGTTGCCAAAGGGTACACTCAAACTTATGGAATTGATTATGACGAAACATTTGCAGTTGTGGCAAATTTCAACACTGTTCGAGTTCTACTGTCACTTGCTGCAAATCTTGACTGGTCGTTGGAGTAATTTGATGTGAAGAATGCATTTCTGCATGGGGAATTGACAGAAGTGATTTATATGGATCTACCGCCAGGATCAAATAGACCAGTCCAACATAGTAATAAAGTTTGTCGGTTGAGGAAGGCGCTATATGGTCTCAAACAATCACCAAGAGTTTGGTTTGGGAGGTTTACAAAATCAATGAAGACATTCAGATATTGTCAGAGTAATTCAGATCATACCCTATTCTTGAAAAGGAAAGAAGGTAAGATTACTGATCTCATTATATATATGGATGACATGATAGTAACTGGGAATGATCTTGAGGAGAGAATGGCATTGAAGAGCTACTTGTCACAATAGTTCGAAATAAAGGATCTTGGCTCTTTGAGATATTTCCTTGGTATTGAAGTTTCTCGCTCAAGAAGTGGTATATTTCTGTCTTAAAGAAAGTATGCTCTCGATTTATTGAAGGAAACTGGAATGTCTGCTTGTCAGCCGATTGATACATCGTTAGAAGAAGGACTGGAACTTTGCAACGAATCTGATCATGTGCCTTGTGATAAGGAAAGATATCAGAGATTGGTTGGACGACTGATGTATCTTGCGCATACATGGCTAGATTTATTATATGCTTTAAGTGTGGTAAGTCAATTTATGCATGCACCCCAGGAATACCACATGGATACAGTGATGAGAATTCTGAGATATATTAAGTCTGCTCCAGGAAAAGGGGTCCTATTTGCGAAACATGGTCACTTGAAGGTTGAGGCATATACTGATGCTGATTGGGCAGGATCTATAATTGATAGGCACTCCACTTCTGGATATTTCACATTTGTTGGAGGAAATCTAGTTACATGGAGAAGTAAGAAGCAAAATGTTGTTGCACGCTCTAGTGCAGAAGCTGAGTATCGCGGAGTAGCTCTATGTATAGCAGAAGCTTTTTGGCTGAAACTCTTATTGCAGGACTTAGGCTGTGGTCCGAATGAACCTATGAATGTGTATTGTGACAGTCAAGCAGCATGTGATATTGCCACCAATACAGTTCAACATGATAGGACGAAACATGTAGAGGTGGATATATTCTTCATCAAGGAGAAATTGGATAAGAAAGTCATTGAGATATCTAAAGTGAAGTCAGAAGATCAGCTCGCAAATATTCTGACCAAGGCAGTTTCGAGTCGACTTTTCTTGAAATTTGTTGATAAGTTGGGCATGATCAATATCTATGCACCAACTTGAGGGGGATTGTTGAAATGTAGTAAGCACTAATATGTATATTATGTTTCCTAATCTATAGGAAACAAATTCTCCAAATCTCTCTCCCCTCAATCTTCTCTCTATCTCCTTTTCTTCTCTTCCAAGAATGTAATCCTTATATATAGATGTATACAGTAAAGAATAAAGAACAAAAAGAATAATAAATTATTTTTCCCTAAATCGGTTTTCAACAACGGATACGCCGATTTCTCAAAAACTAGGATACGGGTACGTTAGGATAAGCAAAATTAAAATAATTAAAAAAATTAATATTATAGTTATATAAATAGTAAACTAAAATATTCAATTCAATACGAAGATGAAAAATTAAGAAACAAGAATATATGTTAATTAAAATTAATATAAGCCAATGTTAAACAAAACATACTAATGGATCATTCCAAGTTTTCAACAACACCAATACCAATATTACATGACCGAAATGTTCAAATAAAAGTAGGATAGTCTTAAACATATTCAATAAAATCAATATCATAACTACATCTATCATAACTTCATAAGTCTTAACTATGAACCAACCAAGACCCTTGAATATTATATCCTATTATCATATATCTATCATCTTAGAGAAATCTAGCACTCAAACACTAAAACGAATAAAGATACATCAACTTGTACAATAACAGGAAGTAGTCAATCAATCAAAATAATAGCAAAAATAATATCCTATATCTATCATTTTTTCAACGTCTTTTAATCAAATGAAACAAAATAATATCTTTTAATCAAATAAAATTAGGATTTGAAAGGAGAAGTAGAAGGGAATAGTATATATATATATATATATATATGGGAGCCCTTCGGTTGAGAACTAATTTGGTGAGAACTCCGTGAGAACTCACGGAGTAGACCTTCCATGAAAAATCCGAACCGACCATCTCGTTGTACACGCCTTAGATAGCATAACATAAAATAATCAAGTAATTTGAAGTTCATTTGCCAATGTTTTACATCATCGCAAAATTGTTTGGCTAAAAATTCTACTCCATTTGATGGATGGGCAAATGAACTTCAAATTACTTGATTATTTTATGTTATATTATCTAAGGCGTGTCCAAAGAGATGGTCGGTTCGGATTTTTCATGGAAGGTGTAATCCGTGAGTTCTCACGAAGTTCTCACCAAAATTAGTTCTCAATCGAAGGGCTCCCTATATATATACCCCCGTTGCATATCCAAATAGTATCCAAGAGTATCCTGACGTATCCCCAGAGTATCCGATCTTTTTTCTTTTTTTATATAAATAGTTGATGGGATACGTGGGATACGTATCACGTATCCGGTGAATATCCCACCGAATACGTATCTGGTAAGAGCTACGCATCCCCGGGAGAGTATCTGTGCTTCCTAGAATGAAGGTTCGGGAAGCAGAAAGTTTGGAACTAATGATGCATTCATGGCACTGGCTAAATTGCTTGGGCACTACCAGAGGCACAACATAGGTAATTAGGGTAGCGAATATGGTTTAAAAACTAGCAGACAATCGGGCAAAATGGCACAACATGGTGAGGCTTGCAACATTTGAGCTGTTGGAGTCTTTGGGAGAATCATATGACGGTTTTACGAAGCTGTCCAGTGCAGAGTGATTAAAAAAAATTGTTACGTTGATGCAGGAGGGTCAAATGGAGTGTTACTGTATAAAAGTGATTCAACCGATGCGTCAGCAGATGAGTCTCCCGAACCTGAGATATATTGCTGAGACTACCATTGTGGAAGAGATTCTATGTGAATGTGGGTTCCTAAAAATCTTTGTGATGGGGGAGTGATGTAGAAGGTCTCGACAATCTCTCATGTATGCTTGGATTCGAATATAGAAAATGTGTATGATAAGCTGTCGCACCGTCGGCCCACACCACCGAATACGATGCAAAATGATCTTTATAGCCACCCAACCGAAGTCGAGGAAAAAAGTGTCTAATGGGGGAGAAGAAGTAGGCACATCCTCTTCTAGATGCTCGTGGAGGCTATGCAAGCCAACATGTCAATCCGCTAACCGACTAGCACCTCGAACAATCCCGCAAGATGTGTATGTAGTCCTTACAACACAAAGAAAGAAAGACGCCTAATCAATACAAGTGAAGTGTAGTATCTATCCGAAGAAAATGCAAATGAAGTGAAAATGATAGGGTATCTTGCCACGCCGGTGATCCGATGCGGGGAGGCTAGCAATAATCCTCCCTACCTTCTAAGGAGTGAAAAGGTGTGTACAAAACACGAGAATGTAGTAAAAATATTTTGGTAGACTAAAGGAGCTAGCTTTGGTATAAGGAAATAAACTGAAAGTCTAATCTTCGACTAGCAAAACTAAAGTGAAAAGATGTATGTAAAAAGTATGTGAAAATATGATAAAATATGTCAAATGTGGAAAAGATGTAATTTTTGTGAAAAGGATGCGTGAGTACAAGTGTCAATCTGCAAAGTATGATATCTAAAATTAAAAAAGGGCTACCTTAATCTAAAATAGCAACCCTAAAAAGGTAAAAAGCAAGTATAAACTTGTAACACCCTGAATTCCTAATAAGACTGAATTCGAAGTTCCAAAGTATCTTTACACTTCTCTTCGTACAATTTTACAAGGAATTAAAACTTTTATTACATCAGAGTTACATTTAAACAGCGGTAGCAAAGTTACAACAATTACATGAATGAAATAAAACAACACTTGAATAATCGTTTAAGCATCAATTCCTCCTTAGTCTTTTTCATGCACTTTATCCTGTATAGAAACTGTGGGTACGTCAGTTCATTCAACTGACGTAAAGATATAACACATCAATTTCTCTTACTTAGAAAGCACACACTTGTCACAAATCAAAGCTACGGGAAATATCCTATTGATGTCGTGTGTGAATGTGCACTTAATCCTTAATGCAATTATTTATGTTACATGACACTAATGCGCACTTGTTCGGATTCTATGCATCCCATACTACATAGGTCCGAGGGCAAGCCTTAATCGTTCTTCATCATGTAGGGTTCAATCCCTCGCCATGACTTAACTACTACGGTAACTATGATAAGTATCCTAGATGTTTTATGAGTTACGAGCTCATGTCTAGACAGTCTGGAGGGGACCCACGTCATGACACGATGCATCGTGTAGAACCTATGGACAATTCAGCCTCCGTCATGGGACATGACACCACCCGTAGTCACCAAACACCCCACAAGCATTGGCTGCGGTACGGACTCCTGGAGACATATCCACATCATGACACGACGTATCGTGTAGACAACCTGTGAATACTCTCACACCGAGCTCCGAGGCCCTCATATTCGTGTTTTTCTCTTATCTTCATCACATCTTCATTATGTTTCTAATCCTTAGTTATTTGAATCATGAATAAGAACAATACCCTAGAGTTAGCACTCCCTTTATACTGGTCTTAACGATCAATTCAACAATACGATCAAAACTTGGTCTTTTCTTTTCAATATCTCATCTCAAAAGTATTCATTCAATGCTGGTATGAGGCTTAGCTACACTCTAGCTTTTAATTCCATTTTCATATTCATAGAATTGATTGTTCATACTCATAAAATCTTTCATAATTCAACATGATCTTATATTTCACTTTCATGTACCATTTCATGCATAAATAATCAATTCATTTTTTTTCAACTTGTCACTTTCATAATTCATTCTTTCACATAATTTCTCTTATTTTCAAAATACCAATATTAATTTCAAAACATACTTTCAAATTTCTATTACCCAAATCTCATTTCTAACTCTTTATTAAAACCTTTAGAATAAATATTCATTTTTTTCTTTATTTAATCAATAACTCAATAAGACAATTTGTATAAAAATCTTCTTGAAATAGTCTGAATCTAATTTATAAATAGGCCAAGAGTTATAGGAAAATTCTCATGAAGTCTAGACATTATTTAAATTTCTCTAGTATTTTCCCAAAATTTTTCATTCACTTCTAATACCCATACAATATTAAAAACCCAAAAAATAACATTTTAAATCAAAATCCAAAGCCAGGTTTCGAACCCACAACTGCAAGCCACGTCAGCGCGCTACAGTGTCGGCACTGTGGCGCCACCAAAAACCACAGAGTCCAAGGCGCCAAGGTGTCATGAGATGAGTTATAATTCATATGGTTTAATTCTCATACTGTTTGGATTTTTTTGAAAAAAAGAAAAATAAAAGGGCTCTGCCCAGTTTCGAACCCACAACCAAGGACCGACCCAGAGCTACAGTAACTCTCTGTGTGCACCCGAAGACCAATAAGTCCAATTGACTAACCCGTCTTAAAAACGAGTTGGGTTGTTTTTGGTCCAGTTCTCTGTTTATTACTATTTTTTCATAACTCAAAACTTTTTGTTCTTTTCTCTCTTTTTGTATCACAAATTTCCAGATTAAACAGTATAGGTTTACAATAAAAAAGTATTTTAATAATCATTATTTGACTTGAAAAACATGAGTTCTTAGTTCTATTTTATGTTCTATGTCCATAATTTTGACATTGAGAACAAATCACAAATTTTACATTATTTATAATCAAAATTTCCACAAAAGACTACTTTTTCTCTTTATTTTTTTACTTGTTGTTATTATACAATAATTTTAGAATATAAACTCCTCTTTCTACATTAGTATTATACTAATTTCATCAATCAGGTTTCCATGGTGTATTCAATCAACTAGTCATCTCATGAACACAAATTTATCAATTTAGCATGGCTCAAATATATATATTTCATGGTAACATGATCAATTTTAGCATGGAAATCACAATTGTATCAACTAGCAAATCAATTTACCAAGCATTCACTTTTCTACAATTTCTCTCTATTTAAACAAATATGTGACCAATCTACTTAGTTTTTCTTTGCAATTTTAACAATTCAAACCCTAGCATGATGTCTAAAGTAGAAGTATGAGAAATTACCCACCTATTGGAGAAAATAAGTATAAAGCTCCTAGAAATCTCCTCGAATGTACGAATAGATCGTTCTCCTCCTAGATTGTGCCACCAATGCGCTTCCTCCTCCTTGTGCTAGCGAACCCGAGCCCTCTCTCTTGCTCTTTGATGTAGGCCGGCCACCTCTTGAAGTAACACACACACAAACGAAATCCCTCAATCTTTTACTCATAAAAAACTCTCAATCTTTTCTCACTATAATTCTTTTCTTTCTTTCTTTCTTTATCAAATTTCTAATGTACTACATGAGAAGGGTGAGGGGGGGTATTTATACTTTTTTGAAAACAAAATAGATGGCTAGGATTGATCTAGATGGTTAAGGATAGAAGGCTAGGATGTGTTCGAGAGTTGTAGCAACCACCCATGAACACATAACCACCCCATCCACTACACCACTCTCTCCATCTCTCCTTGCCTCCATTCGGCCACACCCCCAAACACAATAGACACGTGCTAGTGCAATGCACGTGTCTCATCTAGTACCCCCTATTAATTGTTGTACAAGATTAATTAATTTATTGTCTACTAAATGTGTCTACACTACATGTTATGACAATTAAAAGATAAAATAACTAGTGGGCTAAAAAATAGTGGGCCTTAGACCTATGGGTTATTAATAACATACTTAATTAATTAGGGTGGGCTAGATTAGACAATTAGGCCTAGGCTTTTAAAATAGGCTTTAAAAAAGAGAGAGAAAGATTAAAATGTTTGTTTATGTTATGAAAAGAGATAATTTCTAATGAAAGAAAATGCAAAAAAATTTATACGTGCAAAACACGTAGAAATCAACAAACTTATATTAAAATATTCCAAGATGTTACTGTAATACCCTCATTTTCATTTAATGTGAAATTGTTGAATTTTACGTGTTGTGCACGTGCAATCTTGGATGTATTTTCTTATACAAATTATCTTTTATAACATGAACAAATAAATATAATTCTTTCTCTTTGTTTTCTTATAAACGCCTATTTTATAAAGCCTAAGATTTATTTCTCTATTTTGAGCCCATCCTAATTATTTAATTATTTTTAATTGGCCATTGGATTTGAGCCCACAATTTTGAAGCCCACAACTAATTAATCTCTTAAATTGTCCTAACTTGTCATGTAGACACATTTAGTAGGCAATTGATTATTTAAATGTGTACAACTTAATAATGGGGACACTAGAAAGTTTGTGCATGCACTAAGGTGTGCCATGCACACCAATTCTAGGGTAGGCCGGGAGTGGATGAGTGGGAGAGGGAGAGTGGATGAGGTGGAGTAGTTATTGAGTTCATGGAAGTTACTACAACTTTCCAACTCATCTTGGTCCTTAATCTTCAACTCCTAGATTAATCCTAGCCCTTCTTTTCACCCTAAAATAAGTATAAATACCCCCTCCCCCTACCTTAGTTACTCTTGCACCTTTTCTTCATCAAAAGACTAAGAGAAAAAGATACATTTTGTAAGAAAAAGATTGAGAGTTAAGTGAGTTTCAAAAGATCGAGTGTACTTTTGTGTGTGTTCCAATCAAAGGAGGCCGGCCAATTCTTTTGGAGACTAAGGGCTTGCGGCAATACCAAGAAGCAAGGAGGAGAAGGCAAATTTGCAAACTCAAACTAGGAGAAGAAGGCCTTTTGTTCATTCTAGGAGCTTTCCCCTAGGATCTTTTGTGTGCTTATCTTCAACAAGGTGGGTGTTTCTCATGCTTCTAAATTAGAAATCATGTTAGGAATGAATTGAGCAATTATTAAAGAGTAACTAGTTGAAATTAAATTCATGTTTGCCTAATTAGAGATGAATTGATAATCTAGTAGATGTGTGTTAAAATGGTTGCTAGATTGATTAATTGTGAATGAAAGTATTAGCAAAGTTATCGTGTTTGCTATATCATATGTTTAAGAATCATGCTATGTGAAGAAATTATGATTATGAGACAAATGATGAATTGTATGTGAAATTGGTTGTGCAAACTAGAATGAACCCTATTGTAGGAAAGATGGAATTTTTGTGTTCTAAATTAATGCAGATGATTGAATAATGGAAGAATGAATAATTAAAGCACTTTTGTAGAAACTTAGTTATGCTACATTCATGAAAATGAAATGGTTCTAAATGTCGAAACTATGGACATTAGAAAAGAGATAAAAAAAGTGTGTTATATGAGTAATTATTGATTATAAAATTACTGGGTTACTGTAATTTAATATAGAATAAACACTGGAAAAGTTGGACTGAAAAAAAGGAGGAGAAGAAGAACTAAAACGTTTTGAGAATTTTTGAGATTTTGATTTGAACAGAGACTCGAACAAAAACTATTATTTCAATTTTAGATCGACTTGGTCACTTAGACCATCTGGTTGCTGAGTGTTTGGGTGTTCACTATAGCCGTGGGCGATCCAAGAGGTTGCGGGTTCGAGTCCTAGGCTCTACCCTTTTTTGCTTTCGGTTTGTTTAAATAAACCCAGACCCGACCCAATGATACTTAAAGTATTAAACCCCCTTTATACCGTGTGAGCACGCTGGCCTAGTGGCTGGAGCTCGCGGTTGTTTTTCCTTAGGTTGTGAGTTCGATTTAGGGTTTCGGCCTGAATATATTTTTGGAATGTCGATTTTTTTCTAACATATTCTTGGTTTTAAAAAAATTCGAAAAAATATGTTAATTACTCTAAATTCATGTAGAACTTGTGAAAATTATTGGTGATTATTTTTGACTAAAATCAAGTAAGATTAGAAGTAAAATTGTGTTGAAAACTATTGAATTCTACTCTTAGAAAGTTATAATAATGTATTGTTCCATGAGAAAATTATGATAAGTATTTAAGAAGAAATTTTGGATGAAAGGAAATGTAGTTGTAATTTTCTAGGGACTATTATTGTCAAATTAAGTCTGGTTAAGTATGAAAATATGACTTTGTGATCCTTAAAGTAAATAAATATACAATAGTATGAGAATGAGATGAAATTAAATTGATTATGAGATGCATGAATTGCGATTGAACTTTATATATAAGACTTGATTCATGAAAAAGATTGGAAATCATGTTACTTGAAAAAAAGAACTTTTGAGTATGAAAAACTCAATGTTAGAGTTGTGAATTGAAATTGAGAATTAGGGTATAACTAAGCCTCATACTGGCAATAAAAGAAATGTTGATATGATATTTGAGATAAAAGACCAGGTTTGGATTAAATGCGTTGATTGATGGTTAAGACCGGTATAAAGGAAAGAGTTAACCCTAGAAATTGATTTTTATTTATGATTCATACAATTAAGGACCAAACAATAGAGAAGATGTGATGAAAGTAAGAGAAAAACACAAGTATGAGGGCCTCGAGTCTACGGTGTGAGAATAATTCATAGGTTGCCTACTTGATGAGTCAAGTCTTGGTGTGGACACTACTCCGGAATTATCGGGATCGTGGCAATGCTTGTGGGATGTTTGATTGACTACGGGTGGTGCCATTGTCCATGACGGAGGCTAAATTGACCATAGGCTCTGCATGATGCGTCATGTCACGACATGGGATTCCCCTCTAGGCTGTCTAGACATGTGCTCGTAACTCATAGGACATCTAGGATACTTACCGTAGTTACAGTAGTTGATTAAGTCATGGCGTGGGATCAAACCCTACAAGTTGAAGAACGATTAAAGACTTGCCCTCGGACCTATGTAGTATGGGATGCATAGAATCCGAACAAGTGAGCATTAGTGTCATCTAATAATAATAATAAATTGCATTAAGGACTAGGAGCACAATCACAACATGACATAAATAGGATAGTCCCATTAGCTTTGTTTGTGAACAAGTTTGTGGTTTGTTAAGCTTTGAGAATCGTTATACTATTTCGGCATAGAGAGCATGGCCGTGTATAATATCTCGTCAGTTGAATGAACTGATGTGCCCATAGTCTTTATGCAGGATAAAGCAATTGACAAAGATTAAAGTATGCAAGTAGCTTAAAGAATGTTTCAAGTGTTGTATATCTATTTATGTAAATATTGTAAATTGCTTCCGGTGTTTAAGTTTAAATGTAAATGTAACTCTGATGTAAAGAAAAGTTTAATTTTTCTTGTAAAATTGTACGAAGAGAAGTGTAAAGATCCTGTGGAACTTCGAATTCAGTTGTATTGGAATTCGGGGTGTTACAGTTACAAAACTAAATAGAACAATAAAACATGCTAGATCTAATCTAAAAATGCTAGATAAAAAAGCAATTTCAAAACTAGAAATTAACTTACACAAAGATAAATAAAAACTATTTTATTAAGCAAATAGAAAGCTAAATATTGAGAAAATTTGGGATCTTTATAGAAAACGAGCCACATTTCTCATGCAAGATACTAAAATCAAAATAAAAAGAGAGAACAAGAATAGAGATTAAGAGAAACTTCCCTTGAAGAGGTCTACCTAAAATTTCTTGCTCCAAAATAAAGAGGAAAAAAGAGAGAAGAAATATGGTAGAAGATGAGAGACTACCTATATAAAATGAAAGAAAGAGAGAGAACAACGTCTATGGATTAGATGAGTTATAACCCTTCTCAATTTTAGGAGCCTAAAAACCTAGGAAAAGGATGAAACAGAGAGATTTTTAGTGGTTAAAATGTAAGAGAAACCCCTAGTTTTGCCTCCAAAGATCCTAACCCTAACTCTAGTTTTTTACTTTCTTTTTTGGAACTCTTTTATGGATGAAAATGAGGGGGTATTTATAAAGGATTGTTGTTGTGATGGGAGCACACATCTTGAAGCAAATATATTGCTTGAAATGAGCCAGAAAAGGTCAAAACTGGGGAAGAAAGCTGCATGGAAATTGCCACAAACTGTGGAGCAATTGGGTTGGCTTAGAGCCTGATCGAAGCCCAGTGGCGTACGATGGCACTGGCTTGCTCCAGCTTTCAACGAAATTTGAGACGGTTTTCGTCTAGTGGCAACTGGACTTCTGATTACGTTGGGACAGTCGTGAAATTTCGTGTGGCCAAAAGTTGGCTCAGATGTATAATCATGTAAAAACGAGCGACATTATTGCCGATTTCGATGTTTTCCTACTTAATCAGTGTTTAAGGAGTAATTTGCAGTCGGTTCATTAGAATGAGAGAGAATCCATGAGTACCATGGGATTCATGGAGACAAAACGGTCAGTTTGGTATATAGTGTTGGGACGATCATATCATGGGATCGGGCAGTTTAGATATTTCAAAACTTTAGGCATGTCTAATCGGAATGTTCTTAGTGGCATTGGAATCATTATGGAAAATGGAGGATTTTGGTTGTGGAGATCGCGACTTTTAATGGTCAGATCGATGGGGTGACTTGTGGGTGGACGATCGGACGATTAAGAGCAACTTGGAGCACAACTATCTGATCGGGGTGATTCTTGTTTTGTTGGGTTCGTATTGGGATGATGGCCTCAATAACAAAAGCCATCATGACTTTGACTTATTCGGATTTCCAGGAATTGGTGAAATAGGATATATGAGGCGATTTGGCCCACTAAATCTATTGGTACTCCAGGCGTCTCTAGTGGGATTCCCCATGGGAAAGGTTATGACCAAAGTCTTATTATAAAAGTATCTTTTTATTATGGGAATGGATTAAGCACCTAACTAAATATAATATACAGTTGCAAAAATACATAATGCAGACAAAAATGCGAAAATGTAGATGAAAATTGGGCTTTGGGCCCGAAAAATCTTGCAGCCTTGGCTTAATAACTATGACCGTCAAAGATTCAAAAATCCTCATGCGGGAAGAAAAATTGACCCCAAAATCGAATGTCAATAGCTATCCTCCCCCCTCCTTTGAGCATGCCTAGTGAATACATGAACTATTTGAATCTAAAGTGAGAGGAGACATCCCAATTTTAGGGTATGATCGTCCACAATGACAAAGAAGAAGGGAATAACACTAGATCGTAAGGAGGTCTGAGTGCAAAAGGAGGACAGTGCAGGGAGTTAGTCCCTGGTCAGTTGTATCAAGTCATTGCAGGTTAACTGACTGAACCCATAATGAAAAAAAGATTTTTTTTGTAGTAAAGGTAAAGCTCATTGCAAAGTGTTCGTTTTACTCCGGAGAGGTTGTAGCAAATGAGACAGACTTGTGCGAGGTGTTCGATCTGTGCCAGAGAGGCCGTAGCGAGCAAGTGGATAAAAAAAGGTAATTCGTGCAATGGTACCCCTTTTGACGGAGGGGCCACAATACACGAGGAAGGAAGCCCATGCAATGGTATCCATATTGACAGGGAGGCCGCAATACACGAGGCTTCTAAAAGAGGTATTGTAGTCGAAAAATCATGGTTCATTCTTTTTGAATGCAACTTGCTAATACAACTAATTAGGGTACATGGCTAGAAGTGAATCAATGATATGTTTGTTATGGGTTCGTGATGTGGGATAAAAGAGTAGCACAATTTAGAGCCCTCTGATCTCCTCTGGATCCTCCCCTCTGTGATCATCAAAAGTCAACTGGAGTCCAACGGGCCGTAACCAGCTTAAGCCCACAAGCAAACGGGTCCGACCCGGCCCATTAGGGTTCCAGACCCATTTGCCTCTGCCTATAAATACCCAACCCCTCCTCACTGAAAAAGGTAATCAATCTTTTGTACCTGAACCCTAGCTGCCAAGTCTCCTTTCAGTGACTGACTTGATCGTCAAAGGGCCTATCACCGAGACTTCAACCGGTATTTTTAGGTAGTGTGAAGGTACAGAAGATCCGAGCTGAGTCACCCCATCCGAGCCGAGCTATTGGAACCGAACTGAGCACCCGACCTCTACCTCTCTGCTGCTAGCCCCTAGCCAGTCCTACTCCCCAAGGTCGGACCGATGCCCGTACCCTAGTTTCCATTTCACAAATTACAAGAACTCACACCTGCTGCCCCACACCCCAAAAACAAATAGCATCAGGATGGCACCGTCTGTGGGAAATGCCTCAGGTACTGTCGCCAGACCGAGCCCAGCCAGGGACGACACCCCATGTTCGAGCTCTTCCATGGCTCCAAAAGAATGAAGGGCCGTCACCTCGGCACGACATCCGAAACCTCCACATCACAGTCGTGCAGATGCCCAGGGTTCCAACCAACCTCGAATGAACGGCACGGCCAGACCCTCGAATGCGACTGATTTACGCCGCATCATCTTAGATCGGCAGGCTAGATGGACAAGGGGAGAGGTCGCTTCCAACTCGATCTCGAACCATCGCCGACGACCGTCCCAGGTGCGTGATCCAGAACACAGCGGCTCGTCCCGTGGACCTTCGCCCCCGCAGGACCCGGTGGGGCAAGCCCCTGTCACAAGGGTCGAGTTCTAAAATTTCTTGGACGAGATCCTCCAAGCCATCCAAGATGGTCAAAGCACCGAGGTCCACAACAGTTCCGACCCACGGTCAGGAACAGGAAGTGGCGAATCCCACAGATCGGCCTGCCCCCAGGAACAGGCAGGCACCGTCCTTCGGCATTATAGGAGATGGAGAACCGCCTCGCCCATCTCGACAAGGGCGGATCACTACCAGGTCACGGTCATCGGCAGACCAGACCCCCATTCTCTCCCCAAATCCTAGAAGTCGAGATCCCTCGGAATTTCAAACCACCTCAATTCGAGACCTACAATGGAGAGGGTGATCCCGCTAATCACATGGAGGGGTTTAAGACCCTCATGATGATTCACAGTGCAGCGGATCCCCTCCTCTTCCATGCCTTCCCTGCTACCCTTCGTGGTCTGGCTCAGGAATGGTTCTCCAAACTCACCCCCAGCTCGGTCTTCTCATTCGAACAACTAGAGGTGGGCTTCCTAGCCCACTTCGTGACCAGCACAAAGGTCGAGAAGACGAGCTCCTCCTTTCTGGACCTCAAACAGAAGGAGGGGAAATCCCTCCGTGAGTTCGTTCGGAGATTCATCACCGAGACGAGGTCTGTCTCCTTCCTGGATGCGGGTGTCGCCTTCGCAGCCTTCCGACATAATGTCAGCCACGACCAGCTTAAGGCTTCCTTAGCCAAAAAGCCACCAGTGGACTTCCCTGACCTACTCAACAGGGTCGAGAAGTATATTCGGGCCGAGGAAGCCCTCAATCCGGAGGGCACCAAAGAAGCCCCAGCTAAGGGGAAGTGTAAGGCCGATGATGCCGAGCCCTTCAGGAAACCCGCAAAAGAAGCAGCTGGTCTCAAAAGGGTCCCTCCGGTCCCCCGATTCGAGACATACATGCCCCTAACCCAGAACGTCTCGGCAATTTTGATGGAAATCGAGGATAAAGGGATCATTCGATTCCCTCCCCGACTGAGAAACAATGGCAAGAAGCGAGACCAAAGGTTCTACTGTCGCTTCCACCGATACACCGGGCATGAGACAAATCGATGCCGAGCCCTCAAAGATGAGATCGAGGCCCTCATCGAACGAGGGTATCTGAGGGAGTTCACACGGGCCAACCTCAAAGACCGGAGAGAACTGAGGAGTCTGAAGTCTTCACCTCCTCCGCAGATGACAAGCCGGCAGCCCGAACGGGACCCCAAGCCCGAGGAAACAGGGGGACAGGCTATCCTGTACTGCGTCCATGGTGGACCCATGGGAGGGGAATCCAATACATCTCACAAGGCCTTCGTCCGAGAGGTCAACTCTGTTCGGGACCATCCCTCCCCTTGGGTTCAGTAGAGGGAGGTCTCCTTCTCTGGAGAAGATCTCGACGACGTTCGGCTTCCGTACTACGATGCCCTCGTCATCAGCCTTATCATGGCCAACTTCAAGGTCTGTCGTATCCTGGTGGACAACGGAAGCTCGGTTAACATACTTTTCTTAGAAGCATTTGAGAACCTCAAACTCCCCCGAGAAAAGCTGAAGCCGGCCGGCTATACCCTCCACGGGTTCTCAGGTGTCCCCGTACAAATTGAGGGGATCGTGACACTAGACGTAATGGCAGGCATGGCCCCCATCCTCCGTACCGAGCCGATGGATTTCATGGTGGTCGACGTCAAGGCGGCATACAATGCCATCCTAGGCCGATCGGGGCTCTGTTCGTTTCAGGCCGTCCCCTCGGCCTACCATCTAAAGCTAAAATTCCCCATCGACCTTGGGTTTGGGGTCGTTTGAGGCAACCAGGAGTCGGCACGTTCGTGCTACATGACCATGGTTGGGGGGGGGGTATTTCCCCTCGAAGCAGTCGAGCTCCCTCCCGAGAGGGACCATCCGGAGTTAGAACCAGTGGACGAACTGGAGGAAGTTTCATTCGGGGCAGAAGACAAATCCAAATGTTTCCGTGTGAGCCGCACCTTGTCCTCCGACTTGAACCGGGGCTAATTGATTGCGTCAGCCGCAACATCGACCTCTTTGCCTGGACCCCGTCGAACATGCCCGGGATTTTCGAAGACCTGATCATGCACCGACTGAGCGTCGCCCCGGGCTACAAGCCTATTCATCAAAAGTGGCACAATTTCACCCCGGAAAGGCAATAAGCCGTAAAGGTGGAGGTGGACAAACTGTTGTCTGCCCGGTTCATTCAGGAGGTCAGCTACCCTGAGTGGCTGGCTAACATCGTGATGGTGAAGAAGGCCACCCGAAGGTGGAGAATCTGCATAGACTTCACAGACCTCAACAAGGCATGCCCAAAAGATACTTTCCCTCTCCCGAGCATAGACGCCCTAAACGACGCGACGTCAGGTCACGAGCTGCTGTCCTTCATGAATGCCTTTTTAGGCTATAACCAAATCTGCATGTTTCTCCCCGACATTGCCAAGACGTCTTTTGTTACCGGCCAAGGTCTGTACTGTTATCGGGTTATGCCCTTCGGGCTCAAAAATGCCGGAGCCACCTATCAGAGGCTCGTCAACCAGGTCTTTAAAAACCAAATCGGTCGCAATATGGAGGTATATGTCGACGACATGCTCGTCAAAATCCGGCGAGGTCAGGACCATGTGACCGACCTAGAGGAAGCATTTGGTGTTCTTCTATCCCATGACATGAGGCTCAATCCCGCCAAGTGAGCCTTCGGCGTCTCCTCCAAAAAATTTCTCGGGTTTGTTGTCAGCCAGTGCGGCATAGAGGTGAACCCCGAAAAGATCCAGGCCATTATCGACATGGCCTCTCCGAGAAATATTAAAGAAGTCCAACGGCTAACAGGCTGGCGGCTATCGACCGCTTTCTCTCGAAATATGGGGAGAAATCACTCCCCTTCTTCAAGGCGCTCCGAGGGGCAAAAGGCTTTGAGTGGGGGGACCCCCAACAACAGGCATTCAAACAGCTGAAATCATACCTTGCCAACCCCCCACTTCTGAGCAAACCTGAGCCAGGCGAATCACTCCAGCTATATCTCTCAGCCTTGGAGAATGCCCTCAGCGCCGTTCTCGTTCGGGAAGAGGACGGTGTCCAAAAGCCTCTCTACTATGTGAGCAAGGTCATACTTTCGGCGGAGACCAGATACGCTAAGATGGAGAAGGTGGCCTACGCACTGTTAATGGCCGCACGGAAGCTTCGCCCTTATTTCCAAGCCCACTCTATCTAGGTCCTTACAGACCAGCCTATCAAAGCCGTACTTCACAAGCTCGAAACTTCTGGCCGCTTAGTCAAGTGGTCAATCAAGCTAAGTTAGTATGACATTAGCTACCATCCGAGGACAGCTATCAAGGGGCAGCCCTCGCCGAATTCATCGCAGAATGTACTATTCCCTGAGCCATCCGACAACGAGAAGATAGACCCAATCTAGGAAGTCTATGTCGACTGTTCGTCTTGTGAGGGAGGAAACGGCGCGGGCGCCATTTTGAAAAGTCCCGATAATTTCATTCTTTAATACTTTCTCCGTCAGAATTTTCTGGCCTCGAACAACGAAGCAGAGTACGAAGCTATGATCGCAGGGCTCACCCTAGCACACAAGGCTGGGTCCAGGCACATCAAGGCCTTTGGCGACTCCCAGCTCGTGGTCAACCAGATCACCGGGGAGTTCGAAGCTCGTGACGCTCGAATGGTACAATACTTGGCGGTGGTCCATCATCTCTTTTCATCTTTCGAATACCACTCGGTAGAACGAATCCCCAGGTAACAGAATGCCCAGGAAGATTCATTGTCAAAACTCGCCTCATCATCCCTCGAGGGGCTCGACTGCACCGTCCTGATCGAGGTCCTCCTCAAGCCCAGCATCGACCTGCCTGAAGCCTCCTGCCTCACAACCGATCTCCAACCCGACATCTGGATGATGCCCATTCGAAAGTTCCTTTTAGATGGCGAACTCCCTCAAGACCAATTCGAGGCAAGAAGGATCAGAGTCTGCTCCAAGAGATTCACCCTGATCAACGGAATGCTCTTCAAGCGCTCGTACACAGTGGCTGATGGTAGACCCTACCTCCGTTGCCTAGCCCCTGACGAGGCTAAGTACGCTCTGAAGGAACTCCATGAGGGGATCGGAGGATGCCACATGGGAAGCAGGTCACTCGCCCGAAAGGCCCTAAATCATGGGTACTACTGGCCGACCATGTTGCAAGATGCCCAAGACCTCGTCAAAAGGTGCGACCCTTGCCAAAGATTCTCATCGGTGAAGAGACTCCCGCAGGTCAATCTCTAATCCCTGGCCAGTCCGATCCCTTTTTCTGTGTATGTAATACCCCGCAAAATAGCATATGGCTATTTTGCATTGTAATTTGTGCGCAATTGAGAATTGCACGCGATTATGTATTTTCTGATAACAATTATTTTTAATTGAGAAATATCAGATATATTGTCTACCGTATTTTATAATTTTGAAGGATTATTATGAGGTAGTTTTAATGTATTTGGTATTGTTATAATATTAAAGTAGAAATTTGGGGCTTATTTGAAATATATTTGAGATTGGGGGCTTATAAACAATTATCCCTTACATTATTAATTATCTATCTATTTATTTATTTACTTTACAAGACCCACCCCCTTTCTCCTTCCTTCCTTCCTTCCTTCTTCTTCTCCCGTTCCTTTCCCAGCCAAAAGGAAAGAACCCCCCCCCCTTCTCCTTCCTTCTCCCGTTCACTCCCAGCCGAAAGGAAAACCCCACCCACCTTCTCTCCTTCTCCTTCTTCTTTCCGTCCTGTTTCCATCCCGACCCAAAAGAACCCACCTTCGACCGGTTCTTCCCCACCTCAAATCCCCTCCATTTCTTCACCATTTCCAAATTAAATTGAGGAATAGACTAATTGGAGGGTGCTCTACATCGTGGTAGCATCGAATTTTCGAAAGGATTTTGGAAAGGTAAACCCTAAATTATTTTATTGTATAAAATTGAGTTGGGCTAATTTCTATTGAGTAGGAGTATTATGGTAGGATGATTAAGTGATGTTGGAAATGGTAGATGCGAGAAATTAGCAGATTATTAGAGAGTTTGCAAGTTGTTAGTAAATTAGGGTTTTCGGTTTGTAAAAGAGAACTATATGTGTATGAATTATTTCTCGTATAGTAGTGGAAAGTATAGATGGGCCACTAGAAAATTTAGGAGTGGTTCTAGTAATTATTTGGGGATAAAAATTCTATAGGCATTAGATTATTACGTGCATCACACGTGTGTATTCTAGGCCTTCAATAAATGCTTGTGTGAAATTTGGAATAGTGTTATTAGCTCTTGTGATTGGTTTGGATGATTTGAGTTTTAATTGCTTTGAAATTTGATGATAGGATATATTAGCGACTTGGATGGGGGGTGGCATGGTGGTGCGTCGAATCTTCGCAAATATGTGAGTATGATGTATCTACCTATATTTTATATTGTGGCCAAATTTCATGGCCGTTTGATATATTTCGTAGAAGTTATGTTAAAAATTGATTTTGAGGAAAAATACGGATTTTTATGGGCCCAAAAATGGGTTTTTGTGATATTTGATGAAATTAACTATTTTGAGTATATAAAACCTATATAATGGATTAATTATGTATATGGAGATGAATTACACTTATATAATAATATCGAAATATGTGAGTATAATGAATCTACCTATATTTTATGTTGTGGCCAAATTTCATGGCTTTTTGATATATTTCATAGAAGTTATGTTGAAAATTGATTTTGAGGGAAAATACGGATTTTTTATGGGCCCGAAAATGGGCATTTGTGATATTTGGTGAAATTAACTATTTAGAGTATATAAAACCTATATTATGGATTAGTTATGTATATGGGGATGAGTTACACTTATATAATAAAATCTATGGTTTTATATACGTTTGATGTTAAAAGAAATTTGAATAAACTGAAGTGTTGATATGATTTATGGATGAGGCGTATTGGGATAAAGTGCATGGGTATAAATTAATGGATTAGTTATGTATATGGGGATGAGTTATACTTATATAATAATATCGAATCTTGGATTGTTGTAGGATTGATGCTCATGCTATATACCATGCTTAAGTAGCAGTAAGAACCCATTCATGCCTATGTGACATCCTAGTAACCCATCATGCTTGAGTTTGATGAACCCATTCATGCTTGTGATATTTAGTTGTTCTTAGTAAAAAAGAACTATCATGCTTGAGTTTGATGAACCCATTTATGCTTGTGAACACATGAAACAACATCATGCTTGAATTGTAGTCAATGTTCATATCCATACTTAAGGTTGTAATAGACATCCATGCTTAGAGTGTAGTAGTTACTTGTAACAACCCGAAAAATAGCATATGGCTATTCTGCATCGTAATGTGTGTGCAATTGAAAATTGCACGCGAGTATGTATTTTTCTGATAACAAATATTTTTAATTGAGAAATAACAGTTATTGTCTAATTTATTTTGTTATTATTTTCGAAAATTAAATTATTTTTATACGGATTATTACGAAGTAGTTTTAATGTATTTTGTATTGTTTGGATTATTAAAGTAGAGAATTGGGTTTTATTTGAAATGTATTGAGATTTGGGGGCTTATATGTAATATTCCCTTACATTATTTATCTATCTCTTTATTTATTATTTCCCTTTTTACAAAAAATCCCCTCCCACCTCTCTCCTTCTTCTCCCTTCTCCTTTCTTCTTCTCCACACCCGATCTGTTCTTTCCCAAACCGATGGAAACCCCCCACCCGGCCCTCCTCCTCCCTTCTCCTTCTCCCGGTTGCGCCAGCCGAAAGAAACCCACCACCTCCATCTCCTTCCTTCTCCTTCCCTTCCCGTCTCCATCCCGACCCAGAAAAAGCCCAACCCCGAACCCATCGGCCGACGATTTCCCTACCTCAAATCCCTTCCGATTCTTCGTCGATTCCAAATTAAAGTAAGGGGTAGACTAATGGAGGGATTCACTACATCATAGTAGCATCGGATTTTCGAATGGATTTCGGGAAGGTAAACCCTAACTATTTTATTGTATAAAATTAAGTTGGGTTAATTTTTATTGAGTAGGAATATTGTGGTAGGGAGATTTAGAGATGTTGGAAGTGGTAGATTTGAGAAATTAGTAGATTATTAGGGAATTTGTAAGTTGTTAGTAAAATAGGGTTTTGGGTTTGTAAAAGAAAACTATTTAGGTATGAATTAATTCTCGTATAGTAATAGAAATTTTAGTTGGACTATTAGAATATTTTGAGGGCGATTTTAGTAATTATTTGGGGATGAAAATACCATAGGCATTAGATTATCACGTGCATCGTACGTGTATATCCCAAGCGTTCAATAAACGCTTGTGTGATATTTGGAATAGTGTTATTAGCTTTTATGATTGGTTTGGATGATTTGAGTTTTAATTGCTTTGAAATTTGGTGATAGAATATATTTGCGACTTCGGATGCGGGGTGGCATGGTGACGCTTCGAATCTTCGTGAAATGTGGTGAGTGTTAATTTATTATGTATTCTTGTGTGTTAAAAAACATGTGAGTGTAAATTTATTTGCGTATTTCTGTGGTTAAAGATATATGTGAGTTAATTTATTTATGTATTTTTGCAGTTGAGGAATATGTGAGTATCGATTTATTTACGTATTTTTGTGATTGTAGAAATATGTGAGTACTAATTTATTTATATATTTTTGTGGTTTGAAGAATATGTGGGTATAAATTTAATTACGTATTTTGTGTATTAAGGAATATGGTGAGTATGATTTATTATGTACTTGATGTTTTAAAAGATGGTTGAATAACGTATATATGTATATGGGGATGAGTTATATTTAGATGATGATATCAAATATGGTGTATAGGGTTTTATATACGTATTTTGATGTTTTGAAGAAGTTTGAATAAACTAAAGTATTGATATGGATTATTGATGAGGCGTATGGGGATAACGTGTATTGGTATAAATTTATGGATAAAGGGATTAGTTATGTATGTGGGGATTCTCTACTTCTAATTTAGTTGCTTGCTCTCTTTATTTGTTTATGTATGTGTAGAAAGAACCATCTTTAGGGTTACTACTTGTGTAGGTGAAGAAAAGAACCCATTTTGAGGGTTGAGTAAATTGTGGACGCTAAAAGAACCCATCTTTTGGGTATGAGTTGTTGTAGGTTGAGAAAGAACCCATTTTGAGGGTTGAGTAAATTGTGGATGTTAAAAGAACCCATCTCTTGGGTATGAGTTGTTGTAGGTTGAGAAAGAACCCATTTTGAGGGTTGAGTAAATTGTGGATGCTAAAAGAACTCATTTCTTGGGTATGAGTTGCTGTAGGTTGAGAAAGAACCCATTTTGAGGGTTGAGTAAATTGTGGACGCTAAAAGAACCCATCTTTTGGGTATGAGTTGTTGTAGGTTGAGAAAGAACCCATTTTGAGGGTTGAGTAAATTGTGGACGCTAAAAGAACCCATCTTTTGGGTATGAGTTGTTGTAGGTTGAGAAAGAACCCATTTTGAGGGTTGAGTAAATTGTGGACGCTAAAAGAACCCATCTCTTGGGTATGAGTTGTTGTAGGTTGAGAAAGAACCCATTTTGAGGGTTGAGTGAATTGTGTACGCTAAAAGAACCCAACTTGATGTTATGTTAGTTGTAGTATGATAAAGAAACAATCTTTTGATGTTGTCAGCTGTAGGATGTTAAAAGATCACACCTTTATGTTGATTACTTGTTGTAGGTTGAGAAAGAACCCATTCCTATGGCTATATTATTTGTGTATGCGAAAAAGAACCCATTTTAGTTGTTAGTAGTAGTGAGTAAAAGAACCCATCCTATGGATTTGGATTGTTGTAGAGAAAGAACCCACGCTTGTGATATAGTAAGAATCCATGCTTGAATTGTTGTAGAAAGAAACCCATGGTTAAGTTGTAGTAGAACATCATGCTTGAGTTGTGTGAAGAACCCATTCAAGCCTATGTGACATTCCAGTAAAACCTACTATGCTTGAGTTGATTTTAGAAAGATAGCATGCTTGAGTTGTTGTAGCTTGATTATAGCGAGAAACCCATGCTTAAGTTGATTATAGTAGATTCTTCTGTTACTTCAAATTATAGAAGATCAAGTTTGCTAGTAAGCACGGTTGGTTGCTTCTAGGTTTGATTACCTGTATGGTTGTTGTATGTGGTTTTGCTCGTACGTGGCTCGACTGGCCCGTATGTAGCTGTGGGTCTCATACGCAGCTTATTTAGCTCGTATGTATGTTGTCGTCTCATACACGGCTCGACTGGACCGTATGTAGATGTCGGTCTCATACGTAGCGTATTTGGCTCGTATGTATGTTGTTGTCTCATACGCAGCTTGACTGGCCCGTATGTAGCTGTTGGTCTCATACGTGGCTTATTTGGCTCGTATGTATGTTGTTGTCTCATACGCGGCTCGACTGGCCCGTATGTAGCTGTTGGTCCCATACGTAGCTGTTTAGCTCGTATGTGTTTTTGGTTACTCGTATGTAGCTTCTTAGCTAATACGCAGTTTGTTGTGCTCATCTAGGGTGATATCATTGCCCTAGGGCTATCGACCATCAAGACGTGTGTTTACCATACTCCTAAGGGACTGTGGACGAGTCACTTCGCGGGTGCCGTCAGATCTTAACCGTTGGTTAATCGCGGACCGGAGTGTGACGAAATCCAAGTTCAGGATAGTAGCGTGCGAATGCGTTCGTATTGCCAGGGTCTTGGATCGATAGGCCATGAACCGGATCCTGAGGGATTCTGGTAAGTCTAAGTTGAGCAGCCTAGCGGAGTTATCTTGCAAAGTCTAATTTAAGACCTAGCATGTGGTATTATAATATTGTCATCCCTAGGATTGTTCAGGGTTAGGGACATCGTTAGGGTAGTAACTTATGGCTATTACTACTTAACCATTACTTATTATCATTATTCGCCAAAGGGAAAGAGTTGGTATTAAGGGTGATTCCTTATGATCCGACCTGTCCTATAGGCCGACACTAGGTGGTGTTATTGGGTTGTACCTTCCTGTCAAAGGGATACGTACGGTGTCTTCTCATGATTTGGGAGCACGGGTTGCGTATCTCGACTGTTAATTCCTGAAGTGCCATGATAAGGCGGGCAGAGCTAGGGGATGGACCCCGGAACTCCGTCGGGTCCTTGGCTAGGGAGAACGAACAGGCCATAGATCACGGTCTATGATGGGTGACACAGGATAGGCTTTATGCTATCCTATGCTTGGGAGACCCTGTGTTCGTCTGGTTTTTGAGTGAGGTTCGGGTGCTGGGTAGTAGTGGCAAACATAGACACCACGAGCGTACTGCATTGGTGGGACTTGACCACGTCTGCAACCTCATCAGTCATGTAGTTTTGTCAGGAACAGGTTGTGTACAATTAGAAATTCATAACGTGGGTTCAAATCCCTATATATGGAGAAACGACTTGAGATGGGGCGTATGTAGTATGGGATGCATACTGTTCCGGAGACTTGCTTGCATTAGAATAAGAGCATCATTGTATTGGTAATCTTGCATTAGAGTTTAAGTCATAACGTACACTGGCACAAATTATATGTACACGTGTCTTTTCCATTCGAGATGAATTGCGAGTGCGATAGTGAAAGTAAATTAATAACCAAGCTATCGGCTTGGGATGTGATGTGATATTACCCAAGTTCGGCTTGGGGGTGCGGTGATATGTTATTACCCAAACTTTGGTTGGGTTATGGAGTATATTGCGATGGAATGCCAGTAAATGGTAATGTGCAATGAGATGTTAGGTTGGTCATAAATGAATGTGGTAGTATGAGGATGAATGCATATGTCTATGATGTGATACGTGATATAAGGAAATAAAATCAATATTTGTATTATGAGAGTGGTTATTCAAATGGTTACTAAATATAAGTATGTTATGAGCGGGCATGGATATACATACAGGTGATGACTCAGAGAGTAATTGATGTGTAATCTCATTTATGATGTTTACATGTTCAGATGTCAAGTAAGATTTATTTATCTTGGTAATTGTGAGTTCGTTATGTTTTACCTATAAGTTTAATTTAATTACTTATTTTATAAATTATACTCACACCAGAAATGGCTAACCCCTTAGTGTTTGGGGGTTAGGGAGTCCCTGGACTACCCTAGGTCCCTACTGTTACAGGTCCTCAGCAGTGCAGAGGTGAGGTGTAGGTACAGGTTCTGTGGAGTGGAGCTCCAGTTTATAATTGTTGTTTAAGGTTTAATTGTAAATAGTAAAGGTTTATGCTTTAAATTGTATTTTTGATGTATAAGTATGTGGATGATGATGAAGAGTATAGTGTGAGGTGGCATGATATGGTTTTGACCCGTACCCATCTCGTTGTGGAGTACTGGGCATTGTGGTATGTTTTTACAAGTTATTTTCTAAAAACTTACTACGTTTTCAAAAGAATTTATGCTTTTTAATTGATAATTGTTATACTGTTAAGAGTTTGGCCCCCAGAGCATATATATATATATTGCCTGTGTGATGATGCTCATTTTGGCCTAGGGAGCCCGTGATATTATTGCCTGTGATGTGAGCTACAGAATTTAGAGCAGAATTCCGTAAGCCTTCTGTGTTTTGGGGCAGAAATTACTAGGGAGACTCTGCCCAAATTTTCTTTGAAACATAACTATTTTAGTTTATGTTTAAAGTGATATAGAAATTGGAAGAATTGATTTTGGAGTCAAAAAGAAAAGAAAAGGGGCAGACGGTACAGTTTGGTATTACAAACTGATATTTGTAATTACTGCGTAGTAACTCTGTGTTGAAGAAAAGTTTTTAAATTTTCCAGTTTTTTCTGTGTATCGTGACTAATTGAAGGAAAGATCTTGGCATGTGTCACGGTTTTCCAGTTATGTGGAAATCGGGGCGTTACATTACTCATGCATGAATGGTAGTAGATATTCATGTTAAGTTGTAGTTACATACTTGCTTAAGTTGTAGTAACCAGTCATGCTTAAGTTGTATTCATGCTAAAGAGTGTTGTAGATTGATGTTTAAGTTATATACCATGCTTAAGGCCATTGAGATTCGTGCTTAAGTAATAGGAAAGAATCATGTTGTTATAGTTGTGGTGTTAACTATCGCGTTGTAGTCGTAGTATTAGTAAAGAACTATCACGTTATAGTTGTAGTGTAGCAAAGAACTATCATGTTGTGGTGGTAGCGTTAGTGAAGAACCATCGTGTTATAGTTGCAATACTCGAGTTGCATAGTAGTTCTAGATTCAAAGGAACCACACTTGAATTGTATTATGATTGTAGTGGAAGATTAAAAAGAACCCATGAGCCAATGCTTTTAGTCCTAGGTGATTCTAGCTCAACTTGAAGAAAGAACCCAAGAATCTAGTGCATGTAGGTCTAGTTCAATTTGGGGAGGGAAACCACGGATTCTAGTTGTATGAGACCCTAAGTAAAGTTGGACCATACCCCATGAACATTTCTCATCTTCATGAGTAATAATGGTTGGGAAGGTCACTATTAATCGTTAGCTTGATAAAAGTTTGATGTCGCTTCTTGGGCTTCTCATTGGTAGAATGCCTATTTTAAACTGTTAGTAGATTCTTCTGTTGCTTCTAATTATAGAAGATCAAGTTGCTAGTAAGCACGTTTGGTTGCTTCTAGGTTGATTACTGTATGGTTATTTTTATGTGTGGTTTTGCTCATACGGGCTCGACTGGGCCGTATGTAGCTATTAGTCTCATACGTAGCTTATTTGGCTCGTATGCATGTTGTTTTCTCATACGCGGCTCGCCTGGCCCATATGTAGATGTTGGTCTCGTGGCTTATTTGGCTCGTATGTATGTTGTTGTCTCATACGCGGCTCGACTGACCCGTATGTAGCTGTTGGTCCCATATGTCGCTGTTTAGCTCGTATGTGTTTTTGGTTACTTGTATGTAGCTTCTTAGCTAATACGCAGTTTGTTGTGCTCATCTAGGGTGATATCATTGCCCTAGGGCTATCGACCATTAAGACGTGTGTTTACCTTACTCCTAAGGGACTGTGGACTAGTCACTTCGCGTATGCCGTTAGATCTTAACCGTTGGTTGATCGCGGACCAGAGTGTGACGAAATCCAAGTTCAAGGTAGTAGCATGCGAATGCATTCGTATTTCCGGGGTCTTGGATCGATAGGCCATGAACCAGATCCTGAGGGATTCTGGTAAATCTAGGTTGAGTAGCCTAGTAGAGTTATCTTGCGAAGTCTAATTTAAGACCTAGCATGTTGTGTTTATAATATTGTCATCCCTAGGATTGTTCAGGGTTAGTGTCATCGTTAGGGTAGTAACTTATGGCTATTACTACTTAACCATTACTTATTATCATTATTCGCCGAAGGGAAAGTGTTGGTATTAAGGGTGATTGCTAAATGATCCGACCTGTCCTATAGGCCGACACTAGGCGGTGTTATTGGATTGTATCTTCCCGTCAAAGGGATAATACGTACGGTGTCTTCTCACGAGTTGGGAGCACGGGTTGCGTATCTCGTCTGTTAATTCCTGAAATACCCTGATAAGAACGGTCTGTCGGAACTAGGGGATGGACCCCGGAAATTCCGTCACGTTCTATGTCAGGGAAAGCGAACAGGCCATAGATCACGGTTTATGAGTTATGGGTGACACAGGATAGGCTTCGTGCTATCCTGCGCTCGGAAGACCCTGTGTTCGTCTGGTTTTTGAGTGAGGTCGGGTGCACCTGACGGAATTAGACCGTTCAGGACAACCTTATCAGTCAAGTTGTATTGTCGGGAACAGGTTGTGTACAAAATTGAATTCATATCGTGGGTTCAAATTCATATATATAGAGAAACGGCTTGAGATGGGACATATGTAGTATGGGATGCATACTGTTCCGGAGACTCGCTTGCATTAGAATAAGAGCATCATTGTATTGGTAATCTTGCATTAGAGTTTAAGTCATAACATACACTGGCACATCAATTATATATATACGTTTCTTTTCCATTCAAGATGAATTGTGAGTGTGATAGTTGAAGTGTATAATGAGTGTAAAAGTGATGTATTGCGGGACGTGATGATGTGTGTCGTAATAAATGAATGAATGCGATGTTATGTGATATGAGATTGCAAAAGAATATAAGTCGTAAATTTGTAAATGCAAATGAATGGTAAATGAGGTGCAGTTTATGTGGAAGTAGAGTTATTTGTGAATATAAAGTTTTATGGGAAAATAAAGCTATAGGAGTATTTGTGTAAAGCATAAAGTGATGGGCGTTAAGCAATTATTTTGGGAATGATTTCCAACTAAATATAAGTATGTTATGAGTGGGTGTGGATATACATGCAGGTGATGATTCAGATAGTATTTGATGTGAAATCCCATTTATGATGTTTACATGTTCAGTTGTTAAGTAAGATTTGATTATCTTGGTATTTGTAAGTTCGTCCTGTTTTTACTTATAAAGTTTAATTTATTTTCTTATTTAGTAAATTATACTCACACCAAAAATGGCTAACCCCTTAGTGTTTGGGGGTTAGGGAGTCCCTGGCCTACCCTAGGTCCCCTACTGTTACAGGTCCTCAGCAGTGCAGAGGTGAGGTGTAGATTCATGGTTCTGTGGAGAGGAGCTTCATTTTACAATTTGTTGTTTAAGGTTTAATTATATGAATAGTGAAATTTGTGTTTTAAATTGTATTGTTGATGTATAAGTATGTGGATGATGATGATGAGTATAGTGTGGAGTGGCATGATATGTTTTTGACCCGTACCCATCTCGTTGTGGAGTACCGGGCCCTGTGGTATGTTTTTACAAGTTATTTTCTAAAAACTTTACTACGTTTTCAAAGGAATTTATGGTTTTTAATTGATTATTGATATCCTGTTATGAGTTTGGCCCCCAGAGCATGATATTTATATTGCCTGTGTGATTCTGCTCATTTTGGCCTGGGGAGCCCATGATATTATTGCCTGTGATGTGAGCTACGGAATTTAGAGCAAAATTCCGTATGCTTTTTGTGTTTCGGGGCAGAAATTACAGGGGAAACTCTGCCAAAATTTTCTTTGAATGTAACTATCTTAATTTATGTTTAAAGAGATATAGAAATTGGAAGATTTGATTTTGGAGTCAAAAAGAAAGAAAAGGGGCAGGTGTTACAGTTTGATATGACAAATTGATATTTGTAATTTGTGTAACAACTTTGTGTTGAATAAAAAGTTTTAAATTTTCCAGTTTTTCTGTGTATCATGACTAATTGAAGAAAAGATCCTGGCATGTGTCACGGTTTCCCAGTTACGTGGAAATCGGGGCGTTATAGTGTAGGGGATGGACCTAGTCGGCCCCTTACCTCAAGCAACGGGCCAAAGGAAATTCCTGGTGGTGGCCATCGACTACTTCACCAAGTGGATCGAGGCAGAACCCCTGCCCACGATCACCGAGCATCAAACCCAACAATTCTTCTAGAGACGGATCATCTGTCGGTTTGAGATCCCACATGTGCTCATCACAGACAACAGGACCCAGTTCGCGGGCAAGATTTTTTGGATGTTCTGCGAAGACATCGGCGTTCAGCAACGCTTCTCGTCGATATGCCACCCTCAATCAAACGGCCAAGCCGAAAAATGTGAACCACCAAATCCTGGAAGGCCTTAAGAAGTGATTGGACAATTCGCCCAAGGAGCTATGGGTCGACGAACTTCCGAGCGCTCTCTGGGTGCACCGAACGACGAAGAGGATCCCCATGGGCGAGTCGCCCTTCAACCTAACCTACGGCACCAAGGCGGTTATCCCCTTAGAGATCGGCCTCCCTTCGCCCAGGATCATGGCCTTCGACGAGGAGAGCAACTCGGCAGGCCTCAGAGCCGACCTGGATCTGGTCGACGAAGTCAGGAAAAAATCCGCAATCAGAAGAAGCATATACTAGCAATGGGTCGAGAAATTTTACAACAAGAAGGTCCGTCCCACCAACATCAAACAGGGTGACCTCGTCCTCAGGAAATTGGCAGTGTCCGACCCCAGCAAAAAGAGAAAGTTGGCCCCTAATTGGAAGGGCCCGTATAAGGTCTCTGAAATAGTGCGCCCCAGCACCTACCGACTCACTGACCTGAGAGGCAACATAGTCAAGAGATCCTGGAATGCGGAGCACCTCATCAAGTACCTCGAAGGGGAGGACTAAACTTCTTATATAACCAATCCCTTGTAATTGGCCTCACATGCCGCTATTTTTTGTATGAAAAGATTAAAGAAAAGAGGCTTATTTCTCTCCAAGTTTTTTAGCTCAGATTCTATATGTAAGTTCTCGCACTTTTCGACCCCCAAGCCTCGACACCTGACGGTGATCTCGAGCACATAGGTAGAAGGCAGCGGAGCTCGTCGCTCTGTGCCAACCCCCAAGCCTCGACACCTGACGGTGATCTCAAGCACATGGGTAGCTTTCTCAAGCTGAGGCAGCGAAGATCGTTGCTATGTGCTGACCCCCAAGCCGCGACACCCGACAGTGATCTCTAGCACATAGGTAGCTTTCTCAAGCTAAGGTAGCGGAGCTCGTCACTCTGTGCCGACCCCCAAGCCTCGACACCCGACGGTGATCTCGAGCACATGGGTAGCTTTCTCAAGCTAAGGCAGCGGAGCTCGTCGCTCTGTGCCGATCCCCAAGCCTCGGCAAGTGACGGTGACCTCGAGCACATGGGTAGCTTTCCCAAGCTAAGGCAGCGGAGCTCGTCACTCTGTGCCGACCCCCAAGCCTCGACACCCGACGGGGATCTTGAGCATATGGGTAGCTTTCTCAAGCTGAGGCAGCGGAGCTCATCGCTCTGTGCCGACCCCTAAGCCTCGACACCTAACGGTGATCTCTGGCACATGGGTAGCTTTCTCAAGCTAAGGTAGCGGAGCTCATCGCTCTGTGCCAACCCCCAAGCCTCGACACCTGACGGTGATCTCGAGCACATGGGTAGATTTCTCAAGCTAAGGCTGTGAAGCTCGTCGCTCTGTGTCGACCCCCAAGCCTCAACACCAGACGGTGATCTCGAGCACATGGGTAGCTTTCTCAAGCTAAGGCAGCGGAGCTCGTCGCTCTGTGTTAAGCCCCAAGCCTCGGCAAGTGACGGTGACCTCGAGCACATGGGTATCTTTCTTAAGTTAAGGCAGCGGAGCTCGTCGCTCTGTGCTGACCCCCAAGCCTCGACACCTGACGGTGATCTCGAGCACATGGGTAGCTTTCTCAAGCTGAGGCAGCGAAGATCATCGCTCTGTGCCGACCCCCAAGCCTCGACACCTGACGGTGATCTGTAGCACATGGGTAGCTTTCTCAAGCTAAGGTAGCAGAGCTCGTCGCTTTGTGCTGACCCCCAAGCCTCGGCAAGTGACGGTAACCTCGAGCACATGGGTAGCTTTCTCAAGCTAAGGCAGGGGAGCTCGTCGCTCTGTACCGACCCCCAACCCTCGACACCTGACGGTGATCTCGAGCACGTGGGTAGCTTTCTCAAGCTAAGGCAGCCGAGCTCGCCCCTCTATGCCGACCCCAAGCCTCGACACCTGACGGTGATCTCGAGCACATGGGTAGCTTTCTCAAGCTAAGGCAGCGGAACTCGTCGCTCTGTGCTGACCCCTAAGCCTCGACACCTGACGGTGACGTCGAGCACATGGGTAGCTTTCTCGAGCTAAGGTAGCGGAGCTTTTCGCTCTGTTCTGACCCCCAAGACTCGACACCTGACGGTGATCTCGAGCACATGGATAACTTTCTCGAGCTAAGACAGTGGAGCTCGTCGCTCTGTACCGACCCCTAAGCCTCGACACCTGACGGTGATCTCGAGCACAGGGTAGCTTTTTCAAGCTATGGCAGCAGAGCTCGTCGCCATGTGCCGACCCCTAAGTCTCGACACCTGACGGTGATCTCGAGCACATGGGTAGCTTTTTGAAGCTAAAGCAGTGGAGCTCATCACTCTGTGCCGACCCCCAAGCCACGATGCCTGACGGTGACCTCGAAGTCAACAAAGCAGAGGACGTGTGAAAAGTTCCCCTCCCTCCTTCGAGACAGTCTTGGGAATCCAAGTAACAGTAAAGGGTTTGTTCCCGGTAGGAATATCATCCATCAAGTTAAATCTTTATAGAGAGTAAGAAAATATGCAACAGTCCTAAGTCGTTCAACCTTTACTGCCACTTCGTGTGCAACCTTTCTGCGACGAACCCCGAGCCTCGGCACCCTGCGGCAATTACGAGCACAGGGAGGCCTTCAACCCTCGCGCCCTCGCAGCTCGGCTCGGACTCCGGGTACCTAAGGAGGTATCACCAGGATAGCAAAAGTCCTAACACCTTCGACTGGGATGTCAGCTAACCCCTTACCCAAAATTTTTGTTAAGACTTAGGACGCCCGCCTACGGCAAGAGCCCCGAGCCCCGAACCGGGGATTGACCCACCTTTCACCCACTAGAAACTGGGGATAAACAACACTCATAGCCGTTACCCCCAATTGTCAGAGGGTGGCAGGAGAGCCACCGACCCAGGACTCCCGAGCAAAACTTTTAGTTACAGCACTCGCCTCCAGCAAGCTGTAACGCCCCGAATTCCAAATAAGACCCGAATTCGAGATTTCACAGGATCTTTACTTCACTTTGTACAATTTTACAAGGAAATTAAAAACTTTTTAACAACATCAGAGTTCTTTACAATTTGTTTACACAGCGGAAGAATAAAAGAAATACAACAATGAAATAAAATACAACTTATACAACTTTATCAATGTAAATCATCAACTACATCATAACATCTTTACTTCTTCATGGAAATATCCATTACCTGCATATTAAGCTATGGGCATGTCAGTCACTTACAATTGATGGAAATATTATACTCGGCCATCATCTCTATGCCGTACATATAACAATTTCATTACTTTAACAAACCACAATAATTGAATGAATAATAACGTGTCAAAAGTGATTATTCTAAACATGTAAGTGTATGCGATGCCTTAATGCCTAATGCACACATTTTTATACTAGGATGACACTAATTCATACTTGTTCGGATTCTATGCATCCCATACTATATAGGTCCGAGGGCAAGCACCTACGTACTCCACAATAAAGGGTTCGATCCTTCACCATGAAAACTACCCAGTAATAAGAAAAGGTTTAGATCATTCCACGAATATGGATCCCAGCCCCGGAGTCCACTGCTGACTATTATAAAAGATCCCTCATCGTGCGAATCATCCTGCAAGTGTCCCTCTAGCCCCGGTATACGTATATACATTGGAGTATGGTAAATATTCGCCTGACTACTCATGATCCCGGAGTCCACCGCTGATCAATCATCATAATCCCGGATTTAAAAAAAATAAAAGCTTGTCTCCCATGGAGCAACCACAATCTCGGAATCCACCGCTGACTATGTCTATAGTCTTGGAGTCCACTGTCAGACTATATAGAGGCAATCCACTTACGTTTACCCAGGTTTACTACATCTTCACTTATGTGCCTAGTTCTTAAGTTCAAGACATGAATAAATTTCCATACCTAGAATTAGTTTTACCTCCTTCCGAACTTAATCAACAAAATACGAGATAGATCCATGGCCATATCTCAAAATATATCTCAACTCTTTTCAATTCAATAGTGCCGATACCCGAGGTCTTACTAACTCTAAATTACAATTTTTTTATGTACAAGAATCCATGGGTACACATACCCTTCCATAAACATGTCCTAAACTTAGATATTTTTATCTTCAACTCATTCACAAAAGATCAATATCTTGTCTTAACACTTATCCACAAGTAATCATCTCGTAGTCTTGACACTATTCATGATCTAGTTATTCATTCATAATCTTTATAAGCAAATAATTTCTTTCAAGAACACAACTTTATCACATGAAATTTTATCAACAAATTCAAGCTCTTATAATGTCTCAATTCACTTCTAAGTATTTCTTAAACAAAAATAAAAATGTAATCTCTTCAAGAAAAATCACTTCACAAATTAATACGTTGCTTTTCTTCACTACAAAATTCTATTCTCAAGAAATTCCATTTCTTTTTATACTTCAAAATATACAAGAAAACTTTATACTATCTCTTAATATTTTCCATTTAATTTTATATCAATAATATAGTTTATTTCAAAAGTTTTTCATGTCAAAGTTCCCACACATGAAGTAAAGACTCAAAAAAAATCTAAAAGGGGTGCTCTGGGTTCGAACCCATGACCTCTGAACACACACAGCCAATGCCTGAACTCAATGAGAAAGTTGGAAACAACTCCTAGCTCATAGCAAGTCATTCTCCTCCTAGCAAGAACTCCTCCAAGCAAGAACACTCTACTCTCTTTCTTTTTCTTTCTCTTAATTTGATTTGTTTTTTGTGTAAAAAGAGAAGGAGAATGGGGTGTTATTTATAGGACAATGTTAGAGTCTAATTTGCAAACTTCTCAACCTAATAACTCCTCATTTAAATTCTCTAGCTCTTCACTTTCCTAACTCCTGCCTCAAACTCTCCAAATATCCTAACTCCCAAACTCCCAACCTTTCTCCTGCCCACTATGCTACAACCCGGCCTACCCTATAGTCCAAACCGGCCAAGCCCTATGTGTGCAAATGCACACATGCACATACAAAATAAATACAATTTTTGTAGTTCTAAATGTATACTAAAAGTTGTAACTTGTCATGTATTAGTCTAAGATCAACTTAAATTATGATTTTATTAATGGTCTTGTCTCATGGGCTTTCATTTTAATTTATTAACTTAATTATCCTAGTGGGCTCTCCTTTAATTGATCTAATGGGCTAGAAATTAACTTTAGGTCCATGGATTAAATAAAAAGGTTAAATAAGACTATGCATGCTTAAAATTAGTAAATAAGAGTAGGAATTAGAGATGAAAAAATTAGCACGTATATCATATGTGCAAAAATCGAAAAATGCATTTTTAATTTAAATAAAAAATGTGGGGTGTTACACAAGCCCCCCGAGCATCGTCTCCGAGGTCGACCCTCCTTTCACCCACTGGAAACTGGGGATAAAAAGCACTCATAACCGTTACCCCCAATTATCAGAGGGTGGCAGGAGAGCCAACACTCTAGGACTCCCGAGCAAGAATTTCAGTTCAGGCACTCGCCTTCGGCAAGCGCCCCAAGCACTGTCTCCGGGATCGACCCTCCTTTCACCCACTGGCAACTGGGGATAAACAGCACTCACGGTCGTTACCCCCAATTGTTAGGGTGGCAGGAGCCACCGGCGATGAGAACTCATGGTGAAGTGACACAATTTTTGGTGAGGGGTGAGGGTTTTATAGCCCTCAGGGCAACTGCATTTATGGCGTGGGAAGTCGAAATGGCGGAAGGCGGAACGTCCATCATTAATGACATTGGAAGACGGAAACGTCCCCCATTAATGACATTGGAAGACGAAACGTCTTCCATTGCCAGGCTTTCAGGATTCCTCACCCTCGTCATCACCCTCCCGCTCAAACACGTCCTCCGGCCCGGCCGTCGAGGTCCCGCCATCGGACATCAGGAGCCCTAGCTTTCCTACAAGCTGGTGGAGCTCAGTTCCAGAACCAAACGGGACTTCTTCGGCCCCACATTCTAGCCACACGGCAAGATTTCTCAATCTCACAAGTCTTTGACCTTCGGCTCGGCTCCTAAACCAAGCAGGGATCCTCACTCAATTCCTCAATGCTTGTTCTAAAAAACAAGTCCAAGAAAATCGAAAAGATTATTTTTTATTTATCATAAGCGCCTTGGGAGGCCACAATACAATAAAGATTTATTACAACGGATATCGCCTCGGCCTAAAGTATTCTCAGAGCCCCTCCGAACTGACACGGGCTCACTCAAACCCCACCAACCGGCTAGGCTCCACGGCCTGCACAGCAGAATCCATAGGAGCGGCCAAGGTAGACACACCAGCCACAGAGCTTTGGGCATCACCCGGCCTTACATATTCCAACAGCCGAATCGGAGACGGTTCGCGGCCCGAGGAGTGCACACCCCCCGAAGAGAAAGACATCCCCAACATCGTCTTGTAACGCCGAATCTCGATCTCTTTCTCCACTATAACCTCACGAAGAAGCGACTCCGAGGTAGGCCTCTGAACCGAGGCGCTTGACATGGAAAATCTGAGACCCGAACTTCTGAGGTCACGATCGACTATCGCCTTCTTCAATTGAGCCGCTTCCGCTCTCAGTTCCTTCAACTTGTTTCGGAAGTAGTGGAAAGCGGCATCATGAACACGAGCTTCCTTCCGATATCGGTCAAGAGTGGACTCCAAAACCTTGATCTTGCTCCGAAGCCAGGTCACCTCGGATTGTCGAGGATCAGACTCGAGGAGGGAGGCCGACAACTGATAGAAGCGAAACAAAAGATCATTCCAAGGCCAATATTCCACAACTTATGATCTCAAAAAATTACACAAGTCGAAAAGGGTCGGACAGGCAAAAAGTCGAAGTCAAAACACTAGGCCAACTAAAAATTTTTTGTCATAAATTACAATACTTTTACAAAATACCGCGGTGGCCAGTCCGCCTTCGGCAAATACAATGTCAAAAACAAAAAGAAAAAAGAAAAACAACTAAGACATAGGGCCAACCTCTCCCTCGGGTCTGGCAGCGGCCATAGGATCGACAACCGACTCGGCGCTGGCCCCTCCAGCTCCGCTTTCCCTTTCGACTGGCGCATCGACCCCGGGGGGTCTTCGGCGGCTCGTCGATCATCATGTCATAGTTAAAGCCCGTCAGATCCAAGGTCGGATAGAAGTGCTTGACTTGGCTCAGCGCCTTGTCGTACACCTAGTTCTAGGCCTCGAGGACCATGTCCTGGGCCTTCAAGGTCAGCAACCCCTTCTCCACCTCAAACGCCTTCCTTAGTGCCACTTCCTTCCTCAGCCCATCGTCAGCCATCGAGGCTAGGTCGGCCTTCAGGTCCTGCTCTCGCTTCATCGAGGCATCCAGAGCGGTCTTCAGGTCCATCATCTCACGTTTAAAGCGGTTGGTCTGGCTCCGCTCATACTTCAGCTCAAGGTCGTGGATCCTCATCACCTGGTTGTCGGACATGCAAGCCTACAGCCAAGGTAAAAACAGTTCAGTAGAAATAAAATCTTGAAGAACAAATGTGTAAAGACAGAAATACAAAGCCTCGAAATTTACCTGCACGCTCGCCTGAGCCCACCTCATGTAGGCCGACTCGAGGGTGTCAGCACCCATGCTTTGCCGATCCCAAGTTGTGGCCATCTTGTCCATGAACTCCATGGCGGTCGGACCCTCGGTCAGGGTATCCCCCTTCCGAATGGACCAGTTCGGGGCCCAAGGCTGAAGACCTTCTTCCCCTACCATGGTTTGGGCATTGGCACGAAGAGGGGGGGCACCCCCTTGCACGACCTCCGACACCTTCAAGGCTTTGGAGCTCGGCACGAGGGCGGTCTCCCTCGACTGACTTATCTTCGTCCTCTTCGCCTTCGGCTCGAGCTAAGCCTCAGAAGCCGCTCTGGAAGGGGCCCCCGACTGCTTCCCCTTATCGGATTACTCCACCTTCTGCTTTTTTAGGGCAAGCCTCCTCTCCTTGATCGCCTCGGGGTTCATCTCTGCGGAAAAATCCATTAAAAAGCAATGAGCACAAAAGAGGATAATTAAACAAAAACGAACGAAAAACATACGGGATGAGGTGGGGCTCAGTCCGACGTGGGCTATGTGACTTTCTATCACCTTCGGACAACTTATGCTGTGGATCTTACAGAGACGATCTACAAAGGCCGACTCCTCGGCCAAAAGATCGCCCTTCTTGGGTTCCTTGAAATTTGGCTTGTAGAAATTCCACCTAATCGGGATCTCCTACGGCTCTTCGCTCCGGACGACAAAGTACTTCTTGATGAACACAATATTATTCACTTTTTAGAGCAATAATCTTAATATAATTAGACATTTAAAAGCTCTATATGTGGTATTTAACTCTTATTTTCTCTTTTCCATAGGAAACAGCTTATAACAGAAAAACAAAGCAGATTTAGGACTTCAAGGATAATACACAGCAAACTGCAGAGGATCAGTCGACTGGTTCCCCAACACAGGCGACTGAACACGAGAAGCTGATTTTCCACAACTCTCGACGCAGTCGACTCACTCCCAAAAGACAGTCGACTGGTCTGAACAATTATGAAATCTTCAGGAGTCTCGACTCAGTCGACTGGTTCGAAGATAAGTCGACTGGCCTGCGGCGGAGTAAACAGATAAGATATTCGAAGATTCACCCAAATCTAATTCCGAATCTATTTGAAACCAGATCTTATGCAACGAATCAAATCTAGAGACTGGGAATTGGCAAGAGCACGTGGTGAACAGATAAGGAAAGGAAGAAGAAAAGAGAAAGACATAAATCGCCAAATAAAATAAAGAAGGATTTTTCCTGAAAAAGGGGAAACCCTAATTCTCAGCCGTGTTCTATAAATATCAGAAACGAAGCATTATTCAGGGGGCGATCTATCTCTTGGAAGCAACAAAAATCACCAAGTTCCTGAACAAGCAACCAGTGCTTCATTCCATCATCATCGAAGAAGGGGAAGAGGAGAACCAGTACTCGAAGGCAGTTGACTGTGTGACAGCCAGGCGACTCTATTGCCGGAATCCATTAGTTTATTTCTTCTCTCTTTATTCTTTGATGTTGATCACGTATTTGAACTTGTTAAGCAATAAAAGTATTATTATGTGGAACTAATTTCATAGTTGGGTAGATCGAAGCCGTAGTTATGTAGTGCTATGTTCTTTTGAATCCTTCTATTTTACTTATTGATTGAATCTAATTGAATTGATATAGATTGATAACAGTCAAACTTGTTCAGGAGTTATAAGTGCAGTCGACTGAAGGTGAGAGCCAGTCGACTGCCATACAGAATCTGATATTATCAAGTTTGTGAGTTAGAAATCTGAATCTGTTATATGAGCATATTGAGACGACCCGTATCTCGTGTTCATAACTTGTAACAAGGGAATCTTTAGGATTCTTGGTTCAATCAACTTAAAGGATCTAGATCTGATACCAATTTCTAGAACTTTAAGTGTTTGTTCGTTTCCACTGTTCTTATGCTTTTGTTAAGTATAACTTAGTAGATACCATGCTAAAATACTTAGGGGAAGAAACGAATTAGAGTAGATACCATGCCTAATTCTTGGCTTAAGGAAACAATACTTTAAGGAGTAGATACCATGCCCTTGAAGTGAACAAACATGAGTAATTAGAAGTAAATTCAGAAGGCAACTTAGCATTACTAACTATTGGTGGAGATCAACAACCCAACTATTCAAGAGATATTTGTGATTCAACACCTCTCATCTTAGTTTTAATCTTTTAATTCTTTTAGAATATTACAACAACTCTTACTCATTTTTATTATTAGTTTTATTGATTAGTAAGTTGAAATCTACAATCTCTGTGGGATCGACCCTTGCTGTTACTACGATTCGATTCGTGCACTTGCGAGGTTTTATAATTTGTGTCTAGTTAGTCTATTTATTTAGGTAGTCTAGATTTAACACAACAAGTTTTTGGCGCCGCTGCCAGGGATTGTTTAGTATTTTAACTTACAAGTCAGTAGAATTTTTATTAGTTTTTCTTTTCTTTTATTAATAATTTTTCTTTTAGGTTACAGGACTTTGGTGAATGCACGGTAGACGATCACTTCGACCAGAGCTACTACCTATTGACGCAGAAACAGAACGAACTTTGCACAGACTAGGTAAGCTGTTTTCAGCCAACCAGTCGACTGCTGTACGGACCCAGTCGACTGCACAGAGACAAATTTCACAGGAAAGAATGGCTGAAGAAATACAAAATCGAGTGCCAATGCAGGACAAATTCACTCCTAAGAATATTGAGCAACCTTCCTGCAATGCTTTTCAACCTAATGCCACAGGGAACATGCACCTATCTCCTCATTTACTTAGTATGGTTCCCCACTTTAGTGGCAAACCAGATGAAGAGCCTCATCTTCACTTGCAAGACTTTTTCGATCTTTGCAGGACACAAAGCGTCCAAGGGCTTACCGCTGAACAAATCAGGTTAATCTTGTTTCCTTTTTCTTTAAAACTTAATGCTAAGTTGTGGTATAATTCTTTGGAACCAGGATCAATTAATTCATGGGAACAATTGGCAACAAAATTCTTGAAAGAGTTCTTTCCAGCCCAGAAAACCAAACAGCTAAAAAGGGAGATTCAACTCTTCCAACAAAAGGATGGAGATTTATTCTTTGAGGCATGGAAGGATTTCAAGAGCAAGCTTCTCAAGTGTCCTACTCACAATCTGCCTAAGGATGATCAGGTACAAGCTTTTTATGAAGGTTTAAATGACACTAACAAGGCAATTGTTGATGCAGCTTGCAATGGAATTTTGATGAGGAAAAGTGGAGAAGAAGCCATTGAACTTTTTGAAGAACTCAGCGAGAACTCCAAACAATTCTCAACAAGAAGGGGCCCTTCGAAAAAACAGGGAGTTTACGAAATCTCTAATAGTAATAACATTCAATTAGAAATGGCAAACATGAATAAGAAAATTGATATGCTTGTTAATGCAATGTCGACAATGGGTGGAGTTAAAAATCAAACAAATGAAATGTGTGCAATTTGTTCTCATTTAGATCACACAACTGATACATGTCCCATGTCTACTTTCACAGATCAAGAGCATGCGAACTATGTGGGTCGAGGAGCATTTCCACCAAAGAACAATCCATACTCGAACACATATAACCCAGGATGGAGGAATCATCCAAACTTCTCATGGAGCAATAATCAAAATAGTCAAGGGAATCAATTCACACAAGGACATGCAAGGAACTCTCAGATGGGAAGTGGGTTTGATCGACCAGCTCCAGAACAGAAGAAGTTGGATTTTGAGTCCACCGTTCTTCAATTGCTCCAACAACAACATCAAACAAGCAACTAACAAGGACAAGCGATTCAGAAGTTAGAAACACAAATTGGTCAGATTGCAAAAGAATTGAGCGAACGAAAGGCAGGAGAACTCCCTTCACAAACCATACCAAACCCAGGAGGTCAAGAACAGCTCCAAGCAGTAACAACCCTAAGAAATGGTAAGATAATTGACAACATGATTGGAACACATACAGACAAACCAGATACACAACCATCAAAAGCTTTGGGTTCAAATAAGGTAAGTGAAAAAGTAGGGACAGTACCACCACCATTCCCTCAAAGGTTAGTCAATAAAAAGAAAGAACAACATTTCTTTGACGTCTTTGAAACTCTCAAAAAGGTAGAAATTAATATTCCCCTACTTGATGCTATTAAACAAATTCCTTCTTATGCCAAATTTTTGAAAGACTGTTGTACTCACAAAAGAACATTTCAGGTTAAGGAGGATGTGGCTTTGACAGAAGAAGTGAGCGCTGTATTATTAAGAAAACTACCACCTAAACTGAAAGATCCAGGTAGTTTCACCATTCCTTGTAAAGTTGGTGAGCACTTCTTTGAAAAAGCACTGCTAGACTTGGGGGCAAGCATCAACCTTCTTCCTTATTCTGTTTACGAAAAGCTTGGATTGGGGGAACTCAAGCCAACATCCATCACTTTGCAATTGGCTGATCGCAGTATAAAAAGACCTAGAGGTATATTAGAAGATGTCCTAGTTCAGGTAAATGATTTTATTTTGCCTGCTGATTTTGTTGTGTTAGATATGGAGGAATCTTCAATGTCATCATCTCTACCGATCATATTAGGTAGGCCCTTTATGAGTACAGCTGATATCAAAATTTGTGTTAAAAAGGGCATTATAAGTATGAAGATAAACGGAGAAAAAGTGGAATTTAAAATGTTTGATACACTAAAATTACCACAAGATGATCATGAATGCTATAATATTGATGTGGTGCAGGAGATCGTTGATCAAACATTTCAGGTACATAGCGTTGAACCACTTCAAGCCACAATCACTCAATCTCTAACTTTATCTAATGTTGAACAGGAACATGATGACTGGGAGATTGCAGAGACAGTACATCACCTAGAAACTCCACAGTCATATTCAGGTAAGCCTGCACCTTTATTTGAAAAATTGGTGTCTGATAAAAATTGTTCTTCTACAGATCAAGCGACTGATGAACAGAGTAAGTCGACTGGTATTCTAACCAGTCGACCGAATCAAGACACCCAGAACAAGTCGACTGCTGACATGGACCAGTCGACTGAACAGAAACTTCCAGACATAGAACTTAAGCAGTTGCCCGACCATTTGAAGCATGCATTTTTACGCGAGAACCAGACGCTACCAGTAATAATTGCTGCGAACTTGAGTGCACAGGAAGAATATAAGTTGCTGAAGGTATTACGAGAACACAAGAGTGCAATAGGATGGACCATTGCAGATATCAAGGGAATAAGTCCATCCAAATGCATGCATAGAATACTCCTTGAGAACGATGCAAAACCTAGCAGAGAGGCACAGAGAAGGCTCAACCCCAACATGAAGGAAGTGGTAAGAGCAGAAATTTTGAAACTACTAGATGTTGGCATCATCTATCCTATCTCAGATAGCAAATGGGTAAGTCCTATACATGTAGTTCCTAGGAAAAGTGGAGTTACAGTGGTAACAAATGAAGAGAATGAACTTATCCCAACAAGAGTAACCACAGGATGGAGGGTATGCATTGACTATAGGAAGTTGAATAATGAAACCAGGAAAGATCACTTCCCTCTTCCTTTTATTGATCAAATGTTAGAAAGATTAGCAGGATATAGTCATTATTGTTTTCTAGATGGTTATAGTGGCTATAATCAAATTGCTATTGCTCTAGAAGATCAAGAAAAGACCACTTTTACATGCCCTTTTGGTACTTTTGCTTACAGGAGGATGCCGTTTGGATTGTGCAACGCACCAGCAACATTTCAAAGATGCATGATGAGCATATTTTCAGACATGGTGGAAAGGTTCATCGAGGTATTTATGGATGATTTTAGTGTTTTTGGATCTTGTTTCGATGAATGTCTTAACCATTTGCAGCTTGTACTTAAAAGATGTGAAGAATGCAATTTAGTGCTGAACTGGGAAAAGTGCCATTTCATGGTACAACAAGGCATTGTATTGGGACATGTGATATCAAAAAGAGGCATAGAGGTAGACAAAGCAAAAATTGATATAATCTCAAAACTACCCCCTCCCACTACAGTTAAGGGTGTTAGGAGTTTTCTTGGACATGCAGGGTTTTATAGACGATTTATAAAAGACTTTTCAAAAATCTCCAAACCCCTTTGTGATTTGTTGTCTAAGGATGTTGAGTTTACATGGACAGAGGAGTGCACAAATGCTTTTAATACATTGAAAAATCTTCTCATTTCTGCACCTATTGTTATGGCACCAGATTGGAGTCACCCTTTCGAGCTAATGTGTGATGCAAGTGATTACGCTTTAGGGGCTGTTTTAGGTCAAAGAATCAATAAGAAATCCCATGTTATTTACTATGCTTCTCGAACTCTAAATGATGCACAGCTAAATTATTCCACTACTGAAAAAGAAATGTTAGCTGTTATTTTTGCTGTAGAGAAGTTTAGATCATATTTGATTGGTTCTAAAGTTATTGTTTTTACTGACCATGCTGCCTTGAGATATTTGTTTGCTAAAAAGGATGCTAAGCCTAGGTTGATCAGATGGGTGCTGTTGCTTCAAGAATTTGATCTTGAAATTAGAGACAAGAAAGGAAGCGACAATGTTGTGGCAGATCACATGTCCAGATTACTGCACGAGGAAGAGAGAAATGTGCCCCCGCTGAATGAAAATTTCCCAAATGAACAACTATTTGAAATCAATGTGCAATCTCTCGGGGCAGTCGACTGGTCCCTCAACCAGTCGACTTACCTCTCTGAACAGCTCCCCTGGTTTGCTGATATTGTCAATTTTCTAACTGCTCATGTTTTCCCTCCAGGTATGACACATCAAGAAAGAAAAAGATTGGTGGCTCTGTGCAAACACTTTTATTGGGATGACCCTTATCTATTCAAATTCTGCCCTGATCAAATTATACGAAGATGTGTGGCAGACGAAGAACAAATGAGTATTCTACAACACTGCCACCAATATGCCTGTGGAGGACATTTTGGACCAAAAAGAACAGCACTAAAGGTATTGCAATCTGGTTTTTATTGGCCTAATGTATTCAAAGATGCTTTTTCTTTTTGCAGGACTTGCGACAAATGCCAAAGGACAGGCAACATCTCTTCTAGAAATCAAATGCCACTGCACAACATACAAGTAATCGAGCTTTTTGATGTTTGGGGAATCGACTTCATGGGTCCATTTCCTAACTCATTTGGTTATTTATATATTCTTGTTGGTGTAGATTATGTGTCTAAATGGGTCGAGGCCGTCCCCTCAAAAACTAATGATCACAAAGTTGTTGTCAAGTTTTTGCAGGAGAACATTTTCACTAGGTTTGGTACACCACGAGCGATAATTAGTGATGGAGGGAGCCATTTCAACAACTTTCCATTTGCTTCTTTGATGAAGAAGTACGGTATTACACATAGAGTGGGCACCCCATATCATCCTCAAACTAGTGGGCAAGTGGAGATTAGCAACAGAGAAATCAAGAGCATTTTGGAAAAGACAGTCAACACAAGGAGGAAGGATTGGTCGTTGCGCTTGAACGATGCATTATGGGCCTATCGAACGGCTTACAAAACACCCATTGGCATGTCACCATACCGGTTGGTCTTTGGAAAAGCCTGTCACTTGCCAGTTGAGTTGGAACACAAAGCATATTGGGCCATCAAAAGGTTCAATTTTGACATGAAACAAGCAGGTGACAAAAGAAGACTACAACTAAATGAGCTTGAAGAGTTGAGGCATGACGCTTATGAAAATGCAAAATTGTACAAGGAAAGGACTAAGTTATACCATGATAAACAATTAGCAAGGAAGGAGTTTTATGAAGGACAGAAGGTATTGATATATAACTCAAGGTTAAGACTTTTTCCAGGCAAGCTTATGTCAAGATGGTATGGGCCATACACAGTCACGAGAGTCTTTCCACATGGTGCTTTGGAGGTTCATAGCAAGGAAAAGAATCAAACATTTAAGGTGAACGGGCATAGAGCGAAGCCATACATAGAGATGAGCATAGAACCGCAAGAGGAAGATGTGAATCTTCAAACCGTTCAATACATGGCATGACCACATCAAGTCTAGCTGAAGACAGAAAACACAGCGCTTGTTGGGAGGCAACCCAATTTTCAGGGGAGTATTTACACTTTCCCTTTATTTTATTTCAGTTATTCATTATTATTCTTTTAGTTATTTTTATTTTCAGTATCTCCTTACTAGATGGTGACACATGCCTATTTTTATATTTTCTTTCGAACATTGAGGACAATGTTACATCTAAGTTTGGGGGTATTAGGGTTATTTTTAGAGTCTTTTGAAAATTTTTGAAAATTTTAGGATAAACAATCTCTTATAAAGTAAGAAGAAGGATACTTATTTACTTTAGAATTGTTGATTTACATAATTCCTTACGAAGTTATAGAAGTCATGCGATTATACATAATAAACAAATGTGATGCTTTTTCTGATGATTATTCCCTTTAGATCTAGTCCTAAATCGAGTTTAAGTAAATAGAGTGATAAAATATATATATGTATATATTGAATAAAGTCAATCTACTCCAATGTTTTGAGTGCTTAGTAACTAGGGGTATTCATCACCAATGTTTACCTTTACGTCAAACGGCAACTCAAAATACGAGTATGCAAAGCACTTTAGAGTTTGTGACTTGTTGAGTAACCGGGTGGATACATCACAAATGTTTCGCATTCGCGTCAAAAGGCAAGTGATATCTTTAGAGAAGAGACTAAAAAAAAAAAAAAAAAAAAAAAAAAAAAAAAAAAAAAAAAAAAAAACCTCTAGTTTGCTACTCGGTTTGTAGTAGAGGAAAGGGGTAATCACAGACTGAGTAGTTGCATACTATAACTACATTAATCGCATGACAAATATAATTAAGTTTGGGAACTATGAATAGACAATTGCACTAGAGAAAGTGGGTATGTTTAATTTTACTTTGTCTGAAATTGTTTATACCTTTCTATGCTGATGTCCACATAATAAGAAATCTTGGTGGTTGAGTCTATTGTTATTATTATTCTCCTTATTCATAATTTTAGTTTGCTTGAGGACAAGCAAAATCTAAGTTTGGGGGTATTTGATGAACACAATATTATTCACTTTTTAGAGCAATAATCTTAATATAATTAGACATTTAAAAGCTCTATATGTGGTATTTAACTCTTATTTTCTCTTTTCCATAGGAAACAGCTTATAACAGAAAAACGAAGCAGATTTAGGACTTCAAGGATAATACACAGCTAACTGCAGAGGATCAGTCGACTGGTTCCCCAACACAGGCGACTGGACACGAGAAGCTGATTTTCCACAACTCTCGACGCAATCGACTCACTCCCAAAAGACAGTCGACTGGTCTGAACAATTATGAAATCTTCAGGAGTCTCGACTCAGTCGACTGGTTCGAAGATAAGTCGACTGGCCTGCGGCGGAGTAAACAGATAAGATATTCGAAGATTCACCCAAATCTAATTCCGAATCTATTTGAAACCAGATCTTATGCAACGAATCAAATCTAGAGACTGGGAATTGGCAAGAGCACGTGGTGAACAGATAAGGAAAGGAAGAAGAAAAGAGAAAGACATAAATCGCCAAATAAAATAAAGAAGGATTTTTCCTGAAAAAGGGGAAACCCTAATTCTCAGCCGTGTTCTATAAATATCAGAAACGAAGCATTATTCAGGGGGCGATCTATCTCTTGGAAGCAACAAAAATCACCAAGTTCCTGAACAAGCAACCAGTGCTTCATTCCATCATCATCGAAGAAGGGAAAGAGGAGAACCAGTACTCGAAGGCAGTTGACTGTGTGACAGCCAGGCGACTCTATTGCCGGAATCCATTAGTTTATTTCTTCTCTCTTTATTCTTTGATGTTGATCACGTATTTGAACTTGTTAAGCAATAAAAGTATTATTATGTGGAACTAATTTCATAGTTGGGTAGATCGAAGCCGTAGTTATGTAGTGCTATGTTCTTTTGAATCCTTCTATTTTACTTATTGATTGAATCTAATTGAATTGATATAGATTGATAACAGTCAAACTTGTTCAGGAGTTATAAGTGCAGTCGACTGAAGGTGAGAGCCAGTCGACTGCCATACAGAATCTGATATTATCAAGTTTGTGAGTTAGAAATCTGAATCTGTTATATGAGCATATTGAGACGACCCGTATCTCGTGTTCATAACTTGTAACAAGGGAATCTTTAGGATTCTTGGTTCAATCAACTTAAAGGATCTAGATCTGATACCAATTTCTAGAACTTTAAGTGTTTGTTCGTTTCCACTGTTCTTATGCTTTTGTTAAGTATAACTTAGTAGATACCATGCTAAAATACTTAGGGGAAGAAACGAATTAGAGTAGATACCATGCCTAATTCTTGGCTTAGGGAAACAATACTTTAAGGAGTAGATACCATGCCCTTGAAGTGAACAAACATGAGTAATTAGAAGTAAATTCAGAAGGCAACTTAGCATTACTAACTATTGGTGGAGATCAACAACCCAACTATTCAAGAGATATTTGTGATTCAACACCTCTCATCTTAGTTTTAATCTTTTAATTCTTTTAGAATATTACAACAACTCTTACTCATTTTTATTATTAGTTTTATTGATTAGTAAGTTGAAATCTACAATCTCTGTGGGATCGACCCTTGCTGTTACTACGATTCGATTCGTGCACTTGCGAGGTTTTATAATTTGTGTCTAGTTAGTCTATTTATTTAGGTAGTCTAGATTTAACACAACACTTCTTCTTACATTCCTTTCTCGATTCGGGGTGGTCGTGCACGACCTTACCCCTGCTCCGAGGCGACACGTAATAAATCCCCTCGAACTCCCATGACGAGCTAACTCCCATCATAGCTCGGAAGATATTCAGCCTCAGTGGCACTCTCCTCTCTTCGCACAACAGGACGAAGCTAACAATCTGCATCCACAAGTTCGACCCAAAATGCATCGAGCATAACGAGGCCCAATTCAGAACGTCGCAGATGAAGGGATGAATGGGCAGCCTCAGTCCCGAGGAGAACATGTCTATGGGGAAGACGCAGTACCACGGTGCCAGAGGGTCAGTGGGCCTGAGATCGGCGCTGGGGACCATCAACTCGAACTCCCTCCCAATGAAGTAGCTCGCTCGGATCACCGACAGGTCTTCCCCTTTCAAAACCATAGGGGTATCGTCCATCTTGATCTTCACCCGGCTCGGCGAATAGGGCTGTATCCCGTAACGAACTAAATCTTCGAAATCATATGGGTACTTCCTAATCGATCGCGGCTGAGTCAAGAATGGGACTTCCAGCTTTCGGGGGGCTATCGCCTTATCCGAACTGCTCGGCATTGTCCACTTCATCTTCTTCTTCCGTGCCTTAGGAGCCTTCTCAGGCGACAGAGTCGATAGCGGCTCGAGGATCGAGGCCCTAGAGGAGGAGCCCATTCCCTCGGCCCTGGTACCCTCGGCAGCTCGCGTCTCCTCGGTGGGAGACCCCCTAGGAGATTCCTCCTCCTCGTCCTCATCATTAGTGACTTCAAGGGGGCGCTCCTCTTCCTCTGAATCGCTGCTCTCCACCACAAACGGCTTGCGGGTGCGTAGCGGCTGTGCGGCAAGCACCTCCTCCTCTGTATCCCAAGAGGTCGAGGAGTCTGACAAACCGGTGTGTGTACCACTGCCGGGGGTTGAGGCGAAAGAGCCGGACTGAGCTCTGGACATGTTAAAATTACTAACCTGGGTGAAGCTTAACGAAAGATCGCCGGAAAGCTCGTCAACGGTGACCAAAAAGTGTTCTAGAGAGAGAGTAGAAGTGATAAATGAAAAGGGGGGAGGGGGACGCGTATATATAGAGGATTAAAACTCCTCGATTCCCGTAAAAATCAGTTACTATAACTCCTCGATTCTCGCAAAAAACAGTTACTATAACTCCTCGATTCTCGCAAAAAATGGTTCCTATAACGGCTACTGGAATCTCCGAGTTGACCACCTAAGCCTCGACGCTCGACAGCTATCTCGAGCACATTGGTAGCTTTCTTAAGTAAAGTCTCTTGGACCCGCCTCCGCTCGCCGACCCCCAAAGCCTCGACGCTCGACAGCAGTCTCGAGCACAGGGGTAGCTTTCACAAGCAAAATCTCTTGGGCTCGCCTCCGCTCGCCGACCCCCTAAACCTCGACACTCGACAGCAATCTCGAGCACAGGGGTAGCTTTCACAAGCAAAGTCTCTTGGGCTCGCCTCTGCTCGCTGACCCCCTAAGCCTCAACGCTCGACAGCAATCTCGAGCATAGGGGTAGCTTTCACAAGAAAAGTCTCTTGGGCTCACCTCCGCTCGCCGACCCCCTAAGCCTCGACACTCGACAGCAATCTCGAGCACAGGGGTAGATTTCACAAGCAAAGTCTCTTGGGCTCGCCTCCACTCGCTGACCCCCTAAGCCTCGATACTTGACAGCTATCTCGAGCACAGGGGTAGCTTTCGCAAGCCAAGTCTCTTGGGCTCGCCTCCGCTCGCCGAACCCCTAAGCCTCGATGCTCGACAGCAATCTCGAGCATAGGGGTAGCTTTCACAAGCAAAGTCTCTTGGGCTCGCCTCTGCTCACCGACCCCTCAGGCCTCGACGCTCGATAGCTATCTCGAGCACAGGGGTAGCTTTCGCAAGCAAAGTCTCTTAGGCTCGCCTTCGCTCGCTGACCCCCTAAGCCTCGACGCTCGATACCTATCTCGAGCACAGGGGTAGCTTTCGCAAGCCATGACTCTTGGGCTCGCCTCTGCTCTCCGACCCCCTAAGCCTCGACGCTCGACAGCAATCTCGAGCACAGGGGTAGCTTTCACATGCCAAGTTTGCTGGGCTCGCCTCCGCTCGCCGACCCCTAGGCCTTGACGCTCGACAGCTATCTGAGCACAGGGGAAGCTTTCGCAAGCTAAGTCTCTTGGGCTCGCCTCCGCTCACCGACCCCCTAAGCCTCGACGCTCAACAGCAATCTCGAGCACAGGGGTAGCTTTCACAAGCCAAGTCTCTTGGACCCGCCTCCGCTCGCCGACCCCGTAAGCCTCGACGCTCGACAGCTATCTCGAGCATAGGGATATCTTTCACAAGCAAAGTCTCTTGGGCTCGCCTCCACTTGCCGACTCCCTAAGCCTCGACGCTCGACAGCAATCTCGAGCACAGGGGTAACTTTCACAAGCAAAGTCTCTTGGGCTCGCCTCCGCTCTAAGCCTCGACGCTAGACAACAATCTCAAGTACAGGGGTAGCTTTCACAACTCAAGTCTCTTGGGCTCGCCTCCACTAGCCAACCCTCTAAGCCTCGACGCTCGACAGCTATCTCGAGCACAGGGGTAGCTTTCACAAGCCAAGTCTCTTGGGCTAGCCTCCGCTAACCGACCCCCTAAGCCTCGACGCTCGATAGCAATCTCGAGCACAGGGGTAGCTTTCACAACTCAAGTATCTTGGGCTTGCCTTTGCCTGCCGACCCCCTAAGCCTCGATGCTCGACCTAGATCTCGAGCACTGGGGTAGCTTTCTCAAGCAAAAGTCGCCACAGTGCTCGATTCACCGAGCTGACCCCCTAAGCTTCAATGTCCGACAACCATCTCAAGCACAGAGGTAACCTCCTTACAACCACGACGACCCAAGCTCGGCGACCTCTCCCACCTTCGACACTCCGAACCGCCCCCATTCCACCATAGCAATAATGGGAATCATCAGGACCTGGTCGACGACACTCGGTAGTAGACCCTCGTGATTGGCCACCCGAACTAGCTTCAGCTCAGTGCCGACCCTAACCGACCCACGCCCAAGAAACTCTTTTTTCCACTCTTCTCCATGGAACCAGACTTCTCCTCCGCAACTGACCTTGCACAGCCCTGCAGGAGTGGGGGGCTTGTGATGTGGGATAAAAGAGTAGCACAAATCAGAGCCCTCTGATCTCCTCTGGAACCTTCTCTCTGTGATCATCAGTCAACTGGAGTCCAACGGGCCGTAACCAGCTCAGGCCCACAGGCCCATTAGGGTTCCAGACCCGTTTTCCTCTGTCTATAAATAGCCAATCCCTTCCTCACTGAAAAAGGTAATCAATCTTTCCCCACCTGAATCCTAGCTGCCCAGTCTCCTTTCAGTGACTGACTAGATTGTCGGAGGGCCTGTCAACGAGACTTCTCCCAGTGTTTCTAAGCAGTGTGCAGGAACAGAAGATCTGAGCCGAGTCACCCATCCGAGCGGAGCTATTGGATCCGAACCTAACACCCGGCCTCTGCCTCTCTGCTGCTACCCCCTAGCCAATCCTACTCCCCAGGGTCGAACCGATGCCAGTATCCCAGTTTCCATTTCACAAATTACAAGAACTCACACCTGCTGCCCCACACCCAAAAAACAAACAACATCAGTTCGTATGTGTAATTATTGAAGTCGTGCCATGTATGTAACTGTGCTCGCTGTTGGAAGGTCAGATCCGGGCACTAGGATCTTGGGTTTACCAAAATCTCAGATTGTCATAGCTAGCAGGCCAAATGTGATCGGGACTGAAAAAGTGAAAATGCGCGGAGCGATTTTGAGAAAGTATTTTTTGTGTGAATTGCAATGCATGAGAAAACATTTTGTTGATTTTGGCTAAAAACAAATTAAGTATGGTAAAAGAAAACATGTATAGGTGTTCGAAAATAATATGTAACATCTTGCTCCATAACGGCATCCCGAGGGTTGGAAAGACGACTCAATGGTGCAAGAAGTTGTGAAATATGAGGTGAGGGGTGGTCAGTTGGGTGACCAAGCACTCCATTGCAAATATGCAGTTGCATTGTTGTATTCGCTCCAGTGATGCTGGTAACCTGGACACTTAAACAAAGACATTAGAAATAACAATAAAACCTTTCTTGGCATGGCACAGTGCACAAAATTATCGTAATATCGTCCTTCAAAAACCTAGGAAGGTGTGGGTTAATCAACTTGTGTAAGTAAATTTCTCCAGCCATGCATGAGATATTTTGATAATTTTGTGCTTTATTAGAAGCCTTTCTCCTACCTTGAGAAGACCATGGAAGGTATGACGTCAGGCTATAAGAATAACCATCTATCATAAGTTGAAGAAAAAGGGTAAAAAGATGATCATATAGATTAGACAAGGTGTTTTCCCTCAATAACCCAAAGGTACGATTAGCAGGGTCACATTTACCCGAGACGTGGACCAGATCCGGACCCAATCCAGACCCGTTCCGGATCCGATATTGGACAGAAACCGACCCAATTCTAGACGGGTAGGATTATGGTCCGATAATTTTGGACACGATCGGACCTGGTCCGACCCGGATCTGATCCATGGACCTGTTAGTAGACCAATAACTTAATTTTTAATATATTAGAACAAGATAGTTGTATGTGTTAAAAAAAAATTTATTTACTTTTTTGATAAAAAATAAAGCTTAATATGTTCATAAAACTTAATAAAGAGTGTGCAATCTTTTCTTTTACTCCCAATTTGCATATCATAATCTTTATTTTATGAAATAAACATAATTATATTCATTTACATATTAATTAATTTAACTTTCACTTTTAGAATATAGCCAATTCATGTGGTACTCTAAAGAAAAAAACATATGTTAGGAATTTGAATATTGAAAACTTTTGTAAACTTTGAAAAAAAATTATTGTCGTATATTCGTAGACCCCATTGGGTACCTGGGAACCGATTGGATCCGAACATGATCTGAAAAAATTAAATAGACCCGGATATGAACCTGGACTCGTTGCGATAGGGTAAGATCCGGGTATCTCACTACCCGACCCGATCCGACCCAACCCAATAGCAATGCTAGGTACGGCCAATCAACATATTTGAAATGACGCTCAGTCCTTGGGAAAATTACTTGGCTAAGCTACATAAGAGCATCCACTATCGTTGTTGTTAGAATATGCATATTTGAGATTTGGCAAATAGCAATGAATGAAGATGGCTGCTATCATTTAGAGCCAAATTTTCTAGATCGAAAATAATTAAATATTCAAACGAAAGATCATCCTCCGTCTAACTTATTATTACACTTTTTAAATATTAAAAAATTACAAGACGTAAGATCATCATCCGTTTGACAATTTTTTTTTCTTTTTTTTGCTTACTTTTCGACCGGACGGAAGAAGATATTTCGTCCAAGCCTTTTTTAAAAAAAAAAAATAATAATGGCTTTGTAGTAATTCTGTAATGGCAATTTTGTAAATATGTGAAGATTTTTTTTTTCAAATAGTAGCCGGAAGAAGATCTTCCGTCCGAGCCTTTTTTTTAAAAAAAAATTAATGGAATTTTTGTAATTTTTTAATGACATTTTCGTAATTTTTTTTCTTTCCTTTTCTTTTTTTAATCAATTCTAAGTTGTTTAACGAAATCTTCTTCCATCTGCCAATTTTTAATATTAAAAAATTCACAGACGGAACTGTTCATCGAATTGCTAAAAGTCATGCTATGTTTAGCAGTGCACTGTTCATCGAATTGCCAAAAAATGTATTTTAGAAAACGATAGTGGGGGTAGAAATTGTCGAAAAATCAATATTTTGAGTTTTAGCAACCGATAGTGGATTCTCTCATAAAGTGGAAGGCTATATAATAATCGATATAAGACGAAGCTTCCCACGCTATTTTGGAGAATTTTGCCGTACTGACCCACTTTTTGAAAATATTTGACGCTCTGATCCACTTTCAAAAATAATTAGCTTTCAAAAATAATTAGCGAACTGACCTAGTTTTGGACACGTCAGCAAAATCCGTTATTGGGAAAAACGACATAGGTTATTTACATGTCGTTCTTCTCAATAACGACATCTATATTTAGAAAAAGTATCATTCCGTTATTTAGAGCAACAGCATAAGTTATTTTGTTTTTCGACAGCTTGTAGTCTCCATTTAGAGAAAAAATTACAAGTGTGAAAACCTTATAATTGATGCCGTTATTTCAAATAACGGCATCAGTTATAATTTTTTTATATAAAAAAGTAACTTATTATTTATCCTCTCTGACGAATAAATTAATTTTAAAAAAAATAAATTATAACTGATACCGTTATTTCCAAATAACGGCATCAGTTATAAATTTTTTTTTTTATGAAAAATTAACTTAGTATTCATCCTCTTTGATGAATAAGTTAATTTTTTTAAAAAAAAATTTATAACTGATGCCGTTATCTGGAATAACGGCATCTGTTATAAGGTTTTCACACTTGCAATTTTTTCTCTAAATGGATACTACAAGCTGTCGGAAAACAAAAAATCTATGCCGTTACTCCAAATAACGGTATGACGCTTTTTTTAAATATAGATGTCGTTATTGGAAAAAACGGCATGTAAATAATCCATGCCGTTTTTCCCAATAACGATTTTTGCTGACGTGTCCAAAACTGGATCAGTTTGCTAATTATTTTCGAAAGTAGGTCAGACCGTCAAATATTTTTAAAAAGTGGGTCAGTACGGTAAAAATGCGCTATTTTGGGAATGTCTGGGTTGAAATCCCATAGTGGACAAATGGCATTGTCCTTCCTCATAAATAGCTGGGAAGGGATTCGAAGGAGGAGCAGACAAGGCTAACTCAACCAAAATATATTCTCTCGAGAGCCCGGGGGCACGACCAACCAACAAAATATGAGTTGGTGATCTGTCATGAAAAGAATATGTTTGATGAGTTGTAGTTGTGAATATGGAAAGATGAGAGAGGCTAAAATAGAAGATGTCGTGTCCAAAACCTCGAGATACCAAAAGCGTTAGAACTTTTGATATGATCACTGAGTGACCATTCTTTTCTGAATGAGTTGTTTCTCCAAGATCGTTTTGAATACCTGCTTCTTTATGTGTAACAGAACCACAACTTTCTAACCGAGCGGGGCAGTGGATCCATTTTATTTCAACCAGCAAGGCCATCACACCGATTTAAAGGCCATAGTTTAACGTCTCCGGGATTTTTAGGGAATGCAAATAATTTTTAGGGAATGCAAATTGATTAAAAATTATTGGTAGAAGAGCTTCGTCTTAGTCGTAGAATATGATCCCTATATCTAGCTTTTTTGAACATAGGAATATAATTTTCCCTAAGAATACCTACTCACCCAAGGCAGACTCAGTTAGGGTTGTAAATCGGACCGAACGGGACCGAACAGCCATATGTTTAAGCTTGGATCAAAATTTAGTCGGACGGGCTTATGTCTGGCTCGGTCCAGATCGGACAAAATTTTTATAGTCCGGACTCGGCTCGGTCAAGCTTCCGACCACAATAATACTCGGACGAACTTATGTCCGGCTCGAGCTTAGTAAAACATTGGACCTAATAATTTGTTCAAGTTCGGTTTGTATAACAGTTCAGACGGTCCACGGTCGGGCCATTTCTCGAGCTGGACTCGGACGGACGACGAACCGTCCTGTTCATTTTACACCCCTAGACTCGGTGTGAGTTTTTCAGGTTAAGTAGGCCTCCAAGAGAACTCACTTGGACACGTGATTGTGTACAACTGAATGAAGGAGCTCCCACGGGTTGAGCTACCTAAGGGACCGTAACCTGAAAAATACTGGTTTGTATTTCTTCTATTCTGATTAGATATTATTGTTATTGTTATTATTATGAATAAATATGCAATTTTATTATATATATATATATTCTTTAATTAATTTATTTATTAGGTGGAGCAGGTTTTATTGAAATTTATTATGAAGAAGAGAACTAGAAGGAGCTAAAATAAATGTTTGTTCCAAGAGAGGTTAATCATGAATTTTCCATTTCTTCTTCCCCTTCATTATGTTCAGATCGCAAACCCCTTTCCCCAATTCCTTTCGGTCGAAACCCATTCACGACCAACCTAGGGCTTCTTCAACCCATTAAATCTTCACTCATTTTTCAAATAATTTTAGGGTTTCAGCTATTTGGAGGGTGCTCTTCAACCCTATGGTGTTGGTTTTTAAAACCATCAATCCTACGGTGAGTTGAATTTTTTTTAAATTGTATGTGATTATATGATTTGCAAATTTTAAGCTGTGAAATGGTGCAGTATGGAGAATATGTGATTCTCTTTATAGTAGAAGTGATAGATTTTGTAGTTTAGAGATATAAATTAAATTGAAAAATAATTAGAGTGTTGGCTTAGTAATTTAAAGATAATAGGAGTAGTAATTGATGCAAACTGATAGTAGAAATTCCCGTAAGTTATGGAAAATAATTTAGAATAAATTTTGGAAGATTTTATGGGCATAAAATCCAGTTAGAAAAAATCGGAATGCATGCATGTATCGTGCGCACGCCAGGAGTTCGATGAAATTCATGTGAAGGATTAGAATGATTTTAAGTGTTATTTGTGAGTGATTTGAATATCTTAAGCCCTAATTAGTGTCAAAATATGATAATAGGAAGAAGATGCAAGTTCGGGAGAAATATCGGAGAGCTTACACAATCCGTCTTCGCATTTTCTCAGGTGAATATGATTGTACTAAGTATACTTCATGTTCTGACAAAATTTTAGACTGATTCGATGTAAATTGTGTTAGTTATTGCCGGGGAGAGATTTAATAAAAAATACAGAATCTTTATAAGTTGAAATTTTGCTATATGGTGAATTTTCATGATTTAGAATATTTGGTGTTATGGGTGATATATCGGGTATATATATGATAATAAGAAGTAATTGATGTTTTGTAACACCCCAAATTTCTATTTATCAAGAGTTTGTGATTTTAGGTGTTTTTTACGTATAATTTTATATGTATATTTTTTTTTTATAAAAAGTATTTCTTTATAGCATGAACAAGTAATTGTTCTCTTTATTTTCCAAAAAGACTATTTTTAAAAGCTAACTTGAACTCTAGGCCTAATTGTATCTTTTTAGCCCATCTTAATTAATTAATTAATTAAATTAATAGAGCCCATGATTAATTGGCCAATTAGTGAGCTCATTTAATTTAATTTCTCTTTTATTAACATAACTTTTACTGTTGACAAGTTTAGTGAACAATTAATTTAATTCACATGAACAACTTGTAAAAAAGGGGTACTAGTTGGCACATGCATGCACTAGAGTGTGCAATACACACCCTTTTACCATTGGCCGGATTATGCTTGAGAGAGTGGAAGAGATGGAAGTGGTGGAGAGTTGGTTGCTTCATCATGGGTAGTTTCTATAACTCTCTATGTAATACCCTGATTTTTCAATTAATGAAAAATTATTTATTTTGTACGTAGTGTGCACGTGCAATATTTTGTCTGGATTATTTTATTATGATGTGTACAAATATTTAAATATTTTCTCAAATTATTTTGTACATAAGTTTTTCTTTAAATAAATAGGAAGCCTTATTTTAATTTAATGAAAAGCCCTTTTTCTTAAAGCCCAAAATGTATTTTATTTTATTTATTTTAATAACTATTTTGGCCCAAAAATAAAGCCCATGAATGAATCTATTTTTAATTAAACTTGTCATGTAGAAGACAATTTTATAACTAATTTATTTTTATACAAAATTAAAATGTACAAATTTGGCCTAGTTGTATGCACGTGCACTACACGTACACGTGCATTGCACACCCTTTTCATGGCCGGCATGCATTCTTTTTGGAGGGAGTTTTGAAATTGATCATGGTGTTCATGGAGGTGGTTTTGTGGATGTGGGTAGTTTTTATAACTCCTACTCTAATCTTTGCCCTCCATTCTACAACCAACTAATCAATCTTGGCCCTCCATTTCACTTGTTTTCTAGTATAAATACCCCCCTCTTATGGCTATTTTCATATGCAAATTATATCTTTTCAAACTATAGTCTTATTTTAATATTAGTGTGAGTTATAAAAGAGTGAGAGTTTTGTGCATTTGGCTTGGAGAGGAGGCCGGCATCATTCCAAGGAGAGGAGCTTTCGGTTGCTTGGTGGCTTGGAGCTTGTGCATCTCGTCGCAAAGGGCTTGTGTTGCTAAATTTGTTTAGTTCTCTCCATACAAGGTGGGTAAATATTTCATATTTCTAATATAGAGAACTATGCTAGATCTCATTAGCAAATTACATGAAAAATGATTAATAAGAATGCGCCTTTAATTGAATAAATGATCTCTAGTTGATTGAATTATTGATAGGCGAATTATGTGTGATTGTATGCCATAAGAATGTGACTACAAAGTGAGTTGATTATCTTTGTTCTAATTAGAAATGATTCATGGAAAATGTTAGTAAAAATACATTTTAATGGAAAGTTAGTTTACAAATTGATTAGTATGTTAATGAACAATTTGCATGTGATTATTATTGTTAATTAAGTTGTAGATAAAATTCTCCATGCTCATTAGAATAAATGAATGATGCTAGTATTGATGCTTGAGAATACCAATGAGGATGTTAGTTTAATTGAAAAATTGAAGCATGCAAATTGATTAAGAAAGAGCACGCTTTTCGGAAAGAACAACTTTCTTGAATGTTTGATGTGTGAACATGATAATTGATAAGTGGCTATATATTTTTGTGATGCACATGATTGAACTAGAAGTATATGTTGATTTAAAGAAAACACATTTTGCCATCACTACTTGCATGAAAAAGAAAATTAATACCTTGTTAGTGCTAATTTGTGAAGAGACCTCTTTAATTATTGTGGGGTTGGACAAATTCAAAAGAAGTAGATTTGTGTGTTAGATGAAAGATTAATATCAGCAAATTTGTATAAGAAATTTTGGATAGAAGAGATTTGAAGACTAAGTGTTAACTAATGTCGAAAATGAAAAGTATAGTAGTTTTGATGAACAATTCATGGATTTGTGTGAAAAATATATTTTTATTAGTGCAAAAAATTATTTTAATCTTACTGATATGAAGATCATGTAAGGGAAAGCTAATCTGGAATTTTTCAGTAACTTTCACAAAAGCAGTATGAAACAAAGTTTAATTGAACATCGAGTTGTTTTAACAACAGTACCAAAATAATTCATATGGACTTTAATCTAGTACTGAGACAACCTGAGCTAGTAGCTCAGGCGGTCACTGTGTGCGGTTGGCTTCTCTGGGTTGAATGGTTCGAATCCCTGTAGCCGCAACATTTTTTTTTCACAAAATTTTGTAAACACCTAACTGCCGACCGAAAGTAATGTATACTATTTCGACCCCCTTTATATCGCTAGCACAGTTCGGCCGGATGGCGGGTGCTCTTGGCTTTGTTTCCGTTGTGCCTGGGTTCGATTCTCACCCTCGGCATATATGAAAAAAATATTTTTTTTGGGCTTTTTAGATGTCCCAAAATTATGAAAAAAATATGGTTATTCTCATAAAAATGTAAGGAATTTTATAAGAGTGATTTGGGTATTATTTGAATGAAATACACTATGGTTTGTGAACAAAAGGCACAATTAGAACTATGGTTCTAAAATACACACTTGTGAAAAATTATAGTTTATAAAGATAAATTGAAATGGACTATTAGAAAGTAATTGGCAAAAAGAACCTTGTTGCGTGACATAATACTATTTATTCTCACTTGAGAATATTGTGCAAAATATGAAGTATGAATGTTCATTAGTGATGTGAATTTCAAATGTGAAATTATGAAGTGCATGAGTTCATGTATGATTATGGATTAATGAAGGAATTAGAGACCATGTTGATGAAAAAGAAATTTGTTGGCTATGAATATGAATTTTATGAGTTATATGTACTCAATGTGGACATTGTGAATTGGAATTGAATTGAAAGAGTAGCTAAGTCTTCCCCGGCAATTGGAAAGAAAAAGAAATGAATTATTGAAATGAAAGACCAAGGTTGGTCACGTTTGTATAAATGAATAAGTCCGGCTTAGTGGAGAGGCTAACTCTAGAACTTTGATTTTATTCATGATTCTATAAAACTAAGGACTAGTGCATAGTGAAGATGTGATGAAAGTAAGAAAAACATTGAGTATGAGGGCCCTGGGTAGCGGCGAGAGCGTATCCCAGGAATTTCCATGACGAGTCTGGGTGAGGATACTGCTCCAGAGTACCGTCCCGGTGGCGACGCTCGTGGGATGTTTGAAGACTACGGGTGGTGTCATGTCTATGGTGAGAGCTGAATTACCACAGGATGTCTGCATGATGAGTCATGTCAGCGATGGGATTCCTTCCAGAGTGCCTAGACATGAGTTCGTAGGTCAGAAAACATCTAGGATACTTACCGTAATTACAGTAGTAGATTAAATCATAACGGGAAATTGAACCCTATAAAGATGAAGAACGAATAAGGGCTTGCCCTCGGACCTATGTAGTATGGGATGCATAGAATCCGAACAAGTGCGCATTAGTGTCATGTAACATAAATAAATGCATTAAGGATATGTGACATAATACTATTTATTCTCACTTGAGAATATTGTGCAAAATATGAAGTATGAATGTTCATTAGTGATGTGAATTTCAAATGTAAAATTATGAAGTGCATGAGTTCATGTATGATTATGGATTAATGAAGGAATTAGAGACCATGTTGATGAAAAAGAAATTTGTTGGCTATGAATATGAATTTTATGAGTTATAAGTACTCAATGTGGACATTGTGAATTGGAATTGAATTGAAAGAGTAGCTAAGTCTTCCCCGGCAATTGGAAAGAAAAAGAAATGAATTATTGAAATGAAAGACCAAGGTTGGTCACGTTTGTATAAATGAATAAGTCCGGCTTAGTGGAGAGGCTAACTCTAGAACTTTGATTTTATTCATGATTCTATAAAACTAAGGACTAGTGCATAGTGAAGATGTGATGAAAGTAAGAAAAACATTGAGTATGAGGGCCCTGGGTAGCGGCGAGAGCGTATCCCAGGAATTTCCATGATGAGTCTGGGTGAGGATACTGCTCCAGAGTACCGTCCCGGTGGCGACGCTCGTGGGATGTTTGAAGACTACGGGTGGTGTCATGTCTATGGTGAGAGCTGAATTACCACAGGATGTCTGCATGATGAGTCATGTCAGCGATGGGATTCCTTCCAAAGTGCCTAGACATGAGTTCGTAGGTCAGAAAACATCTAGGATACTTACCGTAATTACAGTAGTAGATTAAATCATAACGGGGAATTGAACCCTATAAAGATGAAGAACGAATAAGGGCTTGCCCTCGGACCTATGTAGTATGGGATGCATAGAATCCGAACAAGTGCGCATTAGTGTCATGTAACATAAATAAATGCATTAAGGATTAAGTGCACAATCACAATACGACATCAATAGGGTAGTCCCTTTAGTTTGAATGTGACAAGTTTGTGTTTGTTAAATATGGAAAGTTAAGTTATACTATTTCCGGCATAGAGAGGATGGCCGTGTATAATGTTCGTCAGTTGAATAAACTGACGTACCCACAGTCTTATATGCAGGTAAATGACTTGTTAACGATTAAAGAAGAATGGATGCTTAAAGATTGTACCATGTTGTTGTACTTTTATTCAATTGTTGTACTTTACTTCCGCTGTGCAAAAGAAAAGTGTAATATTGATGTAATCTCTGATGTATGATGAAAAGTTTTAATTTCCCTGTAAAATTGTACTAAAGAAAGTGAAAAGATCCTGTAGAACAGCTCGAATTCAGTGTATTTGGGATTCGGGGCGTTACACTCTAGTTCATCCAGACCCTTGATCCCTAACCATTTGATCTCATCCTAGCCCTCCATTCACCCTCAAAATTTGTATAAATACCCCCCCCCCCCCCCCCACACACCCACACACACACACACACACTCTTCATTCTCACACTTGAAAAACTTGAAAAGAAAGAATAGAAAGAAAGAAAAGAAAAATAAATTAGTGAGACAAAAGATTGGATAGTTTGTGAGTTCAAAAGAGTGAGTGCTAGCGTGTTCTTCAACCTAGAAGTGGCCAGATTTTTCAAAGGACAAGTGGGAAGGCTCGGGTTTGCTTGCATCTAGGAGGAGAAGTTAATTTGGTGGCTCGATCTAGGTGGAGAAGGCTCCACTTGTTCATTGTAAGATATCCCTAGGAGTTTTGTTTGGTTTTTCTCTCCATTTAAGATGGGTGATTTTCTTAAAACTTCTAATTAGATATCATGCTAGGATATGGTTGATAAAATTGAAAAGAAACTTTAGATATCTTAGCCATGTGTTATGAAAATGAGACAAATTACAATGGACTGATTGTGTGTTAAAAGAATGTTAATTAGGTTCAAATTGGGATTGTTAGTTTAGAATTAACCATGCTGCCATGCTTTAATCGTTTGATTGTGCTAAACTAAGAAGACATGATTGTATGTTTAGTTAGTTGAAATGATCACCATGCAAAAATGTGATTCCTACTAATTCATTGATTAATGGCATGAAAAAGAGGTAATTATTACTGAAATGCTTGGTTAATGAATATAAATTAATAAAAGAAGCAATAAGAATTTTTGGATGCAAAATTATAAAGAAACTACATTTTGTATGTGCATTTTCGAAATTGTAAGACAAATTGTACTTAAAGAGTAAAATTACACTTTTTATGTATTAAAAAATTAAGTTTTATCTTACTGATATTTTAGAAATGCATAATATTATATTATGGAATTTTTGAATGAAATTGGAGAAGAAAATAGTTTGAAATTAGTTGTTTTTATAAAAATTCAAAATGAGGATCAAAACCCTTAAAACCCAACTCCTTATTAGATTAGGCACTTGGACTAGTTGGTTACTGGGTGCGTTTGGGTGCGCTACTGTAGCATGGGCCTGGTCTTTGTTCACGGGTTCGAAACTGGGCAGTAGCCTTGTTTTAAATTTTTTTGGAAAAGTCCAGTAACTGAAAGGGAATTCTTAGGGATTTAAACCCTCTCCTTTGACGTGGATGCGCCCTGTCCTTTCTGGTTAGCGCGTGCACCACAGTGTGTTGCACTGTAGCGCTGGGCTTGGCCTTAGGTCGCTGGTTCGATTCCTGAGCTCGGCATATAAAACCCCTTTTTCGGTTTTAATCTTTTTCGATTGATTTTTTATCTTTAAAATTCAGAAAAAATTGTTTTAATTATTATAAAAATATATTGACTTTATGAAAAATATTCGCACACTGTTTTGACTTAAATTAAATAGTGTGAGAAGTAAAAATTGAGTAGAACTCTATACAGCTGATATTTGTTTAAGTACAAAAAGAGATTTACTCTATGAGGAGTTATACTAAATTATAAAAGAGAATCTTGTATAAAGAGAACTTGAAATGTGTTCATTTGTGAGTTTTATGCTTTATTTTGGGTAGTGTATACATTGAAAGTTGAATGAAAAATATGATTTTTATTTTTGGAGAAAAAAGAAATAATAGTGTGAGAATTAAATGAAATTCTTGAGACTTATTTTCTTGTATGCGAATGATATAAATTGAATTTGAACTTAAAGAAATTGACTTACAGAAAAGAAATGGAAAAATTACTTGAACTATGAAAAAGACTGTGTGAGCATGAAAACTCGATTGTGTGATTATGAACTGAAATTGAGAACTAGAGTGCAGCTAAACCTCATACCGACATTGAAAAGAGATTGTGAAATGAGATTTAAAATGAAAAGACCAAGATTTTGATCGTGATTGTTATAATTGGTTAAGACCGGTATAGTGGAAGGGCTAACTCTAGAGAATTGATTTTGTTCATGATTCAAATAACTAAGGACTAGACACATAGTGAAGATGTGATGAAAATAAGAAAAAAACTTGAGTATGAGGACCTCGGAGCTACGGTGTGAGAATATTCACAGACTGTCTACACGATGCATCGTGTCATGACGTGGATATGTCTCCAGGAGTCTATACCGCAGGTGACGCTTGTGGGGTGTTTGGTGACTACGGGTGGTGTTATGTCCCATGACGGAGGCTGAATTGTTCATAGGTTCTTCACGATGCGTCATGACATGACGTGGGATTTTCTTCCAGGCTGTGTGGACATGAGCTCGTAACTCATAGAACATCTAGGATACTTATCGTAGTTACTGTAGTAGTTTAAGTCATGGCGAACGGTTAAGGGCTTGCCCTCAGACCTATGTAGTATGGGATGCATAGAATCTGAACAAGTGCACATTAGTGTCATGTAACATACATAACTGCATTAAGGACTAAGCGCACCGCACAACACGACATCAATAGGATAGTCCCTTTGTAGTTTTGTTTGTGATCAAGTTTGTGGTTTGTTTAATTATTTGAAAATCGTTATACTGTTCGGCATAGAGACGATAGCCGTGTATAATATTTCGTCGGTTGTAAGCAACTGACGTGCCCACACTTTCTATGCAGGGTAAAGTGATTAACAAGACTAAAGTTTGCATGCTGCTTGAAGAATGATTTAAGTGTTGTACATTTCTATTCATGTAATTTGTTGTAAATTGCTTCCGCTGTAAATATGTAATGTATATGTAACTCTGGTGTAACAAAAGTTTTTAATTTCTTGTAAAATTGTACGAAGAGAAGTGTAAAGATCCTGGGGAAATTCGAATTCAGTCTATTTTGGAATTCGGGGTGTTACAAGTTTAATATACGTATAATGTAAAAATGATAAATAAAAATGATATATATATGGTGTTCTGATGTATTAACCAATATAGTGTATGTTTATGATATATGGGTGATAATGCGATGTGATGTGATAAACGATGAAATGAATGAGTTAGTATATGTATGATTTAGAGATGTTCAAAGTGATATTAATGTGTGATAACATAATTTTATAAACTAAATAACGTGGTATATTCATAATGTACGATAATTTGATGAAATATATATAATTTGGTGCATTCATGATATGTAATAATATGATGCACCAAACTTATAAATTAAATAATATGGTGTCTGCATATAGAATGTATAATGAGAAGATAAATAGCATGGTAAATGCCAAAGATGTGATAATATATGAAAATAAACGATGAAATGATATGTGATGATAAAATGAGTTAAAAAGATGAGATGAAAATGATAATAACAGTTAAATTTTGTTGACCAGTATCTAGAGAAATCCTGGGGGATTTGGGCTAGACCTCCTAATACCGATGAACTGGCTTGGGGTGCAGTGTTTATTACCCAAACTATGTTTGGGGTGCGGTGTTTTTATCGCCTAAGCTATTGGCTTGAGGTCCAGTTGGATGCGTAAGACCCTTAGTGGGCAGCGATGTGTAATACCATTGGTAGGCAGCGATTTGTGTTTGACGGAGCTATCAGCTCTAGTCTTGATGGATGCGTATGACCCTTGGTGGGCAGTAATTTGTGTTTGACGGAGCTATTGGCTCTAGTCTTGGTGGATGCATAAGACCCTTGGTGGGCAGCGGTATGTTGAGTCTAGAGATTTAAATGTAAGTCATATACATTTGTGTTGCTCTAAGATTTATGCTTCTTCTTCTCCTTTCTCTAAGATGGCGGACCATTTCGACCCAGCTGGAGGTTACGACTGGCACATAGTTGAGGAGGATTACTACCCCGAAAAAGCTGATTCAGACGAAGAAGATCCTGAAGGATTTGAAGAGGAATGGCTTGAGTCCAGAGAGATCACTCCACCTCCGGATTCATATGATGATTCCTCCGACGAGGAAGAACCAGTTCCGAGTAGTCTTATTGTGTCTCTTCAGAGGTAGGTAGAGACTCAGAGGAAGATAGCAGAGCTGCTACAGGCACAATGTGCGAAGTGCAAAGAGAGCATTGCAACTCTCAGTCATCGTGTTTGGGAACTCGAGAAGAGGAAAAACATGTACGATGTACTGAAGAAAGAAGTGGCGGAACTACGGGAAGAGCTTTGAGAAGCCAAGAGGAACCGTAGGAACTAGACTGTTGTATCTTCTTACTGCTTTCATTTGATGTCAGAAATATTTTAAATTCGAATGTATAAAGTTTGGGATTCAGTGAAATGAAAAGTTGATTTAAATTCATGTTCTCTACTTCGAATTTAATGGATCTTTTGTATCAGAATATGGCCGGAAAAAGAGCTAGAAGCAGAGAAGGTCTGGACTTGGAAACAGAACTAGTGAGGGTCAATCAGACACTCAATGCCGTTTCCATGAATCAGAGCCAAGGGAGAGTGCCTGTGAATCCAGTACCCGAAGCAATCAAACTTGGAGAATCATTCAAGCGGATGAAACCACCCGTATTTGAAGGAAAGTCAGACCCTGACATGGCTAATAACTGGATCCGACAGGCAGAGACTATCTTCGAAGTCTTGGAGACTCCGGAGGGCAGCAAGGTGAAGGTGGCTTCACTGCATTTCGAGAAGGATGCGGTTGTGTGGTGGCAGTCGATGAAGCGGACGATGGGAAATATTGTTCTTGACTGGGAGGAATTCTTGGAGGAGTTCTGCACTCATTATTTTCCATCAGACGTCCACGAGAAGAAGGTCATGAAATTTCTGGCGCTACAGCAGGGCGACATGTCGGTTAGGGAGTATAAGACAATGTTCACTCAACTCTTGAGGTATGCGCCCGAACTGGTGATGGACGAGGCGAAGAAGGCTCAAAAGTTCGAGCATGGTTTGAGGCCAAGTCTGAGAACCAGGATGATACCCATTGGTATCAGAAGGTTTGACAAGTTGGTCAAACGAGCTGCAGCCACTGAGGCAGATATGGAGCAGTTCCATGCTGTTCAGAATCGGAGGACCAACTGGAATGTTGGGAAGAGGCCCGCAGTTTCTGGCAATTTCAGGGAACAGCCGTCAGCTCAGAGGTTCAAACCGACGGGGACGAATGCTGTCAACATAGCTAGGAGACCCGAAAACAATTGGGTGAGACCTCCTGTGGTGACTTGCTTCAATTGTGGTGAGACGGGACATTACAAGTCTCAATACCCCAAGCCACAAAATGTCACCCGTAGTGGACCAACGCAGCAAGTTGGGAAGAAGCCGTGCAAGCAGGGGTGAGTATTTGCCTTGACTGAAGCTGACGCTGATGAGGTGGATCACGTCATCACTGGTACGAGGAAGGATGTTTAGGAGTGTTTTTTCTGTTGTTTCTCTTTTCCTCGCTTTATATAATGAACTGTTATGTAACGAGTGTGTGTTATGTAACAGGAGAACTTATTTTGAATAGAAAGAAAGCTGTTGTTTTGTTCGATACTGGGTCCTCGCACACTTTTGTATCACCCAAGTTTGCTAAAGTTTTGGGAGTTGAATCGAAAGTCTTTCCAGGCAAGGTCTTAGCAGTAGCTACTCCATCAGGAGAGACTTTAACCACTGATCGGTACTATGCGGACTACGAGATCGAGATTGGGGGTAGAATTTTCCGGATTGATCTGATCGAGTTCAATGTATTGGGAGTCGATGTTATCATTGGCAATGATTGGATGTCGGTGTACAGTGCAAACATCGAGTGCAAGACCAAGAAAGTAACAGTGAATGCTCTAGGTGGTCCTGAAGTCACTTTCCAAGGGAAGAAGAGATGTTCTGGGCTGGTGGCAGTTATCATCAAGAAGGTGATTCCTGTTGACGTGCAGCAAATTCCTGTGGCTCGGGATTACCCGACTGTGTTCTTAGAGGATTTGCCTGGGTTACTCCCGCATCGTGATATGGAGTTCAGCATCATTATTCAGCCAGGGAGTGCACCTATTTCCAAGGCACCGTATAGGATGGCGCCGGTGGAGCAGGATGAGATCAAACGACAGATTGAGGAACTGTTGGAGAAAGGCTTTATTCAACCGAGTGTGTCGCCTTGGTGAGCACCGGTGCTGTTGGTAAAGAAGAAGGATGGTTCGATGAGGATGTACATCGATTACCGAGAGCTGAATAAGGTCACTGTTCCGAATAAGTATCCTATTCCAAGAATTGATAACTTGTTCGATCGTCTACAAGGAGCAGCTGTTTTATCCAAAATAGATCTTCGATCAGGATATCATCAGGTTCGAGTGAAGACTGAAGATGTGCATAAGACTGCGTTCAGAACTCGACACGGGCATTACGAATTCTTAGTTATGCCGTTTGGAGTGACGAATGCACCTGCAATCTTCATGGATATGATGAACAAAGTTCTGAGACCGTTTATTCTTTCGTCGTGGTGTTTATCGACGACATCCTTATGTACTCCAAGTCGGAGGAGGAGCACACGGAGTATCTGACAGCAGTTTTGAAGAAGCTCCAGGAGCATGAGTTGTGTGCCAAGTTATCCAAGTGCAATTTCTGGAAATCTGAGGTGGCATTCCTAGGTCACATCCTTTCTAAGGAGGGAGTGGCAACTGAACCGCAGAAGATAGAGTCGGTGAAGGATTGGGCAAGGCCTACTACAATAAAGAAAATCAGGAGTTTTCTTGGGTTAACCGGATACTACAGGAGGTTCATTCAGGGCTATGCTCAGAAAGCCGTGCCGCTCACTGGTCTGACAAAGAAGAATGTGAGCTTCAAGTGGACTGAGCAGTGCGAGGCAAGCTTTCAGAAGTTGAAAGAGAGGTTGACTACTGCTCCCATTTTAGCTTTGCCTAGAGCAGGTTTTGAGTATGATGTCTACAGCGATGCTTCACATCGTGAGCTTGGTTGTGTCTTAATGCAAGAAGAGAAAATAATCGCTTATGGGTCTAGGCAACTAAGACCGCATGAGAAGAATTATCCGACTCATGATCTGGAGTTGGCCGCGATTATCTTTGCCCTAAAGCAATGGAGACATTACGTGCATGGTAAGAAGCTGAACATGTACACGGACCACAAAAGCTTGAAGTACATTTATCAGCAGAAGGATCTGAATCTGAGGCAACAGAGATGGCTGGAAGTACTTGAGGAGATTCTTCCTGAGATTAAGTACCATCCTGGGAAGGCTAATGTTGTTGCTGATGTACTTAGCTGCAAGAGCAGTCTGGCTAGTTTGATTACAACTCAGAGGCATCTTGTAGAGGAGTTGGATCGGGCTGGTATTGAAGTTGTTCTGTAAGGCTTGGGATCATCTTTAGCTCAGTTGAGGCTTCAACCAACATTGAATGAAAGGATTATCACAGGTTAGAAGGAAGATGCAGAGATTCAGAAGATGAAAGAGCAGGTTGGTGCTGGCAAGTTGTCTGAGTTTCAGATCAGGGACGAAGTGCTGTGGTTTGGAGAGAGGCTATGTGTTCCAGATCAACCAGAATTGTGGGAGAGAATTCTTCAGGAGGCACATGCTACTCTTTTGTCTGTACATCCTGGAAGTACCAAGATGTATAGAGACATTAAGCAGCATTTTTGGTGGTCAGGTTTGAAGCGGGATGTAGAGTTTGTGGCAAGGTGTGAGTTCTGTCAGCAGGTCAAAGCGAGAATCAGAAACTCGGAGGTCTATTGCAACCGTTATCTATTCCGTAATGGAAGTAGGATAACATCAGTATGGATTTCATCACGGGTTTGCCCAAGAGTTCCAAGGGCAATGATACGATTTGGGTCATAGTCCATCGGCTAACCAAGTCTGCTCACTTCTTGGCGATGAAACTCACTTCGTCGATGGATAAGTTGGTCGAGCTGTATGTTGGAGAGATCGTCAGGCTTCATGGTGTTCCGTTAACAATTGTGTCTGATCGAGATGCAGTAGTTTACTTCGTATTTCTGGAGATTCTTCAGATAGCTTTGGATACCAAGACGAATTTCAGCACTGCTTTTCATCCTCGGACCGATGGGCAGTATACTAGACTTTGGAGGTAGTTCGGAAAGGCATCTAGCTCTGGTGGGGTTTGCCTACAACAATAGTTTTTAGACTAGTATTGGGATGACGCCGTACGAAGCTCTATATGGCAGGAAGTGTAGAACACCTGTCTGTTGGTTCGAAGTTGAGAAGCGGCAGATGTTTGGGCCTGAGATCGTGCAGCAGACCTCTGAAAAGATCGATCTGATCAGGAAGAGGTTAGTGGATGCTCAGAGTAGGCAGAAGAGCTATGCAGACAACCGGAGGAGGGACCTTGAGTTTGAGGTTGGTGACTATGTCTTTCTGAAGGTTTCACCTAGCAAGGGTGTGATTCGCTTTGGCAGAGGTGGGAAGTTGGCCCCGAGGTTCATAGGTCCGTATAAGATATTGAAGCGGATTGGGAAAACTGTTTATCGGTTGGAGTTGCCGGAAGAGTTGTCTCAGGTGCATAATGTCTTCCATGTGTCTATGCAGAGAGGGTACATTCCAGATCCGAGTCACCATTTTTAGTACCCCGTATTTTAAAATACCATTTTTGAGATTTGAAAAATGGATTTAAATGATTTTTGGTGATTTAATAAATATTTTTATGAAAATTTATCTTTTTACACGTGCAAAACACGTGCAAATATTTTTTTGTAAAGCTCAAAAGCCAAAATTATTTTTGGGAAACTCATTATTTACTATTTGAGATTATTTGTAAATTTTCTGGATTTTTTCTGATCTTTATTGGACTTATTTGCAAATATTTCAAAAGAAGGACTTTTGTGAAAAATTACCAAATGGGGGTGAAAACTCCAGATTTTCGAATTTTGGGGTTGGGTATAATGCCTAGTCAACTCAGGGTTAAAAATTTTACTTTTTGTTTTGATGAATTTGGTTTATATCACAAGTGTTGATAAAAAGAGATCTTTTTGCAAAATTGTCATTTTGAAGGATGAAAGTGCAAAACTATTTTTCTGTACTTTTCAAACAGTGCCGGCTGGAAATAAAGTGTTTATTTTGTTTTTAAAACTCAATTAAATTTGTTTTATCAAGTTTCCAAGTATAGGGATCTATTTATGTAAAGTTATATTTTAAAAGGATTATTTTGTAAATGTGTTCAAAACCCTAATTCCCTTAATTCCGACCTATTTAGAAAGGTGGAGTACAGCCGTCTTTCACTGCAAAACACAAAGGTTTTATTGTTTTTATTTTCTTGGAGATTTAAAGAGAAGATCTTGGATTTCTTGCAAATGAGAGGTTCTTTCCTACTTTCTATTTGTCTTCGTTTGATCTCTTCAACAAGGTGAGTGATATAATATGTTTTGTTTTGTTTTATTTTATGTATGTTGTATGTGGTGTTTCATCTATTAGAAAGCATGCTAGGGTTTTGATACAAATACATGTGGTGGATTGGATGAATTGATAAGTTAAAAATTGGATTTTTTGTGAAAACCCTAGTTATTTGTGAATAGAATTTGCATGTGGATGATTTTGGATTGTAGGAGAACCCAATATAAATTGTGAGTAGGCTATTTCTGTTGGATTATTGCTGATTTTATTGGATATGGTGAATGTTATGCATTAATTGATTAAAGATGAGATTTTTTTTGGACTATTGGTGAGTTGGATGAATGCAACTTGACCATGTTAATGATAAATTTGTTTTTGTTCATGAATCAACTATTAAGAATAGTTGAGATTGAGTTTAAGGAATTTTGAGAAGGAGTAATGGATTAAAAGACCATGTCTTGAGAATTTGAGTTGTGATGACTAAATTTGGGTTTGATACATTTTGACTAAATTTGGGAATTCGTGATTTTGTGAAAGATATTACTTGAGTTTGGATTTCTTAAACACTAAGATTAAATCTGAATATTCTGTTATTTTAATTTATGGATTTTTGAAGTTCTTTTGGTGCACAAACATGCACAAACATTTTTAATGAATATCATATTTTTGTTGTTTTAGAAGAAATTGAGTTTTTATGTGTTTTCGAAGAATTTGACTATATATCAACTTATTTTGGTATTGATAAGGGTTGGAATATAAAACAAAGTTATTTTGATGTATGATTGATTCTTAAAAACTCTAATTTTGATATACGCACACATTCATGTTTTATTTTAAAGAAATTCATCAAAAAGCTATTTTTTTTATCAATTCAAGTAGTTTTGATTAGTTTTTATGGATCTTTGTATATCCTATAAGTTGTATTTGATCATATCAGAAATATACTTTTTATAAATTTCATTTTATAAGGTAAATCTTCGTATCGGTTGAAATATGCACAATCCAAACTGCAGTCTGTAGGTGTGACAGTCGACTGGTATGTTTCGACAGTCGACCGTCGCTACCTGGATGTTGTGTTTTTCTCGTTTTCTTGAAATCTCGCGCGGAACAGTTGACTGACCCATTTCTCCAGTCGACTGTCTCTGCTCTATTTTGATATTTTCTCGAAGTGTTAGACTTTCGCTCTGGATAGTCGACTGATGACTTTTACAGTCGACCGTCAATACTTAGAATTATTTTCTTTAAAATGTTGGATTTTTGCTCTGGACAGTCGACTGATAACCTTTTGCAGTCGACTGTAACTGATGTTCTTTAAACAATTGATTCTTTAAAAGTTTTGGATCTATAACTTACTATTCTAAATATTATCTTTTCTACGGACATATATTTTCTAGATGTTTTATTGTTGGGTTTGGATTCTGGAATTTCATAAAGATTTGGGTTTGTTGATTGGAGAAGTTTCTTCATATGATTGTTTTGACGATGGATTTGTGAGTTTTTGTCTTGTTGATATCTCTAGGAGTTGAGTGGGAGTTTTGTGAAGTTGAGATTTGTTGAGTTAGACTTGGGGGGTCTTGGTTTGGTTGTTGTTGAGTATTTAAGTCCGACAAGATACACTATCTTTAGAGATGGAGATTTTTTTGTGTTTTAATAATAATCAACTTAAGGACAGGCACTAGTGGGGATGTGATGGAACTTGGGAAACGTAAGTATAGGCTCATGGTTTTGTTAGTCCAACGGATGCGTTCCAAAACTGCTTGTTGTTTTGTCTCGAGAGGACATTTGTATGTTCGCGTGTCGAGGGTTTGCAGGCCTATTCACGGAGCATGCAGGGTGCATTCACGTGTCGAGGGACGGCAGACCTATTCACGAAATGTACCTAGTGTATCTGCATGTCGAGGGCCTTGCAAGCCTATTCGTGGGGTACATGGTTTAGGAGATGAATCTCCGGTTGTTTTTGAGCTATCTTACATGATGCTTGCGCGTCGAGGACTGTGGTGCCTATTCCCAGAGTATTCTGGATCACCGTAGTAGGTTTAGTTGCATAACGAGGGATTATCCCTATAAAGTGGAGATCGTTAAGGGCTTGCACTAGACCTATGTACTATGGAATGCATAGAATCCGACAAGTATGCATTAGAGAGTCAGCATATAGCAATTTTGTTTTCTTGACTTGGTTTTGTGCTTGTGTTTTCCTGTTTTTTCCCCTGCACTTGACACTTAGTCTAGATTCACTTGATGTTTTCATGTATTACTATCAACTATCCTATATTCCTTGATATTTTCATGCTTTACTTATTGTTAATTCTCTTTTCATTTATTCTTGTTGTTAATACATGTTGTTGATGACTCTATGCTTTATGTTTAAATATGTTGCTTTGTTTTTATGTCACTCATACCATTATGGCTGACCGCTGTAGTTTTGGGGGTTAGAATTATCTCTAGCCTCATGTTTTACAGGTAGGTGCTTATAGCTTGGGATTTGGATGCTTGAGTTTAATTGGTGTAATAGAGATTTTGTGTAATTTTGTAAAAAGAAGTGTTGTAAAGGAGAAGTTTGTAATTCAAGGTATTTTGTATTCCGCTGTGTTTTGTAAAGATTGTTGTAATAAAAGTTTGAAATAAAAATTATCTGTGTTTTTGGCTATGTTTAATATTACATTTGAAGTTGATGCTGGGATTTGTGCCACGTATTTCTAAGATATCATATTGAAAATTCGGGACGCTACACCATTTGCCCGAAGTGCCGGAGGGTTTGCAGTTGGATTTGAGTTACATTGAGCTTCTGATTGAGATTTTCGATCATCGGGAGAAAGTCTTGAGGAACAAGACGATACCGATGGTCAAAATAGTCTGGAGAAACCAGTTGGTTGAAGAGGCTTCTGAGGAGAGGATGATGAAAGATCATCTTGAGCTCTTTGTGTGATTTGTATCTTTTTTTTTTCTTTTTTTTAGGTTTTATTCCTGTTTTCCCACTCTTTAAGTGTAGTTCCGGGGACGAAACTATTCTAAGGAGGGAGTGTTGCAACACCCCAAATTTATATTTATCCAGAGTTTGTAATTTTACGTATTTTGCACGTATAATTTTATATGTATATTTTTTTTTATAAAAAATATTTCTTTATAGCAAGAACAAGTAATTGTTCTCTTTATTTTCCAAATAGACTATTTTTAAAAGCTTAATTGAACTCTAGGGCGAATTGTCTCTTTTTAGCCCATCTTAATTAATTAATTAATTAAATTAATAGAGCCCATGGTTAATTGGCCCATTAATGAGCCCATTTACCTTAATTTCTCTTTTTATTAACATAACTTGTAGTGTAGACAAGTTTAGTGAACAATTAATTTAATTCACATGAACAACTTGTAAAATAAGGGGTACTAGTTGGCACGTGCATGCACTAGAGTGTGCAATACACACCCTTTTACCATAGGCCGGATTATGCTTAAGAGAGTGGAAGAGATGGGAGTGGTGGAGAGTTGGTTGCTTCATCATAGTTTGTTTCTATAGCTCCCTAGTTCATCCAGACCCTTGATCCCTAACCATTTGATCTCATCCTTGCCCTCCATTCACCCTCAAAATTTGTATAAATACCCCCCCCCCCTCCCCTACACACTTCATTCTCACACTTGAAAATTTTGAAAAGAAAGAATAGAAAGAAAGAAAAGAAAAAAAAATTAGTGAGACAAAAAATTGAGTAGTTTGTGAGTTCAAAAGAGCGAGTGCTAGTGTGTTCTTCAACCTAGAGGTGGCCGGATTTTTCAAAGGACAAGGGGGAAGGCTTGGGTTTGCTTGCATCTAGGAGGAGAAGTCAATTTGGTGGCTTGATCTAGCAAGAGAAGGCTCCACTTGTTCATTGTAGGAGATCCCTAGGAGTTTTATTTGGTTTTTCTCTCCATTAAAGGTGAGTGATTTTCTTAAACTTCTAATTAGATATCATGCTAGGATATAGTTGATAGAATTGAAAAGAAACTTTAGCTATCTTAGCCATGTGTTATGAAAATGAGACAAATTGCAATGGAAGAGCTTCATCTTAGTCGTAGAATATGATCCCTATATCTAGCTTTTTTGAATCTAGGGATATAATTTTCCTTAAGAATACCTACTCACCCAAGGCAGACTCAGTTAGGGTTGTAAATTGTACAGAACGGAACCGAACAACCATATGTTCAAGCTCGGACCAAAATTTCCTCGGATGGGCTTATGTCTGGCTCGGTTCAGATCGGACAAAAGTTTTATAGTCCGGACTCGGGTCGGTAAAGCATCCGACCACAATAATACTCGAACGAACTTATGTCCGGCTCGAGCTCAGTAAAACATTGGATCTAATAATTTGTTCATGTTCGGTTTGTATAACAGTTCAAACGGTCCACGGTCGGGCCAATTCTCAAACTGGACTCGGACGGATGACGGACCGTCCTGTTCATTTTACACCCCTAGACTCAGTGTGAGTTTTTCAGGTTAAGTTGGCCTCTAAGAGAACTCACTTGGACACGTGATTGTGTACAACTGAATGAAGGAGCTCCCATGGGTTGAGCTACCTAAGGTACCGTAACCTGAAAAATACTGGTTTGTATTTCTTCTATTCTGATTAGATATTATTGTTATTGTTATTGTTATGAATAAATATGCAATTTTATTATATATATATATTCTATAATTAATTTATTTATTAGGTGGAGCGCGTTTTATTGAAATTTATTATGAAAAAAAGAACTAGAAAGAGCTAAAATAAATGTTTGGTCTAAGAGGGGTTAATCATGAATTTTCCATTTCTTCTTCCCCTTCATTATGTTCAAATCGCAAACCCCTTTCCCCAATTCCTTTCTGTCGAAACCCATTCACGACCAACCTAGGGCTTCTTCAACCCATTAAATCTTCACTCATTTTTCAAATAACTTTAGGGTTTTAACTATTTGGAGGGTGCTCTTCTACCCTATGGTGTTGGTTTTTGAAATCATCAATCCTACGGTGAGTTGAATTTTATTTAAATTGTATGAGATTATATAATTTGCAAATTTTGAGCTGTGAAATGGTGCAGTATGGAGAATATGTGATTCTCTTTATAGTAGAAGTGATAGATTTTGTGATTTAGAGATATAAATTAAATTGAAAAATAATTAGAGTGTTGGCTTAGTAATTTAAACATAATAGGAGTAGTAATTGATGCAAACTGATAGTAGAAATTTCCGTAAGTTATGGAGAATAATTTAGAATAAATTTTAGGAGATTTTATGGGCGTAAAATCGAGTTAGAAAAAATCGGAATGCATGCATGTATCGTGCGCACGCCAGACATTCGATGAACTTCATGTGAAGGATTAAAATGATTTTAAGTGTTATTTGTGAGTGATATGAATATCTTAAGCCCTAATTAGTGTTAAAATATGATAAAAGGAAGAAGATGCAAGTTCGGGAGAAATATCGGAGAGCTTACACAATCGGTCTTCGCGTTTTCTCAGGTGAGTATGATTGTACTAAGTATACTTCATGTTCTGAAAAATTTTTAGACTGATTCGATGTAAATTGTGTTAGTTATTGCCGGAGAGAGATTTAATAGAAAATACGGAATTTTTATAAGTTGAAATTTTGCTATATGGTGAATTTGCATGATTTAGAATATTTGGCGTTATGGGTGATATATCGGGTATATATATGATAAAAAGAAGTAATTGAAGTTTTGTAACACTCAAAATTTCTATTTATCAAGAGTTTGTGATTTTACGTGTTTTGTACGTATAATTTTATATTTATATTTTTTTTAATAAAAAGTATTTCTTTATAGCATAAACAAGTAATTGTTCTCTTTATTTTCCAAAAAGACTATTTTTAAAAGCTTAATTGAACTCTATGCCTAATTGTCTCTTTTTAGCCCATCTTAATTAATTAATTAATTTAATTAATAGAGCCCATGGTTAATTGGCCCATTAGTGAGCCCATTTAACTTAATTTATCTTTTTATTAACATAACTTGTAGTGTAGACAAGTTTAGTGAATAATTAATTTAATTCACATGAACAACTTGTAAAAAAAGAAGGGTACTAGTTGGCACATGCATGCACTAGAATGTGCAATACACACCCTTTTACCATAGGCCGGATTATGCTTGAGAGAGGGGAAGAGATGGGAGTGGTGGAGAGTTGGTTGCTTCATCATGGGTAGTTTCTTTAACTCCCTTGTTTGTCCAGACCCTTGATCCCTAACCATTTGATCTCATCCTAGTCCTCCATTCATCCTCAAAATTTGTATAAATACGCCCCCCCCTACAATCTTCATTCTCACACTTGAAAAATTTGAAAAGAAAGAATAGAAAGAAAGAAAAGAAAAACAAATTAGTGAGACAAAAGACTGAGTAGTTTGTGAGTTCAAAAGAGTGAGTGCTGTGGGTTCTTCAACCTAGAGGTGGCCGGATTTTTCAAAGGACAAGGGGGAAGGCTCGGGTTTGCTTGCATCTAGGAGAAGTTAATTTGGTGGCTCGATCTAGGAGGAGAAGGCTCCACTTATTCAATGTAGGAGATCCCTAAGAGTTTTGTTTGTTTTTTCTCTCCATTAAAGGTGGGTGATTTTTTTCTAATTAGATATCATGCTAGGATATGGTTGATAAAATTGAAAAGAAACTTTAGCTATCTTAGCCATGTGTTATGAAAATGAGACAAATTGCAATGGATTTATTGTGTGTTAAAAGAATGTTAATTTGTTGCAAATTGGGATTGTTAGTTTAGAATTAACCATGCTACCATGCTTTAATTGTTTGATTGTGCTAAACTAAGAAGACATGATTGTATGTTTAGTTAGTTGAAATGATCACCATGCAAAAATGTGATTCCTACTAATTCATTGATTAATGGCATGAAAAAGAGGTAATTATTACTGAAATGCTTGGTTAATGAATATAAATTAATAAAAGAAGCTATGGGAAGTTTTGGATGCAAAATTATAAAGAAACTACATTTTGTATGTGCATTTTCGAAATTGTAAGACAAAATGTACTTAAAGAGTAAAATTACACTTTTTATGTCAAAAAAAATTAAGTTTTATCGTACTAATATTTTAGAAATGCATAAAATTATATTATGGAATTTTTGAATGAAATTGGAGAAGAAAAGAGTTTGAAATTAGTTGTTTTTATAAAAATTCGAAATGAACCAAAATTTTGATCAAAACCCTTAAAACCCAACTCCTTATCAGATTAGGCACTTGGACTAGTTGGTTACTGGGTGCGTTTGGGTGCGCTACTGTAGCGTGGGTCTGGTCTTTGTTCACGGGTTCGAAACTGGGCAGTAGCCTTGTTTTAAAATTTTTTGGAAAAATCCAATAACTGAAAGGGAATTCTTTGGGATTTAAACCCTCTCCTTTGACATGGTTGCGCCCTGTCCTTTCTGGTTAGCGCGTGCGCCACAGTACGCTGCAGTGTAGCGCTGGGCTTGGCCTTGGGTTGCTGGTTCGATTCCTGAGCTCGGCATATAAAACCCCTTTTTCGGTTTTAATGTTTTTCAATTGATTTTTTTTCTTTAAAATTTGGAAAATTTTGTTTTAATTATTATAAAAATATATGGACTTTATGAAAAATATTTGCCCACTGTTTTGACTTAAATTAAAGAGTGTGACAAGTAAAAATTGAGTAGAACTCTATAAAGCTGATATTTGAATAAGTACAAAAAAAGATATTCTCCATGAGGAGTTATACTAAATTATAAAAGAGAATCTTGTATAAAGAGAACTTGAAATATGTTCATTTGTGAATTTTATGCTTTATTTTGGGTAGTGTATGCATTGAAAGTTGAATGAAAAATATGATTTTGATTTTTGGAGAAAAAAAAAATAATAGTGTGAGAATTAAATGAAATTATTGAGACTTATTTTCTTGTATGAGAATGATATAAATCGAAATTGAATTTATGTAAGAAATTGACTTATAGAAAAGAAATGGAAAAATTACTTGAACTATGAAAAAGACTATGTGAGCATGAAAACTCGATTTTGTGATTATGAAGTGAAATTGAGAACTAGAGTATAGCTAAGTCTCATACCGGAATTGAAAAGAGATTGTGAAATGAGATTTGAAATGAAAAGACCAAAATTTTGGTCGTAATTACTACAATTGGTTAAGACCGGTATAGTGGAAGGGCTAACTCTAGAGAATTGATTTTGTTCATGATTCAAATAACTAAGGACTAGACACATAGTGAAGATGTGATGAAAATAAGAGAAAAATACGAGTATGAGGGCCTCAAGCTACGGTGTGAGAATATTCACAGGCTATCTACACGATGCGTCGTGTCATGACGTGGATATGTCTCCAGGAGTCCGTACCGCAGACGACGCTTGTAGGGTGTTTGGTGACTACGGGTGGTGTCATGTCCAATAACGAAGGCTGAATTGTCCATAGGTTCTTCACGATGCATCGTGACATGACGTGGGAGTCCCCTCCAGGCTGTTTGGACATGAGCTCGTAACTCATAGAACATCTAGGATACATATCGTAGTTACTGTAGTAGTTTAAGTCATGGCGAGAGATTGAACCCTACAAGATGAAGAATGGTTAAGGGCTTGCCCTCAGACCTATGTAGTATGGGATGTATAGAATCTGAACAAGTGCGCATTAGTGTTATGTAACATACATAACTGCATTAAGGACTATGCGCACCACACAACACGACATCAATAGGATAATCCCTTTGTAGTTTTGTTTGAGATCAAGTTTGTGGTTTGTTTAAGTATTTGAAAATCGTTATACTATTCGGCATAAAGAGGGTAGCCGTGTATAATATTTCGTCGGTTATAAGCAACCGACGTGCCCACACTTTCTATGCAGGGTAAAGTGATTAACAAGATTAAAGTTTGCATGCTGCTTGAAGAATGATTTAAGTGTTGTACATTTCTATTCATGTAATTTGTTGTAAATTGCTTCCACTGTAAATATGTAATGTATATGTAACTCTGATGTAACAAAAGTTTTTAATTCATTGTAAAATTGTACGAAGAGAAGTGTAAAGATCCCGTGGAAATTCGAATTCAGTCTGTTTTGGAATTCGGGGTGTTACAAGTTTAATATATGTATAATATACGAATGATAAATAAAAATGACATATATATGGTGTTCTGATGTATTGACCAATATGGTGCATGTTTATGATATATGGGTGATAATGCAATGTGATGTGATAAATGATGAAATGAATGAGTTAGTATATGTATGATTTAGAGATGTTCAAAGTGATATTAATGTGTGATAACATAATTTTATAAACTAAATAACGTGGTATATTCATAATATATTATATTGTGATGAAATATATATAATATGGTGCATTCATGATATGTAATAATATGATGTAGCAAACTTATAAATTAAATAATATGGTGTATGCATATATAATGTATAATGAGAAGATAAATAGCATGGTAAATGCCAAAGATTTGATAATATGTGAAAATAAAAGATGAAATGATATGTGATGATAAAATGAGTTAAAAAGATGAAATGAAAATGATAATAACAGTTAAATTTTGTTGACCAGTACTTATAGAAATCCTGGGGGTTTGGACTAGACCTCCTAATACCCAAGAACTGGCTTGGGGTGTGGTGTTTATTACCTAAACTATGTTTGGGGTGCTGTATTTTTATCACCCAAGCTATCAGCTTGAGGTCCGGCTGGATGCGTAAGACCCTTGGTGGGCAGCGATGTGTAAGACCCTTGATAGGCAGCGATTTGTGTTTGACGGAGCTATGAGCTCTAGACTTGATGGATGCGTATGATCCTTGGTGGGGCAGTGATTTGTGTTTGACGGAGCTATCGGCTCTAGTCTTGATGGATGCATAAGACCCTTAGTAGGCAGTGGTGTTTCCCTTACTGGCATAGGCTAGGAGGAATATGTAGCCTCGTACGTGTAAGACCCTTGGTGGGCAGAGGTCCGCGTGTTTACTAGCTGTCGGCTTTCAGTATATACTGTGGCTCACATGTTGACAAATTAATAAAATGAATAAATGTGAAATGAGAATGAGAAAGTAAAGAAAGCATATGTTGTGAAATGAGAATGAGAAAGTAAACAAAGCATATGATGTGAAATGAGAATGAGAAAGTAAATAAAGCATATGATGTGAAATGAAAATGTGAAAGTAAAGAAAATATTTAATGTGAAGTGGAAATGAGAAAGTAAAGCAAGAGTATGAATTGAAATGAATATGAAAAGCAAAAGAAAATGTGTATATGAATGAAGATGAGAATTAAAGGAATTGTGTTATGGGTATGTAAATGAATATGAAAAGTAGGTAAAGTATGTATGAGAATGTGAATGAAAAGTAAAGAAATTATTTTATGTGATTACATATGAAGAATAAAGAAATTGTGCTATGAGAATATGTATGAAAAGAGAAGAAATTATGTTATGTGATTAAATATGAAAAGTGATGATATGGTATTATGTAAATGAGTATGAAAAGTGAAGGAATTATGTATGTGAATTACTGTGAATAAATTGAAGAATTTGTAGTATTGAAATGAATATGAGAAGTAAAGAAAATGTGTATGTATTATACGAATGAAAAGTAAAGTCATATGTAATAGGAGTGTGAAACATAAAGTAAAATATATTATGTGAAGAATAATAAAAGTAAGTGGTATTAGGTGATGAGAATGGTTTTGGAGAATGGTTATTAAAGTAAAATATGATATGATATGAGTTGATGTACCTTGGAATTGTGTCGAGCAACTACTCGCCCGCTATTTCCATGGAAATGGTGGAAACTACCTGCCTTGGCACAACTCCAGGGGTGAATTGGTGGGTTGTTGATATACGGTTGGATTGCGAGAGGGAAAATAAAGTAAAGTAAATTGTAAGATGAAAATGAAAATAAAGTAAAGTAATTTTCCAAGTTGTCGGCTTGAAATGTGATGTTATATTACCAAAGTTCTACTTGGGGTGCGGTGATTATTACCCAGTTTATCTGGGGTGCGGTGACTATTACCCAAGCTACCGGCTTTGGGGTGCGGTGTTATATTACTCAACCTATGTTTGGGGTGCGGAGTATTATCTGATAAGAATGAAAGTTAAAGTAAATTGTAATATGAGATGTAAACGAAAATGGAAGAAAGATATACTATTATTAAGAATGATAAGTAACTTGAGTTGTATGATGAGATAAAAATGAATTATAAGGTAAAATATATGATAAAATGAGAATGGCATTCCAAGAAGCTATATGCTAAAATTAGAATGAAAAGAAGGTAAATTGATATTTATACATATAATAAGAGGGAAGGTAAATGTATTACGGGATGTTATGTGATGTGTTATAAGATATAATTGAATGCGATGATATGCGATAAAATCAATACATGTGATGAGATGCGAGAAAAATGCATGTGATATTATATGATTGAATGAATGTGAAGTTAGATGATGAGAATAAATATCAATATGTTCTAAGATTGAATGAGTGTGATGTTATGCAATGAGAGTGAATATAAATATAGTATGAGATTGAATGAATGAAAAGCTATAAGATTGAATGACTGTGATGTTAGAGACGAGAATTTATGTGAATATAGTATGCCATGGAATTGTGTCGATGAACTGTAACGCCCCGAATTTCCTATATGGAGAATTCGTGACACGAGCCAAGACCTTTACCTTCAATTAGCTGCAATACACAGAATAGCAGGAAAACTTAAAAGTTTTTATTCAACATAATATCTTACAAGCCGAGTGTTACAATGATTTCAATAAATTACATCAGAGTATACATGAAAAATAAATGAACACTGGGCTCTTTACTTGGACGTTACGCCTTGCCCAGAGTTCTCCCGGATCAGTGCTCCAGCATCGTCAACCTAATTGAATGGGGACGTCAGTACATATACTGAAGTAAAATGCTGATTATCAGCAGCGGAATCTCAACTTAAAACAAACATAATTAAGCATGGTAAAATGTGCAGGTGTAGTTTAAGTGTTTGTGAGTGTTATGACTTATAATCTAATGCAATGCCAATTAAGTCTAGGATGCACTTATTCTAATGCAAGTGAGACTCTGGAATCGTATGCATCCCATAACTACATACGTCCATATCAAGCCGTTCTCCATATTTAGAGATTTGATCCTGCATTATGAATTCTACTTTTGTACTCAACTTGTTCCTGACAGATATAACGTGACTGATGAGGTTGCAGACGTGGTCAAGTCCCACCATTGCAGTACACTCATGGTGTCTATGTTTGCCACTACTACCCGGCGTACCAGACCTCACTCAAAAGCCAGACGAAGGCAAGGTATCCACAGCACAGGATAGCACGAAGCCTACCCTGTGTCACCCATAACTCATAGAACTGTAGTCTATGGCCCGTTCGCTTCCCTGACATAGAACGTGACAAAATTCAGGGGTCTATCCCCTAGTTCCGACAGGAGAACCTCCCATTTTTATCATGGTATTTTAGGAATTAATAGAGCGAGATACGTAACCCGTGCTCTCAACTAGTTAGAAGGCACCGCATATATCCCTTTGACAGAAAGGTACAACCAAACAACACCACCTAGTGTTGGCCTATAGGACGAGTCGGATCATAAGGTAGCACCCCTAATATCAACTCTTCCCTTTTGGCAAGATGTAGATAAAATGGTTAAGTAACAATAGTTACAAGTTACTACCTTAATGATGTCATTAATCCTAAACAATCTAATGGGGTTGGAACAATGTTAACACACTTCCTAGGTCTCAACCTAGACTTTCTTAAGATCGTCTTGGGTCCAACTCATGGCCTATCGATTCAAGATGTCAGCGACGGGTCTCCCTCACTTGCCACTACCCTGAACTTGGATTTTGCCTACACTCTCGGCCTGTGATCAACATACATTGGTTAAGATCTGCCGGCGCACGAGGGGTGACTTAGACATAGTTCCTATGGCAGTTAAATATAAGTCCTGATGGTCGATGATCCTTAGCTTCTATCAAGCTACTAACAATGGTGACTTACTAACCATTATTAGCCATAATTGACCGCATAATTTTACCACTAACATTTCATGGCATATCCAGCTTTTATTAACTTGAATTTTGTGTTAATCTTACTATCATCTTATTATCATCCATAAATTAAAGATGAAGAACACTCACATGATTTAGTTCAATTTTAACAAGAATAACAGACAACTAGAATTCATGGGTTCATCAAATTCAACTAGAACAATCATGCAACATAAATTCATGGGTTCTTTATTAAACTTAACTAGAACACCATACAACTTGAATTCATTGGTTCTTTATCAAATTCAACTAGAACAAACATGCAACATAAATTCATGGTTTCTTTATTAAACTTAACTAGAATAACTTACAACTAGAATTCATGGGTTCTTTATCAAATTCAACTAGAACAATCATGCAACATAAATTCATGGGTTCTTTATTAAACTTAACTAGAACAACATACAACTAGAATTCATGGGTTCTTTATCAAATTCAACTAGAACAACCCTGCAACATAAATTCATGGTTTCTTTCTTAAACTTAATTAGAACAACATACAACTAGAATTCATGGGTTCTTTTATGAATTAGAAGTTATGCATACAACAAAGACTACTCTTTTATGAACTAGAAGTTACACATACAACAATAGACTACTCTTTTATGAACTAGAAGTTACACATACAACAATAGACTACTCTTTTATGAATTAGAAGTTATACACACAACAAAGACTACTCTTTTATGAACTAGAAGTTTATACATACGACAAAAGACAATTCTTTTATGAATTAAAAGTTATACATACAACAAAAACTACTCTTTTTTGAACTAGAAGTTATATATAAAACAAAAACTACTCTTTTGTGAACTAGAAGTTATATATACAACAAAAGACTACTCTTTTATGAATTAGGAGTTCTACATACAAAGAAAACTACTCTTTTATGAATTAGAAGTTCTACATACAAAGAAAGACTACTCTTTTATGAATTAGGGGTTCTGCATGCAAAGAAAACTACTCTTTTATGAATTAGAAGTTCTACATACAAAGAAAGACTACTCTTTTATGAATTAGGAGTTCTACATACAAGGAAAACTACTCTTTATGAATTAGAAGTTCTACATACAAAGAAAACTACTCTTTTATGAATTATAAGTTCTATATACAAAGGAAAACTACTCTTTTCTGAATTAGGAGTTCTGCATACAAGGAAAACTACTCTTTTATGAATTAGAAGTTCTACATACAAAGAAAACTACTCTTTTATGAATTAGAAGTTCTACATACAAAGAAAGACTACTCTTTTATGAATTAGGAGTTCTACAGGAAAAGTACTCTTTTATGAATTAGAAGTTCACATAGGCTAAATATAAAAAAAGACACAAAGTTTTGGGCCAGTTTAAAAAAAGTACACTAAGATTTTTTTGTTTAAAAAAATGAAACAAAGTTTCAAAAAACTCCACTGGGTTAGTTAGGGTTAGGGTTAGGTCGGGGGGGTTTATTTAAACATCTGATTTGTTAAGTGATGCGTTTTTAAACACAAATAAAAGATGAAAGTGGTTTTTTTAAACACAAATGAAAGATGAAAGTGGTTTTTTTAAACCCTAACCTAACCCAACCCTAACCCTAACCCTAACTAACCCAGTGGAGTTTTTTGAAACTTTGTGTCCTTTTTCTAAACAAAAAAACCTTAGTGTACTTTTTTTAAACTGGCCCAAAACTTTGTGCCCTTTTTTTTATATTTAGCCATTGTACATACAAAGAAAGATTACTCTTTTATGAATTAGGAGTTTTACATACAAAGAAAACTACTCTTTTATGAATTAGAAGTTCTACATACAAAGAAAGACTACTCTTTTATGAATTATGAGTTCTACATACAAAGAAAGAGTACCCTTTTATGAATTAGAAGTTCTATATACAACAAAAGACTATTCTTTTATGAATTATAACAACAATGACAACAATTAACAACAAATTGCAACAACAAAATATTAAAGATTCAATCTTTATGTTGTTTTGTTTGAGTTCTACCATTCAATTTCTTTATGTGTTCATTTTGATCCACTATCATTCATATGCACATGATTTTTAGTCCAAGTTGTTAATTTAAAATAATGATAACAATAATAACAACAAATAACCGCAAATAACTACAACTAGCTATTAAAGATTTAGTCTTTATGTGGTGGTTTTGAGTTCTACCATTCAAACTCTTCATGTGATCATTTTGATCCACACTACTCATATGCTCATGAAATTAGTCCAAGATTTTAGAACAACATACAACAATAAGAAGAAAAGCAAACAATCAATACAAACAAAAGAGTAGAGAAACCCCCACCTTACGTTTTAGTAGAAGAACTAGCCTAGCTTTCCTTCTCCCTCCTCCTAGCTTATACTACCACCTACAAATGAAGAACTCTCTTGTTAAATTTTCTCTCTTTCTTTTGCTTTATCTTTTTTTTTAGCAAATGAAGCAAGGGTGAAGGGAATGGTTATATATAGGAAAAATGAGAGAGTGAGTGTATGAGAGGGTGAGGGGGTGAATTAGGGTTTGGCACTTGTCTGCCTTGGGGTAATTGGCCGGCCAAACTATGGGGAAGGGGGAGGGTGAGTGTAAGCTTGAGTTATCTTAGCTATGACGGAACCAATATTCATACAATTCATAATACAAATAAACATATATTATCTATATTTATCCCTTCCAGTTAAATCCTAACCATTCATTTTTTTATCAATCATGACAAAATAAAGATATTTTTGTCCATGAACACATATTACATAATTTTGTACAAATATACAAAATCGATACAATATGTATACGTATATACTATTATATATACCGATATTCTTATTCGTCAAACCAAACAATCTGTACAAAAATAATTTAATTCCGAGAATAAAATAAAATAATAATAATAAATAATTATATTATCGGCTCGGAAGATTTCAGTACCAAATTAATACAATACGTATACATATAGACTGGTATATATACAGATAACGATTATTAATTAAACTGAGTAATATCTACCAAAAAAGTTTCAATTCTGAAAATAAAAATAATAGAATAATATTATTAATATCCGCTCGGGATATTACATGAACTACACGCCCGTTATTTCCATGGAAATGTTGGAAACTACCTGCCGAGACACAACTTCAAGGTAAGAAGAGTGGATATGTATATATAGACGGGTGAATATTCAAAGAGTACTTTAGTATAAAGTCACTTTTATGATGTTTTTATATTTAATTTCAGGTTAACTTTATTATCATGATGTTCGTAAGTTCTTTCAATTTTCTTTATATATATAGTTCAATTTATTTGCTAAATTAGTAAATTATATTCACACTAGACATGGCTAACACCTGTTTTTTTTTTCTAGGGGTTAGGGGAGTCCCTCCCTGAGGGTGGACGATTCTAACTCTTCTGCAGGTTTTGATGGCAGCGAGGTGAGATAGTTGTTTTGGTTTTGGTAGTTTTATTTTTTCTCGTAATAGAATGGGTTATGTATATATGTTTGTATTATATGCGGAAATGGGGAGAGTTTGATGTATTATTTTGTATTACGGAGATTATGTGTATAACTGTAAGGTATAATGATGTATATAGTGTTGTGATGAAGTCTGAAAGCCCGTAGTCCTCTCGTTATGGAGTACTGGGTTATGTGGTTGGTATTTGAAATATTTTTCTAATTTTTTTCTAAAAATCATATATGTTTTCTAAAGAATTTTTGGTTTTTAATTTGTATCTTTCTTGTTATGAAGAATTATGCCCCCAGAGCCTTATATATTATTGCTTGTGTATTGTTGAATGACTTGGCCTGGGGAGGATTAATATATATTATAGGTATCTTGATTTTTGTAATTGTTTGCAAAATCCGTAAGGAATATCTGTAAAAGGGCTAATATTTCAGGGGAAACTCTGTCGAAATTTTTAATAAAAATATATGAATATTTTTCTAAGTAAGAAATGGTGTAGATAAGTAATAGATTAAGTTAGTGAACAATTGAATAAGGAATAGTTAAAATTAAAAAAAAATTGGGGTGTTACAAGTACTTAATCAAGTAGGTGTTGCTTTTTTTTTTCCTGGTGATGTGAGTATAAGTGACGTGGTCCAATCAGGGCCATCGGATCTCCTCGATATTCACTCATCTCAGATCATCAGGTCAAAAAGTTCAACGAACCTTCTGCAACTTCAAGCACACAGACAAACTGGTCCAACCCAGCCCATTAGGGTTAGATACCTGTTTGCTCTACCTATACATACTAGGCCCCTCCTTAAGAAAGGTAACCTCAAAATCCTAACCTGAACCCTAGCTTTCACTGCTGTCTAGTAATTGACAAGATCTTCGGAGGGCCTATCGCCGGAATTTCTGTAACACCCTGGAATTTCAAATAATGCTTTTCGAGTTAATAAATGAATTAAAGTGAATTTTGGGTGATTTTATAAACTTTTCTGAAATTTACTTTTTTCACGTGCAAAACACGTGCAAATATTTTCTTGGGAAACACAAAAAGAATTTTAATTGGAGGACCTAATATTTATTAGTGAATATTAATTTGCAATTTTCTGGATTTTACAAACCACTGTTGGTATTTTTCGCAAATATTACTAAATGAAGGGGTCTTTTTGCAAAAGTTGCACTTGGAGGCAAAAAATTTCAAAGTCGGTTTTTCTGGGCTAGAATTGAGGCCGGACAGATCTGGGGGATTTGAGAGAGGATCAATCTCAACCAAATTGGTTAAAATTAATTCCATAATATAATGGATCTATATATGTAAAAGTATTTCTTAAAGGAATATTTTGTAAATCTTCTCAAAACCCTAAAAATTGCATTTCGGCCTATTATAAACAGTAGACGTCACCCCCCCCCCCCCCCTTTGTTGTGAAATCAAAATTTATTTTCTCTCTATATTCTTGAGTTGGAGAACTTGATCTTGGAGCTTTTGCAAAAAGGTGGAGAAGGGCTTTCCTATTTCTCTATTTCTTCAAGTTAATCTCTTCTAAAGGTGAGTGATACTTTTATTTTGTTCTACATTGTTGAGTATGATGGCTTGCCTAGTAGGATGCATGCAAGAAGATTTTTTATTTGATGTAGTGAACAAATTCTATGAATGAGTAGTATTCTCACATCTTAATTATAATGTTATGTTATGACGGATTGAATAACTTGTATGTCGAAATTTTATAAAATTATAATCTGAGTTGATCTAAACATGAGATGGCTCTAAGTGATAGCATAATCAAAACAACATCTTCAGGAACAAGTAGAAATCGATGTATGATCCCTTATGTAGGATTGATTGAAAAATCGACTTTTCACAAGATCCAAATTTTGATATATACCATGCTTGATTGATTATATTTGAGTTGATGTGGAATTTGAATAAGATTGCATGAGATGTTATCTAGATTAGAGAAGATATATTTTTTGCTTCATAAAAGTGTTGCTCTATTGATTTTGCTAGTTGATCATGTGGATTGAGAGAGGTATGGGTCTTGATGCATATGGTTAAGATAAAGATGTGTTGTTCACTATTTTACCTCTTCGACATGCTCTTGTTTGATATTTTGATTGGAAAACTCAACTATTGATTGAAATTAAAGCAAGTAGTGGCAAATTGTTGTAGTGGTGAATTTATATGTACATAAATTCAGGTGGTGTGAATTTGGAAGTGTGTGTAACTCCTGTTCCCCGTATTTGTATTTTTCTACTGTATTTTCATTCCTTGTACTCTGTCCATCAACTTGGGAATCTGTATTTTGTTTCCAATTCTAATAAAAATCATTTCACTTGTTTCGACTCAATTTTGTGCCAATATTTATTTCAATTGCATCGTTCTTATTAGCTCTGATTTGCTGTTCTTCATGAAGAGTTGATTGTCTCAACCCATCTATTTCATTTTCCCTAATTGTGATGAATTTGGACTTAATTTCCTGTTGGATCCTACTCAAACCCGCTATCCATTAACCCACGACCCAAACCCTACTATATAAAACCTAACCTACTTAACCCTAACCCTAACCTAATTACTGTGTAAACCTAATCTTTTACAACAGCCGCCTACCATCTTCTTCCCCTTCTCCTCTCTCGACACACCTCTGCACCCATTTCCCGATGCCTCACCTCCCCTTCAGCCATCATCGTCCCCATCACCTGCTCATCCTCGCCACATTCTTCCTTCGCCATCCAGTCGAGCCACAACCACCGAAACCCATCCTCCGGTCCTCGTCTCCCACACCCTGACCACCGCTCGACCCCGAGCAACCACCACCACCTCTTCGACAACCGCCCCTGCCTTCACCATCCAGAGCAGCCACCGATGCCAGCATTCCCATCGACCCCACACCGACGTTGAACCCCCAAGCTCTGCCATCACTCTATTTTTCCACCAAGAATAGGGCCACGCTACGCCGCCTCATCCATCGAGCTTCCCTCGATGTCGTTGCCGCCTGCCACCGGTCGCCGCTGCGACCGCCCTCCCACTATCACTGCTCGCAATCAACATCAAAGCTCCCACCGCCATCACACTTGTTGGTCAAACAGAGAAGGAGGGAAGAAGAAGGGTTACTTTGAATCCCAGCCATTAGATCTCATCAAGATCGTGGCCATCTTGATCTGATCTGATCATCACCATCAAATCGCATCTCAACCCTCCATCTTGATCAGATCCGATCTGAGCCATCCGTTGGTCTTGATCTTGATCGCCTGCAAGATCCGTGTCGGGATCCGTTCCCGTTAATCCTCCGTCGGATTCTTCGTCCTAAAGGTAAGTATCTTCTTGTACATTTCGTTTTCTAGTCAAGCTCTTCTTTGAAAATACTGCAAGTAGATTGTAAATGTGACTCCTCTTTATTTATCGTTTATGATCTTATGTTTCGCCTTATCTATTACATGATCTAAGAGTCACAACCCTTCGTTGATACACTTGTTCACAACTAGTAAAATTATGATACATTTCATGCAAAAAGTGTCTTATTTGGTTTCTGTCCTGTCTTGGCTTGCTATTTCGACCACGATAACACTAGAATCTGAACTTGAGTACTGAATATGAAATGTAACTCCAAGTGTCTAGTTACCAATAACATCCAGAATTCTGAGTTACGGTTTAGGAGGTATTGCAGTTTTACTGCTGCTGTGTCGCTAAACGCAGATTCACAAAAACTGCTACACCACTTTGGTTTGCAATTATTTTAACTATGCTACCAGTAAGTAAATGACTTCAAATTTTACATACTGATACTGGACAACCTAGAGAACATTCTCTATTTTTCTTAGAATTAATTAATGATGTTTCGACCCTGTTTCATATGTACAAACTCAGTTTTACCAATTCTGGCTGAACACAAATGATGTATAGTTTGCTGTTTTGACATCGATTGCCACAACTTTTATGTGTATTAATTATATGAGTTGGAACCGGGCAGGAGTTTAGTTTCTAGGCCTTCTGCCGGATTCATATTTGCTATCTTGTAGCAATGGGAATTGCAGTTTTGATGCAACAACGTCATGCTGTCCAGAATTGCAATTCTCATAGTTCTTGAAAATCTTAAATTGTGTTGACCCTCGAATATGCTTTATAATTATCTTAAATTTGTTCCATATTCTTGATCATGTTTACTTGACCTATTGCGCACACTTTCATGATTGTTTGATGATAATAATAATAATATATCGGGATTTAAGGGAAAGATCATAGTAAAGGACAATATAGGTAAGTGTACTCGGAAGGGGGTCCATGTTTCTCACTTGATACATACTTCATGAACTAGTTATATTGTTATCCGATTCATGAACTAGTATATTATTTGATTCAAGAACTAGTATATTATTATTCGATTCATGAACTAGTATATTATTTGATTCATGAACTAGTATATTATTAAACGATTCATGAACTAGTATATTATTTGATTCATGAACTAGTATTTATTGATTCATGACTTATCTTGTTATGATTTGACACATGAACTGGTTATATGATTACTCGATTCATGAGCATGACTTGCTTAATACTTGATACCTGAGTACACCGCCCTATAGACTCCACCACTAGGCCTAAACGTAACTGATTGTATGTAGCAACCATGTAGTAAAAATATGGATGCATAAAGTGCTACCAAGATAAAATTAAACATTAGACTTAAGATTTAATTTGTCACTTGTACACACTTGATGCCCTACTTGATGCTCGTTACTTGAGACTTGTTACTTGAAACTTGTTATTTAAAACTTGTAACTTGAGACTTGTTACTTGACACTTGTATGTGATATTTGTTACTTGATGCTTGATACCATTACATGATCACTTGCCACCTGTTCTACTACTACTACTTGTTACCCAATTTTGTCACTTGAGTTGTTTTTCTTGCTAGCTAGTTTCTTGAATCCCACTACTTGTTGCATCCCTATTATATTATGTTATACATTCTTGATTCTAAATCTTGTTCCATAATGCTTGCACTTGTTTTCATACCCTTGCTTGTACTATTTGCGGTCCTAACTTGCACTAAGGCCGTTCGTCTTGTTTTCCCTATTTTTTTTTATATATGTATATACAGACTTTGGAGACAAGTTGCATGTTGGAATTGGTGAGCAGACGTTCTAAGCTTTGCTTGGAGAAATGAAACAATTTAAATATTTTGTTTTCTTTTTTGAGTTATTTATTTCTTTGCTACTTGAATTTTGTAACGGTCTTATAGTCCCGAGTTTTATCTTTTGATCCAGACTTGAAACTTATTTGGGATATTATTATTTTGTTTCAATTGTTTTTTATTGATTAATAAATTATTCATGCATGCGTGGTTGTGTACATTTTGTTATATTCTTGTTATGATGCTGAGTCGATCCTACAGCTCATGAATGATGAAAATCATTTGCTGGGCTTTGTCACGCGCTCGTATTCCGTATCTTTGGGAAGCGGGACGTGACAAGGTTTTTAGTGGTATAGAGCCAGGTTTGGCTAGTGTGTTAGTTTCACTAATACATTCGACAGCCTTGACTCAGTCAGGATTAACTCAACATTTAATAGGCCATGTAATTGCATGAAAAATTAATTATTAACTTGATCTGGATACTGAATGTTTTTGGTTTGTGCAGGCTATGGCTTGTAGGAATGTTTTGTACTCCCAAACTGGGGGTGATCAGTTAGAGGAGCCCACTAATTTTCAAGTGTTGTAGATGCAGCATGAACAGAATGAACAGCTGATACAACAAATGATGCAGATGCAACGGGAACATGGTGAACTGATGAGGGCAACTATGGATGCTACCAACAGAGAGCCCATTGTACTTGTGCCTGGGGTGCTGCTACCGAGACCTGGAAATGTAGCGGACTTCATGAGCCTACATCTAGACAAATTCTCAGGTACTGAAGGTCCGCTGAAAGCTGAGCAATGGCTCATCAGGACTGAGCAGCTTTTGATCGCGGCGCAAATAGCTAATGTGGATCGCGTGGATGTCGTGAGCATCTAGCTTGTTAACCTCACCCACATCTGGTGGCGAGCTGAGATGGAATGGCTAGGATGCTCCATCACCTTGGCGATCTTCAGAGAGAGCTTTCTCACGAAGTTCTTTCTCGATATCATCAGAAATGAAATGGAGCGGTAATTTGTCGCGCTTACTCAGGTTCGTCAGATAGTATTTATTATGAAAATTTTCATTGTTAATTCATTATATATCAATGTTTAACTAAGACACTATCTTGAATCAGGGGAGTCGGACGGTAGACGAGTATGCTGCGGAGTTCACCTGGCTGAGTTGCTTTGCCGCGTCCATGGTGGCAAATGATGAAGATAAGGGCTGCCATTTCTTATTGGGCTTGGACATTGAGATCCAGGATCGCCTAGCTGCCTTGCGACTCCGATCCTATGCTGGCATCCTAGAGGCCGCTAGAAGCCAAGAACGGACCAGTAGGCAGAAGCGTGCCATTCAGTGGTCCGCTCCGCATCCTGTTGCTGCTAGGCCCACTGGAGGGCCAATCAGGAGGCCAGTTCCAGCCCACCCTGCTAGGGCTGCTCCCTACCCTGCTGCTGCTTTACGAAAGGGACGTTTCTATGACTTCTGTCAGATTTTGGGGCACGTGCGCAGGGATTGCCGGTGAGCCAACAGTCGGTGTTTTGGGTGTGGTTCTAGTGACCGCACAGTTCGGGACTGTCCCGGGGGCAGGCTTGGCCAGCCTGCAGTCGCGCCAGCTCGTGATCAGGTCAGGCCGCCACTTCCGCCTCAGCATCAGATCGTCGGTCAGAGGACTGCTGCCCCGAGGAGAGGTCAGGCCTTCAACCTGACTACAGAGGAAGCCGAGACCGCAAAGGAGGTCGTTGCAGGTATATTTGTATTTTGTTGTTTTATTATATGTTCATTGCTTTATTTATTTATCTTTGCATCACTCATTGTGTAGTTTCTTTTCACAACAGTATTTCTTATTTCTTATTATCCTACACAATTCATCTCTTCCTATGTTTTTGATTCTATCATTGGTTTCATTCTAGTTCATTCTTTTCCTGCTCATGCCCTATTTGATTCCGAGGCGACCCATTCTTTCGTCTCTTCTTGTTTTGTGGATCAGAATCAGTTGGAGTGCAGTGCTATGCCGGCAGCTTGGAACATCACCACAGGTAGCGGTGTTGTCGTTTGCTCTAGGGAGTGCAAGCAGAGCCCTATGGTTATTGGGGGCACAGATTTCAAGGCAAATCTGATAGTGATCGGGAATTCAGGGTTTGATGTGATTCTCGGCATGGATTGGTTGGGAGAGTCTCATGCTGTTATTGATTGCCGAGCAAAGAAGGTTGTGTTCAGGATTTCAGGACATGCAGAGTTTGAGTTCCATGCTGGGGAGACACCCCTTGGGCGTGGTAAGAAGGTGGCAGATGAGGAAGATTGTGCAATGGAGTTGCACACAGGCTGTGAGGCTGCGCCTCTTGTAGTGCGGGAATTCCTAGATGTGTTCCCAGAGGAATTGCCCGGGTTACCTCCAGATCGAGAGGTGGAGTTCGACATTGAGGTTCAGCCGGGTACAGTGCCGATATCGAAGAGCCCGTACAGGATGGCACCGATTGAGCTAGCAGAGCTGAAGGTGTTGGATTTGGGTTTCATCAGGCCTAGTGTTTTACCGTGGGAAGCTCCTGTTCTGTTCGTCGATAAGAAGGACGGAAGCCGCAGGTTATGCATGGGATATCTTTTCGATTGAACTGTGGATTTATCCCGATTGTTTGACAAGACAATTGTCAGGAAAAAATTTTAATTTCTATAAACTATATATTTTTATAGATTTTAATTTATATATATTGGTCTTTTTTTTAAGCTAGTGCTTCAATTGAATGTGGATTGGAATTGAGCATAAGGGTTAGAATCGGGGTATGGTGACCTAGTGTTCCTTGACCTAACCTAGGGTTAGGAACCCTAGCATCATGTGATCATGGTTTGATCTTGATAAAGATCCAATGGTTGAAATATTTCACCATGTGTAAGTTGACTTGGGGAATGAGAAGTTTCCAAGATATTTCCATGAAGCTTCCAAGAAACTTCCTAAAGAGCTTCTAGAAGATTGTGTTGGCATCTCATCTCACCACCCATCTCCCATCTTGGCCCTCCATCAAATCCGGCCAACACTCCAAAACCCTAGCTCTCCATCTCCTATAAAGCACCCCACTTCAATCACTTCTCATCTTTTCTCATTTTCTCATCTTGCTCATTTTCTTATCTTGTTCTTGTTTCAAAAGTAAATAAATAAAAGAGAGGAGAAAGAGAAGGAGAAGAAGAAAGGTGGAGTCTTTTGAGTAGGGAGTTGTAGTAGGGTGGAGTAGTAGGGGATTCGAGGAGGCTAAGTTCTTCAAGAGCAAGGAGCAAAGTGAAGCAAGCAAGCAAGGCTAGGCATAAGGAGATTTTTGCAAACTTCATGTGGATGATTTCTCTCAACTCTAAAATTTTAGTTTTGATGTGTATGTGAATTTTTAGCATGTGGAAATAGTTAGAGAAATTTTGATTGACATATGTGATAGTGGCATGCTAAGAAAAGATAACTAGTATAATAAGAACAACTCATTTTATGAGTTATTGTTAAGAAGCTTGGTTGTGATGGTAAGTTTGGAATTTCTTGCTCTCAAATGGCTCTGAATTTTGAGCTCACACTTTGGGAAATTGTTCTTCTATGTGTGTATAACATCCATGGTTTTTTTCATAATATTTGGAAGCAATTTAATAGCCCAAACATTGGACCCAACTCAGGATAGTGAGCAGCCAGAAGTGCTGCTGCTGAGTGAAATTTTACTGTGTCTTTCTGACCTTGTAACTCAGTGTAGGCTGGTAATTTTGAGCTGAAAATTTTTGTGGACACTCTTGTATGTATCTAAAACTATAGTATTAAATTTCTTAATCTTCCAAGGTCGTTTGATGCCTCGAAAAGTTGGAAGAATGCGACTGATTTGGAAGTGGCAGCTGAATCTGTCTGTGGTTTGAACTGAAGTTCAAAAGGCCATAACTCCTTGTGTTTTTGTGATATTGCTATAAAACTTTGGGAGTAGCTTACGGTATGAGTCTATTTGATTATTATAAAATTTTAGAAATTTTAGAGGTCATTTGTTGGGTTTTCTAAAATAATTAGTGAAGGGTAGTAAATACCCTGCTGATAGAGCTGCTGAAATTTTGTGTATTATTTGAGGAGTCATAACTCATTGTGCGATATGAATCTGAATGTGAATTTTGGACACAATGGAATAGTATATGTGTGGATTGAGAATCTCAAATTTCATGAGCATTGGACTTAAGGTTGATTTATTATTGACTTTCAAAGTGGACTAGGTTCAGCCTAGTGCAAATCGACTAGTCTACGAAGATAGAAAATTCCAAAATTACTTGTTAAGAATTTGGGAAATTGACCAACTAGAGATTTGTAGTAGGGAGTCATAGCTTTCTAACCCAACTGGAATTTTGTAATTCTAGTTTTTAAGTTGAGATTAATGATTTTTCAAAGACTATAGTAGATCCAGTCTAGTCGAAGCCATGTTTATTGAAGAAGTCAACTTTTCCCTGTTTGCGCACCTGATGGAATTTGTTGTTTTCGAGGACTTTAATGACTGAATCTGAGAATGTGTTCAACTAGGAAGTCTGATTGCAGTGGATCTCCCTACCCTTCTAGAAAGTCTGATTGTGTTGGATTCCGATGAGCGTAGCTTGGGTTACAACTACTGCTATTTCTTGGACTATTTTATCAGGCAATTGATGAGCAATCCTTTGCTTACCGCAGAGTGGTGATCATGAGTTAACGTGCTTTTAAAGATGTTTTTAGCATTTCTTTTGGAACTTAGACAAGTTCATGTTCTTAGTGCTCATGGTGGACATGAGTAAGTTGGGTTATAGCTCTGGTCAATTTGTGTTTGGTGTCTCGATGTCTGAGTCTGTCAATGTTCAGAATTGTTGGTTATGTGTGTGCTTATCTTCATTCAAATTGACCATTGGATTACTCACAAAGGGTCATGGGCCGGGGTTATTGGGTTGATGACCTGTGAAGGTATTGGGAATCAGTGGATGTGATTCCCGTAATGGTTATTAATATATGAGTATATATATTAGGAATGCCAAATAATAGGGGTACCCAATGGTTAACCACCCTTTTGATGGTGCATGTGGTGGGCATGGCTAGAGTTTTGTGTCCATTCTTTCGCGTGTGTGCACGTGTAGCTGCATGCGCAGCTGAGCCGGGCTCGGGGCACTACAATGGTATCAGAGCCGACTTTCGACACCGATTGTAGGTCAGAGTGGGTTCGAGGTACTCCTGGCTGAGGACAGTATGCTGGTAGAAACCAGGGGCAGTACGCTAGGAGGATACTCCACTCCACATTGGTTAGAAAGGTAGTCCTGTATTAGCTTGCGTGTCCTGGGCTCAGCGAGGACACTGAGTTTTTAAGGAGGGGTGTGTGTAACACCTCGTACTTAAGCGTGTATATATAATATTATATTGGGATAATATAATAATATATATAATAAATAAAAAAAAGATGGATGGAATTGGTTGTTGGCCCATAGGAGGATCCTATAGGGCTTGATTAAGGGAATTGATGATGGAAGCTTATAGGATGGTCTATGGGTCTTAGCATGCATTAATTGATGGAAAAATGAGAAAGTGCATGCATGCATTGATGTTGACGTGGCATGCTTGGGTTTAGAAATCCCATATCGGAAAAATTGGAAGGAAAAAGTATATATATTAGGAATGCCAAATGACAAAGGTTACCTATAGGGTATACCCACCTTTTGATGGTTCCTGTGGTGGGCGTGGCTAGAGTTTTGTGTCCGTCTTTTACGTGTGCGCACGTGTAGCTGCGTTCGCAGCTAAGCCGGGCTCGGGGCGTTACACTTTATTACTTTTATACTAAATCGATTTGGAAATTGAGATTTTGTGAAGTTTAAGAAAAAGATTTGATTGACTTATACACTGAGATGGATTTGGCCAAGATTGTGCCTATTATATTGTAAATTTCATTGTAGAAAACTACAAATTCTTGCATTTATACGTATATCAGTTTGGATGAGTTGTAAAATTTTTGGTTGTAGCAGGTTCGACACGTCAGTCGACCGCCACATTATTGAACGTGAGTAAAATTTGACTATCATGCCTTGCCTGTAGCCTCCTAACTGTGATGGTCAACCGCAGTAAATTACACTGCACTCAACGGTCGACTATCATGATTTTTGGGGTTAATTCTTTTCTTCGAAATGTGTCAGTCGACCGTAGTGTTTTACACTATGACTGTCGGTCGATCGACATCCCTTGTTGGATTATTAGTTCCTCTTTCCTTCGAATCAATGTTTCTTCAAACTTATGGATTATTGTTTTACTGTTTCAAATAAGATTTTGCTACAGATTACTATATATTTCAGAGAGTTGTGCTTTCAATTTGTAACAGAATTAAATTTATATTTCCACAGTTTTAGAAAGTGAAATATTTACAGATTTCAAAAGAATGATGTTTGCGATTTTCCCGTGATTTCAAAAATGTAAATTTGAGTTATTTTGGGAGATTGGTTTCTGATTTACATGACTATTACTTAGTGTTGTAAGTATATGGATATATTATTTTGAAATTGTATTGATTTGAAAGTTCTTAATGTGAACAAGTTTGTCGATGAAATTAAGAGTTTAAATGAAAGATTCGTGTTGTTTTTCGAGTTGTGAGTCTCTAGAGGTTGTGTGGGACCCTAGTATGTCGGCAGTTGAGATTTTGTGGTTTATGGCCAGTTGGGGCCCTGATGTTGATTAGTTGAGTTAAGTCCGGTAGGGTACACCAACTCTAGTGAAGTGATGGTTAATTAATGACTTAATAAATACAAGGACAGACACTAGAATGGTGATATATGAAATGGGAGCAAACATGAGTTATGGACTCCACGATGATCTGGGTAGTGAGACAATCCCCAGTACTTCGGGACGATGGCTGAAATAGGCCACAGAATGATCCACATGAGTGAGATTGGTCTCCTGTATTCCAAGGACAAGAGTGACGCTCATGGGATGTTTGTGCAATGAGGGTTCCAGGATGACCTGCGGTGTGAGGCAATCCCCCGTATTCCGAGACGATGAATGAAATAGGCCACAAAATGATTCACGTGAGTGGGATTGACCTCCAGTATTCCAAGGGCGAGAACCGATACTTGCAAAATGTCTAAATCTCGTAGTAGTCATTGTAGTAGGATAATTGCATAACGTGAGATCGAACCCTATAAAGTGGAGAACGATAAGGGCTTGTACCAGATCTATGTAGAGTGAGGAGCATAGATTCGGCAAGTGTGCATTAGTTTACATCACATGCATTTGTGTTTTCCTTGACTTGAAATATGCTTGTTTTCTGTTTTCCACACTTGACACTTAGCCTATTCACTTGATGAGTTACGTTTCTTTTATTGAAATTTCATATTTCATTTGTTACTACCATGTCAATATGTTGGCTATGATTTTGTTCTTTACGTTTGGTTCAAGTTATATTTCTTTTATATATTACTCACACTGTTATGGCTGACCTCTGTAGTTTGGGGGTTAGAGTTATCTCGAGCCTCTTGTTTCATAGGTAGGTACTTTTAGCATGGAGTTGGGAGAATGTGGTAGAATGTTTACGTTATCATATATGTTGTAAAAAGATGTGTAAATATGAAATTGTGTTGTAAAATAAATTGTAATTCAAGGTGTTAATTTCCGCTGTGCTTTGTAAAAGAGATGTTGTAATAAAAATTTTAAATTTTTCTATATTTGTGCTATGTTTATAATTACAATTGAGGTAGATATTGGGAATTGTGCCACATATTTCTGAATTGATTTATTGAAAATTCGGGGTGCTACAGTGATGGTTTAAGTGATGGTTCTTGAAAATGAAGGACCATAAAGATTTCTTGAATGAAGTTTAAGTGGTGGTTCTTCTTTCATAGGTTCATTCTTCAATGATTCAGTTTTTTTTTTTTTTTTTTTTTTTTTTTGTTTTTTTTTTTTTATCTAGGTAAAAGGTGGAATAAAGCTACCCTTCAACGATTCAGGTTACTCAACTGACTTTGGGATTTGAGTTTGTATAGGAGATGCAGAAGTGTAAGCACCAATCTCTTCAAGTGGATCTTTCACCACATTCTCACTAGAATGTTCAACAAACGTATGAACCATCTAGGACCTCAACTTCATGAAATTCTTCTTCAACAGCTTCAACTATCTGAGGATGCTCGAATGTATTAACAAGATCTTTGATTGTGTCACAATCCTCGAAATAGTAGAAGCCTTTTCAAATAGACAAAAAGCCTTTTTCTTAAAGCCCAAAATTTAATTCATTTATGTTATTTTAAAATTATTATTTTGGCCCATAAACTAAAGCCAATGAGTTAATTTATTTTTAAATATAACTTGTCATGTAGGATACAATTTGGAGATTATTTTTATACAAAATAAAATGTACAAATTTTGGAGACCAAGTTGCATGCACGTGTATTGCACGTACACGTGCAATATGCACATTCCTATGCATGGCCGGGATTGCTTCTTTTGGAGGGAAACCAAAATTTGAGTGGGATCATGGTGTGGTGGTTACTTGATTTTGGGTGGTTAGTATAACTCCTCCTTAAATCTTAGCCATTTGTTCCTAACTCCTACTTCAATCTTAGCCATCCATTCTCCTTGATTTTTAGTATAAATACCCTCCCCCCCCCCATGGCTAGTTATTCTTGTACTAAATAATTCCTCCAAATCTATAGTTTAAAATACAATTATCTAGTAGTTAGTAAGTGAGTAAAAGATTGAGAAGTTGTGTGGAATTTGTGCTTGCATCATCCAAGAAGAGGGAGGTCGGCTTTCAAAGAGGGGCTCACGGTTTGGCATTGGGGAGTGCTCGGGTGTGGCTTGTGCGTGCGTGTACAAGGAGGAGGAGCATTCGTTTGCAAGGACATTCGTTTAGGAGGTTGCAAATTGTACTTTTCTTCAATAAGGTGGGTAAATTTTCTATATTTCTAAGTAGGAATACATGCTAGATTGGAATGGAAAAATGAAGCATGAAAAAGATTAATAAGAGTACACATTTAATTGAAAAATGACTTATTGATTGATTGATATATGGATTTGCAATTGTATGTGGTTCTATTAGTAAAGGAAAAATTGTGTGTGAATTGATTATAGCCATAAATTAGTGAAGAAAGTTTCATTATCTACATCACAAATTATATACACAAAGTTAGTAGATTGACAATACTACTTCATGTGATTAAATAGATCTTTGTGTTATATGGAAATAAATGAATTAAGATATAGATTTGAATGTGTGGTAAAAGATTAAAAATAGAAAATTAATGTGTAGTTTGCTAATAAAGAGATTAGTGGCGTTAATTGTTGAGAAATGTCGAAAAAAAAGAAATGTGGTAGTGATAGTTCACAATTCAAATTAATTGTATGAAAAATGTGTTTTGATTATTGAAAAAAAATTATTTTTATTGTACTGGAATATAACTTATGATGATATTAGTCAATCTGGAATTCTACAGTAATTTTTATAAAAACGAAATGAAATGAGGACTTGTTGAATATCGAATTGTTTTAATAACAGAGAGAATTGTATTAAAAAGAATTTGAGTTGTACTTTGATAACCTGAGCACGTAGCTCAAGTGGTCAGAGCCTGCGATTGGGTTCTCACAAGTCACTGGTTCGACTCTGGAGAATACCATCTTTTATGTGTGTTTTTCTTTAAATCCAATCAGTTCCGAACCGAGAGTATTTAACTTTCTGGTTCTCTTTTATATCACTGAGCACAAGTGACCACATGGTCAGAGCGTGTGGTTGGGTTTCCCGTGGTGCTGGGTTCGAATCTTGGCTTCGGCAAGATTTAAAAACTTATTTTTTTGAGTGTTTTAGTGGTCGAAAAATTATGAGAAAAATATGATTATTCTTCTAAAAATATGTAGGACTTATGAAAAATAAATTGGGAATTATTTGCATGAAATAAAACATGATTTGAGAATAAAATGTGTAAATAGAACTATGGTTCTATATTTATATTTTTGTGAAATTATATCTTGCAAAAAGAATTTGAAATGAAGGATTAAAAGAAAGAAATTTTATTGTGTGATGGATGTGAATTATTCTCATTTGAGAATAGTGTGAAAAATATGAAATGTGAATATTCGTTAGTGATGTGAATTTCAATGTGAAATTAATGTAGTATGTAAATTCCATGTATGATTATGGACTATTGAATAATTCAGAGATCATGCTACTGAAAAAGAAATCTATTTGATTATGAATATGAATTTATGAGTTAGAAATGCTCAATTTAGAAATTGTGAATTGGAATTGAAACAAAAGAGTAGCTAAGTCTCCCCCGGCATTTGGAAAAAAATGAAATGAAATATTAAAATGAAAGATCAAGGTTGGTCATATTTGAATAAATGAATAAGTCCGGTTTAGTGGAGAGGCTAACTCTAGAGCTTTGATTTTATTCATGATTCTAATAAAAACTAAGAATTAGTGCATAGTGAAGACGTGATGAAAGTGAGAGAAAAAAACGAGTATGAGAACTAGAGTTACGGTGCGGGTGTGTGTGAGCCACAGAATGCATGCTTGATGAGTTAAGACATGGCGTGGGCACAACTCAGTAATGATCGGACTTTAGCCACACTTGTGGGATGTTTGGTGACTGCAAGAGGATTGTGTGCCATGAAGGAGGCTGAATTGCCACAAAATGCATGCTTGACGAGTCAAGACATGGCGTGGGGTTCCCCTCCAGGTTTTCTGTACACATGCTTGTACTCATAGATCATCTAGGATACTCACCGTAGTTACAGTAGTAAAAGTCATGGCGAGGGATTGAACCCTACAAAGTTGAAGAACGATTAAGAGGCTTGCCCTCGGACCTATGTAGTATGTGGGATGCATAGAATCCAAACAAGTGCGCATTAGTGTCATCTAATATAAATAATTGCATTAAGGACTAAGTGCACAATCACAACACGACATCAATAGGGTAGTCCCTTTAGTTTGACATGTGACAAGTTTGTGTTTGCTAAATATGGAAAATAAGTTATACTATTTCCGGCATAGAGAGGATGACCGTTTATAATGTTCGTCGGTTGAATAAACTGACGTACCCACAGTCTTATATGCAGGTAAATGACATGATAAAGATTAAAGATGAATAGATGCTTAAAGATTATTCAATGTTGTTGTACATTTATTCAATTGTTGTAAATTTTACTTCTGCTGTGTAATGTAAAGTGTAAAGTTTTATGTAAACTCTGATGTAAAGTGAAAAGTTCAAATTTCCTTGTAAAATTGTACTAAATGAAGTGGAAAGATCCTGTAGAACATCTCGAATTCAGTGTATTTGGGATTCGGGGCGTTACACCCACAAAAGCACAAATGAGAGATATAGTCAACCGGGTGCTAGACTGCAAAGTTGGAAAAGTCAGCTACTGACCTTTGCAGAGCGCAAAATCCCTAGGGGCCAAAATCCACTATTCTCCCTCTCTTTTATATGGCTGGGGTGAATCATTAGGGTTTAGTGTGGGATTTTTGCAATAAAGTCCCCCACAATCCCATATTTGCATATTAAGTTATACATACAAATCTTTTCATATAAAAAATCAATCAAATAAGGATTTAAACCTATCCTTAAATATTCTTCAGTTGGCCGGCCACAAACTCAGGATTTTAAAATTTTAAATCTAAAATTTTGGCTCATTTCATAGTCCAAAATAATTCTTTTACCCAAAAATCAAATATAGTAATTTAAAGTCCAAAAATGAGTTTTCTTTAATCAAATAAATCTGAAAAATAGTAATATTGCAACTTAGGTAGAGAATAATCATTGACTACAAAATTCTCAGAATTTAAATTTTTATAACTTTGCGCATGTTTTTCACGTGCAAAAACAGTAATTTAATAAAACCGTCAAAATTGTCAAACTTATCAATTTAATTCTATTAATTAATTCAAAATAAAGCATTTTATTTTCTGGGGTGTTACAGATGGAATGTCTTGATAGACTTGCATTTGACTTGCTAGGATCTGTGCTCGAGTTTTGAAAGTCGATCGCATACGTGTGCGAAGGTCATGTGAGTTATCACGAAATGACATGTCTATGTCATGATCAGTCATTATGTGCGGATCCCCTATGTTCTTATGCGGTGAGTGAGGGGTTTGCTTTGGTATGTCATCATGCTGCATTGATCGTGTTCTATATGTTAATGATTCATGTCTATGTTCAAGTTCTGCATCGTCCTCTCCATCAGACAGTTATTTTGCGGCAGTCATATGTGTGTTCGAAGGGGTCATGTCCTCATATTACCTTGAATATGGTTCTATACAATTGTTCATATGCTTCGGTTTCACGATTTGGATGTGATTCTGTCCACTAATTGGGGGTATTTTCTTCCGGATGGTGACCCGAGAAATTATCACCTATATTATCATTGGCATAATAGTAATACATGGGTTCCCCCATGGTGCACAATCAGACACAAGGACACTAAAGCAGTAAATTGGTCAACAAGGCTTAGGCAAGCTTTCGCTTCAGTCCGTGTCTGCGTAATCTATACTACTTTGGGACAAACCCCGCTGCTGGTAGTGGCCAGACAGTGTCACGGGAGGGTAGATGGGGCATACACAACCAGTTGTATTTTTCAACAATTCAGTCATCTTCTTCACCTAAATTGGTGTTCCTAGATTTGTCCTACGTAGTGCAAACACACAAGTGTACAGTGAAGGGTATGTGTAAAGTGGTTAAGAAAGAAGTAACAAACAATCGGAAGCCACTGGGAATTTTATTTGTCCTACAATTTTTCCTTTGAAATGAGCTCGGCGGGAGGATGGGCTAAGTAGAGAAGCGTACAAGGTTGGAGAAGCGCTAGCTAGTCCCAAGGTCCCATCGCGACCATCAGGCCTGTGGGCTCCCAAAAATCTCTGTGAAAAACGAGTGACGTAGAAGAAGGTCTTGACGTTCTCTCATGTATGCTTAGACTCAAAGCTAGAAAATTTTTATGATAAGCTATCACATCGCTGACCCATACCACTGAATACGATGCCAAATGATCGAGTTCGAAGCCTAACTGAAGTCGGGGAAAAGAGTGCCTAATGGGGAGATGAAGTAGACTCGTCCTCGGTCTAGACAACATGAAGGCTACATGCCAATCCACTAACCGAAAAGCACAATTCCGCTAGATGTGTATGTAGTTCTTACAGAACAAGGAAAGAAAGATGCATAATCAATACTAGTGAAGTGTATTATCTATCCAAGTATAAATTCAAATGAAGTGGAAATGGTAGCAAATCATACCAGTGACCCGATGCGTGGAGGCTAGCAATAAGCCTCCCTACCCTCTAAGAAGTGAAAAGGTGTGTGTGTAAAACATGAGAAATTATTAAAAATATTTTAGTGGATTGAAGGTAAATAAACTAAAAGACTAATCTTCAACTAACAACCTAAAATGAAAAAATATGTCAGATTCGAAAATATGGTGAAAAGGATGTAGGAGTGCAAGTGTTGTTGCCGCTGAATCTAGTGTGGGGGCAATAGATAGAATTTTTAGGTTCGTAGGAACTTGAATGGGCAGTATCCTACTTCTTCCTTGTTGACAAGTTGATTCCGTGGTGCTCCCGGCGGACCTACACAAACGTTCGAAACACCGGGATGGATCCCGGTGACGAACCCTCCGACGCTCTTGTCAATATCAGAAAAAGTAAACGGAAAGAGCTTAAGTGCACCAAGAGTGATCACCTGTGATAGTAGGAGGTAGGGGTATTTATAGTCGCCGTGGGGATCTCTTTCAGGATGTGGATGAATCCCTACATCCCAGTGTGGCTGGATAGGGATGGTTATAACCACCCCCTGAGGATAAGGACAAGCCAGGATCTCCTCCTATCCTATTGAACTGATCCCTAATGGATTGAGACCCTAGCTCAGCTGAACAGATCCATTTGTGGGTTAGCGGGTCCAAGAGAAGATACCTGGTTCCCAATTCGGACCCGTCTGTAGGTGAAATTACCATCTTGCCCCTGTGACTTTATGATTTGTGCCTACATTGAATGGTTCCGATTTAACACCAGTTTTAGCTATATCACGAGCCCCCCACTCCCAGAGGCTGTGTGTTACAGTTTTTGGGAAGTAGTTTTGTTGTTCCAATGGCGTATAGGGCTTTATCGGAGCTCTCGAAGGGCGTTCGAATCTCGTTTGAGGGGTGATGATGATTTCCTAAGCCGGTGACGTTCCCAAGTGTCTTCTTAGGCATTTTTGGTGATTTTTTTCGATTTTTTAATTATTTTTTCGAATCATTTATTCAATTTTGCAAAACGATGATTTATTTCTCAGGAACTCCAATTAATTATTCTAATCAATAGTTATTTACCCAGGGGCTCAAAAATATTTTCCTGAATTTATAATTGTTTTTTAGATTTTTAAATTAATTTTCCTGAATTTTAAATAATTTTTTCTCAATTTTTTAAATAAATAATTGGTATTAATAATTAAAAAATAATTTTAATCACCTATTTATGACGTGGCGCAATCTAGAACGTCCATCATCCTTGGGCTCGAAGATTTGAATGATCGGAAGGTGAATCAGACCCTGGTCGACGTGGCCGAATCTAGGCCCATGATCGTGCAACGGCGAGTAATTCTAGAGGATCAGGTGACTGTGAAGAAGGCGAGCTTTTCCTGTTTGAAGGTCGGTGGCAACCGACCTCGGGACATTTGCCGAAGTCCAGGGATGTGACACGCGGCACGTGGGCCCCAGGCTATTCTCGCGTTCTGACATCTGTGGCAATCGACTTCGGGAACATTGCCGAAGTCTAAGAGAGCGCCACGTGGCAGGTGGGCCCCAGGGAACGTTGACCAGTCAATGCATTTCTTGCGTTTCGACGTTGGTGGCAATCGACTTCAGAACTGCTATCGACGAATGAGAGACGCCACGTGGCAGGTGGACCCCAGAGAATGTTGACCAGTCAACGCATTTCTCGCGTTTCGACGTCGATGGCAATCGACATCAGAACTGCTATCGACGAATGAGAGAGCGCCACATGGCAGGTGGGCCCCGTGAGACCGTTGACGAGTCAACGCATTTCTTGCGTTTCGACGCCAGTGGCAATCGACTTCGGAGACTCTGTCGCTGAACGGGAGAGTGCCACGTGGTATGTGGGCCCCTTAAGACCGTTGACCAGTCAACGCATTTCTTGCATTTCGACATCGGTGGCAATCGACTTCGGAGCCTCTGTCGACGAATGGGAGAGTGCCACGTGACATGTGGGCCCCCGAAGACCGTTGACCAGTCAACGCATTTCTTGCATTTTGACGTCAGTGGCAATCGACTTCGGTGTCTCTGTCGATGAACGAGAGAGCACCACATGGCATGTAGGGGCCCCCCGAGACCGTTGACCAGTCAACGCATTTCTTTGGCATTTTCCGCCAAATGGGCCAGGCTTTTGTATTGTTGGGGGCCTCTTAACCTTGGTAAGTGTGCCACCAACCCCCATCTCTATAAATCTCCACTCCCCCTCTCATTTGCTCACTAGACTCGTTTTTTACTCAAGCGAGGTAAAGGGGAACCCGCAAAAAGAAGGAAGGCGAGTCACTCATTTGGCAGGTCTAGACTATGATAGTCGGGCCGATAGTTGTAAGCTTCCGACGAGTTTTCACCGTCATCCGGTGTGTTTTCCGACTGTAGCTATCAAATCAAGGTAACTTCATACTTAGTTCATTTTCCCTTTTGAGAATGTCTACCGACCCTTCGAGGAAGGATACCACCCATCTTCTTGCCCCCGAGGCTTCTTCTAGTCAGGTCCCCCTAATCGACAAGGGCAAAGCCGTGTGAGGGCATGCTTCGGTAGTCGTCGAGACGAGGATCCAAGAGGATCGGAGGATGGAGGAGTTCGGGAGAATGCCTGGAGTTCTGACCGGGCAACAGAGGGTTCGAAAGCTTTCGGGGGACCAGGCGGAGCGGATAATATACGGGATGGCTCGAAGCTTCGAGGAAAATGAGGCCAGAGAGACGTTGGAAGCGGACGAAACGACCTCCATCCTTACCGAGGAGGACTTGGCTAGGGTTCAGGTATGCTTCCGAATCCCACGGGAGTTCGACCTAAAGCTCCCCAGACTGGGGGTGAAGGTTAACTCCCCAATGCCTGTGGACATGTACTTATGGCCAGTCGGCGCGTTCTTGGCTAGAGTTCGGCTCCCTCTTCACCCCTTTGTCGCCGAAATTTTAGGTTCGTAGGAACTTGAACGGGCAGTATCCTACTTCTTCCTTGTTGACAAGTTGACTCCGTGGTGCTCCCGGCGGACCTACACAAACGTTCGAAACACCAGGATGGATCCCGGTGACGAACCCTCCGACGCTCTTGTCAATATCAGAAAAAGTAAATGGAAAGAGCTTAAGTGCACCAAGAGTGATCACCTATGATAGTAGGAGGTAGGGGGTATTTATAGTCGCCGTGGGGATCTCTTTCAGGATGTGGATGAATCCCTACATCCCAGTGTGGCTGGATAGGGATGGTTATAACCACCCCCTGAGGATAAGGACAAGCCAGGATCTCCTCCTATCCTGTTGAACTGATCCCTAATGGATTGAGACCCTTGCTCAGCTGAACAGATCCATTTGTGGGTTAGCGGGTCCAAGAGAAGATACCTGGTTCCCAATTCGGACCCATCTGTAGGTGAAATTACCATCTTGCCCCTGTGACTTTATGATTTGTGCCTACATTGAATGGTTCCGATTTAACACCAGTTTTAGCCATATCACGAGCCCCCCACTCCCAGAGGCTGTGTGTTACAGTTTTTGGGGAGTAGTTTTGTTGTTCCAATGGCGTATAGGGCTTTATCGGAGCTCTCGAAGGGCGTTCGAATCTCGTTTGAGGGGTGATGATGCTTTCCTAAGCCGGTAACGTTCCCAAGTGTCTTCTTAGGCATTTTTGGTGATTTTTTTGATTTTTTAATTATTTTTTCGAATCATTTTTCAATTTTGCAAAACGATGATTTATTTCTCAGGAGCTCCAATTAATTATTCTAATCAATAGTTATTTACCCAGGGGCTCAAAAATATTTTCCTGAATTTATAATTGTTTTTTAGATTTTTAAATTAATTTTCCTGAATTTTAAATAATTTTTTCTCAATTTTTTAAATAAATAATTGGTATTAATAATTAAAAAATAATTTTAATCACCTATTTATGACGTGGCGCAATCTAGAACGTCCATCATCCTTGGGCTCGAAGATTTGAATGATCGGAAGGTGAATCAGACCCTGGTCGACGTGGCCGAATCTAGGCCCTTGATCGTGCAACGGCGAGTAATTCTAGAGGATCAGGTGACTGTGAAGAAGGCGAGCTTTTCCTGTTTGAAGGTCGGTGGCAACCGACCTCGGGACATTTGCCAAAGTCCAGGGATGTGACACGTGGCACGTGGACCCCGGGCTATTCTCGCGTTCTGACATCTGTGGCAATCGACTTCGGGAACATTGCCGAAGTCTAAGAGAGCGCCACGTGGTAGGTGGGCCCCAGGGAACGTTGACCAGTCAATGCATTTCTCGCGTTTCGACGTTGGTGGCAATCGACTTCAGAACTGCTATCGACGAATGAGAGACGCCACGTGGCAGGTGGACCCCAGAGAACGTTGACCAAGCAACGCATTTCTCGCGTTTCGACGTCGATAGCAATCGACATCGGAACTGCTATCGACGAATGAGAGAGCGCCACATGGCAGGTGGGCCCCCTGAGACCGTTGACGAGTCAACGCATTTCTTGTGTTTCGACGCCGGTGGCAATCGACTTCGGAGACTCTGTCGACGAACGGGAGAGCACCACGTGGCATGTGGGCACCTTAAGACCGTTGACCAGTCAACGCATTTCTTGCATTTCGACATCGGTGGCAATCGACTTCGGAGCCTCTGTAGACGAATGGGAGAGCGCCACGTGACATGTGGGCCCCCGAAGACCGTTGACCAGTCAACGCATTTCTTGCATTTTGACGTTAGTGGCAATCGACTTCGGTGACTCTGTCGACGAACGAGAGAGCACCACATGGCATGTGGGGGCCCCCCGAGACCGTTGACCAGTCAACGCATTTCTTTGGCATTTTCCGCCAAATGGGCAGGCTTTTGTATTGTTGGGGGCCTCTTAACCTTGGTAAGTGTGCCACCAACCCCCATCTCTATAAATCTCCACTCCCCCTCTCATTTGCTCACTAGACTCGTTTTTTACTCAGGCGAGGTAAAGGGGAACCCTCAAAAAGAAGGAAGGCGAGTCACTCATTTGGCAGGTCTAGACTATGATAGTCGGGCCGATAGTCGTAAGCTTCTAACGAGTTTTCACCGTCATCCGGTGTGTTTTCCGACTGTAGCTATCAAATCAAGGTAACTTCATACTTAGTTTATTTTCCCTTTTGAGAATGTCTACCGACCCTTCGAGGAAGGATACCTCCCATCTTCTTGCCCCCGAGGCTTCCTCTAGTCAGGCCCCCCCAATCGACAAGGGCAAAGCCGTGTGAGGGCATGCTTCGGTAGTCGTCGAGACGAGGATCCAAGAGGATCGGAGGATGGAAGAGTTCGGGAGAATGCCTGGAGTTCTGACCGGGCTACAGAGGGTTGGAAAGCTTTCGGGGGACCAGGCGGAGTGGATAATAAACGGGATGGCTCGAAGCTTCGAGGAAAATGAGGCCAGAGAGACATCGGAAGCGGACGAAACGACCTCCATCCTTACCGAAGAGGACTTGGCTAGGGTTCAGGTATGCTTCCGAATCCCACGGGAGTTCGACCTAATGCTCCCCAGACGGGGGTGAAGGTTAACTCCCCAATGCCTGTGGACATGTACTTATGGCCAGTCGGCGCGTTCTTGGCTAGAGTTCGGCTCCCTCTTAACCCCTTTGTCGCCGAAGTGCTGAGGTGGTTCCGCACCAGCCTTGTTCAGTACATGCCGAACATGTGGAGGCTGATAAAAAGATTTTTCCTCCATCGTCAGGCGGCGAATCTCGAGCTGAGGTTGAGCGTGCTCCGAACGGTGTACCAGATGCATCAGCAGCATAAGGACGTGTACCGATGGTATCTTGCTCCGAGGTTCGGGGCAAAGTTGGTCAGCTGCCCAGACTCGATAAAGAATTGGAAGGATAATTACTTCTTGATCCGAAGTCGAGGGCCATGGGAGATCCCTACAGCTTGGGTAGAGTCGGTGCCGAAGAAGGTCAAGCAGATCCCATCCCTCAGCACTGAGGAAGAGGACATGGTTCGGACGTTGCTCGATTGCCCGAAGTTCGATTGGAAGGACTTGACCGAGGAGGCGCTCTTCCGGGGGGTCTTACCTCGGTAAACCATAGTACGAGTTTGTTTGTTTGTGTTTTTTTTTCTTTGGGCTGAGGTCGGCAATAGCTCTCTCTTTCGTGTTGCTAAAAAAGTAGGCCATTTTTTCTAACTTCGTTTCTTTTTTTTTGCAGAATCAATGGATTTTGATGACTTGCTGAGGCAGCATAGGGTCCTGAGCAGTAAGGCCCCGAAGAAGAGGAAGAAAGTTTCCTCGAAGGCCCCCTCGGCGACGGTACAGGCCCACCGTGCCACCGCTGAGCAGGTGGGGAGACGACCCCTCCGGCCCCGAAAGCTTCGGCCGCAGTGGCAGCTTCGGCATCGACTGACATGGGGGAATTTTCGATATCGGCTGCCTTAGGGCTAGCGGCTCCACCCTTAACTGTTGAAGCCGAGGTGTTCCTAACCGAGGAACACAAGAAGATCTTTGTCTCGGACTGGCAGGTCCGCATGCTCGACGGGTTCTTAGGCAACTCGTTGGCACGTATGTAGGCAGTTCGGCACCTTGCCACGCCGAAGGACGAAGCGGCCATGGAAGCGGGTAGTGTGGGGGACGACTCGCTTGAGGTTGCCCGCTCGGCAATGTCGGTAAGCTTCGGAACTCGAATTCTCTTTTTGCCGAGGGCTTAGAGATTTTTCTTTCTTCTTTTTCTTCTTGAAATAGCCTAAGTCTCACTCTTCGCAGATTACTTGCCACTTCAGCCATCTGATGAAGAAGGTGGCCGAGCAAGAGAAGGAGCTGAGGCTCGAGGCAGATAAGGCTCGAGGGGAGAAGGCCCGGATCGCTAAGGAGCTCGAGAAGGCGAAGGTTGAGGCCGAGTCGAAGAGCTCGAGGTTGGGGCACCTCGAAGCTGTAGTCGCCAAGCTGGAGGTTGACAATGCCCGGCTCCTCCAAGCTGCTGAGCTGGCGGCAAAGGAAAAGGCAGACGAGGTTGCCGCGGCTAGGCTAGAGACGGCGAAGGAGGTCGAGGAGCAGGCGATGGAGAAGGCGATGGAGTTCCTTATCCTGAACATGGCGAAGGCATACGCTCGATCCATAGACGAGGTGAGGGAGAAATTCCCTGAAGTGGACTACGTCGTGTGGCACCTCTTTTCGGACCCTGTCCCCGTGTTCGACGACGTCTCGAAAGGTGACGAAGAGGTCGAAGAAGAGGAGGAGGCCAAGGGGGTCTGGGAAGAAGATGTCAAGGCCGAGGGAGGTGCTCTGTCAAAAGCTATGCCCCTGGCCATCGTGGTCCCGAGGAGGTGCATTCAGCAGAGAATCGCTCAAAAGAGGTCGACCCCTGATTCGTTTCGTAACTTGTTTTTTTTGATCATGTAGTGCCGAATTGCAGACTGGCCACCGCTTGTAATCTTGAAATTTCAACGAAATTTTTTGAACAAGTGTTGAAGCTCAAAATTGAGTGAAATAACCCCCGCCCCCCCCCCCCCCCCCCTCTTTTAATTTTTTTTAACAAGTGTTGGAGTTTGGCATTGCTTTGAAGCACTTCCTTGAACAAGTGTTGAAACACTTTTTGGAACAAGTGTTGGAGTTCGGAATTGCTCCGAAACACTTGCTTGAACAAGTGTTGAAACACTTTCTTGAACAAGTGTTGGTGTTTGACATATCTTAGGTCTGCCCCACTCCTAAGTCGTCTTGAGGTCGACTTGCTTAGTTTTGGCTTTGCCGTATAGTGTCCTTAGTCGTGGATAATTTACTTCTTGTTGTGGACTTTTTTCAGATTGTCGAAGCGCTACCACTCATTGATGTGTCTCGGGTGGCCGAAGTGGCACGTCTCAAGGCCGGTTTAGGGGCGATGAGATTGGGGCTCATGAGGAACCAAGAGCGTCTTCGCGAAGTGGAGTCGGATCTCCGTAAAGGAAAATATGAACTGAATCACTTGAGATCAACCCTAGTTTGCCGAGACATAGAGAGGAGGCGATTAGAGGAGCGGATCATTGAGACGACCCCCGAAGGCGACGACGTGGGCTCGTCGGCGGAAGCCAACCTCGGTCTGAAGCTTAAGCGCCTTTGTCACTCTCTGTCTAAGCTGACAACGGGGAGGGACGAGCTGAAGAAGGTGACCCTCGATAGGAGCATGGAGGTTGCTCACCTTCGGCGGACGATCACTGATGGCTCTCGAAGGGTAGGCTGGATGCGACTACCTTGTCTGAAGATAAAGGTGAAAGACGACTCGCTTAAAGAGCGAATTATCGAGCTCGAGGCAGAGGTCGCTCGACTTTGACCGTGATCGGAGCAGAGCAATGTTAGAACCACTTCTTGCACTCGGGAGGAGCGTGACAGAAGGGTAACTTTTTACGAGCTTGCACATCGCTTGCCCCTACACATCGAAGCCTGGGTGATGCACAAAGTGGGGTGCCAGTTTCGTCGAGCGGAGCATCTGTTGGTGCCATCGTTAGAACGGGTGCGGACGATGCTTCTCGACTCGCCGGCCTAGAGACAAGCGCCGAGGTGGGGTGTCGGCAGTAGAACATTTGCCACCCCGGGTGTCTCTCAAGCGAAGTATCCCCGCTCCTAGGAGGCGCTGAAGTAGCTTTCTGTAATCTTGTAATTTTGGTTTCACAAATTTTGTATCTCGATGTAAAGTTGAGTCGGTTGTCTGTAATTAGACTTGTCTCTCAGACTTTAATGAAATAATACTCGTTTTGTGAACTTGTGTGCTTTGCTAGCATTTGTAGTTATCAACAGTTGTAGGAACAATTTCGAATGGTTGTACGCTTTACACTTACTCATTTGCGAGTAGCAAAAGCTGCATCGAACCAAGTGTTGGACTTCGAACTTGTTGTTTAGAGAATTTCAATGGCTGTAGAAGCAATTCTGAATGGTAATTCGCTTCGTACTCACTTAGAAGCAAGTAGTTGAAGCAGAGTCGAACCAAGTGTTGGACTCCAAGCACGTCTTTTAGAAAATATGAACAGCTGTAGGAGAAATTCCGAATGGTGCTCCGCTTCGTACTCGTTAGAAGCAAGTAGTTGAAGCGGAGTCGAACCAAGTGTTGGACTCCAAGCGTGTCGTTTAGAAAATATCAACAGCTGTAGGAGCAATTCCGAATGGTGATCCACTTCGTATTCACTTAGAAGCAAGTAGTTGAAGAGGAGTCGAACCAAGTGTTGGACTCCAAGCGTGTCGTTTAGAAAATATCAACAGTCGTAGGAGCAATTCCGAATGGTGACCCGCTTCGTACTCGCTTAGGAGCAAGTAGTTGAAGCGGAGTCGAACCAAGTGTTGGACTCCAAGCATGTCGTTTTCAAAAAATATTTAAAGTAGAGTTAGACTTCCAAAAAATAGAAAACTTGCGGGGAAAGATTTCTTTTTATTGAGAACAACTGGGTGGCCTCTTCTAAGTTGTGAGCCGGCTTTATACTTTGATAAAAAGAAAATACAAGTAAGGACTTTAGACATGTCTTTTGGAGCACTCTTGGAGAAGTTGCTTGGAGCGGTGTTTAGACAACCTCTTGGTACTTCATCAAGTGCTCTGCATTCCATGTCCTCGGTATTCTTCTGCCCCCCGGGTCTTCGAGTTGATACGTGCCTGGGTGAATAACTCTGGAGACTCTATATGGTCCTTCCCAATTGGGTGCCAACTTGCCTCTTTTGCTTGGATCGGAGATCGACAACTTTCTGAGCACTAGGTCTCCCTCTTTTAGGTTGGCTGGTCGTACCTTCTTATTGTAAGCCTGAGTGATCCTACAGTGGTAGGTCTCTTGTCAAATTGCAGCTCTCTCGCGTACCTCGTATATGAGGTCTGGGTAGTTGCGAAGCTAGTTCACGTTCTATGCTTCACTGTAGGCTATGAGTCGGGGTGAAGGCAGGCCCACCTCTAAGGGGATGAGAGCTTCGGAGCCATATGTGAGGTTGAAGGGGGACTCCCCCGTCGGAGTTCTTTTGGTGGTGCAATAGCTCCAGAGCACGTTCGGGAGTTGTTCAACCCACAGTCCCTTAGTGGACCGGTCGAGCCTCTTCTTCAAGCCAGAGAGGATTTGTCAATTTGCGTTCTCTGCTTGGCCATTGGACTGAGGGTGAGCTATCGAGGAGAAGCACTGCTGAATGCTGAGGTCGATGCAAAAGTTGCAAATGGTTGCTCCAGTGAATTGGGTCCCGTTGTCGATCACGAGGATGTGAGGTACCTCGAACCGACAAACGATGTTCTTCCAAAAGAACTTCTGGACCTTGTTCTCGGTGATTGCCGAAAGAGGTTCAGACTCGATCCATTTTGAGAAGTAGTCTACTTCTACCACTAAGAACTTTAGTTGGCCTGGTGCTGGAGGGAAGGATCTGAGCAAATCCATCCCCTACATTGCGAAGAGGATTGGACTCACCAAGGAAGTGAATTGTGCTTGGGGCAGGCGACAGATTGGGGCGAATTTCTGGCAGGAGTCGCACTGGTAGACATACTCCTCGGAGTCACTCAGTAGTGTGGGCCAGAAGTAGCCGTAGTTCAAGAGTTTTCTGGAAAGGGATCTCGCTCCCAAGTGCGTGCCACACAGACCATCGTGGGCCTCCTTTAGGGCATAAAGCGATTCCTCTGGGGAAAGGCACCTCAAATAGGGTCGACCGTCGATCTGAGTGTAGGAACATTTATACATGACTCCCCAGGAGTGTGTACCGCTTGGCTCGTGTCTTGATCCTTCTTGCCTCTTTCGGGTCTTTGGGAAGGACTCTGTCTCGAACGTACTCGAGGAGGGGCTTCATCCAGTTTTTCCCAAGTGTTAAGGGGTAGGCTTCCATTGGTTTCGGACCGTCTTCATCAATACTTGGTCTGAGAAGGACCTCTATCAAGACGGTCCGTTCTAGACCTTGGAGGGATGAGGAGGCGAGCTTAGAGAGAGCATCCGCCTGCGCGTTTTCCTCCCTAGGAACCCACTGGAGTTGAACATCTTCGAATAAGGCTAGAAGCTCCCTAACTTTTGCCAAGTACTTGGCCATACGCTTATCCCTTGCCTCGTATTCCCCCGACACTTGGTTGACGACCAGTTGCGAATCACTGAAGACTCTGACCCGCTTAGTCCCGGCTTTGCGAGCCATGCAGAGCCCTGCTATGAGGGCCTCATACTCTGCTTCGTTGTTTGAGGCCGAGAAGTTTAAGCGGAGGGAGTATTGGAGGACGAAAGCATTCGGGCTGGCTAAAATAACACCTGCCCCACTTCCGTTGGTGCAAGAGGACCCATCCACATAAACGGTCCAGACGAAGGGGTCGACAGATGACTCGCAAGGGTCTTGGATAGTGATCTCCACAATGAGTTCAGCCAGTGCTTGGGCCTTGATTGCTGTTCTCGGCTGGTAGCTGATGTCATATTGGCTCAGCTCGATGGACCACTTCATCAGGTGCCCAGAGGTCTCGGGCTTGTGGAGAACTTGCTTGAGGGGCTGGTCGGTTAAGATGACAACCGAATGAGATTGGAAGTAGGGGCGGAGCTTTCGGGCCGCCATGACCAAGGCAAGGGCCATATTCTCCAGCTTCGGATAACGAAGCTCGACATACCGGAGGATCTTACTTACATAGTAGATGGGCCTCTGTGTTCTATCCTCTTCTCTTACAAAGACCGTGCTGAGGGTTTGCTCCAAAGCGGCGAGATATAAGTAGAGGACCTCCCTAGGCGTCGGCTTACTCAAGAGCGGGGGGTTAGCTAAGTATGCCTTGAGCTGGTCGATGGACTTCTGGTGCTGTTCCCCCCATTCGAAACCTTTAGCCCCCCTGAGGGCCTTGAAGAAGGGGAGGCACTTTTTCCCGGACTTGAAGAGGAACCGCCCAATTGCTGTGAGGCATCTCGTGAGCCTTTGTACCTCTTTCACGTTGGAGGGAGGGGCCATTTTGAGAATGGCCTGGATCTTCTCGAGGTTGGCCTCTATGCCTCTCTGGCTGACCATAAATCCCAAGAACTTGCCGGATGAGACTCTGAACGCACACTTGTTCGGATTCAGCCTCATATTGTGCCTCCTGAGCACCTCGAAGGCTTCTTGAAGGTCGAGGACATGCTCGTGCCCTCAGGTGCTATTGACCAACATGTTTTCTACGTAGACTTCTATGTTTCGGCTAATCTGCTCTCGAAAGACCCTGTTCATGAGGCGCTGATAAGTAGCTCCCGTGTTCTTCAAGCCGAACGACATTACCCTGTAGCAGCACATGCCCTGGTTCGTTAAGAAGGAGATCTTCGGGATGTCGGGAGGGAACATCCGAATCTAGTTGTACCCCGAGAAAGCATCCATGAAACTTAGGAGCTCGTGCCCGGAAGTTGCATCGATCAGGGCATTGATGCTTGGAAGGGGAAAAGGGTCCTTCGGGCACGCCTTATTGAGATCGGTGAAGTCGATGCATATCCTCCAACTCCTGTTGGCTTTCTTGACCATCACCACATTGGACAGCCACTCGGGATAATTCACCTCCTGGATGAACTGAGCATTGAGGAGCTTTTCGACTTCTTCCTTGATCGCTTGTTGACGCTCGGGAGAGAACTTGCGGCGCTTCTGCTGAACGGGCTTCACACCTGGGGCGATGTTGAGATGGTGCATTAGGAGCTCCTTGGAGATCCCAGGCATGTCGGCCGCGATCCAGGCGAAGAGATTTTGGTTCTCCCTTATGCACTGGGAGATGTCTTCTTTGATGGAGGGGGAGAGTGCCGTGCTAACCTGGAACATCTTGGTGGCGTCTCCCTCCGAGAAGGGCACTTCTTCCAGTTCGTCCACCAGTTCAGAGATGGTCTGGCTATTCTCCGGTGGGATCCCTAGGGCTTCTAAGGAGAGGACTGGGCCTCCCATTGAGGTCATATAGCATTTACGAGCTGCCTCTTGACTCCCTCTTACTTCTCCTACCCCTGTGGGGGTGGGAAACTTCATCTTCATGTGGTAAGCGGAAGGGATGGCTTGGAGCGCGGCAAGGCCTAGTCGACCTAGGATCACATTGTAAGCAGCCTTCACGTCCACCACCATGAAGTCCATCAGCTCTGTGCGAGTGACCGGGGCTTTGCCAGCGGTGACGTCGAGAGTTATAACTCCCTCGATTGTTACCGGAACCCCAGTGAACCTATAAAGGGTGTAGCCAGCCGGCTTGAGCCGGTCTCTTGATAGTTGGAGGCCTTTGAACGCCTCCAAGAAGAGGATGTTGACGGAACTTCCATTGTCCACAAGCACCCGACGAACGTCGAAGTTGGCCATTTTGGGGTTGATGACGAGGGCATCGCAGTGGGGCGTGCAGATGCCTTCCAAGTCCCGATCGGAGAACGTCACAGGGATTCCTAGACCTTTTGGGGGAGGATGGCTCTGCATGGAGTTGACCTCCCTAACGAAGGCTTTTCGGGATGAGTTAGAATATACCCCTATTGGGCCTCGATGTATCAGGTGCAGGATGGCCTCTACTTCGGCCTCCGGAGTTTCTGTGCGCTGCTCAGTTCGCTTGTTAGCCCCCCTAGGCAGTGGAGGCAGATCAGCTCAGTCTCTTCTTACAAACCGAGTGAGCTGCCCTCTCTGGATGAGGGCTTCGATCTCATCCTTCAGGGCCCGACAATCATTAGTGTCGTGCCCATGGTCCCGGTGGAAACAACACCACTTGTCCCGATTTCTCTTCTTCCGGGGGTGTTCATCTTCGGAGGTGGTGGCAGGAGACCTTCGTTCCCGATCTCCATCAGGATGGTGGATACACTCACGTTAAGCTTAGTGAATTTCTCGAATCGAGGGACAGGACGACGCTGACCCCGATTGTCCATTTGGAGCTTCTTAGCTCCTTCTTCTTCTGCACCCTTCTTCTTATTCCTGGAGGCGATGCCTCAAAGGTGGGGCAGTGGAGAGCTTCTTCCGTTCAGATGTACTTCTCGCTCCGGAGTAGGAGCACTGAGAAGTCTCGAGGGGGCTTCTTGGCGAGGGACGCCTTGAGGTCTGCATAGAGGACGTTGGATTGGAAGGCGACCGTGGCCACCGAGGGTTCCAAGGAGGCGATGGGTCTTGCCTCAGCGGTGAAACACTTAACGTAGTCCCTCAATCGTTCGCCCTTCTTCTGATAGAGGAATAGTAGGGAGGCGCTCGTCTTCTCTGTGCAGTGACTGCTCACGAAATGCGTGAGAAAGAGACCCTCGAACTGGTCGAAGGAGAAGATAAATGCCGGTGCGAGTCGAGAATACCACTCCCGAGCTGGCCCCTTGAGTGTGGCCGGGAAGGTCTTGCAGAGGAGGGCATCGGATGCATGATGGGTCATCATGAGATTTTTGAAACTCTCAATGTGATCTGCAGGATCGGTCTCCCCGGTGTAGGTCTCAAAGTGTGGAGGTTTGAAGTTGTCTGGGACCAGGGCCTCCATGATGGCGCGGGAGAATGGGGGCTTGCTTGGACGGAGGTCCCTCGCCCGACCTTCTTCGTCTCGGTCAAGTTGGCCGAGGTGCCTCTCCATCTCGTGGAGACGGCGGTAGACCGAGTCCTCCCTTCGGTCTTGCCTGGCTGAGCCCTGAGACTCGTCCTCATGTCGAGAAGGTCTGAGGCTATGACGGCAATGGCTCTGAGTAGGTGGTGGACTTATAGAACAACGAGGGTGACTCGGAGTAGGACGCAGACTTCGGGAGCGGCAGTGGTGATCGGGAGAAGGGCGGCGATGGCTCGGAGCTGGCCTGCGACTTCGGGAGCAGGGATGATGGGGAGGAGCTGGCCGAGGGCTGGGAGCTCGAGGGCTGTTGTTGGGGGCGGAGTTGATTGCCCGAAGGACCGCCTCCTGGAATTGCTAAAATTCTGCCCTTGTGACGGGGGCCTCCTGCTCGCAATTGACTCGAGCTGTAGGGCGGCCAGCCGGGGAGCGGCTTCATCTTGGGCGATACGGGGGTGAGTCCCTCTGCCTCTGGGGAGAGTTGGACCCCCTAAGGTCTGATCGGCGTGGTAACCGATTCTTCAGGTGCTCTCGACGAGGGTTCACCTTGTGGGTCCGCCTCTCCTCTAGATGAGTCTGAAGATCGGGCCCTGGCTCGGTCTGCCAATTGTTGAGCACGTCCCGCAGATCCTTTGGTGTAGGAGGACTATGGGAGGTCATAGAATCTGTGGAGGCATTATGGATGGACACCCGAACCTGATGTATAGGTTGCTTGTGGTGGCTCTGCCGAGAGGGCTCCCCCACGGTTGCCTGGGGCCCTAAAGGCTGCAGAATAGATTGGGGACCCTGCTGCTCGAGCTGCATGGCCTGTTGGACGGGTGGAGGGAGATCCTCCTCCTCCGGAGGAGGAGGATGAGAAGAGGTTGTTCTTCGTTTGGATTTTGCGGGCTTCCTCTTGGGAGGAATGGCTAGGAGTAGCTTTGGTTAAAAGAGGAAGGTGGGGTTGCTTGTTGAGTAGTTCCCACAGATGGTGCCAATCTGTTGCCGCTGAATCTGCTGTAGGGGCAATAGACAGAATTTGTAGGTTGGTAGGAACTCGAACGGGCAGTATCATACTTCTTCCTTGTTGACAAGTTGACTCCGTGGTGCTCTCGGCGGACCTGCACAAACGTTCGAAACACTGGGATGGATCACGGCGACGAACCCTCCGACGCTCTTGACAATACAAGAAAAAGAAAAGGGAAAGAGCTTAAGTGCACCAAGAGTGATCACCTGTGATAGTGTGATAGTAGGAGGTAGGGGGTATTTATAGTCGCCGTGGGGATCTCTTTCAGGATGAGGATGAATCCCTACTTCCCAGTGTGGCTGGATAGGGATGGTTATAACCACCCCCTGAGGATAAGGACAAGCCAGGATCTCCTCCTATCCTGTTGAACTGATCCCTAACGGGTTAAGACCCGTTCTCAGCTGAACAGATCCGTTCGTGGGTTAGCGGGTCCAAGAGGAGAGACCCGGTTCCTAATTCGGACCCGTCTGTAGGTGAAATTACCATCTTGCCCCTGTGACTTTAAGATTCGTGCCTACTTTGAACGGTTCCGATTTAACCCCATTTTTAGCCATATCAAGTGTAAATATGCAAAATATGATATCTAAAATGCAAAAGATGCTACCTTAATCTAAACTAGAAACCCTAAAAAGGTAGAAAGCATGTAACACCCTGAATTCCATTTACATGTAATTTGTAGTACAACAAGATCTTTTACTTCACTCCGTACAATTTTACAAGGAAATTAAAACTTTTCATTATACACATTTTTTGTTTCAGGATTACACAGCGGAAGTTAAACAAAATACATGGAATATTTACAACTCTAATATCAACAGCTTTGAAAATGATCTTTAGCATCAATCCTCTTTAAGTCCTTGCCAATCCATGTCCTGCACTGAAAATCTGTAGGCATGTCAGTTGCTTACAACCGACGCAATGTTATAAAACAGTGATCCTCACTATGCCGTAATGTATCGATTCTCTTACTTTAGCAACCACAAACTAGAATGCATATTAAAGTGTAAAAGAGTGACTATCCTAAACATGTCAGTGTATGATATGACTAAATACCTACAATGACACTAATGCATACTTGTTCGAATTCTATGCATCCCATTCTACATAGGTCTGAGGGCAAGCACCTACGTACTGCTCATTAAAGGGTTTAATCTCTCGCCATGAAAAACTACTCAGTAACAAAATCATGTTTTGACATTCAACGAGTACGGACTCCAGCTCTGGAGTCCACCGTCAGGCTTATACGAAAATCCTCGTCGTGCGAACATCCCACAAGTTCCCCTCTAGCCTCGGTATACGCATATACACTGGAGAACGGCATCCCATCTGCCCGACTATTCATGATCCTGGAGTCCACCATCAAACCAATCATAGTCCCAGATTTAATTAAGGCTCGTCTCTATCGTAAGCAACCACAGTCCCAGAGTCCACTGTTAAACTGGGGCTATAGTCTTGGAGTCCACCGTCAGACTATATAGAGGCGCCCCACTTATATTTGCCCTAGTTTTATTATATCTCCTCCTAGTGCCTATCCTTAAATTTGAAATATGAATAAATAATACTACCTAGAGCGAGCTTACCCTCCTACCGATCTTACAAAAAAAATACCGAGAACGACAGCCCATATTAGCCACTGCTCAAATCAATAATCATTATCATTACTTTGCTGATACCTGGGTCTTACTAAGCCTCTAGAGTCAACATCTTTTCATGTTCAAAAATGATGGGGACTCATATCCTTATAATTCATATTCTCAATTTTATTTATTCATATCATTGAATCTTTTAATTTATTCTTATTTATCAACTATGAAGTAAACACTTCTTGGTTGATCACACAACTAACAATTCACTTTAATAAGCTACAATGTTTCTTTGATTAAGTAAACTCTTTTCATATTCATCTATATTTCAATTATAAACCTCAATTCTATTCAAAAGATAGATACATTAGTTTCATAACAGAGTCTACTATATCTTTGTAGTTAAAATCACCTAGAACCATTCTCAATTACTTCGTCTAAATTCATTTGCAAAACAGTAAGTTCAAAACCAGAAAAATGCAGTTCATGCTTCTTGTAAAAATCATAGAAAATTACATACTTCACGAAACTTTGTGTTCTTTAGATCAAAATGAAGGTATACAAGTCTACTATAATTTCTTAGTTATAAGTTTCTCCAAAATATTGTATCTATAACCCTTAATTCTTCGAAGTCTACAGTTGGGTCGAATTATTGAAATACTGCCACTTGTATAGTCTTGTAAAATTTATTATAAATTCAATTTTTTGTGAAAATTTTAATTTTTAGACTTTATAGAAAGTTTAATGAGTATACTTCAAGTTCTCAGCTATGACTTTTATCAAATTACTTCATCTAAGATGTTGAAATTATCAAAATCCGAAATGTGTACAGATTTCTAGCAACTAGTCGACTGCCAACCAGTACTAAGTTTGGATTTTATTAGAATAGTCAACGACATGCAAAAATTATGAAATTTTAAAGAAATTTTCCTGACATATACGAGATATTCCTATAAAAGTTTTAGCTCTAGATTCCATATAGTTTAATAAATATGATTTTCTAAAGTGTAACTAAAACTTAAAACAACAACTTTCTTTACATAAATTAACAACTTGTGTATGAATTTATCCCCAATTCATTTAATCTAACCATGATATACTAGTATGCACCAAATACCACTTTAAAAACTCAATCTAAAATTTCAATTTGTTAATCATGACAATTTTATAATAAATCTTCCAACTAGCATGCATTTCTTTTCGTATCTCACTTCCGGTTATCAATACAATATGCAACATATCAAATTAGAAATTTAAAGAACACATGCCACATTCCCAATCATGGAATAATTATACATACATACTACAACATCTAGAAAGCAAAAGAAATCACCCACCTTGTTTTTTATGTAAAAATAAAATACTCCTATAGGGATTGTTCCAAAACTCCAACCAAGCAAGCCTTCACCCCCTAGCAATTTGCCAACACCAAAAGCTCCTCTCTTTCTTTCTTTTCTCTTTCCCTTTTGTTCATTTTAGTGTACATTGTTCATGAACGAGAGAGGTATTTTTAAGGCTAAATGGGTGAATAAAGGGACACCTATGTAGTGCCCCGGATCCCACTACCGGAAATCCGCGACACAAAGCAAAATCTTTTCCTTCGAATGCATCTCAACACAGTAATAATATGGAAAATTCAAAACATTTTATTGCCAAATAAAATTATAACATCAATTACAATCATTATCTTGTTCTTGAACAAGGAATACAAATTACATTAGTATTATAAATTCTCCTACATAACCGCTATCGCCTGCCCTTCGGAGCGGTAGTCAACTGATCATCCACTGGAACTCCACCAAGTGGTCAATCTTCTTCCCTGAGATACGCCATGTAGCTCGAATCTTTTGTTGCGCTACTCTGATATCCCTGCACCTGCTCGAATGGTAGGTAGGTATATTTCTACTCCACTTAGATGGCCTACTTGTCTTGAGTCATCCGCACTCGCGACCCGGTATCCAGCACCTAATTGAGTGGGCACGTCAGTACATATACTGACGCAATGCTGATAAGAAAATAACGATCTCCAACTAGCAATTGCAATCAGTCTTTGATGAAAACAGAAACGTTTATCCTTATTTCCTAGTGTCAGTGTATGCTATGACCTGAAGTCTAATGCACAGTAAACAGATGCAATTAGTCTAATATAAGCAAGACTTTGGACACGCATGCATCCCATACTACATGCACTCCAAATCAAGTCGTTTTATCCAGTTTTAGGGTTTCGAACCCTCGCCATGCATTGCATTCTACTTTTGTACTTAACTTGTTCCCACCATACAACGTGGTTGAGGAGGTTATAAAATTTTGGGGTGTTCCTGTTTACCACAAATAACCATCGTACCAGACCTCACTCAAAAGCCGTAATGAACTACAAGGTACACTTCGTACAAAGTGGCACATTGAAGACTCATGGGGAACCCCACCTATGTCTCGTTCATCACCAACATAAAACAAGGGAGCATCCCGTTCTTACCACGGTACCTCGGAAATTAACAGAGCGAGATACGCAACTCAGCACGTATCCATACGATAGGACGAGACAACCCTGGTTATCACTGCCTAGTGCAGGCCCTTAGAACAATTCGAATTATAGGGTATCACCCCTAACACCAACTCGATCATCAAGCGGAAGGAAAATAATTAATTAATAGTGTTACCGAAAAATACTGTATATTCAAAATATGCATAGTGTTTTAAAACAATGATTGAGCCTGACTGGTCTGTCAAAATAGTAACTAATCATGGTGAATCGACATTCATCGATTGAAAACACCTCTGTAGGTCCTCGACCAATGTTCCTGGCTTGTGACTCTCAGCGAGCAGTACAACGGTGCCTAAGGGGGGTATCTCATACCCGGCAAATGAGGTGAAACACACACAATTTAATAATATCCAATCGTTGACAGGTATAGGACATCAACACATTCTAGACGAGGTAGATAATTAAATCAGAACATTCACTGGCTATAAGTAGGTCAAACATCCAGTCTTTTTAGACCCAGCCTACCAATCCCAAACACTAGTGACCTGATCTCCATCATTGGCCTCTGACTCGGATCGAATCCAGTGTCCTGGCCCATGATCATTTACCCATTGGGTAAATGATCCGTCAGCGCACGAGGGATGCCTCTCCAGTTCTCAAGCCAGAAGAATTCAATTTTAGCCTAAGGGTTGTTAGTCGTATGTTAATACCTTACCCTAAACGATCCCTCAGACGACTCAAATCATGCAAACCATCACACACCTTTAGAAAAACTCAAACCTTGATAGAAATGAAGTCTTTCCAGCATATAAATTCTACTAACACACAAGTCCGAGACTTAGGTGTAGAGCAAAATGACCTATTTGACAGAATACACATCTACTATACTAAGATTGAAATGTCTAGACTTTAAAAAAATAGTTATAACTTTTAATCCACAAAGTGGAAATCTATGAATTAATACTCTTTGAAAAGCTAAGAATGTCTACTTTAATTCTCTAGTTATCCAGTTTCTCATATTCTAACCACACAGGGCTAGAAAACCATAATTTCTCAGACATGCAAATTTGAACTCATAACTGCCGCATCTTGCTAATGTCATAACAATTCGCTCATTTATCAGAAATACATGACCCTGGGTTTTATGGAAGGCTATGAGTGTCTACTACAACTCTCTAGTTGATCACGTCCTCAAATTCATCAATTAAATCACTATAAAATCCTATTTTCATCAGGTTTGCAAGGGAAAAATAAACTTACTCTACAAATACAAAGTCTTCTACTATGAATGATTCTGTCTAGAAATTAGGAAAATCATATCTTTCAATCTACTAACTGAAATTGCATGATTCTAAATGCTTTGGAAAGCTAAGACTCTCTTCTACAAGTCTCTAGTTGATCATTCTTGAAGACTCTAAACACACAGTTCCAGAAAAGCTCAAGTGTATAAACCTACTAAATCTGAACTTAACTGAACATGTTTTACTCAAAATTCAATATCAATTCAAATATAATTCCAATACTCATAAAGTTTTGGATTCATGAACTAGACATATACAAGTCCAACATATCCAAAAATTGCATCAAGATTCAAAATATGCATAAAGTTATAGCCTTTTGAAACTAGTGGAAAAACATTCATGTTTTCAGGCAGTGTGCCAAACCTCTGTTTGCAAACTAATTTTGAAAACCCACCAAAACATTGTCTATGATTTCCAAATTCTTAGATACATGATCTAGAAACATATTAGATGCTACAATAAAAATTTCATTGCAACATTATGTACCATAAATTAGTTATGATTTATTAAACACCACCTTTGAAACAGAACAGGGCCAGTTCTTGGCTCTGGACCAGTTGACAAAACATAATTTTTAAATATATAAAATAAATTTAGAAAAATCTGAAATTTGTAACGATTGTTGTTAACATATCCAAGTACCTCCAGTAAAAATTTAGCGATACCTTACAAATTCCATACTATGAGTTTTCAGACTTCACTTCATAACAAGGAAAAACACAGTATTTTTACTGTTCTCTGTTCCGAAAAGAACCATTTCGTTGAGCTACTAAATGAACGCAGAAAAATTTGAAAAAATTTGAGTATGCTCTAAACTCATACTAGAACATGATATAAAAATTTTGGGTCCAGATTTTAAGCCATTGCAGGGTAGAAAAATCATAGGTGTTCTATCAAGAAAGCATGGTATAAAAATTGCACTAACATACAAACTCAAGTTTCACAACGGCTCAATACTCATGCATGATTTTAGCCTCTCTTTTACTCCTAAACACCATGTCACACACAAAAAAAATAGCTAGTTATTAGAGTTGAGAGAACACCCACCTTCCTTGAGTTGAGAAATAAGTCTTTGCCTTCAAGTTTTCTTCTTCTTCCCCTAGCTTGCCTCCAGTTGATCAAAGACCTACAAAAAATGTAAATGAGACACTCTCTCACTCTCACAATTCTCTCTTCTTACACTCTAACTTTCATTCTTCTTCTTCTTCCTTTTTTTTTTGAACTAGAAAAAATGAAAAATTAATGAAGAAAGAAAGATGAAGCTTTTTAAAATGGAAATGAGGAGAGATGGGGGAGGGGGTTCATTTCTAGAAATGGAGCTTAGGAAATGGAGGTTGGGGATGAGAGGGTGAGGTAAGGTGGAGGGATGGAGGGTGGGATGAAAGCCAACTCATAAAAACACTAAAAGCTTCAAGGAGTTTCTCATTTGTTCATGAAATCAAAACATGGCTAATTCTCCACCAAAGGATCTCATCAAATCAACCCTAGGTTCGGTCAAGTAACCCTAGGTTTAGAAATCCTAACCCTAGGTCAAGCAAAACCCTAACCCTATAACAAAACAATGTATGATTATTTACAATTCAAATTAATATGTATATTCATAGTAAAATATATTCAAATATTTAAATTATAGAATATATACGGTCATATTCACATTCAAAACAATTATAGATCATATATCATATACGATCTAATACGATCCAAACATATATATATATATATATATATGTGTGTGTGTGTGTGTGTGTGTGTGTGTGTGTGTGTGTGTGTGTGTCTGTGTGTGTCTGTGCTTACAAATAAGATATTTATTTGTAAATTATAAAAATATATTTTATAAAAATTATTATTTCCCAAAGATTGTCTTGTTAAAAAAATCGGAGCAAATCCACAATTTAATTGAGAAGATATTCGAGTCTATCTCACCGGGTTCAGAATAACTAATATATATGAAATTTCTCAATTAAACTAATTATTATTAGAAAAATATATAATCGGGTGCTATTCTTAAATGTGTATGGATTACAATGCAAAAATAGCTATATACTATTTTGCGGGGTGTTACATTACTCCCTTCTTAGAATCTTTCTGTCCTCAGAACAACGCTAGTGGAGAGGAAAACAAATCACAATCCTCAATGGTTTAGGAGATATATCCCTGAACCATCTCCAGTTTCTCGAGTGACACCCTCGACAAACTGGTCTTCCATCAGTAGAATTGTTGCTTTTTAGTTTTCTGGATAGATCAACCATGAATTTGATACTAATATTCTTCTGCATTTTCTCTGGAGTACACAATAGCCACATAGTCATCGGTTTCTGTCCTTAATCTGTGAGTACCTTTTGGTTCCTGTAACATCAGAACACGATATTAGTACCATTTTGCCTCGCTTTTTATCTACCAGTGATGCCGATCTACGCCTTGATTGCAACTTTTGCTGGTTGGTGACCACTCCCTCCTTAGGAAAAGGTCGAAGTCACGAATTGCCGCTTTAATCTTCTAGCAGCTCCTTGCTGTAATGTTGACATGATCATCCTCTGACTTTGCGATGTTTCCTCTTTGGTGTGCTCCTGGCGGTTGCTTGATCATAAGCTGATCCTGGAAAGCTCTGCTGCTTCTGGAAAAGAATTGAGTTGGTCGTTAACATATCCTTCCTTGAGTCTAGGCGTGATTCATTCCTGGCGATGGCATCTGGTTTCTGCTCTTCCACCAGTGACTTCCCTTTGCATATCGCGAATTCTAGTCTCGATGTTAAGTCGTCTGTGTGGCTCCATTGTTCTTTTCCAACTCATGTGCTGCGGCTCGTCCTCATTTGTCGTTCGGCTGCAGACTTGCTATATTAACATCAGGTTACAGACCTTCTCCTCGACATTTGGCTGCAGGTTGTTTTCTGGATATTCGGTTGCAAACTCGTCTTTCTAACATCCAGTTGCACCATAACAATGAAAAAAATCAATTATCCAGGATGTAGCACATCGAAAGTTCCCCAAAATATAATATCATTCATATCTCAGTTGAACATTCATAATACAGGGTAGATTACATCTTTCTTCAACTTCCAAAACATTCCAAAACATAGTCGGTTCACATAATATTAACACCATGCTACTGATATCCTGCTACTTGCGTGACGAGCATCCTTCTTGTAGTTGTGGGCATGTTAACTTAAGGTGCCCGACTTTCTCACAGTTGTAACAAGTCTTGGATGTAATTGCTTCCTTGGGGTGTTTTCCCTTAAAATGTTTAGTGATTTTCCCAGCAGTTCTTGGCTTGGTGTTTTTCTAGAGTCCCCACCAACGATTCTGAAAGTGTGCCATATCGGAAAATTTGGGCCAGGCTCGGGCTCAATTTTTTAGGCCCGAGGAAAATTCGGGCTGGGCCCGACCAAAGTGCTTAGGCTTGAGGGGCCCGAAACAAATTTTTATATGTGTATATGTATATTTTTGTATATACATGATGTATATTTATGTATGACTTTTTTTAAAGATAATATTCAAATAAGTTGAAATGAGTGTTAAAGTTTATAGATAAATAAATTATAACATGTATATATAAAATTAAATGAAAATAGACAAATTAGATGTTAAATACTCTAAACTTTATAGAATTCCTATTATTGTTATTTTTATTATATATTATTCTTGATATAGTTTTATTTTATGGGAAAATTACATATCAGAACATGCACAAGTAGTTCGGGTATAGGCCCGAACCTCTTTTCGGGCCTAATTCGGGCCCGCGCTCGGGCCTAACTTTTTAAGCTCGAAGAAAAATTGGGTCGGGTTCGGGCCTATGTTTTCAACTTCGGGCTCGGGCCTGGGCCTATATGGGTCCGGCCCGCTGCCAGCCTTAGGCACGGGTGTCCGATCATCGTGATTGTTGTTTTCGTTGAGTTCTTATTGGGATGAGGATAGAAAAAACAATTGCGACTGCAGCTTTTAACACTCGGATCGGCAGAAATTTGTGGAATGGGCATATGGGGTGATTTGGGCCACTGAACCATGAAACTCCTTGCTTTAATAATGAGGTGAAGTTTCCTTGGAGGGAGTCTCTTTATAATAGACCGGTACCTGCGATCTTTTCATCACCTTCAGTATGGCATTGGATCCAGTACAGCATTGGATCTTTATGTTCAAACTATCAACTTTAATACTGATTAAAATATCATAAGCGTCAACAGATTCTGGTATTTGTTAAGCTTGAAAAGAAAGCATGTTCTTTCTCTCTCCAATCTGTATACACATGAGTAGGGCTACAATCGAGCCGAGCCGAGCCGAGCCGAATATCTTTAGATTCGAGCTCGGCTCGTTTACGAAACGAGCTTAGTTTTGAGCTCGAGCTCGGTACGAGCCGAGTTTTGACCGAGCTTTGAATGTATTCGAGCCGAATAGCTCGCGAGTTTAGCGTAAAAAAAATCAAAGCTCAAGCTCGACTCGTTTACGAAACAAGCTCAGTTTTGAGCTCGAGCTCGACTCGAGCTCGGTTCGAGCCTAGCTTTGACCGAGCTCGAGCCGAATAGCTCGTGAATAGCTCGATTCGTTTGCAGCCCTACACATGAGCAGAACTCATTAAACTTCTCTATTTCAAAGAAATTTGGATCTCCCCAAAATTTTACCAAACCCTTCCAACTGCATTTCCACACCCCTAAATATAAAATACAAAAATATAATTAAAAAAGGGATAATTTAGCAAACACCCCCATTCAAAATATGGAAACTAGCATATACCCCCACTTTTTAAAAAAAATTAAGAAACACCCCAAGTTTGGACGGAACCGTTAAAATCCCCGTGAAGTAAACTCACGTGCATCACACGTGATATGTAAAATGATCTAAATATCAACGATAAAATGTATTTTAGTAAATGCCCCTAATCAAAATTTGGAAACTAGCATATACCCCCACTATTTTTAAAAAAAATGATATTTGAAATATTTTAGCAAATGTCCTCATTCAAAATGCGGAAACTAGTATTTACCCCAACTATTTCACTGTTAGGTGTTGTGAAAAATGTGAGAGTTATGTGTTGTTACTCAGTCTGAATAACTTTCTTCCTATACAGATGATAACAATGTAATGAAAAAAATCTACGTCAGATTTTGACCTCAAAAAATACAATAACCATCATCTATTACAATGGATTATTGTGCATCATCACTCATCTATTACAACAAATTGTGTGGTCTCTTGTTCCCCTCTAGAATGTGCAACATCATTTCCATCATCTTCATTCACAATAGGTTCAACAGTAGCTTGTGTATTACCCATAGTCACAAATTTGTCATTTATAAATAATTCGACAAGATTTAATATGCGGAAATCAACAAAAATCAGAAAAATTAAGAAAAAAGTTTGGCAAAAGTTCAGAAAGAAAGAAATACAAAATTTAATACATCTACATAGATAGTACTCATCACCTAAGTAAAAATATATAGAAATTCATAAATATTTCTTATATAATTTGCTAAATTCGCGAATTATTCGCGAAACATTCGTTTAATTCGTGATTTCCGTAAATAATTCGCGAACTGCAGGAATTAAATGCAAACCTGTAAATAATACACGAATCTGTTCGGCAAATTATTTCTTCGTGAATAATTTGCGAATTTAACGAATTATTCACGAACTTTGTTAATATGGTATTACCTATTGTCATACTAGGTTGTGCATCATCTTCAACAACACTCAAGTTGAGATGTGAAAACAAAGCATTGATGTTTTTTTCTCAAAACAAAAAACACATATTATATAGTATTCAAAATCCTAAAACTGCTCTGTCCAAACTAAAGGTAGTTTTTTTTTAAAAATAGTGGTGGTATATGCTAGTTTCTGCATTTTGAATAAGGATATTTACTAAACTATTCAAAATATCACTTTTTTTACATAGCCGTGGTATATGCTAGTTTTCTCATTTTGAATGAGTAAAATAAATTTTATCATGAATATTTAGATCATTTTACATATCACGTGTGACGCACGTAAATTCACTTAACGGAGATTTTAACGGTTCTATCCAAACTGGAAGTATTTCTTAGTTTTTTAAAAATAGTAGGGATATATTATAGTTTCTATATTTTAAATAGGGGCACTTGCTAAATTATCCCAAAAAAAATCACATTGTAATATTAGAAAAACCCTGATTTCTGGAAATTGAAGAACTTATCTCAAAAGTGGAATTTTAATTGGGGGTGTATATGGAAATCGATGAATTTGCAGTAGATTGTTATTATTATTATTATTATTATTATTATTATGGCATAATTAGATGGTAGATTGATTGCCCTTGTCGAATCATTGATACTAGCATTTTTCACATGCGATGCACGTTTTGATAAAGAGTTGGAGTTGAACGTACGATACACGGAAGTCAACAGTAATTAGTACGTGCAATGAATGCCTTAAATTTTAAAAAATGGAGTTGAACGGACGATACACGTATTTTTTAAAAATTAAGAAGGAAAAACTTTGATGTGTACGTGCAAAGCACGTGTTGAAAATAGATTTGAAGTTGTACGTGCGATGCACATGTTTGTTTAGCGACAAAATCGAAGTTTCTTTTGAGACAAAAAATATTATGAACTGTTTATTTGTGACAAATTCTTCCATTCAATAGTAAGTATATGTATTATATTATACATAGATAGATGGATATTAATTTATACATATGATGCATATTTAATATATTAAAAAATTAAGTAAACAACCTGACATAGTGAGGGTTCGAACCTGAGACTTCCATCATATTAGTTAAGCACGTGCGATGCACGTATTGGTAGATTGACAAATGACACTAAGGCCTTCTCCCATTATAATATTAGAGATTAGAGATTGCATGAAGAATGAGATGGGATCGAGACAAAAAAATTGGGTGAGGCTAGGGTTATAATTAGGATATGGAAATTAGGGTGACGATGGAGCTCAAGGACGAAGGTGAGATGGAGATTGTTGAGGTCGAAGTTGAATCTGATGGAGACAGATGGAGAAGGAGTTCACCGTTGTTTGGGAGAAAGAGTTTAGAGTTTTTAGTTTCCAATTTTGGAACTTGGGGGTAGAGGAAAAGTCAGGCTGAAAGAAGAAGAGAAATGATAAAGATGAAGGCTAGTTACCAAAATACCCTTACTATAATTGATCTATATAATAAAACACAAAGAAAGCTATCAAGTGGCTCACATTCAATCTATCCCAAAATCAATGGACCAGATCTACTCTCACAAAACATATTTTTCCGCCCAAATTTCAAACTCCACAAATTCAAAAACACACACTCTCTCTCTCTTTTTTCCCCAAAAATAAATAACCCCCGTTCTCTCTCTCTTTCTCCCCGTTCTCTCTCTCTTTCTCCCGCCCACTCTCCCTCTCACTGTCTCCCTCTCTCTATCTCCCCGCTCTCTCACTCTCTCCCTCCTCCTCCCTTCCGCTCTCATCCATCAGCACCCCCCCACCTCCCGATCCAAACCCCCTCATCCTCCCTTCCAGTCGATTTCACCTCCAGCCGATCTCCGCTCTCACCTCCAGCCTCTGCCTGCTGTCGCTTCCCGACCTCATCCTCCACCTCAGACGTCGCCGTTTGCAGCTTCCCTGCGCCGTCTCTCCATCGACAGCCCCCGACCTCGAAAACTCCGCAGGCTCCTCCTGCGACGCCATACAGTCCCGTCGCCTTCCCCCGTTCGAGCTTCTCTCCTCCACCAACCATCGATTTCCCGTCGCCTTCCCGTCGCCTTCCGCACAGTCACCATCGATTTCCCGTCGCCTTCCCGTCGCCTTCCGCACAGTCCCGTCGCCTTCCCTGTCGCCTTCCGTACAGTCCAGTCGCCATCGCACTCGACCATTGATTTCACCATCCAACCATCGATTTCACCTCTCAGGTATACAAAATCCAACCATCGATTGTGCTATTTTTTGGCTTAGGGTATTGATTGAGATAGTGCTGTTTTGTTGTCATAATATTTGGATATTGTATTCTGATTTGGGTATTGACATATTAAAAGAATTGGGTATTGAAGGAAGTTTGTGTATTGAGAGAGATTTGGATATTTGTGTGTTGACAGATTACAAAATTTGGGTATTAGAAGAATTGTGCTGTTTTGGGTATTGAAAGAGATTGACTAATTTGGGTATTGAAAGAGATTTGGGTATTGAGAAATTTGGGTATCTTTAAAAGCACGTATGTTTGGGTATTGAGAATTTCTTAGATTAAAAGCACGTATGTTTGTATTGAAGGAAGTCAATGTGGGTGGTTTGGGAGGGATTAAGGGGAATTTTGTTGATTTTGATATTGGAAATGCTGGATAATTCTGTAGGTGTAGACAATGGGCTTAGTGTTGTTGGTTCGGAGATTGTTAGGGGATGGAGTAGTAGTATAGCGAGCATTGATAAAGGGAAGAGTTTGTACTGCTGTGAGATTATTGAAATCGAAGACTTTGCACTGTAGAGTTTGTAGTGTTGTAGGTATAGGCAATGGGCTTAGTGTTGTAGGTGTGGAAGCTTATCGTGTTTCTGAGGATGGTTCCAATTTTTCAATGACTTCAGCTCCTATCGCTTCGTCAAGTAGAGTTGTGGATGTGGCGAGTAGGGTTCAGAATGGGTAGCGATTTTTGTCTAATTTAAGTAAACAATATGAAGATCAAACATAGAATGCATAGCGTTTATTCTAGGTTTGTTTATTACATAGGAGCAGGGGTTAGATTTGTTACATAACCTGTTCATCTTCAGATATGGAAATAGTCGAGCTAACTTGAAAATAAAGGGAATATTCTTTGTAGTTCCATATCAAAGCTGCGAATGTTAGAATTTTTTTGCCAATAACTACAGATAAATTTCTAAAAAAGAGTGTCAAGCGCAGCTGAATTACAACTATACTAATTTTACAAGGAAATCAAGAATTTTCCAATATTCAGTTTGTAGTATTACATTACCAAAATGCTCAAGTCTCACGAAAATTTTGTCAAATTATCAACACTGTACTTAATCAATTGTGAAAATATCAGTCGTTGTGCTCAGTAGTTCCAATCAATTCTTCAATTGTATATAGAAATATTTCTTCCAACCTTTTAGGTGGACACCACAGAGCACTTTCTATACGCCACATCATGACTTACTAGAGGATATGATTAAAAGGAAATTGGTCATAAATACACTTGAACCGGACAAGACAAATCCCAATCACGGGTTACTGGTCATAATATCAATATATCATACTGCTTGCTCTATAAAATAGATGAATTCAAGTAATATGAAGAAAGCAGATATATACAACGATCTTTAAAGACAGCATAGCTAAGTAGATGACACAAACAGCAGAGCCTATAGAATAAGCCAATGTGAAAGAGATGGGGTCAAATATTTGTTGTCATTCTTGGTCAAGCTCATAGAATTTTAAAATTCAGTTTAGCACCAACCAAAATTACCGTATTAAGATTGCTATATATGAAATATAGATAAGAGTAGGACATCAATGCCCTCACCATGTGCTCGAAAATGAAGAAAAGCTCATGGTTCTCGCTAACAATCGCCTTTAACTTGACAATATTTAGATGGTTTAATTTATGAAGACACTGCAAAAAGAGGTTCATTAGACTTTCTCACTTGAAAAAACAATTAAATCAAGGGACACAAAAATGAAGAAACAGAGTAGCAGACCTTAACTTCTCTTAGATTCACACACTCTTCCCAATAGTAGAACTTTCTCTTCATTTTCTTTACAGCAACCTGATATCAGTACAAATACTAATCAATAACCAGTTTTTTCTAAGTAAGCACTCAAATCTGTTACGCCTAAGAAACCAGCGAAAAGAAGCCAAGCATAAACCAGATATTACACAAAACCCTGTCTTCTAAGTAGCAAATACTTACTATCTCATTTGTTTCCACATTTACTGCCCTATAGACATTCCCCGCATGTTCCGTCTCCAATTTCCTTTACAAGTCTATACCTACACAAATTAGCCTAACCTACAAAAATTCTCCATTGTTGGATTTGTAGAACACTACTTCTGCTTCCTTTCACTGGACGACGAACAAACTTCTAACATGAACCTCCACACCAGTTATGCAGTGTCTTTTACTAACTTGGACGTAGTCAGATGAGAGGAAAGGAAGTACTAAATTGAGGAAAGTTGTACTCTCATGGCATGAGTGATTGGGCATCACCAAGAACATTATAGACATGCTTCTAATCCAACCTTCAAGTGCCAACTACAACTAATATCATCTATGAAAACAAGATAATCAACTAGGGCGGTCCGAAAGCACCAACTGAAATTCATCTCCATTTACCAGCAATATACACAGTTATCATGAAAAGATTTAATTAGCTGCAAAAGATAAATGATCACAATTAGCATACTTTAAAGAAAAGAAATTTAAACCAACTAATATTAACATAATTAATTTATTATAATAAAGAATAATACGGGAGGATAAAAAAGCTTCGCGAATAAGATCTATTTCCAATTTGAGTACATAATTATCTACTAAACAAGAATGCTAATACTACCCGTTACTCCATCAGACAGATTCGAAAAACAATTCATAAGAGAAAACTGAATCAACCAACTTTAGGATATATTTTGAAACAAACTTGATACAACCTATGGTTAGTTTAGAAATAAATAAAAAAGTGCCCAAATCTCAACCCCCCCAAATTCAACATAATCACAAAACACAGAAATAAACAAAACCCATGAAAAAGGTTTCAATCTTGATTGAGGAATAATAAAAAAGATCAGTTTTTAAAAAAAAAATGAAGGCAATTCTATTATACCACAAGCACATCAAAACTGCTATGTTTAACCCAAAACACAATCAATTTGAAAGAAAAAATCGTTAGAATCTTCAGATATGGAATCTTGGGATTTAGTGAGATTCTCCCAAAAAACTGTGCTTAGTCATTCTATATCCTGTTCATCTTTCTTGATCACCCGACTAAACACCATATCTCATAGTAGTTAATACGTTTTTAAAAATAATTTATAATCATCAAAGAAGATAGATCATAGTAGTTAATAGTAGTTAATACATTTTCTTGATTGGTTTGTTAAAATAATTAGAACGTCAATTGCTCCAATTAAAGAACGTCAATTGGTTTTTTAAAATAATTTATAATCATCATATATTTCCCCTCCTTTATATACAGGTCAATTGCTCCAATTAAAGAACAACAATGGATGACATCACTATATATGGCCATGTAAGTATCTTCTTTTTTTTATATAAAAAAATCTACAACTCTTGATATAACAATAAATTCCTCTCATTTTAATGTTTACTTTAATACCTTACAGGTTGATGTTGACTTGGAAAAAATAGTAAGTTAAGCTTTTCATTGTGTTCTTAGCACATTAATTAATTGTCCACTTACATTCAAAATTGATATTTTTCTATTGCAGGTGCAATTCCTTCGACAAAAAAATGTCGGGGTTACCATTCGAGATGAATGCAAGCTTAATCTAATATCTCTTCGCAAGGTAAGCTTCACCCCTTATTATTTGGTTGGTCTTTTGCTCATTATTGATTTTTTATTAATTCCTACTTTTTAACCACTCAATGTAGAGAAAGGAAACAAGTTATTCTGGCAAGGGAAAGGAAAAAGAAAATGAAATGTCCAGTGCGGTATATGCTTATCTTGCTTCTTTATCTTGCTTTATCTACAATGTTTTTTCTTTATCTTTCCTCACACTGCTTCTTTTATTTATCCTCACACTGTGAAAATTAATACATTCTCAAATAAGTAAGTGGTTCTCCTCTTAAACAGTCATTTATAACGATTCATTTTCACAAATTTAGGCTCATAATGTTCATGTTATATCGAAAGCTACGTCGGCCCAACGTAGATGACGAGAACGAGAGAAACTTGAAATGTGCTCTATACGAGTACGAGTATTAGACGCAACTAAAGAATGTTTACCTCGAACAACTGTTCCTTCTAATGTACCACAGAAACATATGTATGATGGACAAACTACTTCAGTACTGCCAAATATTGGCCTGCAAAGAACCTCTCAAACTTCTGACGCTGTTAGGTAAATAATGTTTGCTTTTTTAATCTTAACATTTTCAGAATGTCTTTAGTTAGTTGTTCTCCATGTTCAGCCATATGATTGATTCACAAGTAGCGAGACTTGAAGGGTGCACCACGCGTCAATTGGCCCAACGTGAAAGACAATATCGAACTGCTACATCCAAATCAAATAGGTTAATTTTATTTTACCTTTAACTCGTGTATATTATCCATAGGTTAAAATATATACAATTGTTAACTTACATGGCCATCGTAACTAATAGGTTCAATTCCGAACGACACTTTCTCAGCATGATGAATGTAACATGCTCTTATTGTTCAGCACTGCACTGGAATGATGAAAAATTATCGGTCTCATCTGCCAGAAATAATTATTTCGGAAAATGTTGTTTACAAGAAAAAGTGAAGCTACCTTTGCTCATTACTCCACTCCTACCACTTCAAGATGTATATGATGGTGATAGTGTACAATCGACTTCATTTCGGACTTATACTCGAGAATACAATGCAGCAAATGCTTTTACGAGTTTGGGTGCCAGAATGGATGAAAGGGTCATCCATGGTCGGGGGCCTACCTCATTCACCATACATGGACAGCTGCGCCACCGAACGGGGTCATTAATACCACAGCCAGGTCAAACTGCTGTTTATGCACAACTCTACATTTACGATCCAGTTTCTGCTTTAGGTTTTCGTACATCGCGAAATCCTCATTTGAGAGCTGATGTTCTCAATATTATTCAGGATTATTTGGAGTTCAATGAATTTGCAGATAAGTTCCGTCAAGCTTATGCAATTTTAAACTAGACAAGTTCTTCGGATCACAGCTTACCTGTGGTTCTACACTATAATTCAGCAACTGACCGGTGTAGGTACAATCTTCCAACTACTGATGAGATTGCAGTGATTATACCTGGTGATAGAACTAAAATTAGTGGTATGAGAGATATCATACTGCATTTGAGGGGAAACAACGAGTTAATGCAAATTAACGAGTGCCATCCAGCATATTTGCCCTTGCATTATGTCTTGCTATTCCCTTATGGTGAGTTGGGATGGGAACCAGATTTGAAACAGTGGGATGTCATCAATGGAAGACATTCGACTGCTAGACTAACTCAAATGCAATTCTATAGTTATCGTTTATTTCAACGCAATACAGAGTATTCAACTATTCTGAGAGCAGGAAAACTTTTGCAAGAATTTATTGTAGATGCTTGGGCAGCCACTGAGCAGAATCGACTGACATATCATAAGCTTAATCAGGGAAAACTTCGAGCTGAACTTTACCAAGGTCTTACCGACATCGCTGCAGATGGGTTAGGACTTGATCAGGTTGGACAACGAATCATTTTATCATCTTCATTCATTGGTAGTCCAAGACATATGTTTGAAATCTTTCAAGATTCAATGGCTATTACGCGCCACTACCAACACCCAGATATTTTCTTTACCATGACTGAAAATTCCAAATGGCCAGAAATAACTGCAGCTCTATTGCCACATCAAAAAGCCACTGATCGCCCTGATTTAGTTTCTCGCGTTTTTGAGTTGAAGAAAAATGCTTTGATGAAGGGGATAGAAAAAGCAAAAGTATTTGGTTAGAAAGTTGCGCATGTCTTTACCATTGAGTTTCAGAAACGCGGGCTACCTCATATGCACGCTCTTTTCTTTCTTGCAAATCCAGACAAAATTCGTACATGCCAACAAGTAGATGAAGTAGTTTCTGCTGAATTTCCAGATCCGATAGCGGATCCCCTACTCTTTGAAACTGTCAAAAATTGTATGGTGCATGGCCCGTGTGGTGGACGAAATCCTCAAGCATCGTGCATGAAAAATGGAAAATGTCAAAAGAGGTATCCTAGAGAGTTCTCTGAGGCAACAACTATGGATCAAGATGGCTATCCAATCTATCGTCGTCGTGATACTAAACATTTTTATACTGTGAGGGGGCAGCAGGTTGATAATAGAGATGTTGTACCCCATAATGCTTACCTTTCTAAAATGTTTAATTGTCATATTAATGTTGAAGTTTGTGCTGGAGTGAAATGTGTTAAATATATCCACAAATACATTTTCAAAGGAAACGACCGCGGAACAATTGTGTTGGGAGGAGTAGATGAGATCAAGCAATATCTCGACGCACGGTATATTGGCCCTTCAAAAGCTGCATGGAAAATTTTTGGACACTCTTTACATGAAGAGGTGCCAGCGGTTGTACGCTTGGCACTGCATTTGTCTGGAATACAACGTGTTGTTTATAATTCGGCTGATAGGATTGACGACGTCGTATCTAGAGCCGAACTAGAAATGACAACTCTTATCAGGTTTTTTTGCATGTTGCTCATCAAATTTAGCTGCACGGACATTCACCTACCAATAGTTCCCGTAACAATTTGTTTGGAATAAGTCTTCGAAGATGTGGATGCTGAGAAAGAAGGGGTACGCAATCGGCAGAATGTACTTTGCAAGTCCAAATTTGGGTGAGCGCTTTTATTTGCGTTTGCTACTAACAGTTGTGAAGGGACCACGATCATTTCAGTGCTTACGTACAGTCGACAATGTTGAGTATGCTACTTTCAAATTAGCATGTGTTGCTAGAGGACTGTTGGAAGATGATGGCGAGTGTGTACAATGTCTCCAAGAAGCTGCATTTATTAGCACCGGCTACCAACTTAGAAGGTTATTCAGTGTCATTCTTACGGAATGCTCTCCGTTGGAACCACTTACCTCATGGAACCAATTCTCAGTGCATATATGTGATGATCTTGAACACAAACTGCGTACATTATTTTTCATTCCCAATCCTACCTAAGCCCAAGTCCTAGATTATGGTCTATATCTTTTAAACCAAATGCTTCAGGAATCAGGAAAGAGCTTAGATAACTTCCGACCCATGTCCCATCCTATGCAAAATTGGAGTACGGTTGTTGGCAACAAGTTTATTTGGGAACATAGAGTACTGCAAGTTGAAGCCCTACAAGCTAATATACAAGCAAGTATAAATTCACTTAATGATGCACAGTTATCTGCATATACTACAATAATTACATCAGTTATGGGCGGCAAGGGAACTACATTCTTCTTGAACGGAGGGGCCTGGTACTGGAAAAACCTTTTTATACAATACACTAGCAACGAAATGCCATCGAGATGGTTTCATTGTTGTAACTGTTGCTTCTTCTGGCATTGCATTATTGTTACTGGTAGGAGGTAGAACTGCACACTCAACATTTTCCATCCCACTTGATGTGTTGGATAATTCCTTTTGTGGGTTCACTAAGCAATCACCTCAGGCAGATTTTTTCAGGGAAGCAAAGCTAATCATTTGGGATGAGGTCCCTATGCAGCATAGGTTTTGTGTAGAAGCTGTTGACCGTACACTTCAAGATATATGTGATAACAAAAATCCATTTGGTGGTATCACTGTAGTGCTCGGTGGGGATTTTTGACAAATCCTACCAGTAGTACCGAAGGGGGTTCGAGAACAAATTGTTGGTGCATCGCTAAGAAAATCTTTACTTTGGAATGCCGTACAAGTCTTAACTTTGAACGTGAACATGCGTCTAGATTCATCCGATATCAAAAATGTTTTATTTGCCAATTTTCTAAACGAGGTTGTCTTCTTACATGTTTTTTGTAATAACTAAGCAAATCTCTCCTTTTGACTTTTACTGACAAATAAGTCTTCTTTATTATATAGATTGGCTCCAAACCCGATGAGACCGTACAACTTCCTTCAACAATTCGGAGGTCTCACACATTGGATGAACTTTTATCTACCGTTTACCTGCAACTAAACGTTATCGGCACTATCACTCCCAAATATCTCACAGAGCGGACAATTCTATCAGCGAGAAATGATGATGTTAATTTCATTAATGCTGCTGCATTAAATCTTCATCCGGGGCCAAAATTTACATTTCTTGTTGCTGATAAAATGTCTGAGGAGGATGGAGTTGATCAAAACATCACCAATCGATACCCTAACGAGTTTTTGAACTCTTTAGATCCTCCCGGGCTACCACCATTTAAACTGGAGCTGAAAGTGGGGTGCCCAATCATATTGTTGAGGAATGTTGCACCAAATGATGGTATGTATAATGGCACTCGGTTAATTGTAGTTCGGTGTGCTCAGTCGACGCGTGTAATTGAGGCTATGATTTTAACTAACGATAAAGCAGGAAATTTGGTCTTTATTCCAAGAATACCTCTAACCCCTAAACCTTCGTCTGCGGATCTACCTTTTGCAATGACAAAACGCCAATTTCCAGTTCGATTAGCATATGCTGTAACAAAAAATAAAGCACAAGGCCAATCTATTGATATTGTGGGGATAGATTTACGCTCACAAGTTTTCAGTCACGGACAATTCTATGTTGCACTCTCTAGGTGTACAAGTTTTGATCGTATTTTTCTACTTCTACCAGAAGATTGTTTGAGCTCAACAACAAACATTGTTTATCCTGAAGTTCTTTTATAGAGGTACCACTACCATACTCTCAACAGAAAATACAGGTACTTTTGATTAAAATATAAATTACAAATTTATGACTTTGATTATCTTTCAATAAAAAAATTTCATACTCTAACTAATGAACCTTACTTGAATAAAACTTTTTATTCAGTTAGGTGATCTCCATAAACTCAAGTCACCAATATTTATTATAACTATTAAATAGTATTATGGATGATCCACAAACTATTAAATTTTCTCTAAATAGAATTAAGAAATGCATCTACCAAACTGTGCATGAGCTACCACTACCATACTCTCAGCACATCCTCTCAAGTATACAGTGTCTAAATTACATTTTAGATGATATTATATTCTTTGTTTTTCCACCACCTCGGCAGAACGATAGTATAGCAAGCACAAGAAGATTATAATGAAGCTGTTAGCATAGTAACAATAATTTCTTCATATGGTATTGGGCAGACCAATAATTTCTTTCTTCCATCAAACCTTTTGGCTCACTACCTAGAAAATATAACCTGAGTCTGTTCTGTAATCTAAATTAAGGAAACATCCAAAAAAAGGGGACAATTCAAATGCACACCAATTTGACAAAACTGTAGATTGTAATGTAAAGTAGTAGAAGCGTAGTGAAGCGAGAAGCTGGAGATTAAGCTTCAAATGCTTCAGCTGGGATAAATCTGAAACAGCACAACCCTATATTTTAGATTTGAAGTAGAAGATGAAGTAATTAAGGAGAGAGAGGAAGAGGAAGAGGATGAGAGCGGAGGGGGGGGGGATAGTCTAGAATATTCGGAAGCATATTTAAATGACAAAATTAACTAGAAAGATACACTGTATGATGAACTAAAAATAGAAAGTTAAGGATGGATGAATGTCAAGATACTAATATTGTTACTCACCTTTCTTCAACCAATTAACCATCCTTAACAACAATGATGATAACAAAAAAAACTTCTAAATCTAATTTGAATGAAGTTTCGATTGATGTCGGCTGAGCCACCTCTGTACCATACCAATTGTGAGGATCAGTGAAGGCATGTGGATGCCATTGTTAGATGCTATGAGACCGGGATAGAGGAAAAACTGAAAAGGATGATTAATGAAGGTTGAAGAGAACTTATTGATTGGAGGTGGAGAGAGGACTGATAGAGGTTGCTCAGTGGTGATGAGCTTCATGGAAATTAGAGAATCATAGGCTGGTGTTGTTGGAGGTTTAAAAGGAAATTACAAGAACGAAGAGAGTGATATGTGAAGCAGGCCTGAGAGAGAAAGGCAGAGATTTAGCGATGGGGTTGAGCAAGGATAGAGATAATGGTACAATTAATTTAGTCAACTGTATGAATTTTATGATAGTTGATGTGAGTTTGGGATGTAATTTTTTAGTGGTTTAGTTTAAACCCACTAACTAGACCTGGCCCACATTTTATAAAGTTGTGTCCTCTCAAGTACACAGATAATCTTATTAACTATATATTTCAGTATGCATGGCAACAATAATCTTAACAGTTATTATTTTGGGAGATGATGTATAACAATGATCGTAAAAGAAAAGTATATACATTAGTAGTTATTAAACGAATTCTTCAGATATGAATGACAATTAGTATCTTATCAGGCCTTTAGTGTGATCATCTGTTTATCAATTCACACTTCACAGTTACACTATCAAGCCTTTAATGTGATCATCTTTTTTTCAATTCACACTTCACAGTTACACTACTCATATGTTTAAATCTGTAACAGATTAACTTCTTTACTTATTTCATAGAGATGGATATTAAATATAACTATGGTTATCTTAAACACAAGCATATATATATTGAATCTCTCTTTATTTTTCTACAAGACGATGCTAAATTTTCAACTATATAGCAATTGGAGTTGCAATAACAAACAATTATTTTAGCAAAAACAAGTATCACCCTTTCTATTATTAACCGTTAATTGGGGTTGCAATAAGGTAAATTTATATTTACTACAACTATACCCTATGTTAACCGTTAATTGCTGCTAATTCAATGCTTCTTCTTTTTTTTCCAGATTGTCGTCCACACTCAAAACCGTCATGTACATATTGACAGTTTAACTTTTTGTAGGGTGATGAGGAACATGTTTGGTTGAAGCCATTGTTCTATTTGAAAGGTAATGGTTTCAAAACTATTACTATTGTTTTAATTGTTTATTGTAAACTCTTACTATTTGATTCAAAACTCTAACTGTTTTTTTAGGCTCACTGTTTGGTCCTATTTTTGAAGACTTCAACCATTGTGTTCTCCTACAACCATGTAATTTTTTTTTTCATTTAGTTGGTTGGTGTTTAGTATGGTGGAGGATGTAATAGTTGTAATAATTGTAATATTTAGCATTTTGGGAGATGATGTAAGTAACTGTATATAATGATGATATAATATAGTTATGTTAATTCCCGTACCCGCAATTTGTGGAGTATTGGGTTTTGTGTTTGGTTTTTTAAAGGTTTTTCGAAGGTTTTTCAAAAATTTTATTACATTTTCAAACGAATTTTTGGTTTTTATTTTGTATCTTGCATTATATTCTGATTTTTTCTCCCAGAGCCTTATATATATGATGCCTGTGTGATGTTGCTCGGTTGAGCCTGGGGAGAATTGATATTTATTGCCTGTGATGTCATATATTTAATTGTTAGCAGAATTCCGTAAGGAATTTCTGTAAAAGGGCTAATATTTTAGGGGAGGTTCTGTCAAAATTTTTACTAAATTTTCTAAAATCAATTATGTTTTCAAACGATATCTTTGTTTTTATTTTGTATCTTAGTCATATGAAGATTTTTTCTTCCCAGAGCCCTATATATATAATGTCTATGTGATGTTGCTTGAATTGGCCTGGGGAGGATTTATATTTCTTGACTGTGATGATAAATTTTTAATTGTGAGTAGAATTCCGTAAGGAATTGCTGTAAAATGGCTAATATTTTAAGGGAGGTTCTGTCAAAATTTTCAGAAAATCTCCTAAAATCTATTATGATTCCAAACTATATCTTTAGTCATATGAAGTTTTTTTTCCCAGAGCCTAATATATATTATGTCTGTGTAATGTGGCTTAGATTGGGCTAGGGAGGATTCAATTTGACTGTCTATGATGTTAAGGAATTGCTCTCATAGGAATAATATTTTATGAGAGATTCTATCAAAATTTTTACTACAATCCTGCCTGTAAAATTTTAAATAATACTGTCGAAATATTTACTAAACATTTTAAAGAAAGTTAAGAGGTCGCGATAACGTGCCATATGAAATAATTTAAAGACGTCGTATTAGAAAACTATTAGGAAGCAATATAATTTCAGAGGAGGCCTGTATAGAGTAGTAGATTGTATTAGAAAGGTGGATGTATTTGTTTACACCCACCTTTTTTGTTTACAACAACCTATTCGTTAAAATATTTTAATTTTTTTAGAAATTCATATGCAGTTCACCCAATCAAATAAATCTAACTAAATTTACATGCAGTCCCGAATACGTACCGTAGGCACGTCCCACGGGCATACCTAGTACACCAATAAATGAGATGATACATTCTTCAATATTTTTATGTGCTGAGGTTAGCACTGGTCTCAGGTTAGGTCGAGTAGTCAGATAACCGAACCTATGTCCTATGGCAACGGGTCCAGATTCGGATCCGGGTCTATGTAATTTTTCCAGGTCCGGTTCGGGTCCAATCGGATCCCAGGAACCCAACGGGTCCAATAATATACGACAATAATTATTTTTTCAATATTTACAAAAGGTTTCAATATTCAAATTCCTACCATATTTTTATCTTTAGAAGTACCAAATGAATTAACTACATACTGAAAGTGAAAGTAAAATTCATTAATATGTAAATAATATAATTAAGTTGGTTTTACAAAATAAAGATTATGAGGAACAAATTGGGAGTAAAAGAAAAGCACACTCTTTATTAAGTTATATGAACATATTAAGCTTTATTTTCTATTAAAAAGTAAAAATGAAAAATAAATTAACAAATACAACTATGTTGTTTTATTATATTAAAAATTAAGTTATTGGTCTACGAATGTGTCCGGGTTGGGCTTGGTCTGATCGGGTCCGGGTTGGGCTTGGTCTGATCGGGTCCAAAATCATCGGATCTTAATCTTACCCGTCTAGAATTGGATCGATTCATCCAATATCGGGTCCGAATCATGGCCAGATCGGGTCCAGGTCTCGGGTAAATGTGACATTGCTAGCTGTGGTAGCTGATTTTGGCAACTACAATATTTCATGCAATGGATAATACACACTCTCTTAATGGGAGCATGGAAATTGCCTACGATTAAGTTTATAGTTTACTATCTATATCATGGCCAAGTCTTCTCATTGCAGAAGTGATTTAGACATAGTTTACATGTGATCAACAAATTTTATTTTAGGATAATAACAGATGACTCGGTAGACAGTTAATTGATCCAATCACTTGGGGATGTTCGTGCAGGGATCAATAGAATGGTAGTGATAATCATAGAAGGAATAACTTTGATTTAATATTCTTCTTATCGGAGTTCGGTCATGATATCATCACTGGCGCTTGCAATGATTAACGACTTGGATGTAATATGTAATTGCATTTGAAGAGTCGTTGTCAGCTGACTATTAGTAATAGAGCATCCACAGTGGTTTGCTAAATATTTAAAAATTAGAAACCTATTTAGAAAACAGACGTGCAGTGGTTTGCTAAAAACTCAAAAGTTAGAATAGCAATCTACAGTACCTTGCTAAAGTTAGGAAGCCGGATGGAACATTGCTAAATATAGAAGACGGATGATGGTATTCCGTTTGTGGCTTTGGACGGATGAAGATCATCCGTTTTTAATTTTTTTTTTTTTTTTATTTTCTTTGATTTTTTTTTAAAAAAAAGAGTTAAAACTCACCGTTTGGTAGTTTCTGACTTTTTTTTTTTTTTTTTTTAAAATTTTTTTGATTTTTTTATAATATAAAACCAAAAAAAAAAAATCAAAAAAAAAAAAGGCAAAACCATCCAAACGGATGATCTTCATCCGTTTGGAATGGTTTTGACTTTTTTTGTTGACTTTTTTTTTTAATCACCGATAAGTATTATAAAAATTAAAAAAAAAAAAAAAACTACAAACGGATGATGTTCATCCGTCTAGAGTATTATAAAAATTTTAAAAAAAAAAAACTACAAACGGATGATGTTCATCCGTCTACTTAAATTTTAGGATTTTGACCACTGCAGCGAACTACTCCGATTGCTATTGCTAAATGTTATTTTTAACAATGAGAATAGCAAACGACTGTGGATGCTCTAACAGATCCAATAAATAGCTCCTACTCTAGCTTGTGAGATAGACGTGAAGTAAAGGATATAACTTGTTGCAAGTTCTCTCTCACACACACATAATTATATATTGAAAAAACTGGTGGTCGAGCCTGTGGTCCATTGGCTGGACGAATAATACCAGTTATAGACCCATGACAGTAGACAATTCATTTGGGCGATGGACCATCAGTCACAAATATGGATTCTCCATATTCAGGTTGTGAACCGAATTTTAGGTTTATGATTATCTTATACGGGTTTTAATTATTGGGGACTAGTCCTAATTGGGGTTCCTAATAGGTTAGAGACCATATTAGGGTCATCAGTTTAGAGTTACCCCACACACATATATATCTATATAGTAAAACACAAAGAAAGCTATCAAGTGGCTCTTCTTCAATCCCCAAAAATTAAAGTCTCGGATCTAATCTTACAAAAACATATTTTTCCCCCAAAAGTTTTCTCCAAAACTCAAATTCAAATTTCCCACCCAAAATAACTCCTATATTTATTTTTATTTTTTTTTCTCACTCTCTCCCTCCCTCTTCTATTCAAAATATTAAGAAAATAAAAATTTTAAAATATTAAATAAATTTAAAAATTTAAAAATTTAAAAACTTTAAAAATAATTCAAAAAATTTCAAAAAAATCATATAATATGTTTTTTGCACTATGTTTACTAATTCAATTAATTTGCAGGACCTCCGAAACTATTTTATATAATCAAATAAGGTGCACCGTTCTGAAGACGTGCCGTAGGCACGTGACAACAGGCAAACCTAGTCTATATAATAAAACACAAAAAAAAGTATCAAGTGGCTCTCCTTCAATCCCTCCAAAATCAAAGGTCCACATCTAATCTCACAAAACACATTTTCCCTCTCAAAACTCAAATTCCCCCCCCCCCCCCCCCCCACCCCCCCGAAAAAAAAAGAACTCATTAACTTATTTAATTATCTCTCTCTCTCTCTCTCTCTCTCTCTCTCTCTCTCTCTATATATATATATGGAAATATGGACTTTTATTTATAACCAATTATTGTCATACTATTCAAACTTGAGCTACATAATTGTTGATTTACTGTTTACAAGCCTTTTCATATATTGTATCGTTCTGAAGACGTGCCTTAGGGACGTACCCACGGGCAAATCTAGTGTGTGTGTGTGTATATATATATATATATATATATATATATATATATATATATTCCATTGCAATCAGACCCTTTTGCAAACTCCAATCTGAACCATTGCATCAGTCTGATCTTGATCCGATGGCTAAGATCAAACTGATCTGAATAGGAGAGAGAGAGAGAGAAAGAGAGAAATAATTAAATAAATAAGGGAGTGTTTTTTTTTTTTGGGTGGGGGGGGGGGATTTGAATTTGAGTTTTGGGGGGAAACTTTTGGGGAGAAAAATGTCTTTTGGAAGCTTAGATCTGCACCATTGATTTCCTTACTATTGAAGGAGAACCACTTGATAGCTTTTCTTTGTGTTTTATTATATATATATATATATATATATATATATATTCCATTGTAGTCAGACCCGTTTGCAAACTCCAATCTGAGCCATTGCATCAGTTTGATCTTGATCTGATGGCTGAGATCGACCCCGCCCAAAATTTTGCTATTCTCACAAACATTTTTTTTGGGGGGGGGTGTTATAATGAGTATTTCACCCCAATTTACCCATTCAACTATTAACTCTCTCACACACTTTCTGTCTTTCGTACCCCTTCAGTATTATTATTTAGCAATATTTGAACTTAGGCCGTTGTTAGCAATAACAGCCTAAGTTAAAAAAAATTCTCTTTTTTTAAATTATTTTTTAGAAACCCAATCTATCATCTCTCTCTCACTTCGTCTCCCTACTCTATGTCTTTCCTTCATGAAGTCAAACCCAGACCCAACCTAGGCCACCTCCTCTCTCACTCTAGTGCCTCCTCCTCCATTACTTCACTCTCTCACTCACTCTCTCCCTCTTATTTGTTTTCTCTCTTTCTCTCTTCCAAAGACCTCTTGAAAACCAAAAACCCTAATGTAACGCCCCGCCCCAATACTCAGCCAATTTTAATATATTTTAGAAGACAAATTAATATTTATAGTACAACCGCCCACCACAGGCTGCCTCTCAAAATGTGGTTAACCAATTAGGTGACTCTTAATCATAGGCTATATTATTTATTATTATTTTAATATATTGTATACTCCCGATATGGGACTATTTAAATCCTCTCTCCCCCTTTCTCCACTGACGTCAGTGTACACATAGGACCCCCGGGCGGGCCCCCATGCCACGTCAGTGTCACAGAGAAGACAGCACTGTTGTCTTTCTTACCTCAAATCCGGGTGGTCCCCATGGTGACGTCACACCGACGTCACCGAACAACAACCCTTCTGTTGTTTTCTTTTTTCATCTCAACAGTAGGCCCCCTCCCCTTCACTCTCTTACTTTATATATATATATATATATATATATATATATATATATATATATATATATATAGGGAAAACTTTGGTTGTACACTCCACTAGTGCACACGGCATGTGCACTCGGCCTTCGGGCATTCATATCGACGATTTGAACCATTCACATTGATCTACACATCTAAATTAGTCTAAATATGTAAAATCAAATCATTTGAAATTCATTTACCCATCCATTGAAGTGTTACAAAATTGTATGGCTGAAAATCATTTTTTTATAGTCACATGATGGATGGGCAAATGAATTTCAAATGATTTGATTTTACATATTTAGACTAATTTAGATGTGTAGATCAATGTGAACGATTCGGATCGTCGATACAAAGACGGGAAAGCCGAGTTCACACGAGTGCACACGGAGGGGTAGTGCACAACCAAAGCTTTCCATATATATATATATATATATATATATATATATATATATATATATATATGTATGTATAAATTACGGGGTATTACATACAGGACCTCTTAAGAAATTAGCGTTCTCGCAGAGTACGGGGCATGCAAACTAGCGCAGGATCCTTCTTTCTAGTCGATGTGGAGTGGAGTATCCTGCTAGCATACTGCACTCCTGGTCTTACTGCCAGTGTACTGACCTTAGCCATCCTTCTAGCGTACTGCACTCCTGGTCTTTCTGTAGCATACTAACCTTAGCCAGACATACATCTCCGCAATCGGTGCCGAAAGTCGGCTCTAATACCATTTGTAACGGACCGCCCCAATACTCGGACAATTTTAATATATTTTAGAAGACAAATTAATTTTTATAGTACAACTGCCGACCACGCTTCCGCTCTGATACCAAATCTCTGTAGCACCCCAAATTTTCAATATAATATCTCAAAAATAAAAGGCACAATTCCTAGCATGTTCCTCAATATAATAGTAAACATAGCCGAAAAACAGATAAATTTTTCAACTTTTATTACATCAATTCTTTACAACGCACAGCGAAAAATTAAACACCTTGAATTAGAATTCTTTCTTTTACAATATATTCTTTTATAATTTACATGAGCCACATAACCAATCTATCACATGCATCCAAATCCCAAGCTATAGGTACCCACCTGTAAACACGAGGACAGAGATAACCCTAACCCCCAAAACTACGAGGTCAGCCATAACGGTGTGAGTAACATAAAAAGAAATACATTATAAATGAAACATAAAGAAATAAGGTCATAATCAACACATACCAATAGTAGTAACAAATGGATAATGAAATAACAATAAATAAAACATAAAAACATCGAGTGAAACTAGACTAAGTGTCAAGTGTAGAAAAACAGAAACATCATGCATAAAACAAGTCAAGAAAACACAAATGCAGTATGATGACTCTCTAATGCATATTTGTCGGTATCTATGCATTGCATACTACATAGGTCCGGTGCTGGCCCTTATCGTTCTCCACTTTATAGGATTAAATCCCTCGTTATGCAACTAATCCTAGTACGATGATTTCTACGAGGTTAAGATAAGTTGTGGGTATCTAGCCCAAGCCTCGATAATTCCGGAGGTCAATCTCTATCCACAGATAATTCTGGAGACTATTTCACTCACACCTGGGAATTTTTGAGAATACCCCCACACCGCAAGGTATTGCGCTTCATCATACAAATACCCAATGAGTGTCGCATCGAACACAATAATTCCGGAGATCAATCCCACACCGCAGGCAATTCTGGAGACTATTTCACTCACACCTCGATAATTCTGGGGATTATCTCACACCGCATATCATACTAAGGTCCATAACCCATGTTTGCACTTATTTCATCATATTACTATCCAGTGTCTGTCCTTATCTTATTACTTAATTAATTAATTACGAATCTCCTAGAGTTGGTGTACCCTACCAGACTTAACTCAACTGATCAACAACAATGCCACAACTGGACAAACCACAAAATCTCAACTGTTGATATACTAGGGTCCCACTCACCCTCTAGAGACTCACCACTCAACCACAAAATCTTTCATTAAAACTCTCAATTCCATTATCAATAGTCTCATATTAAGGAAACTTCTTAAAAATCAACAAATCCAAATTTATGTAATGTACTCACAAATTCCAGAATCGAAATAAAATATTAAATCTATTAAATAACTAAAAATCATATTTTAAAGTCGTAGAATATGAAAAAATATCAATTCCTTCGAAAACCATGTATATTTCATTTAATAAAGTCATAGAAATTCATAATTCTATTATAATCAAAATGTAACTCTCTATAAAATACTATAATCTGTATCAAAAATATCATCTAAAATAATTATAACTCGCATGTCACGCCCCGCTTCCTAAAAAGGAGATACAGAATACGGATACGTGACTAAGTCCAGTGAATGGCTTGCACCATTCATAAGCTGTCAGGATTTTTACAATAAGCACAAGTATAAACAAGAGATATACAAGAGAAATAGTCAACTATGTATGCATAACTGAATTAATATAGTCAACAAGATTGCTTGAAAAGAAGTAAGAATACTTAATTTCAATTAATCAAGTCTGGAACAAAACACAAGTTTAGGACACAAAGCCTAATACAAACAATCCATGTAGCAATTACAAATTTTCAAGATAAGTAACAAGAAAATAAATAGATATAGCAAGAGCTCCAGCCAACTAGAATCTTTGTTCCCCTATTCCATCGGGCAGCTGATCACCATAATATGCAATTTAACAAATTGCAAGAAAAAAAAAAGAAAAACAAAACGTCCGTCAATGCAAGTTACGGGCCGCTTGTAGTGCAGGCATAACTACAAGAAATGATAAACAAATATAGAGTAACAATGGAAGCAAGTATAGCATGAAAAGGATGTAACAACAAAATAGAGAACTAACTCTAAATCAAGAATAGAAACAACTAGCATGGCAAGATGAACGAGTGCAAGTGGCATGTAACAAGTGTCAAATAACATGTAAATGAGTAACAAGTAACAAGTGTCAAGTAATCAAGTATCATGTAACGAGTAGCAAGTAACAAGTGTCACGTATCAAGTATCATGTTCAAGTCTTGTATTAAGTCTATCTTGGTAGCACTTCATGCGTCCCAGATTTTTACCACATACGTTTAGATCTAGTGGTGGGTTTCTATAAGGCCGTGTACTCAGGTGTCAAGTAACAAGTAACAAGTAATAAGTACGAATCACGTAATCGTGAACTCACGGCATCATACAGTAATAACAAGTATGAATCATGTAGTCATGAAATATGGCAGCATAGAGTAATAACAAGCATGAATCATGTAATCATGAAACATGGCAGCATATAGTAATAACAAGCATGAATCATGTAATCCTGAAACATGGCAGCATATAGTAATAACAAGCATGAATCATGTAATCATGAAACATGGCAGCATATAGTAAAAACAAGCATGAATCATGTAATCATAAAACATGGAAACAACTAATGGAAAACACGGGCCTCCTTCAAGTACACATACCTATATTATCCACTACTAAGGTCTTTCCCTGAACCCCGACTTGGTTATTTATTATTGTTATTAAACAGGCATGTAAGTGTGTAAAAAATGGCAAGAAATACATCGTATAAACAAGTAACAAGTTCAGGTTGGAAGATATACATTCACAGGTGATAGACAACTCATAAAAGGGTAGGACAACGAAACTTTCAGTTCTGTGCAGCAAGACACTACTGCACCAAAACAGAGATTCCTGTTGCCACAAACATGCAAATCTAGATCCGTCAGAAAATTTGGAAAATAGAATCTTGTCTAAATCCAGCAAATATATATAAGTCATATGGTATTTCATAAAAACAGAACTCAAAATAGAATTGTATCAAAAAATATGTTCAGCCAGAAATCAGAAGTTTGTATTCATAAAAAGGAAAACGACATAAAAACTTACTGATTAAATCCAAGAAAAGTCTGGGGTATTCCTTAGTATGTTTAGTAACAGAAAATAAAGTTTTATAATTTACAACATAAATAGAATAGTCAAGTAAAATCAGAAAATAGCAAGATACACCAAGTTTGTAAATCTGGAATCATAAACACAGCAGTACTAAAACAGCAACAGATTGCAAAATATAAATCGAAATTCAGATCTGCCAAAAGGGTAATAAAATAGATACAGTAGGATATAATTCATATTCACAAAGTTTTTATAAACAGCAAATAGAATTGGGTTGAAATTAAGGTTCCTTACTGAACAACATGAAAATTCTGCAAGTATTGTAGTTGTTTATAAGTATAGAATAGTTTATAAAAGTTATCAATTAAATCCACAAAAATTAGAGGTTAATCCCAATCAAGTCTAGTTGTACTCAGCAAAATATTGGATCAAAATATTATCTTTAGCATCAGTATTAAAATAATTAACCATACACAATTTATATAAAACCAAATCTGTAATTTTTCTTCTGTAGTAAAACAACAATAACTTGCAACTCACAAATCGAAACTGAGATCTGTCAGAAATTCTGAAAAGTTGACAGAATTATCTACAAGTCATATTCACAAATAATTTTCATATACTGACCTTAATAGCGTCTAAAATACTGAACAAAACAGGATCACAATCAAAAACAGAAATCTTCTTCATACATAAAATCAACTAGATCATATGAAACACATCCAAATCACAACAAAATGCGAAATATGGTATACTAGATGTCCAAGCAATATGTTATAGGGTATTTAACACGTCTACAAGAAGTTATACTACTACTAACACATCAAGCATACAAGATCATACGACACCTCATAAATTACGAACAACATGCTTGTATACATCAAGAGTTTATTACGTCTAAGTTATTTCATGTCGTGTGTGTAACGAGACGACTACGGATGGATCAACAACTAGAGGCAAGGTCAAACAAGGGATTCATGGGGATAGATCTTGAAGCAATTACACTACAGGCAGGTATTTAGTACTTGTATTATACAAAAGAAGGAATACAAGTTACTTGCATTACTATTGATGACGAAAATGACGACGCAAAAGCAAGAATAACGGGAACGGATTTCCGTGCACGAACTCAACAAACGAAAGAACGAATGAACGAACAAAACACGAGCCACACGAACACACGAACGCACGAACAAGCGAACAAGCAATATCGAACACACGCACCCAAGAGCCAACAACGGCGAAGGTGCACAGCGCCGAGAGGGACGGTGGACAGCGAGCACTGCAGCGGCACTGCTTACTACCGAAGCTGCTGTCTGCCGTTGCAGAGGGAGACGGCGCTCAAGGAAAGCACTGGCCGGCTGTTGCATCGCAAGGAGGTTGCGACAGGGAGGCAATGGACTAGGGGGCTGACAGGGATCGGGCTGCACCGCAGTTGCCGCTGGACGCGACGACGGGAGGGAGTAGCACGGGGAGACGCTGCTGGTTGCGTCGGGGTTCGGCAGGAGCATAGGGGAGCGATGGATTTAGGGGGATCGTGAGAGCAGGAGGGGTAGGGGATGACCAAGAAATAGGCGGCTGGCTTTTAAGGTGATTAGGGTTTGATAAACAGGTGTATATATATAAGGTTTAGAATATAGTGTTAGGGAAATATATACACAGTGGGTAAAAAATGTATATATGGTGTTAACAGGTTGGCCAACCGGGTATTGGGTTAAATGGGTATTAGCAGGTAGAGTGTTTTGGAATAAATGGTTTAATGATCCAATAGCATATAGGGTTTTGAATAGGATTTAGGGAAATAATTGGTTTTAAATTAAAGGAAAAATAAATACATAAAAATAGGATGTGAACGATTAATAAGGATCACAAATAAAAGCTCGATCAACCAGAAATGAAACAATAAGCTGACAGTTAATTCGAGAAGATCAAATATAAAAAAAAGACGACAAATCAAATAGATGAATATTTTGATAATGAAGATCCAATACATGGTTCAAAGAGGGACGGAGAAATACAATAGGAATAAATATACAAAAAGGAAAATACATCCAAAATACAGAAAATGAAAAATACGGGTTACATCGTAAAGTTTCGAAATTTTTGGATGTCGTTTGTGAATTTTTCTCACATATCCCAAACAACAATAATTATAACTTCAAACAATTTGAATACTGTTACGGGAGAAAACCACACAAATGATAACGAAAAATTCTGAAACTTTGCGAGTAGGTCGGACTCACCCTTCACAAGCCAACACAACTTATAGAAGTGCGAATCACGGTTTGCAGCATACGGTCGTGTATCTCTTTCCATTCTTATTCGTGAATGAAAGCGATACATTGCCATATCTTGCAAACCGTGAGTCAAAACTCACTTCTACAAATTTTTTTGGCTTGTGTGTGGTGAATCTGCCCTACTCGCAAAGTTTCGAAAATTGTGGATGTCATTTGTGTGGTTTTATATGTTTTTGTAACAACAACTATAACAACTAATTTTTGATATTCTGAGTAATTTCCTTGCAATATTTCGAAAATTTTGGTTGCCATTTGTGTATCTTGTTTCGTAGCTATATATATGCAAATAATGTGATTCGTCCTATATGATTATAGTACTGATAATTTTTATATTTTTTTTATGTTAGATATGGACAGTGTTGAAGTTAATTATGTTGCTAGCGATAATATTGTGTATGCACAAGAAAGTGATGAATCTCGGCTACAAGTACTAGCACCTCAAACCAAAGGTAGGTATGATGTTTTGTACTTTAGATGAAGCCGAGAAATTTTATATGTCATGTGCTAGATGTGTGAGTTTCACAATGCGTAAGGGTGGGAATAAATACAAGAAAATCGATGCAGTCGATAAATTATATGTATGTAATAAATTCGGGGAGTCACCAAGTCTCCCTAATGATGCTAGATGGGGAACTACTTTTTGAACGTGTTGCAAAGCTTTCGTTTGTGTAAAACTAAACGAACAAAGTAATACATGGGTTATTTATTCATCTCATGAACCACACAATTATGAATTTTACTTCACCAGGTAGAAGACATCTGTTGCATAGAAACCGTAGTGTGTCAAAATCTGATAAAAGAATATGGATCAACTTACCCAAGCTGGTATCCCTACGAGTAAACAAATGCTTTTCTTCGAAAGTGCTAGTGGTGGTCATGGTAAAAATTCACCAAAACCGATGCTAAAAATCTAAAGAGAGACTCGACGGAAGCTATGAAAGGACACGGCGGGCAAATGCTCATTGAGTTTTTCTTATCGAAAAAGCAGATTGATCTTTAATTTTTTTATGATTACCAATTAGGTCCCTGAAGGTCGATTGTCTCATTATATTGGGTGGATGGTACGGCTAGGATGAATTATGAAGTATTTGGGTATGTACTTTGCTTTGATGCCACATACAACATGAACTGTTATGAAATATTATTTGTTCCATTTGTTAGAATCAACCATTTTTGACAATCAACGTTCTTAGGTTGTGGATTCATTCCAAATGAGAAGACCTCTTCCTTTAAATGTTTCTTTGAAAAGTGGTTAGGAGCAATGGGACATGATCAGATCGGCATCATGACGGACGAGGATTGTGGAATTGGTGGTACACTGAAGGAATTTTCCTGTACTGAGCATAGATATTGCATTTGACATATTTTGGATAAATTACCGCAGGAGGTGTGTATGTCGAATGATATCAATGAGTTTATGGATACTTTGAAGAGTATCATCTATAATGAAGATATAATGAAGAATATAAAACTGATTTCGAAGATAAGTGAGAATTATTGTTTTTGCAATACAAAGTTAAGAATAACAAATTGTTGAACGATAAATTTGAGATTCGTGAGAAATAGGTCCCCGTATATGCAAGAGAGTCATTTTGGCTGGCATGTTAAGTAGCTAATTGAGCGAGTCTCTGCATTCTTCCTTAAAGCAACATACCTAAAAGAAATACTTCTTACATGAATTTGCTGTCATCTTCGATCGAGTCTAAGAAAGGTACAGACACGAGGAACTTAAAGTAAATCATCGTAATCGCGAGAAGATACCAAAATTGAAGACCCAATAGGCTATGGAGGAACAAATGGTGCGAATCTACACATTGAAGATTTTCTACAAATTCCAAGATGAAGTGTAGAAAAGCTTATTATTTAATGTGAATTTCATGGCTGATGTTGAAACACCGGATAGTGCAGCCTTTCTTTGTGAAGCTTTGTGGAAATTTAGAATCGGTGATGGTGGTTCAATTATGCAAATTCCGTCAAATGGCTAAATATTCTTGTGGCATGTTTGAATTCATAGGCATTCCATGTAAACATATTTTGGCAGTTTTTCGGTTCAACCATCACACTACACTACCAGAGCAAATATATTACAAGAAGATACACCCGGGGTCGTATGAGAAGAAATTATACATCCGTTCACGATGGTACTAGCGACAATTTTGCTTCTCGCTATTGTGAATTGAGCTATTACTTAAAATAGATGGTTGATCTTGGTTGTTCCGAAGAAAGTTACAAATACATGCTCAAACACATGCATGGGGCATTGAAGGAGGTACTCATCTGCACCCCAAAATTAGTGGACATCACGAAGCTAGTGCACAACCCGAGAGTGGTGGAAAACATGCTGAAGGCAGTGACATGCACATGTACTGGTGGGGAACCCTCGACAGTGCATTACAAAGGGAAGGCATATAGAGAAGCAATTTAAGCCGATAAGAGAGCAACTTCACCAAAATTCTAGACAGTGCAAGACATGCGGCTTGCAGGGAACCGAACATGAATCAAGAAATTTTCCAAAGAAAGTTGTCAGGTAATATATCTATTTTTAGTTTAAAAATATTCACTCACTAAATCTTTCTGTTTTTTTACTAACCTATTGACGACATTAAAAGAGAGAGCATGTCCAATGCATATGAAGAAGATCCAAGTGGTGAAGAGAGTGTTGACGAAGAAGGTGATGATTTGTTTTGAGGTAAATTTCTTATTATGTATGTAAAATTCAAGTCTGAGGCCTTTATTACTTATTTCATTTAATGATACAAAATTTAGGGAGAATAAGAAAGATCTACAAATGATTTTTATAGATCTAGAAAAAGCATATGATAAAGTCCCTAGAGACATAGTATGTTGGGTGTTAAATAATAAAAGAGTAACTATTCGGTATATTGAGGTAATTAAGGATATGTACGAAGGGGCAACTACCACAATAGAACAACCACATGAGATACCAGTGATTTTTCTATTACAGTAGGTTTACACCATGGTTCGGCTTTAAGCCCCTACCTCTTTGTTTTGTTTGTGGATGAATTAACACGAGGAATGCAAGATGAGGTGTCTTGGTGTATGCTTTTTGCCGATGATGCCGTTTTATTGGATGAAACTAGAGCAAGAGTCAATGCTAAATTAGAATAGTGAAAGACTTTGGAAGCTAGAGGCATTAGGATAAGCAGAATTAAAACAAAGTATATGGAGTGTAATTTTAGTGATATTCGAAACACAACAGAGAAAGTAGTGAAGCTTGATGGTTAAGAGATACCTAAGAGATACTATTTCTGATATTTAGGCTCGATTATACAAAGATATTAGGAGATTTGTGAAGATGTTAAGGGTGGCGTAAGTGGAGAAGTGTCAGTGGTGTGACAAACGTATACCTTTGAAGTTGAAAGAAAAATTTTATGGGACGACTGTTAGACCAACAATGATGCATGGAGCAAAGTGTTGGGCAACAAGAAACAACATGTCCAAAAAATGAGTGTAGCGGAGATATGGATGCTAAGATGGATGTGTGGTAAAACAAGGAATGCTAGAATTAGAAATGAGTATATATGAGACATGTTAAAGGTAGCTCCAATCCAAGATAAGTTAAGAGAGAATCGTCTCAGGTGGTTTGGACATGTCACACGTAGACCTAGTAGGGCCCACATTAGAAATAGTGATTTGATAAGTATTGAAGGTAGAGTTAGGGGTAGAGAAAGACCTAAACTAACTTGGGTGGAAACAATGAGAAAAGATATGATATCTTGTGACCTTACAAAAGTTATTGCGCTAAATCGATCAGAATGGAAAACCATGATTCATGTAGCTGACCCCAACTAGTTGGAAAATGGCTTTGTTGTTGTTGTTGTTGTTGTTTATACAAAATTTAAGATTTTTGAAGTTTTATGTTGTATATTTTGATTGGAACATGATCGTGCTGATGGAAGGTGTTTCTCTTCAAAAAGATTTATATTTCAGGATGTGCATATATGCTCATGTAATTGCATTTTTAAAATAGTGCTAAGTTGAGGAACGCAATTGAAGTTATAAGTATAATTTCGTGTATGTAATTGCATTTTTGTGTATGTTATTGTTATTACTGAAGATGAATGAGATAAGAATGTGGGGGATGGATGAGAATGGTAAGATCAATGAGTGCAGTTAACAACTGTTGTGTGTTATTGTTGTTATTGTTATTGTTGTTACTGTTGTATATGTGTGCAACTAATAGCTGTTGTGTGAGGTTTTTTATTTTTTTATTTTAGTGAACATAACCTAACCCGCTAGTGACAACAACAGGTTAAGTACATTTAACCTGTTATCGCCAATAGTAGTTTAAGTATAAAAATTTTAACAAAACTTGAGATTGTTGGGTTTTAAATTTACAAATTCATCTTCTACCTAACCCGTTGTTGGCGACAACAGGTTAGGTAAAATAAACCCTGCCATCGCCAATAACTAGTTAAGTATAAAGATATAAATAGAACTTGAGATTGTTGGATTTAAAATTTACAAATACATCTTCTACCTAAGCCGTTGTTGGAGACAACATGTTAGGTGAAATAAACCCGTCATCGTCAATAACTAGTTAAGTATAAATATTTTAATAGAACTTGAGATTGTTGGATTTAAAAATTTTCAAATTCATCTCCTTCCTAACATGATGTTGGCGACAATGGGTTAGGTGAAATAAACCCGTCATCGCCAATGATGTGTTTAGTAGAATGAGTTTTTAAACAAATTTATGAGTTAGAGATTATTTTTTGGGGTTTTTTTTATAAAAAAATCTTATTAAAGGTGTGGGTTGTTTATGTAGTAATGTGAAAAGATGTTTTTTTAGATTTTTTTTATTTAAAGAATGTGAACACTTCTTAGAAATGGCATGAACACTTCTATTGGGATCATGTAAATCCTAAGATAAAGTTCTGTTAAAGAGAGCAAGAGCTTTTTATTATCGTAATTTTTTATGCACATAATCTAACCCGTTATTGAAAACAACGAGTTAAACACACTTAACCTGTTATCGCCAGTAGCAGGTTAAGTATGAAGATTTTAACAGAAGTTGAGATTGTCAGATTTAAAATTATAGAAATTCTTCTTCTACCTAACCCATTATTGGTGATAACGTGTTAATTGAACTTAACCCGTTGCCACCAATAACATGTTAGGCTGTAGAAATTTTTTGACTTAAACCCCCTTTTTTGGGTTTTTTTAAAAAAAAAACTCTAATTAGCTTTGTGGGTTGTTTATGTTGGAAGCGTACTATAATGAGAACTAATTTCAACCTAGTGTTGGAAACCTACCAAAATGGTCACCAATGTAGTTTTATCTGGTCGAACGGTTTGAGTGATTTTGACTGGTTGGGGTGAAGTGAACAGGCAAGTTCTCCTCATATGCAAATGAAAATTTCATCTTCTTTTAAAGTGTTCCAAAAATATCTCTTCACATTACTACATAATCAACCCACTACTTTAACCAGAAAATTATAAATTAAGAAACACACACACACAATATATATATATATATATATATATATATATATATATATATATATATATATATATATGAACAATGCAATAGTAAGGTTAATTGGAAGGGTTAGGGTAGGGTAGGGTTAGTTTTTGACTAAAACCGTTGTTTGAAACAATGACCTAAGTTAGAGACTCCATAGGAATTATTTCTTTGAAAAAATCCCACACAATTTTTTTTTAATTTCAAACGATTCATAAAAACCCCTCCCCCCACCCACCCCACCTCCCTATCCAGAAAAAAAATATTATTAAAAAAATTTACAAAAAAGTATATTAAATTTTTTTTTATAACTTAACCGGTCGTTGCCGATAACAACTAAGGTTCAGTTAATCCGTTATTGTCAATAAAGGGTTATGTCGAATATTTCAAAGAGAAATTTTGAAGAAATCTCTCATATAGCCTTTCTTTTTGTTGGAGGGGGTTTGTTTATGAAGAGAGCGTATTTTTATTATTTGTTGGAATTTGAAACCAATATAAGTCACATTAAACATCCTATTGAGAACTTTGTCCGCAACCTGATGACATTAAGAGTCACATAGAACATCCTATTGAGATTTAAGATTAATAATAAATTTTTATTTAAATTTATTTAGATTTTTTAATTGAAAACATTTTTTAAAAATATAGTATTATTCCAATTTTAAAATTGAAAAACGTAAAGCAGTAATAAAGAAATTAATTATTTTTAAAAAAATAGTAATTATCTAAAGATAAAAAAAACTAGAAAAATTGAATATATTGTTAGATTCTAACCCTAACTATAACTCTAACCCTCTAACCCTACCCCTGGCTTTAACCCTAGCTCTAACCTTAGCCCTAACCCTAACCGTAGCCCTAACCCTTACCCTTACTCTCTAACTCCCTAACTTTTAAACCGAAATCAATTTATATGGAGAATGATGAAAAATTCCATATAAATTATTTTTTCAAGAAATTTTATTTGGAGGGTTCAATATTTATGGAGATTTTATAGTTATTTTTTAAAATATTTTTATATTTCAATGACAACATGTACTTTCTTACATTTACAGGGTTATGTTTGATCAAGATGACAACACCGGCAATAGTTATCCTTGTGAATTTTTTGAAATTAAAATAAATGTCAAAAAACATCTATTCACATTACTACATAAACAACTCACCCTTTTAATAGGAAGTTCAATTCTTAAAATAATTCAACGTAATCTGTTATTGGAGATAACGGGTTAAGTTCACTTAAACGTAATCTGTTATTGGAGATAACGGGTTAAGTTCACTTAACATGTTATCTCCAATAACGAATTAAGTTGAATCATTTTAACAGAGAATCAGGCACCAAGCTCGAAACTCAAATCAGTTAACTTTAGATGTTATCTAATACTCTGTCAAAATACTTTAAATGTATGCACACGTGTGATACTAAATGTCTTCGTCAGTGGAGTCATCTTTCAAATACTTCGTGAACCTTGATTTCGACCTTGTAAGTCGGTGTGATTTACCTTTGAAAACTTCATTCCAAAAATTTCCTTCTTCTTCAACTTTAGCTTGCTCTATGGATTGCTTTACGTCATCGTCATCATAATCTGACCCAAGATTAGCTACAATTTCATCTTCAAATTGCTCATGCCTTGCATCCAACTCCTCCTCTAAATTGACACCGAGGTAATTATGTATAACTTCTACTCGGTCAAAGTCCATGTTCCCCGTCACGACCACCCCATCTATAGGAAGCCCGATAATCATTGCTACATCTTGGAGAGTGATCGTCATCTCTCCTACCGGTAGATGGAATGTGTGTCTCTGGAGCTATAAGTAAAGGCCGATCAAGCTTCACACCCCCCATAAATTTGACTCCGTAAAAAAATGGCTTGGACCAAGTACGAAGTGGTACAGGGGTCCATGGGAAGAATCGCGTACTTCCAGAAGTTATACTTCTTTGTGGACCTATCCCACACGGCTTGGGATCTGTGTATGAGTTGCAACGCGAGAATGCTTGGGTTTTCTGGTGCTGGAGGTGTAAGTCCAACCGAAGACTACAAACCGGCCTCAGCAGATGAAGAATGACGGATACCAACCTATACAAACGAATACAAATCTTGATATTATTTATATAATGTTACATATTCGTATTCGAAGATAATAATAATAATCATTCTTACTTCTGTAAACCGTTCACCACTAGCGCTATCAGAAGGACTTCTCGGCTGGCTCGATGTCGCCATTTTTCTATCAACAATAATAGCAAGGTTAATTGATAAATGTTCCAATTTATGTTAAGTCGCCGATATTGTAAAAAGTGAGTGAAAACGTGAGAAAACCGCACAAACAAAAATCAAAAATTTCAAAATATTGCGAGTAGGTCAGACTCACCACACACAATCTAACGCAACTTGTAGAAGTGTGTTTTGACTCACGAGTTGCAAAATACGGTCGTGTATCTCTTTATTCAAAAAAAATCCAAATAAAGCGATACACGGCCGTATCTCGTAAACCGTGAGTCAAAACACAATTCTAGAAGTTGTGTGTATGTGGTGAATTCGACCTACTCGCAAATTTTTACAATTATGGGTTGCCATTTGTGAGGTTTTCTATGTTTTCGTACTCAAAATATCTAAAATTAGATGTTCAAGTTGTTGTTGTTATGAAAACACATAATACCAAACAAACGGAATCCAAAAATTATGAAACATTGCGAGTAGGTCGGACTCACCACACACAAGCCAACGTAATTTATGGAAGTGAGTTTCGACTCACGGTTTGCGAGATACGGCAATGTATCGCTTTCAATCACGAAGGAGAATGGAAAGCATTACATTCCGTATCTCACAAACCGTGAGTCGAAAATCACTTCTACAAATTGTGTTTGCTTGTGTGTAGTGAGTCCATCCTACCTACAAAGTTTCTTAATTTTTGGATGTCGTTTGTAGGGTTTTCTAATGTAACTGTACTAAAAAAATTTAGAGTTTAGTTGTTGTTGTTTGAGATACATGAGAAAAGCGCACAAATGATCCAAAATTTCTGAAACTTTGCGAGTTGGTCGAACTCACCACACACAAGCTAACAACTTCTAGAGGTGAGTTTCTTTTCACGGTTTACGAGATACGGTCATGTGTCGCTTTATTTTGGTTTTTCCTGACCAAAAGTGATACATTACCGTATCTTGGAAATGAGAGTCGAAACTGACTCCTAGAAGTTGTGTTAGCTTGTGTGTTGTGAATCCGACCTACTCGCAAAGTTTCAGAATTTTTGTTAACGTTTGTGCGGTTTTACTAATATCGAACAATAAAAACTACGACTACATATACAATTTGGGTGAACAACAACAACTACGTCAACAATTTCATCGTTCACAACAATAAAACCCTACATATAAACTACTTCATCTACATAATTACGCATCACAATAATCACATCAAGTAATTACAAAACATAAAAATCAACATAATACAACTACGAAGCCATGATTCAATAATTACCTTGCACAATTGAGATTTGCACAATGTAGGTGTAATACCCCGATTTTCCTTGATACATAAAGATTATTTATTTTCATATGGTATGCTTGTGTGGCATGTGACTATTATTTTCTCCACATGATGAATAAAGTATATTGTTTCCTATAAAGTATTTTTCTTAAAGCCCAATGTTGATTCATTTATTTTCTCTTTTAAAATATTTATTTTGGCCCAAATGAACTTAAGCCCATAAACTTAACCTTTTATTTATTTTCCTACAACCTATTTTGTGTAACACTTTTTCTATATATGAAACTTATTATGTTTTTGTACAGATTTTATTAGTGTGAGTTGTGCATGCACGTGCATTTTGCACACGTGCATTGAACACACTCTTGGCCGGATAGTGGGTAGGAGATCATGGGTGGTTTCTTAAGGTATGGGTAGTTTTCTTAACTCCTTTATTAATCTCAGCCCTTGATTTTCCAACTTCCTAGTGCATCTCAACCCTCCATCTCACTCTAGTTTATGTATAAATACCCCTTCTCATTCCCTATCTCTTTTACACTAAGATTATTATTGTAAGGGAGTTATTTGTGAGTTTGTGTGTGGGAGCTTTTCTGTGGGAGCTTTTCTGTGGAGACAAGCAGCATTTTTGAGGAGCTCGGTGTGGAACCAAGGAGCAAGGAGGGCAGTACCGTATTGAAGAGTTTTTGCGGGATTCGTTTATTTCTTCATATAAGGTGGGTGTTTCTCAGGACTTCTAATATAGGAATGATACTATAATTATTATGATTGATACCATGCTATAAAAAGTGAATTGAATGTAATAGAAATTGCTTGAACATGCTATTAATATTGAGAACGGGACTGTCGGTACAGTCGACTGCCATGTGAGCCAGCCGACTGGTACGAGACACTTTTTATGATGTGTTGATAAACATGTGTGCGAATGGACTTGATGGTGTGATGACTAAATTGATATTCTTCCCTATGACACACATGATGGAGGGAAGGTAAATGAATGAGAAGAGCTAGTGATGATTAATAACTTAGAATTGTCAGAGCAGTCGACTGATGTTGTGTCAAGTCGACTGGTACTTCAATCTGACTGACTATTTGGAAGTTCCATAAATTAAGATATTCCAGTATGTAGACCCAGTTTAATGACTTGAGATTTATATCTTCATCATCGTACGAAGTTATGAACAATGTGAATGCATGTTTAAGTATCGAAAAGAGCATATTAATAACTTGAATTTTCATGTTTTGTCGTTACTGAAAAATTAAGGAATGGGGTGTTTATAAAATATGGAATGTGTGTATACTGTAAGGAAAATGCATGTGAGAACGGTTAAAGAATAATGTTTATTTTGAATTATGGAACTGATCAGTCGACCGAATGCGAGTAGCAAGTCGACTGAGCTGAACTTAGAGTTGTGCGGTTGGAAATCTCAGGACAGACGACTGATGGATGAACAGTCGACTGTCATGTGGTGGACACTGTGAACATGAAAAGTTGCGGGACAGGCGACTGGTTGTGTACAACAGTCGACTATCCCGAGCATTTATGATGATCCTGTATGTGACTGTATGAGTCGACTGGTGTTCTTCCAAGTCGACTGTACAGAGTGGACTTGGATATATTTGAATTCATGTTATTTACTGTTGGTAATTGTGAACTTTATGATTTAAGTCGATGGACTCTGTTTATGGCTGTATGAATTATGTGAAATGAATCGTAGATGAGAATTGAGAATTAAATGAAAGTATGAAATGTTAAATCATGATAAGAAAGTCTGTGAGACTCTAAAATGAATTATGAGCTAATGATGCTCAATTGGATATTGTGAATTTGAAATTGAACGAAAGAGTAGCTAAGTCTCCCCGGCAGTGAAATGAAATGATGTTGAGAAATAGACCAAGGTTGGTCATGTGAAAGAAATGATAAGTCCGGTTTGATGGAGAGACTAACTCTAGAGCTTGATTTTTATTCATGATTCTAATCAATTTAATACATAGTGTGGAGGTGATGAAGGTGAGAGAAAAACACGAGTATGAGAGCTAGGGTACGGTGCGGGTGTGTGAGCTGCAGAATGCATGCTTGATGAGTCAAGACATGGCGTGGGCACAACTCAGTAATGATCGGACTTTAGTCACGCTTATGGGATGTTTTGGTGACTGCAAGAGGATTGTGTTCAGGGAGGAGGCTGAATTGTCGCAGAATGCATGCTTGACGAGTCAAGACATGGCGCGAAATTCTACTCCAGGGGCCAGGATACATGCTTGTACTCATAGAATCATCTAGGATACTCACTGAAATTACAGAAGTAGAGTAAGTCATGGCGGGGGATTGAACCCTACAAAAATGAAGAACGATTAAGAGGCTTGCCCTCGAACCTATGTAGTATGGGATGCATAGAATTCGAACAAGTACGCATTAGTGTCATGTTAATTAAATAAATTGCATTAAGGATTAAGTGCACAATCACGACACGACATCATTAAAAGTTTCCTTTTGTTTTTACATGTTTATATTGAACAAGTTGTGATTTGCTAAGAAATGAGATCCATTATACTGTTTCTGGCATAGAGAGGATGGCCATGTATAATTATTGTCGGTTGAATAAACTGACGTACCCACAGTTTTGTATGCAGGATAAATTACATGTAAAGAGGAATGGATGCATAAAGATCTCATTATGTTGTTGTTCATTTATGTAAATGTTGTATATTTTGCTTCCGCTGTGTAAATTTAAATATAAGATGTTGTAACTCTGATGTAAAAAGAAAAGTTTGAATTTCCTTGTAAAATTGTACTCAAAGAAAGCGAAAAGATCCTGAAGAACATCTCGAATTCAGTGATTTGGGATTCGGGGCGTTACAGAGTGGTATCAGAGCCACGCTTTTCTACACTTTCACACTTGTACAAATTTATAGGGAACGACACCCTAGAAGTGGACATTAGAGTGTGTGTTTGAATCTAGAGATTTAAATGTAAGTAACTTACATTTGTGTTGCTCTATGATTTATGCTTCTTCCTCTCTATTTCTAAGATGGCTGATCACTTCGATCCTGCTGGAGGCGATGACTGGAATATTATTGAGGAAGAGTACCATCCTGGACAGGCTGATTCTGAGGACGAGTATCATCCTGGGCAAGCAGATTCCGATGATGAGGAGTACCCTGAATCTAGAGAGATTACCCCACCGCCGGATTCATCTGACGATTCTTCTTCCGATGAAGAAGAGGGACCAACTCTGAGTGGCACTGTGGCTTCTCTTCAGAGGCAAGTGGATACCCTGAAGTATAGAGTGGGAGTTTTGGAGGCTCAGCTGGCGCAGCGGAAGGCCGATTGCTCTGTTCTCAGTCACCGAGTATGGGAACTTGAGAAGAGAAAGAACCTGACAGATGTGTTGAAGGACCAAGTGGATGAACTGCGGGATGAACTTCGAGCAGCGAAGAGGACCTGTAGAGATTAGATTGTCCTAGTTTCTATTTTCTTCTATTCTGATGTCAAAAATGTTTTAATTCGAATGTATAAACTTTGGAATTCAATGCAAGTTGGTTTAATTTCTTGTCTTATACTTCGAATTTAATGGATCTTTTGCATCAGAATATGTCGAGAAGGGGAGCCAGGAATGGCGAAGGTTTGGATCTGGAGACTGAACTTGCCAGGGTTTACCAGACGCTGAATGCAGTGGCTGCGAACCAAAGAAGGGGACCGGTGAACCCAGTACCCGAGGCAATTAAGCTAGTGGAATCATTCAAGAGAATGAAACCACCAGTGTTCGAGGGAAAGTCAGACCCAGATGCGGCTGACAACTGGATTGGCAAGTGGAGACAATCTTCGAGGTGTTGGAGACACCGGAGGGCAGCAAGGTCAAGTTGGCGACTTTGCAGTTGGAGAAGGATGCGGCTGTTTGGTGGCAGTCGATGAAGAGGACCATGGGCGGCTTGTTGCTTGGCTGGGAGGAATTTCTGGAAGAATTCCGCAGTCATTATTTTCCCTCCGACGTCCAGGAGAAGAAGGCCATGGAGTTTCTGTCACTCCAGCAAGGCAGCATGTCAGTAAGGGAGTATGAGACTAAGTTTACTCAGCTATCCAGGTATGCTCCAGAACTGGTGATGGATGAGGCGAAGAAGGCTTGCAAGTTCGAGCATGGTCTGAGGCCAAGCTTGAGGTCTCGTATGATACCTCTTGGTATCAGGCGATTCGATAAACTGGTCAAGAGGGCGGTAGCGACGGAGGCGGATATGGAGCAGTTCCATGTTGCTCAGCACCAGAGGAACAACTGGCAGTCTGGGAAGAGGCCTGCACAATCGGGGAGTTTCAAGGGGCAACCATCTGCACAGAGGTTCAAACCGACAGGGGCGAACGCTGTCAGTGTAGCTGGAAGACCTGGAAACGATGTAGGGAGACCTTCTGCAGTCACTTGCTTTAACTGTGGTGAAGTGGGACATTACCAATCTCGATGTCTCAAACCGCGGGCTGGCAATCACAATGTGCCAATGCAGCAGACTGGGAAGAGGCCGTACCAGTCAGGGCGAGTATTTGCTTTGACGGAAGCTGATGCTGATGAGGCAGATCAGGTCATCTCTGGTACGAGGGCTGATGTTTAGTGTGGTTTTTGTCATTTCTCCTTCCCGTTCATATTGTGAAACTGTTATGTAATGGTATGTATTATGTAACAGGAGAACTCTATCTTAATGGAAAGAAAGCTGTTGTATTGTTCGATACTGGATCATCTCATACTTTTGTGTCTCCTAGATTTGCTAAAGTATTGGGAGTTGAACCGAAGATTTTTCCAGGCAAGATCTTAGCAGTAGCTACTCCATCAGGGGGAACTTTGACCACTGATCGGTATTATGCTGATTGCGAGATAGTGATTGGGGATCGAATCTTTGGCATTGATCTGATTGAGCTGACTATCTTGGGAGTCGATGTTATCATTAGCATTGATTGGATGTCGGTGTACAGTGCAAGCATCGAGTGTAAGACCAAGACCGTAACAGTGAAGGCTCCAGGTGGACCTGAAGTCACTTTCCAAGGGAAGCAGAAGTGTTCTAAGCTGGTGGCAACTATCCGCAAGGAAGAGACTCCTGTGGAATTGCAAGGGATTCCTGTGGTTCGGGACTATCCGACAGTGTTCTTGGAAGATTTTCCTGGGTTACCTCCGCATCGTGATGTAGAGTTCAGCATCACTGTTCAACTGGGAAGTGCACCCATTTCTAAGGCACCGTAAAGGATGGCTCCAGTGGAATAGGATGAAGTGAAATGGCAGATTGAGGAACTATTGGGAAAAGGCTTTATTCAACCTAGTGCGTCACCTTGGGGAGCGCCAGTGCTTTTGGTAAAGAAGAAGGATGGATCGATGAGGATGTGTATCGATTACCGAGAGCTGAATAAGGTCACTGTTCAGAACAAGTATCCGATTCCTCGAATTGATGATTTGTTCGATCGTCTACAAGGAGCAGCTGTATTCTCCAAAATAGATCTTCGATCAGGATATCACCAAGTGCGAGTGAAAGCTGAAGATGTGCACAAAACTGCATTTAGAACTCGGCATGGGCATTACGAATTCTTAGTTATGCCATTCGGAGTGACGAATGCACCCGCAATCTTCATGGATTTAATGAACAGAGTTCTGAGGCCGTTCATTGATTCTTTCGTCGTGGTGTTTATCGACGATATCCTCGTGTACTCCAAGTCTGAGGAGGAGCACACTGAGCATCTGGCAGCAGTTTTGCAGAAGTTGGAAGAGCAGCAGTTGTATGCCAAGTTATCCAAGTGCGATTTCTGGAAATCTGAAGTGGCATTCCTAGGTCACATCCTTTCTAAGGAGGGAGTGGCAACTGACCCTCAGAAGATAGAGGCAGTGAGAGATTGGGCTAGGCCTACTACAGTGAAGGAAGTCAGAAGTTTCCTTGGGATGACTGGATACTATAGGAGATTCATTCAAGGTTATGCTCAGATAGCTGTGCCGCTTACTGAGTTGACCAAGAAGAATGTGAGCTTCAAGTGGACTGAGCAATGTGAGGTGAGTTTTCAGGAGTTGAAAGATAGACTGACTACTGCACCTATTTTGGCTTTGCCTAGAGCAGGGGTTGAGTATGATGTTTATAGCGATGCTTCACATCGGGGGCTTGGTTGTGTCTTAATGCAAGAAGGTAAAGTAATTGCTTATGGGTCTAGGCAACTACGACCGCATGAGAAGAATTACCTGACTCATGATCTGGAGTTGGCTGCGATTATCTTTGCTTTGAAGCAATGGAGGCACTATGTGTACGGTGAGAAGTTGAATATGTACACAGATCACAAGAGCTTGAAGTATATATATATCAGCAGAGGGATCTCAATCTGAGGCAGCGGAGATGGTTGGAAGTGCTCGAGGATATGCGACCTGAGATCAAGTATCATCCTGGAAAGGCTAATGTTGTGGCTGATGCACTTAGTCGCAAGAGCAGTTTGGCCAGTTTGATTACCACTCAGAGGCATTTGATTGAGGAGCTGGATCAAGCAGGTATTGAGGTTGTCTTGCAAGGATTGGGAGCGTCTTTATCTCAGTTGAAGCTTCAGCCTACTTTGAATGCAAGGATCGTTGCAAGTCAGGAAGTTGATGCTGATATCTTGGAGATGAAGGAGCAGGTTGGTGCTGGCAGGTTGCCCGGATTTCAAACCAGGGATGGAGTGTTGTGGTTCGGAGATAGACTGTGCGTTCCAAATCAGACGGACCTGAAAGAGAGTATTCTTTAGGAGGCGCACGCTACTCTTTTGTCGGTACATCCTGGGAGTACTAAGATGTACAAAGATATTAAACAGCATTTCTGGTGGTCAGGTTTGAAGCGGGATGTGGCCGAATTTGTTGCGAGGTGTGAGGTTTGTCAGCTAGTCAAGGCCGAAAATCAGAGACCCGGAGGTCTATTACAGCCGTTACCTATTCCCGAATGGAAGTGGGATAACATCAGTATGGATTTTATCACGGGATTGCCTAAGAGTTCTAAAGGCAATGATGCGATTTGGGTTATAGTCGATCGACTGACCAAGTCCGCTCACTTTTTGGCGATGAAACTCACTGCTTCGATGGACAAGTTAGCTGAGTTGTATGTTGGTGAGATTGTCCGACTTCATGGTGTTCCCTCAACTATTGTGTCTGATCGAGATGCGCGGTTTACTTCGCATTTCTGGAGGAGTCTTCAGGCAGCTTTGGGTACCAAAACAGTTTCAGCACTGCTTTTCATCCACAAACCGATGGGCAGACCAAGAGAGTCAATCGTATTCTTGAGGATATGCTTCAGTGTTGTATACTAGACTTCGGAGGCAGTTGGGAAAGGCATTTACCTTTGGTAGAGTTTGCCTACAACAACAGTTTTCAGGCTAGCATTGGGATGGCGCCGTATGAAGCTCTGTATGGCAGGAAGTGCAGGACTCCTGTTTGCTGGTATGAAGTTGGGGAGCGTCAGTTGTTTGGTCCTGAGCTTGTGCAGCTGACTTCTGAGAAGATTGATCTGATCAGGAAAAGGTTGGTGGAGGCTCAGAGCAGGCAGAAAAGCTATGCAGACAACCGGAGAAGGGACCTTGAGTTTGAAGTTGGTGACTTCGTCTTTCTGAAGGTATCACCCAGCAAAGGTGTGGTTCGATTTGGCAAAGGCGGGAAGTTAGCCCCGAGGTTTATAGGCCCGTATAAGATATTGAAAAGGATCGGAAAAACTGCTTACCGGCTTGAATTACCGGAAGAGTTGTCTCAGGTGCACAGTGTCTTTCATGTGTCTATGCTGAGAGGTTACATTCCAGACCCGAGTCATCATTTGCCTGAAGTGCCGGAAGGTTTGCAGTTAGACCTGAATTACATCGAGACTCCTGTCGAGATTGTTGACCGTAGGGAGAAAGTCTTGAGGAATAAGACGATACCGATGGTCAAGGTAGTCTGGAGAAACCACTTGGTTGAAGAGGCTACTTGGGAATCTGAGGAGAAGATGTTGAAGGACTATCCTGAGCTTTTTGCTTGATTGTATTTTTGTTTGATTGTATCTTTGTATCTTTTGTTGTTGTGGTGTTTTTCTGTTTTTCTCGCTCTTGGCTGTAGTTCCGGGGACGGAACTATTCTAAGGAGGGAGTGATGTAATACCCCGATTTTCCTTGATACATAAAGATTATTTATTTTCATATGGTATGCTTGTGTAGCATGTGACTATTATTTTCTCCACATGATGAATAAAGTATATTGTTTCCTATAAAGTATTTTTCTTAAAGCCCAATGTTGATTCATTTATTTTCTCTTTTAAAATATTTATTTTGGCCCAAATGAACTTAAGCCCATAAACTTAACCTTTTATTTATTTTCCTACAACCTATTTTGTGTAACACTTTTTCTATATATGAAACTTATTATGTTTTTGTACAGATTTTATTAGTGTGAGTTGTGCATGCACGTGCATTTTGCACACGTGCATTGAACACACTCTTGGCCGGATAGTGGGTAGGAGATCATGGGTGGTTTCTTAAGGTATGGGTAGTTTTCTTAACTCCTTTATTAATCTCAGCCCTTGATTTTCCAACTTCCTAGTGCATCTCAACCCTCCATCTCACTCTAGTTTATGTATAAATACCCCTTCTCATTCCCTATCTCTTTTACACTAAGATTATTATTGTAAGGGAGTTATTTGAGAGTTTGTGTGTGGGAGCTTTTCTGTGGAGACAAGCAGCATTTTTGAGGAGCTCGGTGTGGAACCAAGGAGCAAGGAGGGCAGTACCGTATTGAAGAGTTTTTGCGGGATTCGTTTATTTCTTCATATAAGGTGGGTGTTTCTCAGGACTTCTAATGTAGGAATGATACTATAATTATTATGATTGATACCATGCTATAAAAAGTGAATTGAATGTAATAGAAATTGCTTGAACATGCTATTAATATTGAGAACGGGACTGTCGGTACAGTCGACTGCCATGTGAGCCAGCCGACTGGTACGAGACACTTTTTATGATGTGTTGATAAACATGTGTGCGAATGGACTTGATGGTGTGATGACTAAATTGATATTCTTCCCTATGACACACATGATGGAGGGAAGGTAAATGAATGAGAAGAGCTAGTGATGATTAATAACTTAGAATTGTCGGAGCAATCGACTGATGTTGTGTCAAGTCGACTGGTACTTCAATCTGACTGACTATTTGGAAGTTCCATAAATTAAGATATTCCAGTATGTAGACCCAGTTTAATGACTTGAGATTTATATCTTCATCATCGTACGAAGTTATGAACAATGTGAATGCATGTTTAAGTATCGAAAAGAGCATATTAATAACTTGAATTTTCATGTTTCGTCGTTACTGAACAATTAAGGAATGGGGTGTTTATAAAATATGGAATGTGTGTATACTGTAAGGAAAATGCATGTGAGAACGGTTAAAGAATAATGTTTATTTTGAATTATGGAACTGATCAGTCGACCGAATGCGAGTAGCAAGTCGACTGAGCTGAACTTAGAGTTGTGCGGTTGGAAATCTCAGGACAGACGACTGATGGATGAACAGTCGACTGTCATGTGGTGGACACTGTGAACATGAAAAGTTGCGGGACAGGCGACTGGTTGTGTACAACAGTCGACTATCCCGAGCATTTATGATGATCCTGTATGTGACTGTATGAGTCGACTGGTGTTCTTCCAAGTCGACTGTACAGAGTGGACTTGGATATATTTGAATTCATGTTATTTACTGTTGGTAATTGTGAACTTTATGATTTAAGTCGATGGACTCTGTTTATGGCTGTATGAATTATGTGAAATGAATCGTAGATGAGAATTGAGAATTAAATGAAAGTATGAAATGTTAAATCATGATAAGAAAGTCTGTGAGACTCTAAAATGAATTATGAGCTGATGATGCTCAATTGGATATTGTGAATTTGAAATTGAACGAAAGAGTAGCTAAGTCTCCCCGGCAGTGAAATGAAATGATGTTGAGAAATAGACCAAGGTTGGTCATGTGAAAGAAATGATAAGTCCGGTTTGATGGAGAGGCTAACTCTAGAGCTTGATTTTTATTCATGATTCTAATCAATTTAATACATAGTGTGGAGGTGATGAAGGTGAGAGAAAAACATGAGTATGAGAGCTAGGGTATGGTGCGGGTGTGTGAGCCGCAGAATGCATGCTTGATGAGTCAAGACATGGCGCGGGCACAACTCAGTAATGATCGGACTTTAGTCACGCTTATGGGATGTTTTGGTGACTGCAAGAGGATTGTGTTCAGGGAGGAGGCTGAATTGTCGCAGAATGCATGCTTGACGAGTCAAGACATGGCGCGAAATTCTACTCCAGGGGCCAGGATACATGCTTGTACTCATAGAATCATCTAGGATACTCACTGAAATTACAGAAGTAGAGTAAGTCATGGCGGGGGATTGAACCCTACAAAAATGAAGAACGATTAAGAGGCTTGCCCTCGAACCTATGTAGTATGGGATGCATAGAATTCGAACAAGTGCGCATTAGTGTCATGTTAATTAAATAAATTGCATTAAGGATTAAGTGCACAATCACGACACGACATCATTAAAAGTTCCCTTTTGTTTTTACATGTTTATATTGAACAATTTGTGATTTGCTAAGAAATGAGATCCATTATACTGTTTCTGGCATAGAGAGGATGGCCATGTATAATTATCGTCGGTTGAATAAACTGACGTGCCCACAGTTTTGTATGCAGGATAAATTACATGTAAAGAGGAATGGATGCATAAAGATCTCATTATGTTGTTGTTCATTTATGTAAATGTTGTATATTTTGCTTCCGCTGTGTAAATTTAAATATAAGATGTTGTAACTCTGATGTAAAAAGAAAAGTTTGAATTTCCTTGTAAAATTATACTCAAAGAAAGCGAAAAGATCCTGAAGAACATCTCGAATTCAGTGATTTGGGATTCGGGGCGTTACAGTAGGTGTTGTCGACGATGTGTTCAGATTTAATGACCGAATTAGGGTTTCGAGTTCCCATTTTTCTTTTGAAGATTGGAGGAGGAGGGGTTTCGATTGGAGGAGAGATTAGGAGTGTGAGAGAGTGAGATTGGAGGAGCCGCAACAACTGTATACGAAGGAGAAGAGAAGGAGCTGCATCAACTGTTGCTGGATAAGATGGTTATGGTTAGGATTTTTAGGTTTCGAGAGATCCTTCGAAAGAGAGAGAGAGGGTGGAGAACAGGGAGGGAGTGATTGAGAGAGTGAATTGAAGGAGGAGGAGGCACCGGAGTGAGAGAGGAGGTGGCCTAGGTTGGGTTTGGGTTTGGGTTTGGGTTTGGGAAGGAGAGAGATAGAGTAAGGAGACGAAGTGAGAGAGAGAAGATAGATTGGGTTTCTAATTTATTTTTTTTAAAAAAAGAAAAAAAAGGTTTAACTTAGGCCATTATTGCCAATGACGGCCTCAGTTCAAATATTACCAAAAAAAATACTGAAGGAGTATGGGAGACATAAAGTGTGAGAGAAAGGTAAGAGTTGAAGGAGTATAATGCGGTAAAATACCCACTATACCAACAAATGTTTAAGTGAGAATGGGAGGAATTTGGTCAGGGTCGAACTGAGCATCGGTCCCACACACACACACACACACACACACACACACACACACACCCCCACACCCACACACCCAACCTTATTAATTATTTACTTGTGCGACTAGAGAGACCCACCTCCATCTCTTCTTAAGTCCAGATATGAAGTCTACTCTTTAGCGTAAATCACCTTAGGGGGGTGAATAGGGAGATTATGCGGAAATTAAAAACTTAAAATAAATGCGTAAAGTAAGGAGATAGAATTAGAGAAAGTGAACAGAGTAAGCACGTAGGACATAACGATATAATGTGGTTCGATCCCCAGGTCTACGTCCACACCTCATACTTGTAGAAATTCTCTGCCACAAGCGTTCCACTATACTTAAAACATCGTACAATGAATTCTTGTTATTCAGGCTGAGATGTCTATTAAACCCAAATGACTTCTATATATAAGCCCGTAAAGTAAAAGAATAGAAAAATAGCAGCATCGACGTCTTCACTAAGAAAACAATAAAACGCACACTCTCTTGATTGTTGAGAAAATACTGAGTTTATAAGAATTAGACTTGAAAGAGATGAAGAATACTCAGTGAATTCATCTCTATTTATAGGGTGAGAAATAATTTCTTTCCAAGACAAAGAAAAATATATCAAAACTATTTTTGTACAAGTTGCGGTCAACTGCAATTATGGGCAGTCAACTATCAATCTCTTTGCCCGAAGTCAGAGAGGTTGACAGTCGACTGCATCAAGAATGCACACAAAAGTGCGGTCGACTGTTAAGGATAGTCGACTGTCGGTCGGCCATTACTTACTAAAAAATAGTTATTAGGTGAATCCACTTTATATTCTTTCCTTAACTCAATATTCAATTAACAATTCTTTACATAATTAATTCTCACAATTACAGAAGTAAATATGTTTGGATTTGCTAGCTTCTTGAGGATTTGAGCACATGTTTCTTGTGTGCGAATCACTTTGATACTTTGCAATCTTTTCGATCCTTTCCTTTTTAAGATGATTCCGAATATCATTTGAGACTTCATTTGAATTTCTAATCCTTATTATCCTATATATATCTTAACTGAAAACATTAATCACAAGAGTATGTTTTGTGCACACCAAACTTAGGGTCAATAATCTCGCCATTTTAGTGTAGACAAAACATACTTTGGAATTTAAAAATAAATACTCCCCCTCAACCCGATATTTCCCCCTAAATCCATGAACGTAAGAATTACCAGGAGTATGTGTGAACATGATGAATCCTATATGCAAAAAAATAAAAACATGCAAAAAACATGTACATACATATATGGAATCATAGATTAAAAATTGTTTGCAATTTAAGGAGATATACCATTTAAAAAACCAGAAATATAATAGAATTACACAAAGATGAATAGTAAGGATTCAACCATTACAAATTTGGAATTATAACATAGACCTTCTTACATGATAGCGTTGATTGTGATATTCTTTGATATATAGTGAGAGTTATTCATGATATCATGGATTAGAGATTCTCTTTTACACAATATGTAATTCATAATGCATTTGATGGGCGGAAAATTGTTCACTTGTCATACACCCAAACAGGTCATAGCTTGTGGTTGAGAAGCGGGGGAAGCATTCTTCCAACGATATTGTCCTACTCTAGGGGCAACAATACTCATTTGAGATTGAAGGATGAGTTTGTTGGGTTTGCTTAGGATTTTTCCTATATGGATGTTGGAGTCAAGTGCTCGGTTATAGATAAGATTACTAAACGGGAAGGCATGAGAGCTAGTCAGGGCAGAATTCATGGTTTTAATAATAAAGGAAGAGAGATCAAAATTATAACCACCGAGAATAAGAAAAATGATGAAGGATTGATCGAGATGTTAGTGAAATTAGTTGGTTTGGGCTTATTAATAGATAGGGAATTAGGCTTTAAAATCATTCGATGTACGGTAGTGGCAAATGATAATGGATTGATCGAGATGTTGGTGAAATCGGTTAATTTGGGCTTCTTAATAAATAGGGAATTAGGCTTTAAAATCATTTGATGTACGGTAGTGGCATCATTGTAATGTCCCAGATTCCATACACTGAAAATTCGTGACACATCCAGAATCTTTTACTTCAGTTAAGTACGAAATACAGTACAATTCATATGGGGAAAATAAAACTTTAATCGCATTACATCTTATTAAAAAATCAAGAATGTTCACATATGAAATTCCATCTTCTTTACATCATTCAAAATTTTAAACTTCCACTTGGATGCACGGCAGAGCTGAAATCCACGCCACCACCTATCAAATGATCCTGCAAAAAATGTCAACTGTGGGCACGTCAGTTGCTACAACTAACACAAAGCTGATGATAACAACAATCTCTAACTTTCACATCAATCAGAATTTATGCCAAATAATATGAATATCTAAAGTGTAAATATTCTAGGTGAGTTGGTGTATGCCATAGTCCTAAAAGTCAAATGAACAAAGATGCGCACAATGATATTTTCTAATGCACGCTTATTTGGAACCTTATCCTGCCCATACAACATATTTTCTGAATACAAACCACTAACGTTTCTCCTTTTTATAGGGTTCAATCCCTAGCTATGCATACCTATCCCTGTGACGAAATATTCAAGACATAGGCATCTGTGGGTCACCCACTGCATCTATGGATCCTTCTGAGGGTACCGCCCACCAAGAAACATTCTATGAATCTATTCTGGGATACATCCTCGATCTCCTTGAAAATTCTAGAGAATAACTCACGTCTACTAATCATTCTGGGATACGTCCTCGATCACGATCATCCCATGAGTTTTCGCTTCCATCTTGGAATACTGGAGATCCATCTCACACCGCAGATAATTATGAAGCCTATTTCAGCTCCCATCCCGGAATACTGGATATTCATCTCACTCCGTGGATCATTCTGGAGCTCTCACATTTGCTCTTGTTTCGTCACATCTCCTTCCTAATGTCTGTCCTTACAAACATAAATAACACGACCTAGAGCTAGTGTCTTTCTACCAAACCTCTGCCAACAACACTAGGATTACTATCCAATATCCAAAGCTCATTCAACCTCTAGAGCTCACACCTTAGTATATGGCACTAGCTACCGACTAGTTATATTAACAACAACTTAATCGTTTGCAAATAGGAATAGGGGAACTAAGGGTACCAGACGCTCAAGAATTTCTAGTTAAGGCTATATACTAGGCTATACAAAATTCACAATAACCCATCTCTCTGCTTTATGCAACTCGCAAACTTTGCACAACTCTAGATCTCATAACCTATTTAAGTCATACTAATAACCGATTAGCTTCTAATACACTAATTCAATCTATCTTCTAATAGACCACTTGCTCTTTATCACACTTCTAAACTCTGAATGAATTATAACAAACTAACTCAACTTGTTCTCACTAGTTGACTAGTTAAGGAACCAAACTAGACAATTAACTCGTACATTTGTTGAAATCTATCTTAAACACTACAAGAATTCAACCCAACCTATCCAAGTTCAAACATGGCCTGACTAGAGTCCAAGCTCGACCCAACATGATCACATACTGCCCCTAAACTGGCCAAAGCCAGGCCCAAAAGGGCTCCGAAATCTGAGCTCGATGGCCCCCGATCTTTGAAATGGGTTGAATCTGAGTCCATTCAAGGTCCAAACTTGTATGATCCCTTGGCCTAGTTTAAAATCAATCCTAAAAAAATTTGAACACAAGAAACATGGTTTCAAAACAACAGCTATTCAGTTCCCTAACAGAGGCTAAACAACCCCAAAAATATAGCACAGCGATAGTCCAAAATGTTGTCATTTTGGGCTCTTTTCGAATCCAAAACAAGTAATATTCAAGTCGTATCACTCCTATGTCCAAACTAACATATTAACAGTGGTTTAGAGTTCATTTGAGTGCACTCACAACCCTTAAAAGATGAAATAATTAGCCACACAAAGCCAATGAAAAATAGCTCAAAATAGCGAGCATATATCATGTTTTCTATGTATTTCCTTTTTTATCTTCAACCCGATTAACTTGTTAGTTAGTAATCTACGATCCATCCACCTAACATGATTCTAACAGGTTGTAAAAGACAGTCAAAATAGTAAGTTTACTTGTTCAAATATGGCAGCAAACAAACAAGTAAATCATTGAAAAGCAAGACTAGTTTTTCATCTCTACAAAGAAATTTGTTTATTAAACATGTTTCATATGATCATGAGTGGATAAAAACCATCATTTAAACAATAAAACCTAATGTGATACTAGATTATAATAGCAATAAGCACCACAAGAAAGAGAGAACACCCACTTTAATGTGCTTGAAAACTAGTTGTCGGACGATGTCAAACTTCCAACATCTCCTTCTTGCTCCAACATAGCTCTCTATGAAACAATAGCTGTATATTTTCCAGTTAGGGGTAGGGGAAGGGTTTAACACCCCATAAAATTGAGTTATGATAATTTTGCCCACGGGTGTTACGCACATGTATTTTGTATCGTTACGAGTAATATTCATAATGTATTTTAATATAAATGTCCTATGTATTTCTACATTTCAACTATTTATACATTTTCTGTCTTCTCAAAAATCATTTTTAATCCTATTCTAAGCCAACTTAAACATTCATTTTAATCTTTGTGTTTTAACATGCATTGCACGTGTTTTCAATACACGTGTCGGTTACGTATATTCTACCATTACGTGTAATATTATAAAATTTTCTACGTGTTCAATTATTTATTTTATAACTTGTTCGAATTCATTTCATAAATTGAAATTCATTTTTCTCCTATTTTGACTCAAATACATTTTTACACGTATGGTGCACGTGTTTTCTATGCACGTGTTGATTATATTGTTGTATACATATATAGAATTAATGAAACGTATTTTACATATTTTGTATTTTGATTGTTATAGACACTTTCGTTTTCTCAAATTTATTTTATACTTATTAGCACGTGCCTTACATGTGTTTCTTTTTATGCAAATGCAAATTGTGTTATTTTATTACAAAGTTTTTTTTTTGAGGAAAAGGTGGAATAAGACCACCCTGTTTCATTAATAAGCAGTTAATAAAACAACCCCGGCGTACCGGGAGAAAACCGAAGTACAATGCAGTACAGTACAAAACAACAGTACAATGCAGAAAGAAACAGACAGAAAACAAACATACACCCCCAACAAGCCCTGGGCGATGGGTCAACCTTCACAAACATCAGTCCCCCCAAAGTACGGTAGGCGGAGACAAAACACCCGGTAGTAGATCCTCTGTCGTGACTGGTGAAGCCAGTCCCTCTGTCCAGTGTCGGACCGATCTCTATCTCCTCATCATCGAACTCCTCCACCTGGAATACTCTAGCTATCCTTCCTTTTGCCCCTGTGGCCGCAGCTGTGGCCCAAAAAGAGATAAGATGCATGATGTGAGATAGATTGCCAGAAATACTATTACATGAAGCGCGAAAATAAAAATTATTTCTATCAAGCCATAGCACCCAAGTAGTGGCCGCAATTGCGATGTACCACGCATCCTTCATATCCTGGCGATTCGATGCAAATTTGGGCCCAATCCACAAATCCTCATATATCCCGGGGTAGTCACTTGTACCTAAGGCTCAGAGAACCTCCACCATAGTCGCCTTACTTCTGGGGCAGTGAATGAAGAGGTTGTTAAGATCTTCCACGTGAACAGCACAAAACCCACAGTTGGTCGCCACCTGTGGTTGTCTTTTGGCGAGGTTTTGTCTCGTGAGGATAGCATTATTGAGCACTAGCCATAAGAACACTCTGATTTTGAGGGGAGTTTTCGCCTTCCACAGTACTTGAGCCCAGCTGGGACTGCATCCACGAAAGTGGATCTGATGATACAGAGATCTTACCGAGAACGCTCCATTGCTCTCGAGTCCCCATCTTTTCTGGTCTGGGCCTTGAGTGCATCTAATGCCTGCCCGAGCGATGTGTGCTTGCATGTCGATGACTTGCTGCTGAAGATCAGGGGCTAGCGTTCCTCGGAATGCCAGTTTCCAGCCTCCCCTTTTCCAACCTTCGGCGACGGTCAAATTCGTACTATTCACCCTTTTGTACAGATCTGGGAAAGACTCCTTCAGGGTTTGGGCACCACACCACTTGTCCCACCAAAATCTGGTGGAACGGACATTGCCAATAGACGATGAGACTACCGAGTTGAAGGGGCCGCTAGCCTTGGCAATTCCTTTCCAGAATTGCGAGACTTTATTACCTACTCGGAAGCCTAGATTTCTAGTGCCTTTTCCCCTGAGGTACGGTTGAATGAAGTCTTGCCACCCTTCTCCGCTGTTGTGGAACACCTTCCACCACCACTTCCCTAGCAGGGCAAGGTTCATATCTCTGAGGTCGATGATGCCTAGACCTCCGTGGTTCTTCTTCATGCAGGCGATGTTCCATTTGATGAGGTGGTACCTTCCTTTATTCGAGTCCGCCCCCTTCCAAAGGAAACATTTTCGAATTCGGTCAATCATCTGGATCACCCATCTCGGGAGCTCGAAGAAGGACATGTAGTAGATTGGCAGATTAGACAAAACCGAATTGATGAGCACCACTCTGCCCCCGAGCGACAGCGATTGACCTTTCCATCCTGCCAATCTATCCTCCACCCTGTCAATGATAGGCAACCAGTCTGCTTTAGACAGTTTCCCTGGTTTGAGTGGTAGCCCCAGGTATTTAATAGGGAAGCCGCTCGTTGAACAATTGAAGAGGGTGGCGTGTTCCCCCGCTTCCTCCTCGGAAAGAGAGATTGGGGTCAACGCACTTTTGTTAAAATTAATCCTAAGGCCTGACCAGGCCTTAAAACAGTAAAGGGTCCCTTTAAAGCAGGCAGTTTCTCGCCTAGAACCATTACCAAAGAGAAGTGTATCATCTGCGTATTGTAGGATCGTGCATCCTTTTGAAGAAGCCGAGCAGGCCACCGGAGTGATCCAACCTTTATCCTGGCAATTCACCAACATAACCCTCAGCACATCCGCTACAATGGTAAATAGTAGTGGTGACAAGGGATCCCCTTGCCTGAGGCCTTTCCTACAAGGGAACGGCTGCCCTGACCTACCATTCACTGATATGGCCGTTTTGCTAGATTGCAAGCACTGCCTGATCCAACAAATCCATTTATTCCCAAACCCCCTGCCCTTGAGAGCTTCCAGCAAGCACTCCCAATCGACCGAATCGTAGGCTTTCTCAAAGTCCAGTTTAAGTAGAAAGCTCTTTGAATTGGTCGTATGGCAGCGGTGGATGACTTGTTCTGCTGTTGCAACGCAATCTAGGATATTTCTTCCTTTAATGAAGCCCGATTGCGATTTGTCGATGAGGTTGTCCATAATATTCCCCAGACGTATCGCTAGGAGTTCTGAGATAATCTTCGCCGAGCAGTTAATGAGGCTGATCGGTCTAAAATCACCCACTTTCGACGCCTCTTCCCGCTTGGGAATCAGAACAACATCCGCAAAATTAAACATACCTAGTCTGAGCTTGTTGTTAAAGAAGTCATCTAGAAGAGCCATATAGTCCCCTTTAATTTCTTCCGAGAAAATTTGGAAGAACATCATTGGGAAGCCGTCTGGCCCTGGTGACTTATCTGCTCCCATATGGCTAATGGCCTTTTTAACTTCTTCCTCCGAGAATGGAGCCTCCAGACATGCCAGTGATGGCGAAGACTCGGACTGGTAGGAGTGCCAGAAGTCATTCCTGAGCGGGATCCGGAAGTCAATCTTCTTTCCTAAGAGGTCCTTGTAGTATCCTTGAAAGGCTGAGGAAATCAGGTGTTCATCTTGAACCGTCCCCGAGCTTGTTTCTAAAGATAAAATAAGATTGGACCTGTGTCTTGCACTTGCCACTCGGTGGAAGAATGCAGTATTCGCATCTCCCTCTTTGAGCCACGAAATTCTTGATCTTTGTTACCATTTAATTTCTTCCATTTTATATAGGTTGTCAATATTCTCACGGAGCTCCAGAAGTCTGTTTCTTTCTACCTGTGCCAGGTCTCTCAATTCCTCCACTCTTTCAATTTCATCAATTTCTTCCAACATAGACTCCTTTGCACGCCAAATAGACGAGAATCTAGATCGGTTCCATTTACGGAGCCGCTTTCTTAATCTGCGAATTTTTTCACACCATCTGCTAGCAGCATCAGTGCCACTCACTGGTAGCGCCCAGTTTTCCATCACCATGTGGTGAAACCCCTGAATCTCCAGCCAGGCCTTCTCGAATCGGAATTTTCTTTGTCTTTTGTCTCCCTGAGTCCCAATGTGGAGTAGGATTGGAGTATGGTCTGACGTTGGTCTAACTATCGATCTTGCCGATGCCAGGGGGAACTTAGATTCCCAGTCCAAAGATACGAGTATCCTATCTAATTTGACCATGATCGGAGAAGACTGCATGTTAGACCAAGTAAATAGTCTATCATTAATAGGGATATCTATAAGCTCAAGCTCCGTAATCACTCTATTGAACTCTACTTTGTCCCTGTCGCTGGAGCCTCTTCCCTTGTGTTCGAACGCAAATCGGGTAATATTGAAATCACCACCGACAATCCAGGCCCCCGGCCAACGTAGACGGATATCGCACAGTTCTTGCCAAAATGCTTCACGCTCAGAAGCAACGTTAGGCCCATACACCACTGTGATCGTTTGCATAAACTTATCGGCTCGGCGTTCCAGTCTAGCAGTCAGGGAGAATGTACCATTATAGACCTCTGAACACTTGAGCATGTCCGAGTTGAACCCAATGGCAATTCCCCCTGAGGCTCCCGCGAATGGACGAAAAACCCATTCCCTGATCCTGGTCCCCCCTAGTCTCTTAAGTTTGGTCCCATGAATGAGTTTAGTTTCTTGAAGCCCAACCACTTCCGCCTTGGACTTAATGATAACGTCTCCAACCATATCTCTTTTACCTTTATCCCCCAACCCCCAGACGTTCCAGAATAGTGTATTCATTTGGGAACCATATCCGAGGTGACTTCGTTTGGGGGACTCTGGCTGGTTACGCCTTGAGAGACCGTTATCCCCATGGAGTTGGATCCTAAATCCTTACGAACACAAGATTTAGCCCTATCCGTTTCCCAACCACTCAATTTGTTAAGAAGAAACGCGTTGCATTCTTTATCACATACTTCCAAACCACAGGTCGAAGCTAGTAAAAAAACATCATAATCTGACATGAAATTTAAAATATTAGCAAGAAAATTTTTTGTACCTCCATTGACGTGTTTGGCCGCTTCGACGGCCGTCGCTCTTTCCAGAAAGTCATCCAAGGACTCCGCATGAGCCCTCTTAGGAGTCCTCTGCACCCTAAACCCAACCGTCCTTTGCGAAGACCCAGAGGTAGCTGAAGGCGCCCCTTCTAGGAAGGTGGATTGGACCACCTCTGGCAACCTCTGCGTGTTGGGAATGACTCGAGATCCTCCGAATCTTCATCAGTGAGAAAAAATTCTTCATCAAGATTCAAACATTCTTCCTGATCCTCCTCACTCTCTAGAGAAGAGATGCTTGTTGAGTGCTTTGAGCTCTAATACTGGATTCCTCATTGAACCCGCTTTCTGGCGCCATAATAGGAGAATCGCCATCAGCTGTAATAGACCCCTCATTGGGCCCGTTTTGGTTGCACAATGGGCCCGTCTTTAACGAGATAGATTGATTGGACAGATCCACTTGATTATAAACGCCCTCATGACCAGTACCCACACGCACCGTGGGCCCCTTTATGGGCCCATTCGCCAAAACATGAGCATAATCCAACGACTTCTCAGCCCTAGAAACCGGTCCAAGAGAAGCCAACTCCACAGATCCATCGTTGCAATCCACACCACTTTTTATGAGAGCGGATTGGATGCCAGCTGTCACCCCACCATTGGGGAAAGCGTTGGTGACCACAGTCAGCATGTCTTTCAAGGGGCACAACGCCCCACTCTCTTCGATATCTGTGTTGGAGCCAGCTGTCACCCCCCCATTGGTCACACCATCGGTGCCCACAGAGGGCGTACACTTCGAAGGGTCTTTCGAAACACTCGACGAGTTAAGAACTGCTGGTCTATTGAGCTCCCTTACCTTTCCAATCTTCTCTGAGGTTGAAGACAACACTTCTTCCTCAACCTCTCTAGAAACTTTCCCCAAATCGCCAAGAGCCAAAGCCCACTTTTCTGAACCCACTACACCTACTGTGTGTTCGCTCTCTACTTGGTCTTCTTTGCGAGTTTGGAGCAGACCAACTTCATGGGTAGGTGGTGGGTTCTCAGTCCTGATGTTCAGCTCTGACTTCCTGGCTAGAGCCACAGTCTGCTCCATAGCTTTTTTTGAGAACCACTGCTTCTCAACCCACTCTTTGGTTGACAGCTTCCCCTCTCTTGTCTTGTACCTCGCTTCTGCTCCAACCACCCCCATATCTTGTCGCGAGGCCTGAACGCCGTTGTCTTCTTGTCTAAAAAGGTGCTTTTGACTCCTTTTGGGTTCTCTGTTGCTGTTTTGGGAGCACTGTGGAATCACCTTTTTCTGGTAGTCTTCTGACGCTAGAGGAAGAGCCGGATCTGGTAAAAGATCATCCTGGTGGTTGGATCCTTTCGAAGGGCATCGTGACCGACCATCGGCTTCCCTCCGTGATGCCGCTAGCTCTGATCCCATCGCCGCCACCTCTCGCTGAGCGTCTCTCTCCCTAGCTGCTTTGATGACTTCTCGATGGGCCCTCTCCACTTCGTGGCTCCCATCAAGAGAGATCTCCCAGGTCGGCGCAGCCACCTCCCTGTAACTACGGCCATCTCTAAGCGACGCTGGCGGCGATTGGGAAGTGATGGAGGTATGGCCATTCTTTTTATCAGCACATTTGTCTAGAATGAATCGAATTAGATAAGAATCATCGTATGAGAAAACTTTGGCGAAACTGGGCATCAATGAAATGTCTAAGCTCCTGGTTAAAATCCTTGCCGATACTAGATCCGACCGTCGCACCATTTTCTCATCGAGTTCTTCGACTGTTCCAAAGTCGCTAACCATTTCTTGCAACGCTTCACTTTTCCAAAAATGAAGGGGAACATTATGAATCCATACCCAAAACCTCTCCCCTTGCGGCTTCTCAGCACCGAAACTCGGAGTCCATGCTGTGAACTCCAATTTGAAGTGGCCGAGATCCACCGTTGTGGCACCGGTGACTTCTAACATCTTTTGTGGAGATGGGAAGGAAACAAGAAATTGGAGGGGGCATATCCGTTTGACGATCCACTCGTGGTGCGCCTTCATGGGCCATCTCTCGCTCAAAGCCCTGATGACATGCTCCTCCGATGGCCTGCCATTCGTCACCCTAGCTATAGCGCACCACTGTCTAAGCTAGGCCTCCTCTTTCTTGATTGCAGCGAGGCTATTAGCTAGCTTGATCGAAGACGGATTGTCCGGTGAACGTCCACTGTAGACACGCCTCTCTTCATCCTCCGCGGAGTTGATGACGTTTGTGCAAGTATAGGACATATGTCCCCACATCAGACACCTCAAACATCTGATTTCCTTAGTGCATTCCGTGCGAAAGTGCCCTAGCTCACCGCAGTGGAAACACGGTGATGGTTTTCGTTTGCCCTTTCTCTTTTGTTTTTTGATCTCTGTAGAATTCGGCGGAGGAGATTTGGACCCCCTTTTTCTTTTGTGCTCCACTTCTTGCCATCCCTCGTCTTCTACCCCAACCGGCGGTAGCCCATCCACTTCCCTAGCCCGCACACTTGGACCCTCTCTTTGGGCCCATGTTGCATTGGGGCTTGAGGGGGGGACGGCCGGCCACCTTGGCGGAACCAGAGGTTGATGGGAGTGGTTGATAGGGGGGGAAGCCAGTAGAGGGTGTTGGGTTTGCTTTTTAGGGTTCTTGGGTGAGGAGGTCACCATAGAGGCCGGTATACTACTCCCTGGCATTGTTGGATTGGGAGGTGAGTTGGGTCGTGCTTGTGGACGATGCATCAGATGATGATGGTACGACTGTCGGTGCCGCTGATGGTGCTGTGAAATATTAGGAAGAGATTTAGTATGTGGTCTGTAGGAGCTTGAGCTAAGAGCTAGCTCCCTGCGCCCGTGCCCTCTGACTGCCGTATGATTGTCCCTGTGTTTGTGATTGCTGTAAACCTCTGAGGTGAACTGCCTTTGGTCATGACGTCGACTCATCGGGGGGGTTCGCTTACGTCGGTAACGGTCAGTAGGGGGACCCCCTCTTTGGGCCCTCCCTCTCAAATGCATCATCTCATCGGGGCGATGATGAACCACTGCATCCCCTCCCAGCTTTGGACGTGCAACCTGTTGTGCCCGTGGGGGGGGGGGAGACGCACCTCTGAGCCCCGAACTTGGCTTCTCAGCCTCCTTAGAAATAGGTTGTGGGATAGTGTTATCTGTGTTGTTATCTAGCAGGAGCTTAGGAGCTGCATCAACCGCAGCAGGGGACAGCTCCACTGGCAGTGAAGGAGGTGGGTAGCGGACCCCCTCATTGGGCCGCACCCACTAAGTTCAAGCCACGAAAACATGGGACTCTTCGGGTAGAGAGCTGAGCCACCAAGAGAGGGAAACAAGAAAGGAAGGGGGCGGAGTAGGGAGAGACAGAGTACTGGTCGGAAAGGGGAGGTGGGGGAATGTGTTTGGAGAGGGATCGCAGAACAGAGGGGAACGGGGGTGGTGGGGGAAAGAGCTTGAACAAAAGTTAAGGCAGCAGGGGAGTACGGGCGTGGAGGGAGAGGGGGAGGAGCCGGAGGCAGGTGTGGGGGAGTTGGTGAGAGCCCATCATGATTAATTGTTGTGGGTTGCTCAAGACTTCCGAGAAGTTTTGTTGAATGATAATTATATTACAAAGTTGTGCATTAAAAATTTCACTAGGATAATTATACTAAATTTAATATGATTATTTATTAAAAATAAGAATTTAAAATGGAATAAAATAATAAGTGAAAATAAAATAATGCACAAAAGATGTGCACACGTGCACACGTGCTTTGCACACCATAATCCACAACCGGTTGCCATTGACTTGGTATTCAAGAATGAGGGTGAGTGGGTTTGTGAGTGGGGTGAGTGAGTGGGCGTGTGGGTGTGTGAGTGGGTTAGTGGGTGATTAGTTGCTAAAACAACTCCCTAATTTCCCATATAAATACCCCCACACGTTAGCCATATAGAAACACAAAACAAAACAAAAAAAAACAAAACAAAACAAAACAAAACAAAAAAAAGGGAAAATCAAGAGGTGTTTTGCTGGTTGCATTTGGGAATCCAAGGGAAGAGAGCTTAGATTTTGAGAAGGAGTGGAAGGCTTTTAGGAGTTTTATTTGCTTGGAAAAATTCTTCAAAGAGGTGGGTGTTTTTCTTGTCTTCTAATATGTTAGTAATTGTGAATGTTAGTAGATGGATAATGAAATTGGCATGTGTGTGTGAAGTATCTTTTCTAGAAATTTTATTAGTGCATGCTTAATTATAATTGTGTGGTAAATAATTGAATTAATGTGTGTATGTGTATGAGTTTTATAGATTTCTATCTAGTGGAAATTTCATAAAATAAACTTATGAGATCGACTTCTCTATATGCAATTTAGTAATGTAAATACTCCTCAAAATCTAGTTGTGAAGGGAATAATGGTTCATATAGGGTTATAAATAGAACTATGAGAAATTCATGCAAGTTAGATGACAATTTCCATAAATTTTCGAGAATAAATTGTTTTAGGTTTTATTTCGCGCAAATGTACTAATTTTGGAGAAAATTGTTCTCTGGAATTGATTAGAAATAATAATACATATTAAATACGGAATCGAATTTTTAACGAAATTTAGAAACAAAGAGTGTTGCAATAAAAGAATCGCAATAGTAATATAATCATATTAGTGGGCATGACAGCCTGGTCTTTGGTGTGTTTTGGGGGCGCTCTGTATAGTCGGTTTGCGGTTCGAGTCCCTATGTCTCCCTTTCTTTTTTGAGAAAGTATCCAAAACAGAGAGATTTATAAAATGTAAAGATATTACCTTAGAACTTTTACACCAACAGTGTAACACCCCGAATTCCAAAATACAACTAAATCCGAAGTTCCACAGAAGCTTTACACTTCTTTCGTACAATTTTACAAGGAAATAAAAATATTTCTTATATCAGAGTTACATTACACTTTTACATTGTCACAGCAGAAGCAATTTACAATAATTTACATAAAACAACATTTAAAACAATCTTGCGCAGCATGTATACTTCAATTGTGTCAAGCATCTCTATCCTGCATATAAAACTGTGGACACGTCAGTTTATTCAACTGACGAAATATTATACACAACCATCCTCTCTATGCCGGAAACAGTATAACGATTCTCAATACTTAACAAACCACAAACTTGTCACAAACAAAGCTAAAAGGGACTATCCTATTGATGTCGTGTTGTGAAGGTGCACTTAGCCCTTAATGCAATTATTTATATTATATGATACTAATGCGCACTTGTTCAGAGTCTATGCAGCCCATACTACATAGGTCCGAGGGCAAGCCCTAAATCGTTCTTCATCTTGTAGGGTTCAATCCCTCGTCATGACTTAATCTACTACTGTAACTACGGTAAGTATCCTAAATGTTTTCTGACCTACGAACTCATGTCTAGGCGCCCTGGAGGGAATCCCAACTCACTGACACATGACTCATCATGCAGGCATCCTGTGGTAATTCAGCTCCTACCATAGACATGACATCACCCGTAGTCGTCAAACACCCTACGAGCGTCGCCACCGGGACGGTACTCTGGAGCAGTATCCACGTCTTATCATGACGCATCATGGGACATCCTGTGAATACTCTCACGCCGCCAATCCAATGGCCCTCATACTCAATATTTTTCTCTTACTTTCATCACATCTTCACTATGTAACTAATCCTTAGTTTAATTGAATCATGAATAAAATTAACCCTTAGAATGTAGCACTCCCACTATACCGGTCTTATTCATTTAATTCACATGACCCAAACCTTGGTCTTCTCATTTCAAAATATCATTTTCACATTTCTTTTATTGCCGGTATAAGGCTTGGCTATACCCTAATTCTCAATTTCAACTCATAATTACAACATCGAGCCTTTCATAATCATAAGGTCTTTTCATGATTAATCACAATTCATGTTTCATAAGCATAGCATTCATGTATTCACATCTTTCCTAACTCATCACAATCAATAATTCAATTTCACGTGCAATTTATGTGTAAGAATAAATTCCAACTAGTAGTAATCAATAAATCATGTATTCCACAGTTTCATCATTCTCATTTCAAAATCTTACTACAAGCACAAATTAGAAGTCCAATTAATTACACCAATCACACTATCAAAATTTCCTCATTACTAATCTTTCATCTTTATAACTCAAAAATTTCTCATTTAATTCCTTCTTTATTTAAAAGACAATTAATTTCAAAAGAAGTCATTTCTTGCGAAAACTCCAATTTCTTAATCACACTTTATCAAAAGTCATATAAATTTTTCTTATAAAACTCTAATAATTTTTTAGTAATTAATCTGTATTTTTCCAATTTTTATTTATTTTTAAAACTCAAATAATCAAAAATAATCCAAAAAACATTTTTTTAAACTCAAATCCCCAACCGGATTCGAACCCACAACCAGTGGTGAAACAGACAGCGCACAAGACCAACGCGCCAAAGCCGCCGAACGATATAATTAAGGGTTATATTCCTTAAGTTTCGACTCTCGGCTATTTGGGTTTTTTAACAAAAAAAATAAAAACAGAGCCTCAGTATCGAACCCGAGACCTCCGCTGCTGTAGTGACCCAAGGCACTTCTGACTAGTTGGTCTAAGTGGCCAATTCGTTTTGAAAGTAATTAAACTGAGTTTTGATCTTACTCTCTGTTCATAACTATAATTCAAAATTTCTCAAAACAAAAATTGTCTCTTTCTCTCCTCTTTTTAAAACAAAAATTTCCAGAATAAAAATATATTTAATTCTACAGTAACCAGTATTTTTAAAGGTATTTTTAACTCTTTTTTTTTATGATACGGATAGAGTCAAACGACTCCAGCCAGCAAATATTAATAAATAACGATCAAATAGTTACAAGATAGGTTTTACAAGCGGTAAAACGATGCAAACTCTAAACGAGATACAAAAGCCGGGGGTACCCAAGCCATATTACCAAAACGAAACAATGGTACATAAATTAAACAATCAAACACACAGAACTGAACATGCAGCATCCTCAGACCTGGGAGCAAACTCCTCCAGCGATGTAGACGAAGACCGCACTGCAGCCCTGGGGAGTCCCAAGGGAATCTGCTCAGTCTCAGAATTCAGGCGAACACCAACACTACGGGAACATATATGGAAGGATTCGGAGCTTTGAGAACAAAGCAAGATCAATCGCAACAAACAACTGAGGCTGCACAGAGGAGTCGCTACATAGCGCAGAGACGAAATGGCCAGAGACAGAATCGCAATACAACCAAGAAACCAAACGTCACGCTATCCCAGAAGCTCACAGAAGAACAATAGAAGCATCTAAGCAAGGGAGAGAAAAGACAACACAGAGCAATATAAAACATCCATTAATGATGATACTGAATGAAGGAGCGCATGGGTCCTACTCCCATTCATTAACGACACCCTTCATTGGGCTAGCAAAATAGCAAAGATACTGGATACACTTCGGAAGATCGAAGTTAAGAAGAAAAGAAGTACAGACCAAAACATAACTAGAACAAAAGGAAAGTAAACAACCCATTAGAAATAGTCCCTGATACTCCCCAGATCAAAATTGATCCATAGAAGCTACAACATCAGCATCATCATAGCCAACAAAAAATGAGCCCTTAGAGCTGGGGCATACGCCCCACCCAAAAACTATGCGGAAGGACCGCCAGCCCCGAGCCAGAGACACCGCTCCCAAAAAACAGAAACTGAGGTGTCAATACACCCCTTAACCCTGCAAACATCACAATGCGAAAAGAAGATACATGAAAAAAAGAGGATAAAATAGACAGATAGATAAAAAAGAAACAAATCCAAAAGATGAAGCTACAGACAAAAGAAGAGCGCCTTCGACGTCCAACATAAATCCCATTGAGAGTAAAATAGAATAGCATTAAAAAGCATTTAGATTTCGAAGACACTGAAAAGCATTCTCTAGTCTACCAAAGTGAAGAGACTCTTTAGCTTCGGATTTTAAAGAAGATGACCAAAAGTTGAAAAGGAATAAGAATTCGTCAATTATAGATCGGGAGGACGAAATAGAGTGACGGAAGATCCTTTTATTTCTTTCCATCCATGTTACCCACACGATGATTTGAAACGACAAATACCACGATATGTGATAATTGATATTAGAGGGGGGTGAAGCCCAGACGCCAGCTAAGCTTGAAAGAGTGGCTGGCACTTCCCAAGCGAGCGCGGTAATTTTCCAGAGAGGACGCGAGAATTCGCAAAAAATAAATAAGTAGTCCACATTTTCTGGAACAGAGGAGCATAATGGACATAATTGGCTCCACGCTAAATTCCTCTTGTTGAGAATCTCAACCGTCAATAGCTTGTTGTTGAGGGCAAGCCAAGAAAGAATTTTTACTTTAAGTGCGGCACAGGTCTTCCAAACAAGATCGGCGAATGGTGCAATAGTGCTCCTAAAATTGAGAAAATGGTAGAAGGATTTAACAGAGAACGAGCCCGATCTTTTCCAACGCCAATAAACATCGTCCTTATCCTTCCACTCGTAATTTGAGATAGAATAAAGAAGATGGTTAAAATCAGATTCTAAGTGAGAAGGGATACTGGTCAAGAACGGGATCGACCATTGCCTAAGGGAGTTGGAAAAAATAAAGGAATCGGCTATAGAGGCCGTGGGATTGGCAGCTAGACGGAAGAGAGCCGGGTAAGTTGTAGCGAGCTTAGTGTTACCAATCCAGTGGTCAGTCCAGAATTTGGTCCTGGATCCACTGGCGCAGATGTGGGCTAAACCACATTGGAAAGCTTTAGATGCTTTCCCAACCCCCTTCCAGAAATGAGAGGCGTTACGATGACTCGAGAAAGGGAAACTCCACCACTGATTCGCGGTGAAGCACCTAGCCTTGATACTGTTGATCCAAGGTAGGTCTTCCCTTTTAAAGAATCTCCAAAGCCATTTTCCCAGAAGAGCCAGGTTCTGGTGTCTGAGATTCAATACTCCCAACCCCCCAGCTTCCTTGGAAGAACAAATAAGTTTCCAGTTGCACAGGTGCGAGCCAGGCATGTAGATGGATGATCCAGACCAGAAGAAATTGCTTCTGATCTGATCGATCCTCTTGATGAACCAAGCGGGAACGAAATAGAAAGACATCATATAAAGAGGGATAGCGGAAAGAACAGAGTTGAGTAGAATCAATCTACCTCCTCGGGAGAGTAGTTTCCCAGACCATACAGGAAGTTTGGATTCAACTTTCTCAATCATGGGGTGCCAATCCACTTTATGCAATTTGCCCTATCTAAGGGGGATACCCAAATAAGTGATGGGAAACGAAGCTATAGGGCAATTAAAGAAATTAGAAATTTCAATTTGCCTGTTAGGAGATCCCGCTAACCAGAGAACGGAAGACTTGTGAAAATTGATAGAAAGCCCTGATGCTAGTTCAAAGCAATAGAGAAGGAGTTTCAGATTCCGAAGTGATTAGGTGTTCGGTTTGGTGAAAATGATCGTGTCATCGGCATATTGAAGGTTTAACACTCCATGAAAACCATGAAAGTTGCCAAGACCATCAATGACTCGAGCCTCCCAGGCGTTGCGAAGGAGTTTACTAAATACATCAGCCACTAGAGAGAATAAGAGGGAAGAAAGCGGATCTCCTTGCCGAAGACCACATTTGATTTTAAATTTGTGACCCTCAATTCCATTGATAAGAATAGATGAGGTTCCGGCAAAAAGGCTGGAATTAATCCAGGCAATCCACTTGGGACCGAACCCTCTATTAAGAAGAATATCAAAAAGAAACTCCCAGCTAACGTTATCGTAAGCTTTTTGGAAGTCAAGCTTAATGAGGATACCTTCTGAGTTAGTTTTGTGACAGTGTGAGATAACCTCTTGGGCCGACGCTACACTATCAAGGATGAAACGATCCTTGATGAATCCTGATTGAGCGGGATCAATGAGAGGCGATATCACAGCTCCAAGTCTAGAGGAGAGAACTTTCATGATAATCTTGAACGTAGAGTTGATCAGACTAATAGGCCTAAAGTTAGCCACAGTGTTCGCTCCCATCAATTTAGGGATGAGAACAATATGAGCATAATTGATGCGGTCAAAAGAGAAAGTGCCTTGATGGAGTTCGGTGAACATGAGGAAGAGATCGTCTTTCAGCTAATTCCAGAACTTTTGGAAAAAGAAGGCGGGATATCCGTCCGGTCCTGGAGCGGCATCACTTTTTAAGGCAAAGACAGCTGCTTTAATTTCTTCCATAGAGAAAGGTGCCTCAAGAGAGAAGAGGTCATGGGCTTGTGAGCCGTAAAGATGGTTCCAATCAAGTGAAATGGCTCTAGGCTTAGATGAACCAATGAGATTTTTATAAAAAGAAAGGAAAGTTTGGTGGATTTCGTTATTGGAAGAACGTTCGATCTCGTTATCAATGATCGACGAGATACGGTTACACCGTTGCCTGTGAGAAGCAAAGTTATGGAAGAATGTAGTATTGCAATCTCCTTCCTTGAGCCATCGAAATCTGGCTCTTTGAGCCCATTTCAGATGATCTTGAAAGAGGAGGTCGAAAACTTCCCGTTTGCAAGCTCGACGTTCGTCAAAGAGGGCTGCGGATATCGGACCTTCCTCTTCCAACTTATCAATAGATACAATGGAGGTATTTTTAACTCTTTAAAACATATATTTTAGCCTTAGTTTGTATTTTATGAACACAATTTCGATATTTGAAAGCCAAGCATACTTCTACATAATTAAAGATAGTTTCCCACACAAAAATTCACTACATTAATATTCTCTTACTCCTTGATAACTATAATATTTTTAGAACGCAAAATGATCTTTCTTAATGAATAGAACTTCTATTTTATCAACTAATTTACACATGATGCATTCAATCATTTGTTTGCACATACATTCTCTTTCATATAATCTAACATTCATATGGCACATGAAAATGGAGAATTGTACTACAACAATTTACAATTATTTCTTAGTAATTTATTCTATCAATTCATCTCTAATATGCCATTTCTGCTTTAATACTTTAATTAACAAACATGGGTCCAATCTTTTACTAGTTAATTCACATAATTGCATATAAAACATACCTAGCATGCATTCTAATATTAGGAGCAATGAGAAACATTCACTTTCATTCATGATTAATAAATCTAGCAACCAAAATTACACACATCTACTAGTTTATCAATTCTCCTCTAATTAGGCAAACATGGATTTCATTTCAACTAGTTGCTCTTTGATAACAATTTAATTTCATTCCTAGCATGATTTCTACTTTAGAAGTCATGAGAAACACCCACCTCTTTGAAGAAAAGCCAATTAAAAACTCCTAGAGTCCCCTAGAATGCGAGAGAGTGCCTTCTCCTCTTAGATTGTGATGCAAAAGCCTCCTTCTCCTTGCTTCCTTGCCAAACCGAGAGCTCTTGTGTGGGGAATGATGGCCAGCCTCCAATGTGGGAACACACACACAACTCACACTCACTCTAGTATATTTCTCCTATATAATTTTCTTTCTTTCAATAGTTTCTTAGTGTAGAATACAAATAGATAGGGGGTATTTATACTAGTTCTAGGTTGGAATGGAGGGCTAGGATTCATTAGATAGTTAAAGAATGGATAGCTAGGATAGGAGGGGAAGTCGTAGCAACCACCCACACTCACATAACTACCTATGCACACACACACTGTCACGCCCCGCTTCCCAAAAATACGGAATACGAGTGCGTAACAAAAGCCCAGCGAATGATTTTCATCATCCATAAGCTGTTCAAGAATTCTTTACAACACATCACAGAGTTTAACAGAGTCGGAAGCAAAAGTGGAACCAACATGCAATATTGAATCAAATTCACCAACATAAATTACTTGAAATTAAACACCATGTTCTCAAATAATACAGAGTTTGGAAAACAAATAAACATCTTGGGTCACATCGCCCAAGTACTAATAATAACCAAGTCTCAAAACCAGAATAATACAAGTCTCACAAATACAATATTGTTCTAGCATGAAACAGAAATAATAGTAATAATCCAAAAGCAACTACTACTGCAAGTTTCCAGCATCATCGTGAACCTGCATCATCGAGAACCTGTTCACCAAAATCTGCAATTCATAGAATGCAGGAAAGGGAAAAGAGAAAACACAAGTACCCGTCAATGGCAAGTCCGGGTCACAAAATAGAGTAGGATACAAGCACATGGAATGGGATAACTAACTAGCACATGGTATAGGTATAAAGTCAACCTAGAAAAACTAGCAAGGTAAAAGTGTCAAAGGTCATGACATAAATCATGTATCCTATAAACATGCATCAAGTGTCAAGTGTCGTGTAAACTTGTATCAGGTATCATGTTTCATGTAGTTCATGTCTCATACATCATGTCTCATGTATCATGTAGTTAAGTATCTAGCAAGCAGGTATCATGTCATGTATCATGTTCTTGTATTATGTTCAAGTCTTGTGTGGTTACTATCTAGGTAGCACGACATGCAACCCATCCTACATGGTTGCTACAACACAGCAGTTTCGCTTTAGATTTTATAGGGGACCATGCAGGGCAGTATACTCAGGTACAAGCTCTCAGTATCATGTAAACAAGCTCCAACCCCAAACACACCAAATATCATGTAAACAAGATCCAACCCCAAACACACCAAATATCATGTAAACAAGCTCCAAAGCAAACCAGGTTCTTCCAAGTACACATTTCTGCACTATCCACTACTAGATCAGTCCCATATATCCCGACTTGATTACTTTTAGTTATTAATCTCCAACATGCATGTATACGTGTAAACTAGTGTCAAATAAGCATGGTGGGATCAGGTATAGGTTCAGGTTAACAAATCAACGTGCATGGTTAATGAAGGTTCACATATGCGAGCAAAATATACTAGGTTCATAATCAGGACAGCAAGACTAGTCAGCACTAAAACAGTGATTCACAGAGAAAAAGGCATGCAAACCATGATCCATCGAAGGATCTGGAATCTAGACATCCACATGCTTCTAACGGGTATTGATATGGCTAAAAATGGGGTTAAATCGGAACTGTCCAGATTGGGAACGAATCTTGAAGCTCAGGGGTAAAATGGTAATTTTGCATATAGATGGACCCTAAGCGGGCACTGGATCTTCCCTTCATAGATCCAATAACCCGCAAAACGGATCTACTCCAGCTGGGTACGAGTCCCGACCCAAGACAAACCCAGACCAGTAAGAGGAGATCAGGGTCACAGATTTGACTAAATCAACGGGCCTGATTCGCAGTTATCCTCTCACCGGGAATCAGGGATCAGTTTCCTAAACTAATTATGAGGATTTTACTCCTAACGGTTTCACAGGAAATCAGGTCCCTAATCAGACTCCCATGGTGACTATAAATACCTCCTACCTACCACTGTGATCAGGTAATCACTCTTTTTCCAACTTAAGCTCTTTCTTAATCATCACTGGTTACTGACAAGAGCATCGGAGGGTGCGTCGCCGGAATCAACCCCGGTGTATCGCACTTTCTTGCAGGTGAGCGGCAGGAATTAGCAAGATTGGATCCGCTATTCAGGTTTTTCCATGAACTCACAAATCTCATCTGTTTACCCCCACACCAGAATCAGCGGTAATAGATTGGCACCGTCTGTGGGAAACCATACGAATAGCAGCCTCTCCTCTTCCAGTCGACTAGCTCTTCTCCAGCCATGCCTCCCAGAAAGTTCAGGTCCAGGGGGGTCCAACCGTGGACCCAACCCCACTGATCAACAAGAGGAAGTCCCCGTACCTCCTGCTCCGTAGCCCGAACAACATCCTCCCCCGGTCCAAGACCATTTCCAACAGGGCCAGCCCCCTCTTCTAAATCAACAACCCTCTCATGGTCCCGCTGGTCAGAACCAGCAGAGGCAGAAGCAACCTCTCCACCCAGACCATGTGTCAGTACACAATGCCTCCTCGGATTCTATGGCCTCCCATAATCCCCGAGTTTCCGACCTCCGCAACACCGTTTTAAATCGGCAGAAGAATGAGGACCTTCGCAACCGCCTAGATGAGAAGTGGGCCCGAGAGGGAGTCTCCCGCCAACATCATGGTGAGCGATCTCCTCATCGTCGAGATGGCAGGAGGTCTTCGGACCGAAGAGGACGGGGGGAATCTCCCGAGCATCATAGAAGGAGGCCACATTCCCCTGCTGGTCGGCATCATCCGAGGAACGATGAGGCACCCATCACTCGTGCTGAGTTCCAACAATTCCAGGCAATGGTGTTGCAAGCCCTTAACCTTCGCCACAACAACAATAATGCCCAAAGGGTTCCAACACCCCCACGGGTCCCAAGTCCTCGCCACCGATCCATAAGTCCTCCCCTGGCTCTTAGTCACCAGCAACACCCTCATAGTCCTCGCCGATCCCAGGACTATCGATGCAGTAGTCCCCGCTCCCCTTCCTACGAAGACGAGTCCAGGGGGTCATTTGACTACCACCAGAGGGATGATGCCCTCTACCGTCGTCTCCACGAGATGGAGAGGCGCATCGGTCGAATGGACAAGGAGGAGGAGTCGAGAGGAAGGACCGTCCGCCCCAGCAGACCCCCCTTCTCTCGGACTATCATGGAGGCTCCCATCCCGAGGGGTTTCAAGCCTCCGCAGTTTGAAACGTACTCAGGGGAGTCGGACCCTGTTGATCATGTCGAGAGCTTCAAGACCTTGATGCTAATCCACCAAGCTTCCGATGCCATGCTTTGCAAAACCTTCCCCGTCACTCTCAAGGGTTCGGCACGAGAATGGTACTCCCGGCTCACCCCCTCTTCCATCTTCTCTTTTGAGCAGTTCGAAATGCTCTTCATAACTCACTTTGTGAGCAACAGACGAACGGAGAAGACCAACCTCTCTCTACTCCACCTCCGACAGGAGAGGGGAGATAAGTTGAGGGACTATGTGATGAGATTTACTGCGGAGGTCAGATCCATTGCCTCCCTCGACCAGTCTGTGGCGACCGTCGCATTCCAGTCCAACGTCCTCAACTCTAACCTTCGGTCGTCCCTCGCCAAAAAGCCCCCGCACAACTTCGCTGACCTTCTCCTTAGATGCGAGAAGTATATTCGGCCTGAGGAAGCCGAGTGCTTCCCGGGCTTCGGGTCGAAGAGAAAGACAACGGAAGAGGAAGGGGCCAAGAAGCTACAGAAGGATAATAGCGGTCAGCGCCGTCCTCCTCCCAGGTTCGAGAAATTTACTCCTCTCACTACCAACGTCTCCATCATCTTAATGGAAGTCGAGAAGGAGGGAGTTATACCTCCCGCTCCGAGGATGAACACCCCGGCCAAGAGGAGGAACAAGGAGAAGTGGTGTCGTTACCACCGGGATCATGGCCACGACACCAACGATTGTCGGGCGCTGAAGAACGAAATAGAGGCCCTCATCCAGAGGGGGCAGTTGGCTATGTTTGTGAAGGCAAATGATCGGGGAGATCGCACCACTCCTCCGCCTTGGGGGGCTAACAAGCGCTCCGAGCGACGAGATGAAACCCCCGAGTTCGAGGAGGAACGTGTTCTGCACCTTATCCACGGGGGTCCAATGGGGGGCTCTTCCAACTCCTCTCGGAAGGCCTTCGTTCGAGAGGTCAACTCAGTTCACGGCGCCCCTCCCCCCAAAGGCCTCGGCGTCCCAGTAACTTTCTCTGATGAAGACCTTGAAGGGGTCTGGACTCCCCACTGCGACGCACTTGTTATCGACCTTCGCATGGCGAACTTCAAAGTGCAGAGGATCCTGGTAGACAACGGGAGCTCTGTGAACATCCTCTTCCTCTCGGCCTTCCGAAGGCTACAACTATCCCGGGATCTCCTCAAACCGGCCGGTTACACGCTCCACAGGTTCACGGGGGTACCAGTAACTGTCGAAGGGGTTATCACCCTGGACGTAACTACTGGGAAGACCCCTACCACCCGGACAGAGGCGATGGACTTTATGGTCGTCGACGTCCCGGCCGCATACAATGTCATCTTGGGCCGACCTGGCCTAGCTGCCCTGGAAGCCGTTCCTTCGGCGTACCACCTCAAGATAAAGTTCCCCACCCGGGCGGGAGTGGGAGAAGTCAGGGGCAGCCAAGAGACGGCTCGGAAGTGCTATATGACTTCCACTGGGGGTCCGGTGCTCTCCCTCGAGACTTTAGTGATCCCCGAGCCGAACGTCCGACCCACGTCCGAGCCGGCAGACGAATTGGAAGAAGTGCTCTTCTCGGACGAGGACCCGAGTCGAAAGTTCCTCATCAGCAAGTCCCTGCCGACTGCCCTATGTTCCGACTTGGTGCAGTGCATCCGGGAGAACCGCGACCTATTTGATTGGTCCGCCGCAGATATGCCCGGGATTTCCGAGGAGCTTCTAGTGCACCGCCTCAGCGTCGAACCGGGGTGCAGACCGGTTCAGCAGAAGAGGCGTAAATTCGCTCCTGAGCGACAACAAGCCATCAAGGAGGAGGTGGACAAGCTCCTAAAAGCTCGGTTCATACAGGAGGTGAACTACCCCGAGTGGCTCTCCAACGTCGTCATGGTTAAGAAGTCAAATGGTTCCTGGAGGATATGCATCGACTTCACAGACCTGAATAAGGCGTGTCCGAAGGATCCGTTCCCTCTCCCGAATATCGACACCCTCATCGATGCCACCTCGGGCCATGAGCTCCTCAGCTTCATGGACGCCTTCTCCGGCTACAACCAGATCCGAATGTTCCCCCTGGACATTCCGAAGACTTCCTTCATTACCGACCAAGGCCTCTACTATTATAGAGTTATGCCGTTCGGATTGAAGAACGCTGGAGCCACCTACCAGCGCCTTGTCAACAAAGTCTTCCAAAGCCAGATAGGCCGCAACATGGAAGTATACGTCGACGACATGCTCGTGAAGAGCGTCCGAGGTACCGACCACGTGGCCGACCTACAGGAGGCATTCGGCGTACTGAGAAGGCACAACATGAGGCTTAATCCGAACAAGTGTGTGTTCGGGGTCTCTGCAGGAAAGTTCCTCGGCTTCATGGTCAGCCAGCGAGGGATCGAAGCAAATTCTGAAAAAATTAAGGCCATACTGGACACGGCCCTACCCCGGAACGTCAAGGAAGTGCAGAGGCTTACGGGTCGCCTCGCCGCTATTGGGCGATTCCTTTCGAAGTCTGGGGAAAATTGCCTCCCCTTCTTCAAGGCTCTCAGGGGGGCCAAGGATTTCGAGTGGGGCGAACTACAACAGGAGTCGTTCAAACAGCTGAAAGCCTACTTGGTCAATCCTCCCCTGCTCAGCAAGCCCGTTCCAGGGGAAACCCTCTTCATCTACTTAGCTGCTTCTGAGCAGACCTTAAGTGTCGTCTTGGTGAGGGAAGAGGACCGGGCTCAGAGGCCCATTTACTATGTGAGCAAGGTGCTTCGGGACGCAGAGCTCCGCTACCCGAAGGTAGAAAAGATGGCCTACGCCCTGGTTATGGCAGCAAGGAAGCTTTGCCCATACTTTCAGTCTCACTCGGTTGTGGTCCTCACCGACCAACCGCTGAAGCAGGTCCTCCACAAGCTGGAGACCTCAGGCCGGCTTATGAAATGGTCCATCGAGCTGAGTCAACACGACATTTCCTACCAGCCTCGGACTGCGATCAAAGCTTAAGCCCTCGCGGACTTCATCGTCGAGACCACCATTCCCGAGGTCAGCCATGTCCCGAACGGACCCCTTATTTGGACGGTTTTTGTGGATGGTTCCTCTTGCAACGAGGGAAGCGACGCCGGTATCATCCTGACGGGTCCAGATGACTTCGTCCTCCAGTATGCCCTCCGCATGAATTTCAAGGCCTCAAACAACGAAGCAGAGTATGAGGCACTAATCGCGGGCCTCGGACTTGCCCAAAGTGCCGGGGCGCTGCGCCTCCGAATCCATAGTGACTCTCAGCTGGTTGTGAACTAAGTCTTGGGCGATTATGAGGCACAAGACGAACGGATGGTGAAGTACCTTGCTAAAGTCTGAACCCTCATGGCCCGGTTTAAAGAGGCACTCATCCAACGAGTCCCTCGAGAAGAGAATTCACAAGCCGACACCCTCTCCAAGTTGGCCTCGTCCTCCCTCCAGGGTCTCGAGCAGACCATCTTGATCGAGGTCCTCTTGAAACCGAGCATAGAAGACGAGACCCTCGACTCAGTGGAGTCATTGCCGGTCCTACTGCAAGATAATTGGATGAAGCCATTAGTGAAATTCTTAAGGGACTGACTCCTCCCCGAGGACCCCAAGGAAGCACGCCGAGTAAGAACCAGGGCCGAGCGGTACGTCCTGATCGAAGGGATCTTGTACAAGCGCTCCTTCTCGCAGATTGACGGCCGACCGTACCTGAGGTGCCTTTCCCCGGAACAGGCCGACTATGCCTTACAGGAGCTCCACGAAGGCATCGGCGGGGCACATTCAGGGTCCAGGTCTTTGGCTCGAAAAGCTCTGAATTACGGATACTTCTGGCCGACTCTCCTCCAAGATGCCGAGCGACACGTTCGGCAATGTGGCTCTTGTCAGAGACATTCCAACATTCGTCGCCTCCCCCAGGCCAACCTCGCCTCCCTATCAAGTCCTATCCCCTTCGCAATGTGGGGGATGGATTTACTAGGGCCATTCCCTCCAGCTCCGGGCCAGTTCAAGTTCTTGGTCGTAGCCATCGACTACTTCTCGAAGTGGATTGAGGCCGAGCCCCTTGCCACTATCACCGAGAACAAGGTGCTTCAATTCTTCTGGAAGAGCGTCATCTGCCGATTCGACATCCCCCGTGTCCTCGTAACAGACAACGGAACTCAGTTTACTGGGGCCGCGTTCCGAGCTCTATGTGAAGATCTTGCCATCCAACAGCGCTTCTCCTCCGTCTCCCACCCACAGTGGAATGGCCAGGCGGAGAACGCTAACCGGCAGATCCTCTCTGGTATCAAGAAGAGATTGGACAAATGTTCCAAAGGTTTATGGGTCGACCAACTCCCCAACGTGCTGTGGAACTACTGCACCAACAAATGGACCCCCACAGGAGAGTCCCCGTTCAACCTCACCTATGGGTCCGAGGCAGTGATACCCCTCGAAGTCGAAATACCTTCTCCTTGCCTCGCAGCCTACAACGAGGAACAGAACGCCAGAAACCTCTGGGCGAACCTAGACCTGGTGGACGAACTGAGAGAAAGGGCATCGATCCGCCAACAGAACTACCGGAGGAGGATCGAATTGGCGTACAACAAGAGAGTCCGACCCACCGATCTCAAGGAAGGGGACATAGTCCTCAGAAAACTAGCCATCTCCTTCCCCAGTTAGAAGAGCAAACTAGCCCCGAATTGGGAAGGACCTTACAAGATCACAAGGGTAGTTCGGCCCGGAGCTTATCGTCTGGAAGACCTCGAGGGCAGGGAGATTCCGAGGACCTGGAATGCCGACCACCTTTTAAAATACCAAGAAAGCGCCCGGCGCCTCTCTGAGTATCACAGGGTGTCAAACCATTCCTCTCCTCTAACTTGTAATTCCTTTCTTAAGTTGTCATATGTAAAAATGGCTCGCCGTCAATTATCAATAAGAATGCTTTTTCGTATTTATAAAGTTGCTTGTGTCACTCCGCCTTTATTCTTTAATTCAATCAATGATTCGGAGTCCAATACCCGGCTCGACTCTACTTCGTAAGCTCGCTCTTAAGCGAGCCAGAAGTAGTTTGCCGCTCGGAATTGCTCCCACAATCGTTGAACTCTAACGATGGTTCCGGAGTCCAACACTTGGTTCGATTCTACTCCGCAAGCTTGCTCCTCAGCGGGCTAGGAGTGGGTCGCCATTCGGAATTGCTCCCACGACCGTTGAACTCTAACGATGGTTCCGGAGTCCAACACTTGGTACGATTCTACTCCGCAAGCTCGCTTCTCAGCGGGCTAGGAGTGGGTCGCCATTCGGAATTGCTCCCACGACCGTTGAACTCTAACGATGGTTCTGGAGTCCAACACTTGGTTCGATTCTACTCCGCAAGCTCGCTTCTCAGCGGGCTAGGAGTGGGTCGCCATTCGGAATTGCTCCCACGACCGTTGAACTCTAACGATGGTTCCGGAGTCCAACACTTGGTTCGATTCTACTCCACAAGCTCGCTTCTCAGCGGGCTAGGAGTGGGTCACCATTCGGAATTGCTCCCACGACCGTTGAACTCTAACGATGGTTCCGGAGTCCAACACTTGGTTCGATTCTGTTCCGCAAGCTCGCTTCTAAGCGGGCTAGGAGTGGGTCGCCATTCAGAATTGCTCCCACGACCGTTAAACTCTCACGATGATCGGCGAACCCACCATGGGGTAAGGCTCGACTCATCTCGCAACTTCGCACGAAGAGGAGACTGAAGCGCTGCTCGGCACCTCCGGCCAAACGCTCTTGTCGCCGAACCGTGAACGGACGAGAGGTAGGCTCGGAGCACGCCACATCGCTCGAACAGCTGAGCTCATAGACCTCCGGTTGACTAACCGAGTAAGTGCCCATCCGAGCCCAAAAACGGAGAAAAATCACTTTTCCCTCAACATTCGTGTAAGATCTCGATCAGACGGCCCAGATCTTGCCAGCATCGCTCAACGAAAAGATAGCATTTTCTTGGGAACTGAGCTGCCTCGAGATTCGTGCCATCATCCAACGGCCCAGATCTTGCCAGCGTCGCTAGACGACAAAATAACGTTTTCTTAGAAACTGAGCCGTCTCAAGATTCGTGCCAAAGTCCAACGGCTCGGATCGCCCTACGGCACCGAACTGCGAACGAGAGAGGGGCCGACTCAGGGACCTCGGCACGATGAACACAGTAACAAATGAAATGACTACACGAGACTACAAAGGGCGTGCTAGTTCAAGAAAGAAATGTTATTAATAATTGGGACACAGTACAAAGCGACTCTTCCATACAACAAGGTTACAAGGCCTTAAAAAACAAAAGTTACAATGCCGACCCACTACACTTGGTTTTTAAAAGAAAAATCATCAACGTCCCGTTCGGTCGTCAGTTTAGCAACCTCGGCCGCCAGTTCCTCTTCCTCCGTCCGAAGCTCCGCCTCTACAGTCTGCAAGTGACGGATCTCGGAGAGCAGATCGTCCCTTTCGGCTATTATTTTCGACAAATTGTGCCGAACGCACTGGATCCGAAGGGCGTTGCTAAAGGCGGTCGGCAAATCTTCGTCCTCTCCTGTAGGGGTCATCTCGGCGATCCTGCTCTCCATACACCAGATCTCGACGTCTCGCTGACCTAAGATGATCTGAAGGTGGCCCCGCTCGCTTTCGGCTCGGTGCAATCCCAGCTCGACTTCATAGAGCCGCTCTCGGCACCTCGCTGAGCGCAACCTCGTCTCCCCCGAGCCAGCCTCGTTTCGAGCGTGGTCATCTGAGCGATTGGGGTCGGCGTCTTGAGCTACCACCACGAGCTGAAAAGAGGAAGAGACGAACAACAAAATTTCAAACATTGCCGAAGTCCAACACCTCAAGAATTTTCAAAACAAACTTTCAGACTTTTATTCAAATAAAGTAACTCTACATACAACAAGACCGATGCTACAACAGAGTTTTACAATAGCTTAAAGGAACATAAGACAACTTGTTTAGTGCCTCTTCGGAAGGGGTACGCTTCGGTTCAAGGAAACGCGGGGGCGGCGACGCCTAACCTCCGAGCTCGATTCCAAACCAGCGAAGAGAGATCCCCCTTCGCCGCTAACTCCAACTGTGGCGCCGACCGAGGCACCGCTAGACGAGACAACTACACTACTCTGAGCATCAGCAGGACTCCGCCTCGCCGTAGGCAAACGAGTCATAAGTTCGTAGAAGGTAATCCCTCTCTCGCTCTCTTTGTGAGTACACGACGTACTACGAACGTTGGCCCTCTCAGGCAGAAGCTTGAGCAACGCGACCTCTTCCTCCAACTCGATAATCCTATCTCTCAGTGCATCATCCTTTGCCGACATCTTCAAACGAGGGGGTCTTGACGAGCCCGAGACATTGGCGCTATCGGTCGCGAGTCGTCGATAATGGGTGACCTCGATCCCCCTGTCTATCGTAATCCTCCTAAGCTTGTCGACCTCGGCCAACAACTTTTGGCACTCGGATGACACCTTCTCCAACTCGGAAGCTAGCTTCTCTTCTTCCGCCGAGTGTTCTTTCTCCGTTAGCTCCAAGTGACAGATCTCGGCCAAGAGCTCGTTATTCTTTTGCTCGACGACGGAAAGCTCCCTACGAAGCCGCTCAGTCTCACCTTCGGGACAAGGAGCTTGGGGTTGCTTCCGCAGTTGCTTCAACTCGCGACAATACCCCCTCGCAGCTACCTTTATCTCCTCCAGCTTCAAGAACATATAAAACCGCCTCTCTCGGCTATGGGAAAGCTCTCGCTTCGTTTTGGTCAGCTCCTTACGAAGGTACGAAACCTCCCTGATCGGACCAAACTTCACCTGAAAGTCAGAGATAAATCCGACGCCCAACACTTGGAGAAATTAAACGACTAATCAAACACAAAATCCGGAGACTAACACTTGGTGAATTTTTGGCCAAACAAAAAGCGTTTTCATTCAAAACTCAAAAAGCGTTACAAAAGCGGTGGCCAGTCCGCGGTCAGGCCTTACAAAAAAAAAGAGACCAAAGACGCAACCAAGTCAGGGGTCGACCTTTTTGTCGCTCGGATCTGTCGACCCCTCGGCCTTATCCTCGCCCTCGACCTCGTCCTCGTCCTCGCCCTCGCACTCCTCCTCGGAGTCCTCCTCCCCCTCACCCTCGGCCTTCGTCTCGGCCGTGCCTTCGACACCGTCGGCCTGTCCCTCGGGGTCGAGCATTGCTGGGGGAAGCTCCTCCTCCCCCTCCATGGGTTCATAGAAGTGGTAGGAAGATGTGTCGAACCCCAGGTTCCGAGCGGCGATATGAAGCAGGGCTCGGCCATACGCGTCCTCCATGTTCTTGAACATGTGCTGCTCGGCCTCGTCCTGGATAGCCCTCTTTGCCTTTGCCACCTTCGACCGGTGCTTGGCCATGATCTTCTCGGTCTTCTTCCGAGCTTTCTCTGCCTCCGACCGAACCTTGGCCAGCTCCTCCTTCAGCTCGGCATTCTCCTTCTCCGAGGCCTCGAGCTTGGCTGCCTCGTCCTTCGACCGCTGAACGGCATCGGCCAGCTACGCCTCCAACCCTGCCACTTCGGCTCCGCATTTTGCCGAGAGGAGTTGCTCAGCATCGAGCAGCTTCACTGCTTTAGCGCGCTCCAACCTCTCCCGGTCGTACTGTGCCGTCAGCTCTTGTTCTTTGCTCACGAACTCTTCGAGCAAGAAGTTGAAGTGGCAGAGGGTCTGAAAAGAGAACAAACCGTTAAGGTCTGGACCTAGAGACTTAGAAAATTTCTGAAAAAATGCTTCAAGAAGAAAGTGTTCGGTCCACCTACCGACATCGTGTTTCGAGCAATCTGCATTGTGGCGTCCCCGACCTCCCTGGACTTAAGGGCCGCTCGGTCCTTTGGGGTTGGCAGGTGCTTCACCGCCTGCATACAAATGTTGCCGTCGCCCAAAAAACCATCGACCTTCATCACTTGCCAGTCGAAGACGAAGATCTGTTTGTGCCCCTCGGTCAGAATCTTCTCCGCTTCGGCAGTGAGGGGCGGAACTTGGAGGGATAAAACCTTGCTCACATTAAACGCTCCGCTCGACGAGCCGGGACCATCTGCCTTCGCCACTGGAATCGGCGCATCCGAGACAGGAGGATCGGAGGCAGCGACCTTCTCCTGCTCAGGATCGGCATCCGGAACAACGACCCCCTGCAGGTCGGCGGTCTTTGGGACTGAAGGTATCTTCGGCGCTCGGCCGCCCTGAGGCCCTGTCGACGGTCTCTTATTTCTCATCTCCTGCTCCCTAGCCACCTTGGCCTTCGCCATCAACGCCCTATAGTCCATCTTAGAAGACTCTGCACAAACCGAATGAAAAAACTTAGAAAAAAATTCATGAACTTCAAGCAGATAGTAAAAATACCAGAAGCGTACTGGGGTCGATCGGACTGAGATCCCCTCGGAACAAAGCCTCCTCGGTGATATCTTTCCAACTTAGCGTCGGCAGACCGAGGAGTTTCTTGACGACTTCTGTCTCCTCGTCACTCAGCACTGGCTCCTTCTTCGCTCGCTTGGGCAGGCCTTCCATCGACCAAGCTATCGGAATTGCCCAGGGTGCAGGAGCTCGGACAATGAAATACTTCTCCTTCCAATGCTTGATCGAGTCCGGGTTCTCGATCAACTTCACGCCTGTCCGCGGCGAAAGCTAGAACCTCTGCTCGTTCCTGTTCGGCTGGCAAGGGCGGTAGAGGCTCCGAAGGAAAAACATGCTTGGCTCGGCACCGATCTTTTGACACTGAAGAACAAACGCCAAGACGTGCCTCCAAGTGTTCGGCATCAACTGGGCAGGGCACAAACCGTACCAATTAAGAACCTCGACGATGAATGGATGAAGCGGAAAACGAAGCCCGGGGGCCAAGGAGTTGACGGGAAAAATGCACGCGTCAGCCGAAGACGACGTGCAGGCTCGGAATCCCGGTCCAGGGAGAAGTATCCCGTACTCGGCAGGGATCTGGAATCCGGTCCGGATCCGATGCAGATCAGCCTCCGTAAGAGACGAAATGATCTGGTCCACCTCGGACACCTCTCTCGGCTCGTTCTCCTCTACCGACTTGGCAGTGCCCTGGGTCAGCTTCTCCAGCATCTCTTCGGAGTAGCTCCGAACACCCCCCACGCTCGACAGAACGATAGGCTGCCGACCGAACTCCCCTGCCGTGTTCGGCTGCTCAATGATCGTGACCACTCCTTTACCCTTCTGGGACTTCGCCACAACCTCCTGGGGTGGCTCGGCGACCTCACCACTCTTGCTCGGCCGAACAACGGTCTGCTCGGTCGGCTCTACCACCTCCTTTCCTTTACCCGCTCGGCTAACGACTTGGTCCGAGGCGGGGGTCTCATCCGAAGAAGTAATCTTAACCATTTTTTTTCTAAAGAGAAAGGAGAGAGACTGACCTTGAAGTGACTGTTACGGTCGGAAAAGTTTGCCGGAGCAAAGAAACGCCTTGCCGCGACAGCTAGCAGCACCACCCAGGAGCTAAAAACTTCGATGGTGAAAAGTAAAAACTTGAAAGAGAAAGTAAAAGTGAATAATGAAGTTTGGGGTGAGGGAGTGAAGATTTATAGTAAAAGAAAAAGTCTCTTGGGCTTACTAACGTAAGGGCGCGACTCTTGGCCTGCTATTGAAACGTTATGAAAGCCCAAAACGACTTTGTGACCGAGCAGCAACTGTTGGCGAAAAGACAAAACGTTTCGATACAAGTCAAGTAGCTCGGCACACACGGGATCAAAATCCGAGCGACGTGCGATCCGACCCCAACATCAAAGGGCCCGGTCGGCTAACCGAGCAAGTGCCCATCCGAGCCCCAAAACGGAGAAAATTCACTTTCTCCTCAACATTCGTGTAAGATCTCGATCTGACGGCCCAGATCTTGCCAGCGTCGTTAAATGACAAGATAACGTTTTCTTGGGAACTGGGCCCGTCTCGATATTCGCACCACCATCCAACGGGTCAGATCGCGCTGTGTCGCCCGGATGAAGCACTTCGGACTCGGACACCCCGCATCTGTCCCAGGAAGCGAGAGAAAATTTGGATTAAAAGTTTTAAGGCACCGCCCTCGGCGAGCCCCCCCCGGGCCCCAGGACTCGGTCGATTCCCCTCTCACCCGTGAGCAACTCGAGGATTTCGACCTCGGAAGCCGAAACCACGAATCGTTCAAGGGTTGGAGAAAAACCACCATCGCGTGGGGCCCGGTCAGAAAGCAGATCGGCACACCTCCCATCTCTAGCTCCTTCGGGCTGACAACCATCAGAAGCCGTCAGCCCGAAAGGAAGACAGAGATCGGAGGAGACCCATCCTACCGAAGCAACTTGTCCCCCAGGTCCGGACTTCGGTCGTCACCTCTTCTGCCCTGATCTCCCCTGACCCTGACACCCACATCGGGACCATCAGAATCAGGAGAAGATCATGGCGGAACAATGACCACCCTTCCTTCCGAAGCAACTTGTCCCCCGGGTCCGGACTGCGGTCGTCACCTCTTCTGCCCTGATCTCCCCTGACCCAGACACCCACACCGGGGCTGTCAGAATCAGGAGAAGACCATGGCGGAAGAATGACCACCCATCCTTCCGAAGCATCTTGTCCCCCGGGTCCGGACTCCGGTCGTCAACACTTCTGCCCTGATCCCCCCTGACCCTGACATCCGCACTGGGGCCGTCAGAATCAGGAGAAGATCACGGCGGAAGAGTGACCACCCCTCCGACGCTCTCAGGGTTAAAATTTTTTCAAAAAACAGGCATCCACCCAAGGCAGACACCTCCGATGGCTAAAAATCAACATTGCTGTGACTAAAACTACAAGGGGAGTGGGGTATTTATAACCTCCCCCCAAGGACCAGCCATTATGACCCTCGGGAGGCCAACCGATGGGAGCCCAGCAGTCACGCCTAGGGAGCTGAAATGCCACGCATTAATTAGAGGGCACCACTCTTAATGACCCCGGGAAGGTGGAATGCCGCACAAATCCTGGGGCGCCGTTAATGCCCTTTGGGAACTGAACCGTCTCGAGATTCGTTCCGTCACCCAATGGGCCAGATCGTGCCACCACGCTCGGACTGCCGAACCCTTAGACCTCCAGTCGGCTAACCGAGCAAGTGCCCATCCGAGCCCCAAAACAGAGAAAATTCACTTTCTCCTCAACATTCGCGTAAAATCTCGATCAGACGGCTCAGATCTTGCCAGCGTCGCTAAACGAAAAGATAGTGTTTTCTTGGAACTGGGCCCGTCTTGAGATTCGTGCCATCATCCAATGGCTCAGATCGCGCCACGTCGCTCGAACAGCCGAACCCTTAGACCTCCGGTCGGCTAACCGAGCAAGTGCCCATCCGAGCCCCAAAATGGAGAAAATTCACTTTCTCCTCAACGTTCGTGTAAGATCTCGATCAGACGGCCCAGATCTTGCCAACGCTGCTAAACGACAAGATAGCATTTTCTTGGGAACTGGTCCCGTCTCGAGATTCGTGCCATCATCCAACGGCTCAGATTGCGCCACGCCGTTCGGACAGCCGAACCCTTAGACCTCTGGTTGGCTAACCGAGCAAGTGCCCATCCGAGCTCCAAAACAGAGAAAAAAACCGCCGAGCGACCACGACCGTTGGATTTTCTAGAAATTCGCGCTTCTGATGATGGATGACCCAGATCCCGCCATGTGCACTAGACGACAAGATAGCATTTTCTTGGGAACGGAGCCCGTCTCAAGATTCGCGCCACCATCCAATGGCTCAGATTGCACCACGTCGCTCGGACAGCCGAACCCTTACACCTCCGGTCGGCCACCCGAGCAAGTGCCCATCTGAGCTCCAAAACAGAGAAAAAAAGTCGCCGAGCGACCACGACCGTTGGATCTTCCAGAAATTTGCGCTTCTGATGATGGACAGTCCAGATCGTGCCACGTGCGCTAGACGACAAGATAGCGTTGTCTTGGAAACGGAGCCCGTCTCAAGATTCGTGCCACCATCTAATGGCTCAGATTGCGCCACGTCGCTCGGACAGCCGAACCCTTATACCCCCGGTCGACTAACCGAGCAAGTGCCCATCCGAGCTCCAAAAGTGAGAAAATGGCTGCCGAGCGACTACAACCGCCAGATCTTTCAGATATTCGCGCTCGCGCGAGATCAAGGGCCCAGATCAAGCCACGCCATAAATAGGTATTAAAAATTAGTTTTTATTTATTTAATCGTTTTATTTATTTAAAAATTGCGAAAAAATTGCTAAAAATTCGGAAAAAATTAACTAAAAATTCTAGAAAATAATTATAAATTCAGGAGAATATTTTTGAGCCCCTGAACGAACAATTATTGCCTAGAATGTATTGTTAAGGCCCCCGAACGACTGGTTAACACATCGCAAAATTAAATAAATAATTCGAAAAAATAGATAAAAACCGTCGAATATTCAACAAGGCTTCGGAACAGCTTACAGTTTCAAAAATCACCTCACTACCCCCTTCGAGATTCAAAACCCTCCATTCAGACTCCAATACAACTCCACTAACCACTGAACCAGTTAAACTACTCCTCAAAGGCTGATCACACTCAGTCGTTAGGAGTGGGAGGCTCGTGATATGGCTAAAAATGGGGTCAAATCGGAACCGTCCAGATTGGGAACGAATCTTGAAGCTCAGGGGTAAAACGGTCGCATATAGATGGACCCTAAGCGGGCACTGGATCTCCCTTCACAGATCGAATAACCCGCGAAACGGATCCACTCCAGCTGGGTACGGGTCCCGACCCAAGACAAACCCAGACCAGCAAGAGGAGATCAGGGTCACTGATTTGACTAAATCAACGGGCTTGATTCGCAGTTATCCTCTCACCGGAAATCAGGGATCAGTTTCCTAAACTAATTATGAGGATTTTACTCCTAACGGTTTCACAGGAAATCAGGTCCCTAATCAGACTCCCATGGCGACTATAAATACCTCCTACCTACCACTGTGACCAGGTAATCACTTTTTTTCCAACTTAAGCTCTTTCTTAATCATCACTGGTTACTGACAAGAGCGTCGGAGGGTGCGTCGCCGGAATCAACCCCGGTGTATCGCACTTCCTTGCAGGTGAGCGGCAGGAATTAGCAGGATTGGATCCGCTATTCAGGTTTTCCACGAACTCACAAATCTCATCTGTTTACCCCCACACCAGAATCAGCGGTAACAGGTATAATAAAGATATACACTAGTTCGCAATATCTCATCTTAAAAGTCATTTCAACACAGATTTCATGTACAGCCAGAAAACAGGAGAATGACTTCCAACATATAAAAACAGCATGTAAAGTCATCAAATAAATTCACGAAAATTCTGGGGTAATCCCCTATATATGTGGACTCAAAATAATAATTTTCATAATTTTCCAGAAAGTATAGATATGTATCAAAAATGAAAAGTAACACAAAACATGGTTTTGATGGACCTGGAATTTCTTAACACTGCTGTACGAAATCAATCATATCTCGCAAACAGCGCATCGAAACCCACTTCCGCCAAAATGGGGTGAAAGTAGATAAAATTATCCAACTTTCATAACTCGCATAAAATTTCCATACAGTAATTATAACTAGGGTGAAAACTGGACTTAACATCGAACAGCACGCAATTTACAGCAACAGTGCATTATAGAAAAGGGTACAAGACATCGCTCAAAACTTATCTTTAAAATACCACGTAAATCTGGGAACTACCTAACCTCATGGTGAAACACTGGACAAAATATTGTGGCATGATATAATGTATAACTTGGATCTTGAAAATAAATAGATAATAAAATCTACCCCGAACTGAATCTGGAAACTACCGATATACAGTCACTAAAATTATCATAACTACTTCATACGAACTTCAAATGGGGTGAAACTAGTGGGGTTAGAAAATAGATTCAGTCATCTACAAATTACTCAGAAATATCCATGTTGAGATTCGGACTCTAACCCAGGCAAAAACAGCAATCAATTCAGTACAGCCCGAATTTCCAGATTTCACAACTAAACTTCAAAACGTCATAACTTCTACAAAAATGAACGAAACTCATCCAAATTCGAAACGCAGCCTACCCATTGTCTAAATATCATGTCTAAGGGTTTCTAACATGTCAAAACCTAATATTTTCATATGGGCAAACCATCAAACAAGGTTCATGCGCTATTTGACCTACGCGATCAAAATCGCGCTTTGGGGAAAACCTACGGCATAAACCTATCAAAACTCATATTCTAAGTCATCTATGGCCTGTTTTGAACAATAGAGACGAAACCCACAAATAAAAATCAACCTTTTGGCCGTCTCTAGTCTCAACTACCCTATTAGGTGAACTTTCGACTTGTATCATACTAATGACGTTAAGTACAAGTTACTTGCCTCTTTGACGATGAACGCGACGCTACAAAGCCTAGCAATGAAAACCCACGAGCAAAAGTCCTTCCACGCGCGATTTTAAGCGAACCCACGAACCGAAACTTGCCTACGATCGTCTCCTTGAAGCATGAACTCAAATGGGTGATACCCACAACTCCAAATCAGCAAAGGGATGTGTGGGGGGGGGGGTGCTGTTTTGAAGAGGGGGGGCTATTTTGGTGGGGTTCGGCCACAAGGAAGGGAAGAGAGACGAGGTTTCGAGTTGTAGGAGTCGTATAATGGAGGAAGGGGGTGATGTTTGTGGTCGGCCAAGACAAGGGAGAGCTAGAGAGGGTGTCGGCCTGGGTAGAAGGGTGCAGGCCGGGAGGGAGAAGGTGGAGGCCGGATAGGAATAGGAGAGGGAGAGAGAAAGAAATTAGGGTTTGTGATTAATTAGATATTAGGGGTATATATAGGGGATCAAATGTGGGTTAATGGGTAGTGGATATCAATAGTAATAAATAGGAATACAATTGGGTAATGGATATTGGGTAGATTTCAAATGGAGATATAAAATGCAATGAATCCTATGGCTCCTAAAAATCTCCTTAAGGGCCAAAAATCTCAAATTGGTCAAAACACATCTAAAAATTCTTCATGACCCAAAAATAATTAATAATAATGAACGGGACCAAGAAAACGAGGAAAAGATCTCAAATTGACGAAAAACAGACAAACGGCACACAATCAGCACAAGGAGGTCAAAAATGAAAGAAAAATAATATAATTTGAAAATAATCTAATACGAAAATTAATACAATAACTAATAAATATAATTTATAAAATAATATAATTTTTAACAATAAAATAAAATAATAATGCAAATAACCACACTGGCAAGATAATACGGATAGTAACCATATTAATAATAAAAAAATGATAAAAATAATAAAGGCAATTATAAAAATAATAAGAACTGTATTAAATACAAAAATCATATAAAATTAGTTCAGCTAAAATTATGGATCAAAATAGATTTTAATAGAAAAATCCAATAATACCTTTTGACAAAATAGTTGAATACCGAAAAATAATTTGCGAAAATTTTAAATACAGAAAATATCGAAAAATACCTTTCTGGGAAAACAGGGGTTACACAAACCCACTCACCATCACTCCATGCACAATCTGGCCTCCATAATGGTGTGCATTGCACACTACGTGCATGCACGTGCCCCCTTAGTACCCCCCCTATTTAAAGTTTGTACAATTTTAATTAATCAAATTGTTCACAATTTGTGTCTACATGACAAGTGTGGCCATTTGATTGATTAATTAAATTTGTGGGCTTCACAAATAGTGGGCTTGAACTTGTGGGCCAAAATAAATAAATAAAGAATTATTAAAGTGGGCTCAAACTAAGAAAATAGTGTTTTAGGCTTTACAAAATAGGCTTTTAGAAAAATAAAGGAAGAAAATAATTGTTCATACTATAAAAATGAAATTTTATATATATAAATAAATAAATAAATAAATAAATATACACATGAAATTTGCATGTGCACAACACGTGAAAATCATTATTTTTATTAAAATAAAAGTTTAGGGTATTACAAACAGTGAGTTGGAAAGTTAGTTGTTGGGTACACTTTGGGTTGCGGTTTGGGTTGCTGTGTGTCTGGGTTCGACTTCGGGTATACACTGTTTTTTTTTTTTTTTGGTTTTAAATTTCTTTTCATGTTTTTAAATTATGGGAAAAATTGTAGAATTATTCTAGCACACTAATATTTTGAAATAATCTTATACAATTTTGAGATTTATTTTAGAGATTTAATCTACATTACACATTACATGATGTGTTAGACTGAATATTTTGGGTTTAAATTCAATAAAGATTTTCTTGTTTTAAAGTGAGCAAATTTGGAGTAATTGAGATGATTAAATACCCATTTAAAAAGTTTCTTCTTTCAAAATTACTTTGTAAATTAAATTATCTTGAGAAACAAATTTTGAGTTATTTTGCTTTAAATTCGACGTGTTTACAGGATTGAAGGTAATGGTCTATTCTAAATTCTTAGATTCTTATTAAAATGAGTTTAAATTTGGGATTTATGGAAGGCATGTTATATGATGAAATAGGAGGTAAATAGAAGATGAATTTGGAATATTAAACACGTGATGTTTATAAGGATTTAAACCCATCAAAAGGTTATTGAATACTGCTGTAAGAAGTTGGTTACTTCATGATAGATATTAGCAAAGAGAATGGATAAAAGAAGTTACATGATGTTTAATGAATGAACATTTTTATGAAGAGGTTAGATGTAACCAAGTTGATCTCTATGTTGAGATGGTTGGATTCTAGAGACTGGGTGAGACCCAGAGTGCAGATAGGTTATGATATGTGAAAATTTTGAGAAGTAGCCAGTGTGGGTTAACTTTCTCTTTGAGAAGTAGTCAGTGTGGGCTAACATTCTCAGTGTTTTGGTTTAAGTTCGGTGGGTAAGCTAGCTCTAAGTTCTAGTAACTATAATTTAACTTAAGGGCAGGCACTAGTTAGAGATATGATGAAACAAGAGTACGTGAGTATGAGGGCTCCAGGATGATCCGCAGAGTGAGATGATCCCCAATATTCCGGGATGATGGATGAAATAAGCCACAAAAATGATCTACTGAGTGGGATTGATCTCCAGTATTCTGGGGCAAGAGCCAATACTTGCCAAGTATCTAAATCTCGTAGTAGTCATAGTAGTATGTTGCATGGCGAGGAATTGAACCCTGTTGAGGAGTACGTTAAGGGCTTGCCCTTGAACCTATGTAGTATGGGATGCATAGAATCCGAATAAGTATGCATTAGTGTCATCGTAAGTATAAATAGCTGCATTAGGCATTAAGTTCATATCATACACAGACATAATTAGGATAGTCACTTTTCTATTTCTGCATTCAAGTGTGTGATTGTTAAGATGATGAAATCACTGTATTATAGCATTGCGTCAGTTATATGCAACTGACGTGCCCATAGTTTTCTAGTTGCAGGATTGGATTTGGCATGGACTTGAAGTCACTGTAAGAGATGTCATAAGATTGAAGAGCTTCCATTATCATATGTTGTATTGTACTTATTCATTTCCGCTGTGTTATTGTAAAAAATAATGTTTTAAATGAAAAAGCTTTAAATTCCTTATATTTTTGTACGAAGTTGAAGTAAAATATCCTATTTTTGCTACGAATTGCATGTGTTTGGAATTCGGGGCGTGACAAAGGGATGGAGGTTTGCATGATCTGTTGATGCACACATTCAGTGAGACCCTTAAAATTATTCATGTAACTCATTTCCTACACTTAAAGATACTCAATTGACTTTTGGAAAGCTCAACCTCCTCACCTTATCTCTCATGTTGGCCGGCTAAACCTTATGTGCACACTTTCACAAAGTGGTCACACTCAAATGATACAAGTTGGCATGAATCGATTTGATAGTTCTAGACTCGGTTCCACCATTGTCTCAACCTAACCTAGGTTCAATTCATTCTAGCCCTAGTTAGGTTCTAGAAAAAATATTCATTGTATTCATACCAAGTTAATATAACATACAATTCCATTCATACTAATTTATAATCAGGAAAATACAACTAACTACGTTCGCACGTGCATTACACGTACCAACTTGTCAGTGAAATAGTCACTTATTATTTTGTGGGGTATTACACTCATGCCCGGGTTTATAAGCAAGGTTGCTAAAATCAATAGAGTATGCATCAAAATTTCCCTTCGGAAGAGACTATCGTGTTTGTAAGTAGGCGGGAGAGATTTATACGGGATGGCTAAGAACAAAAGAAGAGATGGTGAGGTTTTCTTTATCAAAGTAAATATTTGCATAGAATTGGCGAGTAACGAAATCAGAATGAACACTAGGGATATGAAGATAGTCTTCCCAACCTAGATCTTGAAGAATCCTAACCATCCCAACAAATTGACCCCCTAACAAAGGAAGAGAAATAGGCCGACTAGGGACAAATGTTTTGGTAATGATAGATTTGAAGTACAAATCGGCAAATGGTTGGTTCCTAAAGGCGATGTCTTCAACAAAAGTGAAATCAAAAGTGAAAGGTTTCTTACCCTTTGGTTTGGAGGATTTTGTACATGAGGATGAAGTCTAGTTTCGAGTGGTTCACCTAGGATTGGAAGCTATTGGTGTAGGAAATCAAAAGAACTTTGCATAAACCCGAAGAAATTTGTACAGACTTGGGAAGAAATTGGAGAGCTTGTGATGGGTTTCAAGAAGGAAGAGAAAGGAAGAAGGAGAGAAGATATATATAATAGGAAGAGGGCCTCACCTGTCAAAGAAATAGAAAGAAAAGCATGGGTATGAAGCATAGTATGGTGGTCAACTACACAGTCGACCGCACAGCTCTCGGGTTAGAGAGTGGATGGAGACTGTCAATGTGTAGTCGACCGCATAGCTCTCGGGTTTGAGTTTGGATTGAGACGGTCGACTGAGCAGTTGACCGCACAACTCTCATGGGTGGGTGGGTTTGGGGGGGGGGGGGGATTTGACTGAAGCATGTTCATACATAAATAAAAATATATAATGTCGAGAAATTAGACAGAAATATAAATCACATTCAATTCTCCTCTCAGGTAATGAAAACATTTTTCATCTAATGATTTTGTGGAAATATTAGCTAATTATAAATCTGTTGAAACGTAGCCAAGAATAATATTTCCTTTTTGAAAATGGTCTTTAATGAAATAATAGCAAATTTCTATATGCTTTGTGCGACTGTGTTGATCAGAATTTTTGGTCATGTAAATAATGCTTGTATTATCGCATTTAATAGGGATATGATGAAGAAATACCTTATAGTCTTCTAGTGTATGTTTCATCCATAATGCATGTGCCCAACAAGACCCGACATCTATATATTTGGCTTCGGTGGTGGACAAAGTGACTGAGTTTTATTTTTTGACGCCCATGAGACGAGACAGCTTCCCCAAAAGTGACATGTACCAATTGTGCTTTTTCTATCGATGAGGCTGCTAGCATAGTCAGCATCTAAATATCATGCAATAGAAAAATTTCTATTTTTCAAGTACCATAGACCTACATTTGGAGGACCTTTATTATATCAAATGATATGCTTAACGACAACCAAATGGACTCTTTTGGACACGAGTGAAAATAAGCACATAAACAAACACTAAACATATTGTCCGAACGAGATGCAGTAATATAAAGTAAACTAGTTATCATACCACGGTAGGTAGAAATATCAACGGTTTTATCAGATTTGTCCTTGGAAGGTTTAATAGTGGTTACCATGGGCGTTTTATATGCATTGGTGTTATCTAGTCCAAACTTTTTGACAAGCTCTTTTGCATACTTGGATTGATCGATAAAGATGACATGTTTTCTTTGTTGCACTTGGAGACCAAGGAAGTAGTTTAGTTCACCCATCATACTCATTTCAAATTCATCCTACATTTGCTTGGAAAAATCCTTGCATAGATTCTAATTAGTAGATCCAAAGATAATATCATCAACATAAATATGAACAATCAAAATATCTTTGGAGTGGTGTTTGATAAACAATGTAGTGCCTACTGTTCCTTTGGCAAAACCTATGTGAATAAGAAACAACCTTAGTCTCTCATACCAAACATGAGGAGCTTGCTTTAAACCATTTAAAGCCTTATCAAGATGAAATACATGATTTGGGTGTGACAGGTTAGTGAACCCTAGTGGTTGTTCTACATAAACTTCTTCAGAAATAAAATCATTTAAAAAAGCACTTTTAACATCCATTTGAAAAGGAGTAAAATCCAAGTATGATGCATAGGCTAATAAAATACGAATGTCTTCAAGCCGTGCAACAAGACCAAAGTCTTATCAAAATCAGCCCCTTCTTGTTGGTTATAACCTTGAGTAATAAGTCGAGCCATGTTCCTAACAATGATTCCGGATACGTTCAATTTGTTCCTAAACACCCATTTCTTTCTGAGAACAGTTGTATTATGGGTCTAGGAACAAATCTGCATAATTGATTCCTTTCAACTTGGTTAAGTTCTTATTGCACGACAATGTTCTAATCATTATCTTGCAAGGCCTTCTTAATATTTTTAGGTTCAAGTATGTACATGAATGCGGAAAAACACAATTTTTTTTCTTTAGTACGAATAGTTATCCCCTTTATCGCATTTTGATGATGTGAGTTGGAGTTGGAACTATTGTTTGGATGTGACCATCTTCCACTTGGTGTAATACATCGTATCTTAAGATATATATATATATATATATATATATATATATATATATATATATATATATAGTCTTCTTCCGTTGCAAACGGGCCGGAACGGGTCTGTTCGCACAGACCCGTGCGAACTTCGATCTGGACCGTCCAAATTTTTTTAAATAAAATCTTGCCTTAACCCGTCGTTGGGAAGGACGGGTTAAGGCAAAATTTTATTAAAAAACATAGCCTTAACCCGTTCTTGGTAAGGACGGGTTAAGGCTATCTATATTCATTTTTATATCCATACAGTTCGTCTTCTTCGGCGATTGCTCTCGCGCTCTTCTTCTTTTTTCGACGAACCCAACCCAACCGGAAAAAAAACCCTAGCTCCGACATCTCCGTCCACTCTCCCTCTTCTCTCCCAACTCCGAAGATCGAAAACCTACTCTTTGTGGAAGTCGAACTCCGACGATCGAAACCCTAGCTTCTCTTCCCCTCTTCGATACGAAATCGAAACCCTAGTTCTCTTCCAAATCGATTGTTTGGCTTGATTTGGACCTATCTTGTAAGGTATACACTATTTCTTTACCCCAATAATCTACATTTGTATTATTTTTTTGAATTTGTGTGTAGTAAATTATTTAGAAATTGGGAAAAAATTTATATGCGTTAGTAGATTTTAGATGTAGAATCGGGTCGACTTCAAGTATATTCAATTGCCGAATTATGTTGCTTGCATTAGTAATTTGTAGAATTAGAATTGTATATACGAAATTAGTTAGAAACTTTTCAGTGCGGTTATGGTTGAAAACCCTGCAAATGACCGTAAAAAAATACGAAACTTTCCGAGTAGGTTCGTCTCACGTAGTACAAGCCACACCAACTTGTAGAAGCGAGTTTCGACTCACGGTTCGAGAGATACGGCCGCGTATCACTTTCGGTTGAAAAAAACCAAGTATAGCGGTGCACGGCCGTATATCGCAAACCGTGACTCGAAACTCGCTTCTACAAGTTCGGGTGGCTTGCCCTACGTGAATTCGACCAAGTCGGAAAGTTTTATAATTTTCGGATGTCGTTTGTGCGGTTTTCTCTACTTCCTCGCATTATAAGTTTTAGACTTTGAATTTTCTAACTATGGGTAGATTAGAAAACCCTTCAAACGAACTCCAAAAAATATGAAACTTTGCGAGTTGGTTGGTGTCACCTACGAGAAGCCAAACCAACTTGTAGAAGTGAGTTTCGACTCACGGTTGGAGAGATACGGCTGCGTATCGCTTTTGGTTGGAAAAAAACCAAGTATAGCGGTAGACGGTCGTATCTCGCAAACCGTGACTCGAAACTCGCTTCTACAAGTTTGGGTGGCTTGCCCTAAGTGAATTCGACCAAGTCAGAAAGTTTTAAAATTTTCGGATGCCGTTTGTGCGGTTTTCTCAACTTCCTTGCATTACAAGTTTTAGACTTAGAATTTTCTAAGTGCGGGTAGATTAGATTAGAAAACCCTTCAAACGACCTCCAAAAAATACAAAACCTTGCGAGTTGGTTGGTGTCACCTACGAGAAGCCAAACCAACTTGTAGAAGTGAGTTTCGACTCACAGTTCGAGAGATACGGCCGCGTATCGCTTTTGGTTGGAAAAAAACCAAGTAAAGTGGTAGACGGCCGTATCTCGCAAACCGTGATCCGAAACTCGCTTCTACAAGTTCGGGTGGCTTGCTCTACGTGAATCTGACCAAGTCGGAAAGTTTTAAAATTTTCGGATGCCGTTTGTGCGGTTTTCTCAACATCCTCGCATTACAAGTTTTAGACTTAGAATTTTCTAAGTGCGGGTAGATTAGAAAACCCTTCAAACGACCTCCAAAAAATACGAAACCTTGCGAGTTGGTTGGTGTTACCTACGAGAAGCCAAAACAACTTGTAGAAGTGAGTTTTGACTCACGGTTCGAGAGATACGGCCGCGTATCGCTTACGGTTGGAAAAAAACCAAGTTTAGCGGGAGACGGCCGTATCTCGCAAACCGTGACTCGAAACTCGCTTCTACAAGTTCGGGTGGCTTGCCGTACGTGAATCCGACCAAGTCGAAAAGTTTTAAAATTTTCGAATGTCGTTTGTGCGGTTATGCTCAACTTCTTCGTATGATAGTTTTTTGACTTAGAATTTTGTAAGTGCGGTTAGATCAAATTAGAAAACCATTCAAACGACCTCCAAAAATACGAAACCTTGCGAGTTGGTTGGTGTCACCTACGAGAAGCCAAACCAACTTATAGAAGTGAGTTTCGACTCACGGTTCGAGAGATACGGCCGCGTATCGCTTACGGTTGGAAAAAACCAAGTTTAGCGGTAGACGGCCGTATCTCGCAAACCGTGACTCGAAACTTGCTTCTACAAGTTCGGGTGGCTTGACCTACGTGAATCCGACCAAGTCAGAAAGTTTTAAAATTTTCGGATGCCGTTTGTGCGGTTTTCTCAACTTCCTCGCATTACAAGTTTTAGACGTTCAATATTTTGGTGCGGTTAGAGTTGAAGACACTTCAAACGTCGTCCAAAAAATACGAAACTTTGCAAGTTGGTTGATCTCACTCAAACACAACCCACCTCAACATGTAGAAGTGGGTTTGGTATTACGGTTCGAGATATACGGCCGTGTATCGGTTTATTTGGGTTTTACCACCTAAACCGTCTTACACGCCCGTATCTCTTCAACCGAGATTTGAAACTCACTTTCACAATTTGGGGTGACTTATGCTACATGAATTCAACCAATTTCACATTCAGCCCTTTTTCCATTTTCATTCATGTCTTTTTCCCCACAATCTCGGTATGTTTGTTTTGTTGTCATTCGTACCAACCATATTTTAAGTTTTTTGGCAGATAGATAAATGGCAAGAACAAGGCAACCGAGAATCCCGTTCGAAAGCACTAGTGGCGCACCAACTACTGAGGTAAGATTGATTACTATTATTGGTTTTAAATATGAACATGTAACATTATCTCAATAATAACATTTGTTATATTTATTCGTGTAGGTTGGTGGCCGTCAATCCACATCTACTGAGGCAGGTCCGTCGTCCTCGGTTACATCACCCGGACCCGTGGACACAAGCGTACTCACCCTGCAACCCAAACACCGATCGGAAGCCGTGTGGAATGGGTCCGATAAAAAATGTAATTTCCGGAAGCACACAGTTCTTCCTTTCGACCCCCGTATCACGCCGTATGTGGTGGAGGCCGGTTTCTACGGAGCAAGATTCATTCACTCTGTGAAGCTAGATTGGTCACTCCTTACAGCTCTAGTCGAGCGATGGAGGCCGGAGACCCACACATTCCACCTACCAGTGGGTGAGATGACTGTGACCCTACAGGATGTGGCAATGATAACTGGACTACCAATCGATGGGGTTGCCGTGACGGGGAACATGGACTTCGATCGAGTTGAAGTTGTTCGTGACTTACTCGGTATCGACCTGCAGTCGGTAGTTCTCCAAAGGAAAGAGGCCGCCGAAAAAGATATCCGCGAAAATGTCCCCACAGATTCTGATGAAGATTTATTGTATGAACAAATAGAAGCTGCGAAAGATAAAGCGGAGGAAGAAGTGATGGCTGACGCTTTCGATGGTAAATCATTGTACATCAGCTGGTTAAAATTTCAGTTCGAGGAGGAATATTTGGACGCCGATTCGGACGAGCAAACCCTGACGTACTATGCACGTGCATACATTTTTAGTTTGAAAGGGGGACTTATCTTCCCGAACTCATCCGGATCAACCGTGCCACTAATGTACCTACGGTTGTTGGAGGATTTCCGGTATGCAGGTCGTTTTAGTTGGGGGAGTGCGGCACTAGCGCTACTATATAGAAATTTGTGCACATGTTCTTTAGGTGGCATACAGATGGGTGGCCTAATGGTGCTACTGCAGATCTGGAGTTGGGAACACATCCACATTGGACGTCCCCATATTGTTGAGCTTACACCAGATTGGTTGGCCGACCCGGGGGCAGCGGAGTTGTTACCTCCTCTAGGAGCATATTGGGCGGGCCAGCACACGTGGGCCGATAACCCATGCCAATCTTTAACCTACTACAGAGATGAGTTAGACAACCTGCGGGACGAGTTCGTCAATTGGGAACCGTACTCGGCCGATAGGTTGCAACGGGTTCCTCCATTCTGCCTAGACAGATCCCTTTGGTTGACGGCTGCACCTCTTATGAATTTTGGAGTTGTGGAGTTCCAGTATCCTGACAGAGTCTTGCGGCAATTTGGATATCAACAGAAGATTCCCGAGGTCAGGTCTTATGATAAAAAGTTGCACGAGGTCAGGAGAACGGGACGGGTGCCCAACTTCGATTGGGCTGATTACCATCGTTACCATGTAGCCAACTGGAACACCATGCGGCGGCAAATGACACCGAATATGATGTACGTCACGATACCATACGATGGCTCCCTCCAGCAGGCATACATGATGTGGTACAAGCGAATAACCCGGTTGTATGTTTCTCCAACGGCCGCCGTACCAGCTGGTGTGCAACTTCCGATTCTCCCTACCCAGGTAGAACCACCTCCAGCATATTCCTCCTCCCAGCCATGTACCAACCAAGGGCTGAGACATATCGAAAAACGGTCAGTCAAATTTCATATAGTTTGTACGCATGTACTGTATTTAATTGATGCCGCTAATTATGAATGATGTTTAAATTGGAATTTTTCACCAACTGTAGATTGAAAATGCATGGGAGGTTGTTCGAATAGCTGCTCGCGTCTTGAAGACTAGGATACCCGACAGCTTCAAGGCGGTAATCCGGGAGATGTTAGCCCCGTGCCGTCGTACTCTGAAGGACGCGGGTGAAGGTCCACAAGTTGAGGCTTATTTGAGAGCCAACTTACCGTCAACAGGTTTAAGGCAAAAACAAACTGTGAGTAGGGGACTTCGAATCGCCGAGCCACAACAAGTACAAGAAGAGCCAAATCCCGAAGATGTTGATGAGGAACAGTCGTCGGATGATCCTGATTCTCCCCAGATACAAGGCAGACGGCGAAATCCTCAAAGGAAGCGGCAACCTCCCAATCAATTCACACCAAGCGGTGGCAAGTGGCGTGGTCGTAGACGGTAATCTCTAATACTCTGAATAGCGTATCTTTTGGTTGGTAATTTTGTTATTGCAGTAACTAACGTATTGTTTGTTTCTACGTTGATAAACTGTTGTAGGTGAATACCGGGCATGGTGTGCAAGCCAAAGTCGAGAATGCCTTCATTTGTAATTAATTATCTTTTGGCCATGTGCAACCTGATATGTATAATTTTGGTGTAAATTTTTGAAAATTGAATTTATTTCAAGTAATTAAGTGGTTTGGTTGACATTGTACATTTGTACGCCTTCAACTTTCTTGTGAAGATATCTGTTGTATTATTTACTTTGATGTGATGTTGTAGGTGAATTTGTGAACAACATTTGATGAAGTCGTTTCTGTATCAGGAAAAATGTACACAACCAAAAACAAACAAAAGTGTTGCACAAATATCTATACTTAACCCGTTATTGACGACAGGTTAATTAAGCTTAACCCGTTATCACTAAGGACGGGTTAGGTAGAGAGATATTAACAGTCCTTTGGAAGCCTACAGACCATGTCTTAATAAAGTTCTACTAATATGGATCTTCTTAACCCGTCATTGTGAACAACGGGTTAAGTTAACCCGTTCTTCACGACAACGTGTTAGGTAGACCGATATTGGCAGTCATTTAATTCCTACAGACCAAAGTACTGCCAATATCGCTGTCTTTAAACCGTTTTTCGGAATAACGGGTTAAGGTCACTTAACCCGTCGTTCGAAAGAACGGGTTAGGTAGAGAGTTATTGGGGGGACCTTATCCAAGTTTTCAAATTATACTGCCAAAATCTACTTACTTAACCCGTTCTTATGAATAACGGGTTAAGGTTACTTAACCCGTTCTTATGAATAATGGTTTAGGGCGTTTGAAATTTTGGGTTTTCTACAAATTTCTCTTCACTCTTTGCGAGAATTGTCTCCTGAACTGTGCAAGGTGACATTAATATGCCATAAATTGTTTATAATTTTTATTAATTTCCATTTACTACCTCGTAACTAACCACTATAAATTTGTTACCATAATAAGTTTTGTGAAAGTAAAAAAATTAAATTACGAGATTTTTGTACCAAAGGTTAGGGTTAGGGTTAGGTTAAGTTAGGGTTAGGGTTAGGTTAAGATAGGGTTATTAGTGAGTTAATGTTCTTTGTTTTGATTAATTAGGTTCATATTTGTGGATCCCCATATTTATATTTGACTTTGCAACATGTGGAACCACATGTAAAACATGGCAAGTATCTTAATTTGTGGTACAAGTCGTTAACTTGTAGTAGATTAACGGGCCGTTCTAAATTTCCAGACTAATGAATCCATCCATCCATCAGTCAATCAAATTGAAGGTTCAAATCAGGGCTAATCAAATATATCTTCCCCCACATGTCTTTATTGTGCTACTACATGTGAACTTGTGCCCCCACATGTGATTAAATCCAGTTCTTGTTAGCCAAGTAATTAGCTCTGGTGGCGTGGCGCCCTAATAACGTGTTCGTGCTTTTCCATTAGGAATACCATCATCATCATAGTTGATCCAAATTTGTATTGGTCTTTTTGTACGTGGATGTGGGAATCTACATGTGGTTTTTCCCACATATAGGCTACATGTTGGGATCTACATGTGGTTTTTCTCCATATAAGCTACATGTGGGAATCTACATGTGGAAATCTACATATTATTGCAGACACTTCAATATGGGAAAAACCCTAACCCACATAACCACATGTACATCCCCACATGTAGCTTAAATATGGAAAAAAATCTATGTACAGATCCAGTTCTTGATGGCCAATTAATCTCATCTGATGACGAGATGCGGATCACGTGACGCATCTGGTTAGGCTTTTCCATTAGGGACTCAGGATGTGGGAATGTACATGTGTTCTATCAACGGCAAATTAGAATGAGGACCAGCAAGAAAGCCTAAAATGATTCTTATCAGTCCTTCCACAATAAGTGCATCCCTCATGTACCCACATTAGGGAATCTACATATGGTTTTTCCCATACATAGGCTACATGTGGGGATCTACATGTGGTTTTTCCCCCATATAGACTACATGTGGGATCTACATGTGGTTTTTCCCCCATATAGGGTACATGTGGGATCTACATGTGGTTTTTCCCCCCATAACAAGCTAAACAAGTAGAACTCAATCTCAAAGCAGACACTTCGGTCAGTCAAAAGAGTGGAGACTCTACATTTGGGGATCTACATGTGGATGTAGCCAATATATAGGCTACATGTGGGGATCTACATTTGGTTATGTACTTTAGGTTTTGTCCATATTGAAGTGTCTGCTACGAAGAGAAAAAGAGTGGAGACTCCAACCCTAACCCTAACCCTACCAACCTTAGACTAACCCTAACCCTAACCTACAACATTTTTTTATTGTTTTTTATGAACCAAACTACAAATTAATTTGTGTTAATTTTAATATTCGTTTGATGATATCAATTTTATATTGGTTAGTTACGTGGCTAGGAATGGAATTAAAAAAATATATAACAAAACAGGGAACATACATATGACTGTCTATTTTGTAGAGTTCAGAAGACAATGTACGTAAAGAGTGGAGATGCGTATGTGATTAATGATAGAACTTAAATATTTATAAACTCTTTACTGGAAACTTATTACCTATCACCTCCCAGCTATAAATATTAACGTATTTAATGAATAATTTATCATAAATTGTTTTCATTAATTTATCATATATTTACAAACTTGTTTACACAATTTTTTACATGCGATTTAATAATTATGAGTACTACCGATTTAGGTACACTTAACCCGTTATTGACGATAACGGGTTACAAGTACTTAACCCGTTATCATCTATAACGGATTAAGTTAACGTATATTTCGCCATCTACTTATGCAAGTAGCCATAAACTTCTGCAAATATAAGTGTGCTTAACCCATTATTGACGATAACGATCTTCGTTAACGTAACCCGTTATCTGTAACGACGGGTTAAGTTGACAAAGATTGGCAGTGGTTCATCATGTACAGACCAAGTTCTGGAACATGATCAAGTACACTTATCCCGTTCTTGGTACCAACGGGTTAAGTGTAATTAATCCGTTGTCACCAACAACGGGTTAACCAGGTATAATTTACAGACATCGACTGTACATTTTGAGACAATTGCTGTCCTTGCTGCTCTTTTTCGAGACTTGTATCATGTCTTTGTTGACTAACAGGTTTATCCTTATTGTCTTCTTCTTCTTCATGTTTGAGTATTCCTTGTCTTCTCCTTATCCTTGTGTTGATCCAGATCCATTTCCTATTGATGAGCAGTGAGAAACCCAAGTGGGCTATCATATCATGCTCCCCTCCTTCTTTTTCCTAGCCTATAACTGAGAGAGTTGAACTCATAACTCAAATGAGTCTTCTCTTCTTCTCTTCAAGAGAACTCAAATGAGAGGCTTCAATTTTCACTTCTTCTCTTCAAAAATTTGAGGAATCAATGTTCTCTTCTTCTCTTCAAGACCTCTTTTTTCTTCCTAATAGGGAGGAAGAAGTTTGAGTTGTAGAAGAAATTTGAGTTCAAGGATGGTCGCCTACAATTGTTCTTGTGTATGAAGATGCAGGAGTAGAGAGACTTGTTTTAGTGTACAAGTGCATTCTCGGTTTCTCTCAAGTGGTAGGGAGGGCCGCCGGCTCTGCCTTTTTTTTCCACAGTGTTTCTCTTAGTCTTCTATTTTTTTAGCTTTTAGCTGTGTTTGCATAAGTAGCAATTGTCCGCCTTTCATACACATTCATTTTCTATTGTTACACAGAGTGTAAGAATTCTCTGCTTTCGTCGGACGGAGTAGTGGTGGGTGTCACAGTGTATTCATGGTACTTTTCGACTTCTTGGCATGCACACCTCACAATCGTGCAACAAATAGTACGAATATGAGGAGTGCGGTCAAGAAGTTGTTAAGTACTTTGAATATACGGTTACACCCACTACTACTCTATCCGACGAAGTGGAGAATTCTTGCCTCTGTGTAATAGTAGTGAATGAAATTGTATGCAGGGGGTACAACTCGCTACTTATGCATTCAAAAAAAGGTAGAGTCAGCAGTCCTTCCTTCCACTTCGAGAAGAAAGCGAGCATGTACTTGTATACTAAATTAATTTCAATTTAGGAGTAGAGTATCAAAGGACAACTTTGTAATGTCAACTAGCATGCGGATCATGTACAATTTTCTATGTTTCTTCAAACAATATGTTCTTTCCAGTTTGTAATGTTCCTTTATATGAATAAATTTGGTGTTGCAAATGGCTTGTTGTGAATGAATAGATTTGTATAAGTATCAATAAAAGAAGATATATCCAACACCCGTGAAAGTTAACTCTCATATTTTTAAGCGGAGAATGAACAAATATGTATATTATCAACAAAAGAAGATATAGTCCACAATGTTGAAAGCTCTGTAAAAAAATCTTAACCTAACCCGTCATCTTCAATAATGGTTTAGGGGATATTAAACCGTCGATGCCAATAACGGGTTAAGCGAAAAGATATTGGCCGAACTAAAACGTCTATATGTGAAGTATTGGTTAAGTACTGCCAATATCTATCTCCTTAACCCGTTATTGAGGATGACGTGTTACGTTATCTTAACCCGTTATCCCCAATAACGGTTAAGGTATAGAGTATCTGCCAGCATCTTTTTTTTCAATACTGCATACATTTTCGCAATTTTCCACAATATAGATATATCATCCGCAAAATACACAATCTCCAACACAAATAACAAATCTGTTCACATCGGCATGCAGACAATTTTCATTAATACAAAATTCACAAACAGAACGAGTTCCCCAAATTGCACACATCTACCAATTTCACATTTTTCGACATAAATAAGCATTCGCTACCCAAATACCTGGTCAATTATTTTTCGACATATTTTTCGACATTTTTCGACATATTTTTGTTCACAAATACACAAAATAAACTGACATACAGAGATTACATTCTGATTAAATACATCATTAATTTACTTGTACCAAACAAGCCTACGTCAATTATCCACATATATATACAATCCAAAAGCAACGAATTTTTCAACGCATTGCTTCTTTCCATTGGGCACGTTTTTTTGTTTCATTCCGGACCTATACCAGAAAATAAAAAAAAAATAAAGTTAACAATCCAGTCGAAATTAATAAATATCTGCACGAATAAATATAAAATTTAGCAATTATTCGGTGATTATTTTGAAAGTTTGATATGACATATATATTTAAGTACTTAAAACCCCCTAGCACGAACCTTCGCCTTCGTCATCATCACTCTTTACAGCGTTTGGAGCTTTTTCATTCCCCACCGATCCACTAAATAAGAAAGAAGAATGAGTTAGTACCGACCAAATTAACATTCATTGAGTCCAATTAACAAATACAAAATCTCTGATATAATACCTTGCTACATTTTTTGGGCAATTCCGTGAATCGTGACCTACGACACGAAGGCATGTCCTGCAAAGTCTTGGCCTCTTCGTTTTTTGACCTTCTCTTACAGACTTCAACCGTTTTCCTTTAGGCCTCCCCTTTGTGGTGCACTGTACAGGGTCACCTACATGTGCATGTGCATGTGCATGTCCACCACTCTCAGGTTGTGCGCTACCTTCGTGTGGTGTGCTGTTCACTGACTCAATCTTAGCAAAGCCTTCAATTCCCTTCAGCATGTGGTCGAGCATGTACTTGTATCCTCGCTCTGAAGAACAACCAAGATCGACCAAATGTCTTAAGTGCATACTCAGTTCACAATAACGCGAGGCAAAATTGTCGCCCATACTATTGGGAACCGGTATACTGCTTCTCCTCAGTTGATCCCTGGTCCATCGCCTACAAATATATTGCTCGAGTAGTGCGGTGTGATCTGTGAACCGAATAACTGCCAGTAGATATTTGCAGGGAATGCCTACGAAGTAGTACATGGAACAAGGGCATTTAGCAATTTCAGTGATTTTACAATAAGAAATCACCCTCCCCAGTTCTGAATTTCCACAAACTGTTACAAAATAAGCTGCACTATCCGGTGTATCCATACTTGTAATTAAACTCACATTAAGTAATAAGCTTTTGACAACTTCTTGTTGAAATTTGTAGAAAATCTTCAAAGTGTATGTCCCTGCCATTTGTGACTCCAATGCCCATTGGGTCTTCAATTTTGGCTGCTCCTCGCGATTACGATGTGTTTCTTTAAGTTCATCGTGTCTTTGTTTTACTAAGAGTCGGTCAAAGATGACGGCAAATTCATGTAGTGAGTACTTTTTATAAGTATGGTGCTTCAAGGATGAATGTAGCGATTCGCTACATTGGGTACTCAACATGCCCCCCCAAAATGAGTCTCTTGCGTACACAGGGACCCATTTTTCGCGGATCTCAAATTTTTCTTTCAACCATTTGTTATTCTCCAGTTTGTACTGGGAGATCAAATTTTTCCACTTCTGTTCGAATTCTGTTTTAAATTCCGCCGTATAAATAATAGTCTTCAAAGCATCCCTGAACTCATCAACGTTATTCGGCATTCGAACTTCATGTGGTAGCTTATCCAAAATAATGCAATATCTATGTGGCGTGATTGGGAAAACTTTGGAAATTGCAGAAGTTATCCCACGATCCTCATCTGTCACGATGTTGATCGGATCACATGGCATTGCAGCACGCCACTTTTCAAAGAACCACTCAAATGAGGATGTCTTCTCATTGGGGATGAACCCACAACCTAGGAATATTGATTGCCAATGATGGTTGAATCCAACAAATGGTACGAACAACATCCCGTATCAGTTTGTGTTGTAGGTAGCATCAAAGCAGAGAACATCCCCAAATACTTCGTAATTCTTTCTAGCGATACCATCCACCCAGATACAATGTGAAAATCGCCTTTCGGGATCACATTGGTAATCAAAATAGAATAAGGAATCGGTCTCCTTTTTGGATTCAAAAAACTCAAGTAGCATTTGTCCATCGTGTCCTTTTAAACCCTCCATCTCGTCTCTCCTGAAATTTCTTACATCGGTTTCGGTGAATCCAATTTTCTCATTACCTCCACTTGCATCTTCAAAAAATAGCATTTGTTTGCATACAGGGACATTAGCTTCGGTAAGTTGACCAATTACATTTTTATCTGTCTTAGTCAATTCACGGTTTCGAGGTAGCAAGTGACGTCTACCGGGTGAAGTAAATTCGTGATTGTGTGCTTCATTTAACGAATAAAGAATCCACGAATTACTTTGTCAATTACTTTGTGGGTTTAGTTTGACACGGACGAAAGCTTTGCAACCCGTTCTAGAAGTTGTACCTCGTCTAGTTTCATTATGGCTATTCGGTGACTCCCCAGCTTTATTACAAACGTATGATTTATCCACTACATCGTTTCTCTTATATTTATTTCCACCCTTACACATAGAGAATTCCGCACATTTGCAATATGATGAATAAAATTTTTTCGCATCCTCAAAAGTGGAAAATGTCATACCAATCTTCGGTTTTAGGTGCTCGTCAACATGAGGAAGATACTCGCCAATTTGTTGTGCACGAACAAATTTATCTCCAGCAACAGAACTTCCTTCGAAACTGTCCATACCTAAGAAACCGTGAAAAGGAGAACAGTTAGGGGTACTAAACCGTTGTATTTGGTGTTTTTATAAGTGCGCAAGCCACCAAAACTTGTACAAGTCAGTTTCTACTAACGGTTCCAGAAATACGGCCGTGTATCACTTAATTTGAGTTTTTTTCAACCGAAAGCGATACGCAACTGTATCTCTCGAACCGTGAGTCGAAACTCGCTTCTACAACTTCGGTTGGCTTCTCATAGGAGACACCAACCAACTCGCAAAGTTTTGTATTTTTTGGAGGTGGTTTGAAGTGTTTTAAACTCTAACCGCACTTACAAAATTCTAAGTCAAAAAATTCACATGCAGGGAAGTTGAGAAAACCACATAAACGACACCCGAGAATTATAAAACTTTCCGACTAGGTCGGATTCACGTAGGGCAAGCCATCCGAACTTGTAGAAGCGAGTTTCGAGTCACGGTTTGCGATACACGGCCGTGTACCGGCTTTAGTTGTTCTTTTCCAACCAAAACTGATACGCAGCCAGTATCTCTCGAACCGTGAGTCGAAATTCACTTCTACAACTTCGGGTCACTTCTCATAGGGAACACCAACCAACTCGCAAAGTTTCGTATTTTTTGGAGGTCGTTTGAAGTGTTTTCTAATCGGCCCGTTTTTTAAAAAATTCTAAGTCAAAAACTTCTCATTTGAGCAATTGAAGCAAAACCACACAAACGGCATCCGAAAATTTTAAAACATTCCGACTTGGACGAATTAACGTAGGGAAAGTCACCCGAACTTGTAGAAGTGAGTTTCGACTCCCGGATTGCGAGATACGACCGTATACCGCTTTATAATGATTTTTTCCAACCGAAAGCGATACGCGGCCGTATCTCTCAAACCGTGAGTGGAAACTCACTTCTACAAGTTGGTTTGGCTTCTCATAGGGGACACAAACCAACTCGCAAAGTTTCGTATTTTTTGGAGGTCGTTTGAAGGGTTTTTTAATCTACCCGCAGTTAGAAAATTCTAAGTCTAAAACTTATAATGCGCGGAAGTTGAGAAAACCGCACAAACGGCATTCGAAAATTTTAAAACTTCCCAACTTGGTCGGATTCACGTAGTGCAAGCCACCCGAACTTGTAGAAGTGAGTTTCGACTCCCGGTTTGCGAGATACGACTGTATACCGCTTTGTAATGATTTTTTTCAACCGAAAGCGATACGCGGTCGTATCTCTCGAACCGTGTGTTGAAACTCACTTCTACAAGTTGGGTTGGCTTCTCCTAGGGGACACCAACCAACTCGCAAAGTTTCGTAATTTTTGGAGGTGGTTTGAAGTGTTTTAAACTCTATACGCACTTACAAAATTCTAAGTCAAAAAATTCACATTCGAGGATGTAGAGAAAACCGCACAAACGGCATCCGAAAATTATAAAACTTTCTGACTTGGTCGAATTCACGTAGGGCAAGCCACCCGAACTTGTAGAAGCGAGTTTCGAGTCACGGTTCGGGAGATACGGCCGTGTACTGCTTTACTTGGTTTTTTTCAACCGAAAGCGATACGCGGCCGTATCTCTCGAACCGTGAGTCGAAACTCACTTCTACAAGTTGGTGTGGCTTGTACTACGTGAGACGAACCTACTCAGAAAGTTTCGTATTTTTTTACGGTCGTTTGTAGGGTTTTCAACCATAACCGCACTGAAAAGTTTCCAACTAATTACGTATATACATTTCTAATTCTACAAATTACTAATGCAAGCAACATAATTCGGCAATTGAATATACCTGAAGTCAACCCGATTCTACATCTAAAATCTACTGACGCATATAATTTTTTTCCCCAATTTCTAAATAATTTACTACACACAAATTCAAAAAAACTATACAAATATAGATTATTGAGGTAAAGAAATAGTGTATACCTTACAAGATAGGTCCAAATCAAGTCAAACAATCGATTTGGAAGAGAACTAGGGTTTCAATTTCGTATCGAAGAGGGGAAGAGAAGCTAGGGTTTCGATTTTGTAATTGGGAGGAGGGGGAGCTGGGGTAAGTGGATCGATTTGGGTTTTCGACGAAGGATTTGGGTTTAGACGAAGGATTAGGATTTTTTTTCCGTTGGGTTCGTCCAAGAAAGAAGAAGAGCGCGAGAGCAATCGCCGAAGAAGACGAACTGTATGGAAATAAAAATGAATATAGATAGCCTTAACCCATCCTTACCGAGAACAGGATTAAGGCTATGTTTTTTAATAAAATTTTAACTTAACCCGTCCTTCCCAACGACAGGTTAAGGCAAGATTTTATTAAAAAAAAATCTGGACTGAAAGATCCAACAGTCCAGAACGAAGCTCGCACGGGTCTGTGCGAACAGACCCGTTCCGGCCCGTTTGCAACGGAAGAAGACTCATATATATATATATATATATATATAATAATAATAATAATAATAATAATAATAATAATAATAATAATAATAATAATAACAATAATAATAGGATATATATATAGAACTATGGTGGGCCTATAGATATGGTTTATGGGCTTGGCTGTATGGATTAAATATGGGCCATGAAATTTGGAGTTGGTTGCTTTGTGAGTTGGTTGTGTGTCATGTAGGGCCCGGGTATATGCATGAAGAAATGCATTTAGGTTGGCAATGTGTGTGTGCACATGATGGGCACGTGATGGAGTTTCAGTGTGCTGATGTGGGAAGAAATAGTCCCACATCAGCCATGCTCTAGGAGGAGTAGTATTAGAGCCTATGATCAATGGTCACCAATAAGCTATAGCACCTTTTTTGAGGAAAACCTATGGTGGGCCATTGTTAGGACTTATTTTTCGTTTGTGCGTGCACGCATAACCAAGTGCGCAGCTGAGCAAGACTTGGGGCGTTACACTTGGTCATTCTCTCGTGAGTGCATCTCTTCTGTCACTAGTTCATTGGTGTTATTGTTGTTTACTTGTTGTGAAGAGGATTCACCAAGATGTGTAGATTTGTTTTAAGAGTCCTCATGCAACTCCTTCTCTATGTGTACCTGTTTTTTCTCGAGGCGAATACATGTCTCATCATCATCAACAATATGTAATATCTTTCTTGCGAGAGGATTAGTTTCATCGAATATATTTTCAATTGACTCTTGTATAGTACGTCTTCTTTTGTTGAATACATGATATGCTTTTCTACTTAGAGAATATTCTAAGAATACTTCTTCATCACTTTTACGATCAAATTTTCCTAAGTTATCTAAGGTATTTAAAATGAAATCTTTTCATTCAAATACACGAAAATAACTTAAGTTTGGAAATTTTTCATAATATAGTTCAAAAGGCGTTCTCTCAAGATGTTTTCTAATTGGTACTGGTTTGATCGTGTAACATGTTGTATTGAAAACTTTTTCCCAAAAAGATTTAGGAAGATCTTTTTCAACAGGCATGGTGCAGGCCATTTTTTTAAGGGATCGATTTTTTCTCTCAACAACCTCATTTTATTGAGGAGTGAGAGGACAAGCAAACACATGCTTTATTCCTTTTTCATCACAAAAAATAGTTCATTTTCAAATTTCCAACCATGGTCACTACGGATAGTTACAATGGTAAGACTTTTCTCATTTTCGACTTTACGACAGAATTTTTGAAAGATATAAGGAGTGTCATCTTTTTATGATAAAAAAGCAACCCAAGTAAATCTACTGTAATCATCAACAATAAAGAAAGCATATCGAGCACCTCCAATACTACTTGTACGTGATGGTCTAAAAAGATCCATGTGTAAAAGTTCAAGAGGTCTAGAGTTGATACCACATTCTTAGGCTTGTGAAATCTCTTGGTTTGCTTACCAAATTGACATGAGTCACATGGTTTGTCCTTCTCAAATTTGATCTTTGGAATCCCTCGTACAAGTTCTTTGTTTACCAATTTGTTGAGGTTCCCTCGTACAAGTTCTTTGTTTACCAATTTGTTGAGGTTGTCCATTGCCATATGTCTAAGCCGCTGATGCCATAGTCAACCATCTTCATATCTAGCTACAAAACACATCATATTTTCTTGTGCTAATTTATTAGAATTAATAACATAAACATTATTGCAACGATTAGCAAGAAGTAGACGAGAATTATTATAATCTAATACAGTGTATGCATGTTACATTTTGAGATTGCCCAAGTTAGTGTTTTTCCTGCACTTACATTTTTCTTCATCCAAACAAAATTAGTATTCCTTTTTAAAGTGCAGTTATAGAAAATATGCCATAATTTACAATAATATTGACAAGTAATTCGATTATGCCTTGGATCATATACATTTGAATAGTTATGCTTTGGTTTGTATTCATTTGGGTGACTATGCATATGTGTATGACAAGATTGCTTAAGAGTTTGACGTTCTTGTGGATTGTTGTAACAATATCCTCAGTTATCATGAAAAGATATTGAATTCTTTGTCATAAAATAATTGGACTCTTCGTATTTTTCAATAGCTTTTTTTAGCTCAATTATCCTACGACAAAGCATCATTCTTGTGTGATCATCATCTTTAGTATTCCAACAAAGAGTATTAAGAGCTGGATTAAGTTGTCTATTCTATTCTAGGACTTCTTTACAACCTTCCACTACTTCGTTAAACTTCTTTTTGCATTCATTAAGATCAATAGTGAGCTTAACAATATGGGAGGATTTCTTATGAATTACTTTTAGGTTTTCATTATTTATTGCCAAAGATTTTTGGATTTGTTCTTTTAAATGTTCATTTTCTCTATCAATAAATCATGATCCTTCTTAAATGACTCAAGTTTTTCAGTAACTAAAGAATTTGCATCTTTCAATTTTTTGTTTCTAGTAATATAAGAGTAATGCGATTCATTCGATATTCGCTTATATTGTTTCAGCTTATGGTTGAGTTTGTTTGCGCAATCTTTTACACCATTACAAATATCTACTAATTCATTATAATTAGGTTCTTTTCCATTACCTCTTCGCGGTGATTGCCCCTCACCATTTTCAAGAGCCATAAATCTAAAGTCAATAAGTGGCTCATCATCATTGTCACTTGAGTCTGAATTGAGCCAAGTTGCCTTTAGTGCATTCTTTCTATAAATTTGAATTGAAATGTATGTTTTGTTCCTATCTTAAGAGAGAGGACAATGAAAAGAATTCTTCGTGGTCTGATTCTAAATATGTCGTAAGGTTGCGGCTTTCAGGGCTATGATATTCTCTTTGGTTTTAGGAATGATCCCAATATTTTGACTATATCTTTTTTGTCTCCGTCATTTCCATCACATATCTTTTCAATTTTCCCTGAAAAGTATAGTCATCGAATCTCTTCTCTTGGAGTGTCATCCTCATTGCAGCAACTTTGATATCCTATTTTAGTGTGACAGCTTATGTGTTTTTTGACCTTTCGGCCATTATCTAACACCTTCTCTAAGCTCTCAAGTTCGTGGGTAATTATGTCAAAGCAAGCTAGCATTTGGTCTACGTTTCTCCTGGAATCATACGAAAAATATCAAACTTATAAAAACATAATGTAACTTTAGATTTTACCTCAAAAGTGGTTCCCTCATGACGTTATATCATATTGTTCCAAATTCCGTTAGCCGTTTTGTAGTAGCACCTATATCGCATAAGTTCTTCATCATTCAAGCATGCATATAGTGTGTTCATGCTTTGGAGTTGCAGTTTTTAGTTACAGTTCAGCTTTTGTGAAGGTTATCTTCCATCACTGACAGGGATATCTATTTTGTTCACGTAAACGTTCCAAGCATCTACAAAAGTGAGACATGTGAACTTTCCAAACATCATAACATTTTCGATCAAAATAAGGTGAACATGTGAGACTTGGTCCATTGGAGTTAGATGACTCCTATGTGTACAAGTCTTCGTGGGGAGGGATTTCGGCCATTGGACCTTTTGCTCTGAGCTTTTAAGCTATTTATGAGCACCTCGCTCTGATACCACTGTAAATCACCCGGGGGGGTGATTGTGCAGAAATTAAAAACTTAAAATAAATGCATAAAGTAAGAAGAGAGAGTTAGAGAAAGAAAACAGAGTAAAAATGCAGGACACTACGATATAACGTGGTTCGACCCCTAGGTCTACGTCCACACCTCCTACTTGTAGCAATTCTCTGCCACAAGCGTTCCGCTATATTTAAAACCTCGTACAATGAGTTCTCAGTATTCATGTCGAGAGACTTATTATACTCACAAGACTTTTATATATAAGCCCTGTAAAACCATCTCTTATCGAAGGAAAAGAAAAAGAAAAATAGCAAGATCGACGTCTTAACTAAGAAAACAATAAAAGCACACACTCTCTTGATCGTTGAGAAAGTATTGAGTTCAGAAAAATTAGAGTTGAAAGAGATGAAGAATATTTAGTGAATTCACATCTATTTATAAGGTGAGAAATAATTTCTTTCCAAAACAATGAAAAAGAAATATCAAAACTGTTTTTGTGCAAGTTGCAGTCGACCGCAATTATGAGCAGTCGACCATCAATCTGTCCGCCCGAAGTCAGACAGATTCACAGTCGATTGCATCAAGAATGCACGTAAAAGTGTGGTCGACTACTATAGACAGTCAATTGTCAGTCGACCATTACTTACCAGAAAATAGTTATTTGGTGAATCCACTTTATATTCTTTCTTTAACTTAATATTTAATCAACGGTTCTTTACTTAAGTAATCCTCACAATTACATAAATAAATAAACTTGGATATGATGGCTTCTTGAAGATTTGAGCACAAGTTTCTTGTGTGCGAATCTCTTTGATACGTTGTAATCTGTTCGATACTTTCCTTTTTTTAGTTGATTCCGAATATCTTTTGAAATTTCATTTGAATTTTGAATCTCTATTATTCCTTACATGTAAGACCCCGCAAAATAGTATATAACTATTTTGTACATTAGTCTGTGCGCAATTCAGAGTGTGTGTATTAATAGATTATTCTCAATTTTAATTGAGTAAATATTGAGATATATTATTTAATATGTTTTGAACCCGACAATGGTACAATTGTTCAACCGGAGTTGGAATAATTTCTCAATTAAATTGTATGTTTGTCTCAACTATAATCGAGACGGAAAGTATAATGTTTCTATAATAATAAACTATTTTATTATATACATACAAATATTTTTTTTATTTAAGTATGATGTATGAATTGTATGCGTGTATGTATGTGTATAATTATCCAACCACTAATTAAAATCATAAACCACCATGAAAAACTATGGGCTTGTTTTTGGGGTGTGCTCACACCCGCCACCTTTCACCCCTTGGCCGGCCTCTACTACCCCCCTCCCTATATAAAACCCTAGTTCATCAAGAGAATCATTTTGTTCTTCATTTTTCTAACCCTGCATTCATTCATCATACTTCAAAATTCCTCATTTTCCCTTTTCTAAATTCCTAGACTCCCAAAATATTTCTTCTTCAAGCTTGGCTTGGAAGTTGGGGAGAAAGCATACAATAAAGGAGCAAGGAGTTAGAAGAGGAGGAGCCAAACAAGGAGAAAGAGAAGAAGAGTTCATCAACAAACTTCATAGTGGGTGTCTTTCTAAACTCAGTGCTTGTGGATTTATGTTTTTTGTGTTAATGATGAAAAGTTTCTGTTTTGAAATAGCATGAATGAAATGTTGTATGTTCAACTTAAGTTCTTGAGCTAAGAATGCTAATTGATAGATAAAGGTTGAATCTTTGAAGAATTAGCATGATTTGAATAGAAAATCATAACTTTGTGCCATGATGGAATTTAGACTTGAAATTTTTATGGTAGCATATTGATTGTGTCCCTATGAACTCCACCAAATTTTATAATTTTTTAATATGATTTGATATTTTAATAAATTCGAACTTGCTGCTGGTGTGAGATAAGTTTTCTACTCTGTTTAAATCTAGCACGTTTGACTTATAAAAATCTTATCTTCTTGTCTACCATGAATTTAGAGTTGAAATTTTTCCTGTAGGTTCTCTTACATATCTATATCAATTCACCAAATTTTCATAATTTTTGAATGATGTTTGATATTTTGAGAAAGTACTACATCTATACTGGGTAATGAAAATATTGAATAGTCTTTCGATTCTATTTCAAGAATCATGCGTTCAGTTTAGAGATTCATTCATTCCAAAATATAAGGATTCCTAATCTAAAATTTTTTTGCATGGTTCTTATATGTGTACAGAAATCACACCAATTTTAGTAATTTTTTTAAATGATTTTTTATTTAACAAAAATCATGTTTCTATACTGGGATAGAATTGTTGTAGCTCTGTTTTCATTATGAGTACTTGTTACCCCAAAAAACATAACCCTATGATCAAAGGGAATTTGAACATGAAATTTTTACAGTAGTATCCTAAGTCAGTTTGGAACATTTCCACCAAGTTTCATAATATTTGAATAAGAATTGATATTTATTTAAAATACAACTTGTTGTTGTTGTTAAGAAACAATGTGATTGTTGTTTAGAAATTTTGCATCATATTCAAAATGTCATTACTTTCTGTATAATTGGAGCTTTGAGCCAATTTTTGGATATATATGGCCTATATGCATCTGGATCATGCATACAAAATGTTTATGAGATTTTTTAGATTATGGCTATTTTTAACTGAGTTTTAAGCATACACTGGTTGATAGTTTCTGCATATCCTGAGAATTTGTATACATATTAGCGTGTGTTCTTTTTCATCATCAAAATGACTTATTTTGAGAAGTTTCCAACTTAGAATGTAAAGTAGATTCAAAGATATTTCTGTAGAATCTATAATTCGGGAATTTCATTAAGTATGTGATTAATTGTGATTTTTACAACTAGCACCAGTTGTAGGATTTGATGAATAGCTTACTGTTTTTGGTATATGAAAGTTATTGTTATATTAAGGCCATATAATGGAGTAAGATTGTTGTTAATTAGCTTATGAATCATGACTTTAACATATTTTGAATCGGACTTGTGAATGTCTACTGTTTGATATGTGAATGGCTATGTAATTAGCTTGTTGATTGTCTAGAGTAATGGTTATCACCCTAGGACTATCAACACTTTTGACCCTTATTAATTAGTAACATTATCACCTCGAGATGTTGTGGGTGAGGCTCTTCTCTCGTGCGCCGTCGGATTTAAACCAAGGAGGGATTGATCGCGGGACGGAGACAGGGTCGAGTTTCCAAACAAGAGGGTGATTGGCGATCGGCGGGGGTCGAATCGCCAATGTCACTGGTGTTGATTTTTTATTTTGATGATTACAACACAATGCAAAGTTGTTGTTCTACTTCTTACTTATTACAGGATATACAAAGGTAAATGTGCTAACAAGCTTCTTAAAGCAAGTTGATCAAGCACAGCTACAAACAAAGTTCTTACAGCTAATTAATCAAGAAAGCTACAAGGTTGCCAGCTTACAAGAAAAAGACGAAGACTAAAAGCTATCTCAAGACTCAAGACTCAAGAACAAGACATATGCTTCAATTTAATGTATTACGTGTCATGTAACAATTGTAACCTTTTTATTTTCTTTGAGTCTTAGAAATTCTGTAAAAGCCTTGTCACACACACTCACACATTATCTTTAAAATAAGTGAGTGTTTTTTAAACTTAGAAAGATCGAAGCAAAGATTGAAAAAGCTCTGCTGTTAAGTACCAGTCGACTGCCATAAGGCACCAGTTGACTGTCTTAGTACGAAACTGAATGAACTTATTCAAACTCTGACCAGTCGACTTATAACGGCAACCCAGTCGACTATTCAAGTCATTTCGACAGTTTGCTTATTTCAAAATTTGATTTTTCGATTTCAAAAGTTTATTTCCGTTGGTTGACAGTTGGTACAACTGCCTCTCAACGTCCAGTGATTCTAACTCTATAAATAGAGAATAGAAATCACTTGGAAAAGGTTAACAACTTATTTTTCCAAGCTTTTGTTTCCCAAGTTCTCAAAGTTTTTGTTTTAATAAGTAAAAGCATTCAAAAGCATTCACTTTCTAAGTCTTGGTTCTCTGAAATCAGTTTAGCATAACAGTGATTTCGTTTTAGACTGATTTTGGAAGTTGATCTAATAGCCACGCATAAAATCACATCCACAACAAGGCTATAGGTTGTTTGTAAACTCTTTGTTGTTGTTCTTCACTCTCGGGTTGTGAGAGTGGTTTCCTCTCGGTTGGAGAATAGGGCTCTAGGTTGTAGAGTCAAGTTTTCACTCTTGGTGGAAGAGTGGGTTGCTTTCTCTAGTTGTGAGAAAGGACTGCGGATTGGACAAGGTTGTTGTCTAACGCCGTAGGGTGTTCTTGTAATTATTTCAAGAATAGTGGAAAATCTCAAGTGGGTTAGTTGGGGACTGGATGCAGGTCGGGTGGACCGAACCAGGATACATCGTGTATACTCTGTGGTTGTATCTCTTTGAACTTGCATTTCACTTTCTTGGTTTTTAAGTTCTCAATAAAACTTGTCTGGACAGTCGACTATGTCTATTTGTAAGTCGACTGGTCAGACTTGTACTATTTTCTCTATAAACTTGCGTGATAAGTCAACTGGTTCTTCTATAAGTCGGCTGATCAGACTCGCTTTAAAATACTCTTCTTTACTGTCGCTCCAGTCGACTAATTTATCTCTTCAAGTCGACTGGTTAGAAGAAAAGTTTAATTCCGCATTTATTTTTTTATAAAACACTATTCACCCCCCTTAGTGTTTCTTGCCTTGCCTACAGGATCCAACACTTGGTATCAGAGCCTGGTTGAGTGCAATGACAACTACTTCGAATGCAAATCAGTACCATGAAGGCCAATCAACTTAAAGGCCACCCCTCTTCGATGGAACCAATTACAACTATTGGAAGTGTAGAATGAAGATCTACCTTCAGTCCATCAACTATGAAATATGGAACATGACGAAAATCGAGTACACAGCTCTTACCATTCCATATGCACAATGGAACGACGACATGAAGAACCAAACAATGAACAATGCAAAGGCGATGAACATGCTATTTTGTGCCCTTACAAAGGAGGAGTTCAACCATGTGTCCAATGCAACAACCGCACATCAAATTTGGCATACACTCGAGGTAACTCATGAAGGAACAAACAAAGTAAAAGAATCTAAAATATCTGTTCTTGTTCACAGGTTTGAAATGTTCAACATGAAGGAGAACGGGAATGTGTCCGAGATGATTACAAGGTTCACAGACATTACAAATTCACTTGTGGCACTTGGAAAGACATATACTCAAGCCGAGATGGTGAGAAAAGTACTTAGTGCACTAACCCCCGAATGGGAGAAGAAGACCATCGCCATAGAAGAGGCCAATGATTTAACACAACTTTCTCTTGAGAATTTTGTAGGAAATCTTATGGCCTATGAGGTACAACTTGAAGAGCGCAAGAAGGATGCTGAACCACAACAACCAAAGAAGAAGACATTAGCATTCAAAGCCATGACGGACTCTGAGGATGAAGAAGAAGATGAAGAAGAGATTGCCATGTTCACGAGAAAATTCAAAAAGTTTCTAAGAAAAGGTAAGTTTAATTCAAAAACTAAGGAATCTAATGAACCTCCAACTTGTTTCAGGTGTAACAAGACAGGCCATATGAAGAAGAATTGCCCACTAGAGAATGCAAAATCTAAGGGAAAGACATCCAACTTCAAGAAGGATAAGTACACAAAGAACAAGTTCGTGAAAAACAAAAAGGCATACCAAGCAACTTGGGATGACAGCGATTCTTCGTCGGAAGAAGAAATTGATGAGACAAACGAGGTTGCATACGTGTGTTTTATGGCGTCTCAAAATCAATTAAGTAATGAGTATGATTCTAATGATTTACTTGATGCTTTCAATGAAATTTTTCAAGAACTTAAAAAGTAAAAGATTAGAGTTAAGAACTTAGAGAAAGTTAATCAAACACTTTCTCAAGAGAATCTTAACCTTGATAAAGAAGTAAAATCCTTAAATTCTCATATTTCTAGTTTAGATATGGATCTTGAATCTCTAAAGAAAAATTATGAAGAGAATTTAAATGATGTTCTTCAAAATCAAGTAAAATCTAGTCAAAATTTTGGACTTGGTTTTAAAAAATCACTTGAAAAATCTCATTCTTCTAAGAAAACTAGTGTAAATAAACCTATATCTATTTCTAGTGTTAAACATAAACTTTATGAGCTCTTTGAGAAGCCTAAAACTGTAAGTTTTCTTGATAAAGACAAATCTAAAATTTAGCCAAGTCGACTGCACCCATCCATCAGTCGCCTGTCCAGAGGTACTGAGTCTTATTCAACAAGACAAATACCTCAGATAAGTCGACCTATACTACCTCCCAGTCGACTTACTAATAGTAAAAGTCGACTGAAAGGTGTTGTAAAGTCGACTGGACAGAGCAAATATGTATGGGTTTCAGTCAACCTGAGTTCGAAAGATAGAATTGCTTATATTAATTCATATATGCTGAATGTATGTAATTCTGCTAATTTTATTTCTGCTTATGGTGGAAAATCAAACTCATCATGGGTTTGGTTTCCCACAAACTAATCTATTTTGGACCCAATGAAAAGGGTACCATATTCACATTGAATATTTTATAGGTACCTAAGAAAGATCGTTGGATACTTGACAGCGGATGTTCGAAGCACATGACTGGTCATGCCAATCTCCTATCTTCCATACAAAACATTGATGGAGGAACAGTTACATTTGGTGACAACAATAAAGGAAAGATCATAGGAATTGGTATGGTCGGTAAGGACTTTAACCCCTCTATAGAAGATGTCTTATTAGTTAGTGGACTTAAGCATAACCTGTTAAGTATTAGTCAACTTTGTGATAAGGGTTATAAAATCATGTTTGAAAAAGATGCATGTTTAATTTATGATTCTACCATGCAAAATATAATTTTTCAAGGGTTTAGGAAAAATAACATTTATGAACTGTATTTGAAAGCATATGAGTTTTAGAATGATTTTTGCTTAGTAGCTTCTAATAACGATTCTTGGCTTTGGCATAGATGTTTTGGTCATGTGAATATGAAAAACATCTCCAAATTGTCTAAGTACAACCTAGTTAAAGGGCTGCCAAGACTATCCTTTAAAAAAAATAAGTTATGTGATGCATGTAAACTAGGTAAACTAATTAAATCTACTTTTAAAACAAAAGAAGTAATTTCTACTAGTAGGCCGCTCGAATTAATTCACATGGATTTATTTGGCCCTATTAGAGTTGCTTCTTTAAATAAAAGTAGGTATATATTTGTTTTAGTAGATGATTTTTCACAATTCATTTGGACTTTCTTTTTAAAATATAAAAATGATACTTTTGAAGAATTTGCAAATTTTTGTAAACGAATTCAAAATCAAAAGTCTCTAACCATAGTCACTATTAGAAGTGATCATGGTGGAGAATTTGAAAATGAAACGTTTGCAGAATATTGCAAAAAGAATGGTATAACTCATTCATTTGCATTTCCTAGAGCTTCACCACAAAATAGAGTGGTTGAAAGGAAAAATAGGAATTTGTAAGAATGTGCACGTACCATGCTTGTTGAGAGCAATTTACCTAAAAAAATTTGGGCTGAAGCTGTTGCTACAGCTTGTTATGTTTTAAATAGAATTTTGATTAGGCCTAAGCTAAAGAAAACATGTTATGAGCAATTTTTTGATAGAATTCCTAAGGTCTCTTACTTTAAAATATTTGGTTGTAAGTGTCTCATTCTGAACACTAAGGATAATTTAGATAAATTTGATCCTAGATCTAATGAGGGTATCTTTATAGGATACTCAAATAGGAGTAAAGCATATAAAATCTTCAACAAGTCAACAATGACTATTGAAGAATCCATGCATGTTGCATTTGATGAATCTCTGTCTTCATCGACTTTAATTGAAGATGATGAAACTTATTCATCACCCTTAAATAAAGTAATTACTTCTTTAGAATAAACTAGTCTTGCGGATAAGTCGACCGATAAGGAAGTCAAATCGACTGATGCAAATCAGTCGACTAAGGGACTTATCAAGTCAACTGATCCTGTTGTGATGTCTCCAACTTTACCAAAGTCATTTGTTGAAGTTAGAGATCATCCTCATGACTTAATAATTGGTGACATTTCACATGGTATTCAGATGAGATCACATGTTAATATGATATCTCACACAGCTTTCTTATCGGACTTTGAACCGAAGAATATACAAGACGCGTGCGAGAATGAATTTTGGATGAATGCCATGCAAGATGAGTTAAACCAATTCATAAGGAATGATGTATGGGATTTAGTACCATGACTTCCTGATCATACTATAATTGGTACTAAATGGGTATTCAAGAATAAGTTAGATGAATCAGGACAAGTTGTTAGGAACAAAGTTAGACTAGTTGCTCAAGGGTATAATCAAGAAGAAGGCATAGATTTTGATGAAACATATGCTCATGTTGCTAGATTAGAATCAATTCGTATCTTATTATCTTTTGCTTATTTTATGAATTTTACACTTTTTCAAATAGATGTTAAAAGTGCATTCCTTAATGGGTTTATAAAGGAAGATGTTTATGTTAAACAACCACCAGGTTTTGAACATGAACAATTTCCAAACCATGTTTTTAAATTGAAAAAGGCTTTGTATGGTCTTAAACAAGCACCTCGTGCTTGGTATGATCGATTGAAGACTTTTCTTTTGGAAACAGGTTTTGAAATATGTAAAGTAGATACTACTCTGTTTATTAAAAGAATTAAGAATGATATTTTAATCATACAAATATATGTTGATGACATAATTTTCGGTTCTACTGATAGTAATCTATGTCAAGAGTTTGCTATCACCATGAAAAACGAGTTTGAGATGAGTCACATGGGTGAACTCAATTATTTCCTTGGACTACAAATTAAGCAGTCACAAAATGGCATATTCATTAATCAAGGAAAATATGCCAAGGAATTACTCAAACGGTTTAACATGGATAGCACGAGTAGTAAGACCACACCCATGGCTACTACCACTACCCTTGACAGAGATGAATTAGGTAAGAGTGTCGATTAGAAACTCTATCGAGGTATGATTGGCTCACTCTTATATATAACTGCTAGTAGACCGAACATTATGTTTAGTGTATATTTGTGTGTTAGATATCAGTAAAGTCCTAAAGAATCTCACTTAAAAGCTGTGAAACGCATTTTAAGATATATTAAAGGCACGTCTGATTATAGTCTATTTTATCCACGCACCGATAATTTTCAACTTTTGTCATATAGTGATGCGGATTTTGCTGGTAGTAAAACTAACCGCAAGAGCACAAGTGGGACATGTCACTATTTGGGACATTCATTAGTCTCTTGGTGCAGTAAGAAGCAAAATTCGGTATCCCTATCTACCACAGAAGCTGAATATATCGCTGCAAGTTTGGCTTGTGCCCAAATTTTGTGGATGAAACAAACCCTATTAGACTATGGTATTTTATTTGACAAACCTTCAATAATGTGTGATAATACCAGTGCCATTAACTTTTCTATGAATCTGGTTCAACACTCACGTACGAAACATATTGATATTCGACATCATTTTCTGCGTGATCATGTTTTAAAGGGAGACATTTCTTTAGACTTTATTTCTACTGATAAACAAGTAGATGACATTTTTACCAAACCACTTAAAGAAGACACCTTTATAACCTTAAGAAGAGAACTAGGAATTTGTAATTTTCATGAGTCGACTGATCAGACTCGCTTTAAAATACTCTTCTTTACTGTCGCTTCAGCCGACTGATTTATCTCTTCAAGTCGACTGGTCAAAAGAAAAGCTTAATTCCGCAACTTTTTTTAAAAAACTATTCACTCCCCCCCTCTAGTGTTTCTTGCCTTGCCTACAGGATCCAACAACTGGGTCAGTTAGGACAAGATTAAGCCTACTATCGAACCTGGATTAGAAGCCGGTTGGATTTTTCACTTAGGACGGTTAAGTTCTAAGTTAGGACTGATGAACTAGTAGTAGTATCCTTAAGACCAACATGTCATTTTATTAATAGGATAGGCACTAGTCAGGTGGCTGCACTCGTCTGTCAAGGGACACGTGCGGCGCCGTCCTACCTGTAAAGGGGGCGGGCGACGTAGTCTCGTCTGTTAATTTCTGGGATCTAGTTGGTAGAACGGGAGGCATACAATGTACAGCAATCTCATGTCGGAAGCTGAGGGATAGACCCTTAAGTAACCATCTATGTTCTAAGTTATATGTACAAATAGAAATGTTCGTTGCAATATAAATGGGGAGCAGGAGTTTAACTCTGAGTCTCCTGGCGGAGTCGAGAAAGGCCTGCCATTCTGCCATAAATTCGGATAACTTTTGGTAGGGACAGGAGTGGAGAAGACACTGGTTTCGGCTGAGCTGCGGTGGAGCTGATTAGTCACCAGCCTGTCCGGAAGTGCCATGGACTACCGGTCCCGGGTGGAGTTGTTTTAGACCACCGGTCCCATCAGATCGGAGTTACCACCGGTCCATCTGCATGTGCCGGTAGACCTCATGCACTGCAACTCTACCAAGTCACTAGATGAATGTCAGGAATGGGACATATTACAAGAGTATGATGCATAGCGAGGGATCGAACCCTGTGATCTGGAGACCACGAACTTTTTGGGAAGTATGTTGTATGGGATGCATATATTTTCATTGAAGTTGCATTTGGGGAAGTATGTAGTATAGCATGCATATGTTTCCAAATAAATTGCATTAGAGTAAGTGCATTGTGTACATTTAGAATTGTGCATTAGACTCTAGGGCATGAAATACACTAACACTTGTGATTTGAGTGCACTTTTTTTTTGCATCAAATATCGACTGTTGAGTTTGGAGAGTCGCTAGTTTTATCAGCATTGCGTCAGTTGCATTCAGCTGACGTGCCCACATTCTGTTTATTTGTAGGACTAATGGACCGTGGAAGCAGGAGACTCGAGCTGCGTGGAGCATCCAAGTGGAGATTGTAAATTTGTATAGTAAATTTTATTGATGTAATCTATGATGTAAATTACTGATGTGAATTCATGATGTAATCCTGTGATGAACAAATTTGTACTGGTAATAACAATTGTGACAATATAAACTTTTTACTTCTTGTAATTTAACTGTGTTTGTACTCATTTGAGGGAATGATTCTGGCTTGTGTCTCGAGTTCCCGATATTGGGAATACGGGACTCTACAGTATATATCTTAACTAAAAATATTAGTCACAAGAGTATGTTTTGTACATACCAAACTTATGGTCAACATTTAGAAGGTGTTAAGTAAGAATACTTGGGAAGGTCTTAGGGTCTTTGAAGATTCGATAAGTTTGCACATCTACAAGCTTCTTCCCAGACTCCTGAAATACACCTCTAACTTGAAGTGTATTTGATGCCTTTCTTCCAGAGACTAGTAGTGTAACCTCTAGATGTGTTTAAATATATTATTGTTGTAACTCCTGTATCCCCCTTTTCTATATTTTTGTACTGTATTCTTTCTTCCAGTGTATTCTATCTATTTGTACTCTTTCTTTCCCTGAATCATGTCTTTGTTCTTCTTTCCAGTATTTATATATTCATTTACTTGTTTAATTCTTTTGAGATTCATTTGTCTGCCTACTATTCTGTCTCTAGATGATTTATTGTTTCTCATTTGTTGCATTTCATGGCCTAATTGCCTATTTATATGAATTCTGCCATGTTGGATCTGGTTTTCTACCCAATCTACCCTATTTGAACCCATCTATCCGTCCTACCGGATCTAACCCGCAACCCAATACCCTCTTCTTTGACCCAGTCTTCTCCATATTTTCTTCACGTTCCCTAACAGGCAGATCATATCTTTTTACCATATTCTCTTGATTCTCCAAATCACAACTTGCCAAAAATCTCTCATTATAATCCCCAACAAATTTTGTTATTCACACCTATAATTGTTATCTCCAAAAACCTAACCCTAATTCTCTCTCTCCAACTCATCTCCCTCATCTCTCTTCCCGTGTGCCCTACCCAGCATCCTGTCGGCCTGACCCCACCGTTGTGCGCTTCGACTGCCGACTGCCCTCGGCGCCTTCCTCTGCCGCCCTCCTCCCAAGTGCTGCATGCCAGTAGTAGCCCCCGACCCTCGACCTCTTCTCCCCATCTCCTCTTCCGAAGTCGACAGCAGCATCCAGCGACAGCAACACCATCAACCACAGCGCCACCCCTCTCGGCTGTTCCCTTCCGACGCTGTCAGCACCCGCCTCCCAGCGTCGCTGCCCCTGTCTACCGTCGTCTTCCATCGCAGAGCATGCACACCCCCTCGGCCTTGTCTGTTGTGTGCTGCGATCGATTCATCAAGTGTTGGATTAGTGATCGTGTGATCATGATCGTCTTGTGCATCTCGTTCGTATTCCGTTCGTTGGTATTTTGTTCGTGCCCAGGAACCTATTCCTGTTATTCTCTTTTTCTCGTCAGATCCATCTTCAATTATAAGGCAAGTAACTTGTATTTTTTATTGTATATACAAGTAAAAAATACTGTCTGTAGTGTGGCCTTTGTTTCTAGATTCATCCCCATAAAAATCCTTGTTAGATCAATCTCTATTTGTTGATCCATCCATAGTCATCATATTTGTTACACACACGACATGAAAATAATTTAGAAATAATCTAGACTTGATGCATGTATGTATGTTATTCGTGATTCATAATATGTTGTGCCCTTGTTGCATGCTTGATGTGTTAGTTGTAATCTCTTGTGGTAGATTTGTTAAACACCCATACCATGTTTTCTTGGACATCTATTATACCATGTTTTGTACTTTGTCATAATTTCAATTTGTTGCAAATGAACTATTTGATTTAATGCATAAAAAGAGATTTATGTTTTTGCTGTTGGCTCATTTTGTTTTAGTATTTTAGACCCTATTGAGGTCAGTAAATCAATTTAATTTGTGAATATAAATCGTAAACCTCGCTGTCTATTTTCTAGAATTTCTGACAGATCTCAGTTTCATTTTGTGAGTTACAAGTTATTGCTGTTTTTCTACAGATGTGTTAGAGATTCCAGATTCTGTTTTATGTGATTTCTGCGTAGTTAATTATTTTAATACTGATGTTAAAGATAAGATTTGGATCTAATATTTTGCTCGGTATGACTAGACTTGACTGAGATTAACTCTAAATTTTTATAGATTTATTTGATGACATTTATAAACTATTCTATACTTGTGAACAAACTACTATATTGCCAAAATTTCATGCCATTCAGTAAAGAACCATAATTTCAACCTGATTCTAGTTGTTGTTGGTAAAAACTTTGTAAATATAAAATGTAGCCTGTTGTATATATTTTATCACCCTTTTGAAGGATTTGGATTTCGAGTTATATTTTGTAATATATCATCATTTTATTACTGCTGTGTCAAGAATCTCAGATTCACAAATTTGCTGTATCTTGTTGTTTCCCAAATTTATTTGACTATACTATCTATGTTGGAATATTATGAAATCATATTTGCTGATACTAGACATACTGGGAATACTCCAAATTTTTATTGGATTTAATCAGTAAGTTTTAGGCCATTTTCATGCTTGTTAATACAACCTTATGATTTCTAGCTGAATATGAATTCTATATATAATTCTGTTTTGAGCCCTATTTCTGTGATTAGCATGTGACTTGTATATATGAGCTGGATTCGACCGAGTGTCTATTTTCTAAATTTTCTGATGGATCCAGATTTGTATGTTTGTGGCAACAGGAAACTCAGATTTGGTGCAGTACTGTTTTGCTGTCCAGAACTGAAAGTTTCGTTGTCCTAGCCCTTGATGAGTTGTTTGTCATCCGTTCATGTCCTTCTTTCAACTTGTACTTATCCCTTGTTATCTTACCGTGTTTCTTGTCTTTTTTGTCCACGTCCATACTTGCTTTAAATAATAATAACAAGAAACCAAGCCAGGGTTAAAGGGAAAGATCTAATAGTGGAAAATGCAGAATCGTGTACTCGGAAGGAGATCTATAGATCCTACTTGATACTTGATAATTGATACTTGATACTTGATACTTGATACTTGATAGCTGACACGTGATTACTTGACACTTGCACACTTGACACGTGTACTCGATGCATGATACTTGATACTCGATACATGATACTTGATACTTGTCCCTGAGTACATTGCCCCTATGATCCACTATGAAATCTAAAATGCAACTTGCATGAATGTAGCAACCATGCAGTAAAAATTTGGGACGCATGAAGTGCTACCTAGTTAGGAATAAATACAAGACTTGAGAATAACATGATCACTTGATACTTGTTACTTGTACATGGTACTTGATACTTGACACTTGTTACTCATTACTCGTTTGCATGATACTTGACACTTGTTACATGCCACTTGCACCTGTTTATTTTGCCATGCAATTTGATTTTGTTGCTGTCATATTCCTTCAATGTTACTTCTATACTTGCTTTCGCTGTTGCTCTATTCTTGTCTATTTGTTTTTCCTGTACTTGTTGCCTGCAATACAAGCGGCCCGTAACTTGCATTGACAGGCGTTTGTTTTCTCTTTCCTTTTTCTGCAAACTTGTCACTTGCAAACTTTGGTGACCAACTGCTCGATGGAGTAGGTGACCAAAGATTCTAGTTGGCTGGATTCTTGCTACATTTATTTATTCTTGTTGCTTATCATGAATAATTGTAACTTGTTACATGGATTATTTTGTATTGGGCTTTTTGTCCCAGACTTGTGTTTTGTTCCAGACTTGATTATTTGAAATTCAGTATTATTGTTTTTTATTTCAAGTAATCCTATTGACTATATTAATTCAGTAATGCATGCGTGGTTGACTATCCCTCTTGTATATATCTTGTTTATTCTTGTATATGTTGTAAAGATCCTGACAGCTTATGAATGGTGAAAGCCATTCGCTGGACTTGTGTCGCGTACTCGTATTCCATATTCCTTTTTGGAAAGTGGGGCATGACAGGGTTTTTAATGGTATCAGAGCCAGATTTGGCTAATGTATTAGTTCGACAAATATATTAGACAAGTTTGGGCTCGATCAAGAATTAGCTCAACAGTGTACAGACCATGCAATAACATGAATAAATTATAATCAACATTGATCTGGATGCTAATTGTTTTTGGAATAATACATTAGTCGGAATACAAGTCTGGAACAAAACACAGGTCTTCCCAAAAAAACACAAGTCTGGGACATTCGCTGGACTTGTGTCGCGTACTCGTATTTCGTATTTCTTTTTGGGAAGCGGGGCGTGACAATTGCTCTAGATGATTAAACCTTACAAAGTTTTTTTTGCTAAGGTGTTTTGTGCGTAAATAGAAATTTGTAAAAGATCAAATTTATTTTATGCATAAAGTACCTTCACGCAGATGCATAGTGGACCATCTTATCCGTGAACCCTAACCACTTTCAGTATGGTAATACTGAGATTACTTGTAACTGCTGGTGAATGCCAAGTTTCTTTAGAAGAGAAAACAATCCTGTCTTGACCCAAGTTTCCCATCCCTCAATTCACTTTGTCAATGATCACTTTTTTATGGTTCCTTGTTCTTTTTAGGCTTCAAGTACACCACTGGCTTGGTCCGAGAAAATTAATCAGCGAGGAAAGCTATGTTGGGTTTATGTCTTGCATACTAAGTTAGATATGAAGATGATAAAGAGATGGAGGAATCAGGGCGATCAGAGATGAATGGAAGCAAGCAAAACAGCAATAGCAGCAGCAATTGAGGCAGGTGCAGTCAATTATACCTAGAGGACGATCGACTAGTCACTGTACAGGGAGTTCCCGAGAGGGGGATAGTGGACCAGACTTGTGTGCGGTCGACCGAGCATGGCTGATGCAGATTTCGGGTGCGGGTGTAGGTGATTTGTTGGAAGCTCAAACTTACTCTTCAAATTATATCGTACGACTCTTATTGTAGGGTTATCTCTTCAGGGATATTTGCTGGATATTGTATCAAGATATCACACTAGAGTTTCTCTAGATCTCTATATATTATTGTAATTGGCCTCCATTGAGAACCAAGAGAAAGAGTACTTTATTGAAGAGAATTTGATTGGTTCTCTAATTGTAAACAATTAGTATTTTCTGGTGAGGCTTGAGAGAGGGTCATGGTGAAAATTATAATATTCTTGTATCTTCTATAGTTGAATAACATATCGGTTTATTCTCCCCCGGATTCAGGCAAAAGCCCTATCCGGAATAAATTTGTGTGCTTTGGTGTGTTTGGTGTAATCTTCTAATTGTTTGGTGATTTGTATTAATTGCATCGCTTAACTCAACAAGATCTTAGTAGAGGATGGAATCAAATTTCCTAACAATTGATATCAGAGTGCTAATTGTTCCTAACAAGCTATGTCAATGACCAACCGTTCTGTAGAAAACAATATACTATGACCTACGAAGCCCCTTACAGCATATTTCTCCTCAAAGTCAATGGTTCCTTGATGGTTGTCCAATATTTCAAGAGCTCTACTACATAGGCCTCTACAGGTTGGAGATGTTTGATAATGACGGTGGCAATGAGAAATTTGTTAGGTTCGTAAAGGTTGATGATTCTGGTGCTATGTGCATCTTTCTCGGTGAACAGAATGTTAGTGACTCACTTGCTTTACCAGCAAGTAAGTGTTGTCTTTGGGGGGTAATACCAGAATTTGTGGGGAAATAAAGGACTTAGACACCTTTCGTATCATCAGACCACAATCTAAATGTTGCTAACTATGATGCGTAGGATGAGTTTATTTTAGAATAAAGGTGACCACGTCACCAGTTCATTAATGATAAATTAACGAAACAAAGTAGGACTAATTACAAAGAACTATACTACAATCATTTCTAACACTCAAAAGATGGTACAGATACAATCACCATGCGAGCTCGCCCGCAACCCTAACTCCTGCTTTGCCTACACCCCTTCCTCCGTGGCTACTCTACTCTTCGTATTTGCTTAACTAGCCCAAGCTTGAATGATCGCAAAAATTTTATGCATCAAGACCGAAAACCTGCAGTTGTGATTAAAAACACAATTCGTTATGATCTAGCCATAGACCCTATAACGTAGCAGCTACAGAAATATTCTAAGCTTCTTTAAGCTCCTTCCTGACAACCGTCGCTCTCCACTTACCCCAAATCTCCCATGTTGAGCTCAGACACTTAAATATCCCAAAACCTAAGCACACTACTTCCCAAGCTAACCTTGCCCTGGGACAAGTAAATAAAATGTGATTAGTGTCCTTAGCTTCTACTGGGCATCTCGGGCACCTAATGTCCTAACTGCATGTTGTGTTTGCGAATGTTGACTTTTGAAAGAAAGCTTTCACTTTCATTGGTGCATTGGTTTACCAGATTGAACTGCCTTCTTTGCTTCCAATCCCTCCATCATTTAGCCACTTGTACATAGACGACACTGTGAATGTATCATTAGGCTATAAATTCCAAGTTCTCTCATCATCTGCTCCGTTAAGGCATTGACCCTCTGTCCTAATGAAGTGCTTTAGTATCTGAAGTATCTGAAGTTGAAGAAGAGATTCCTAAGTTGGCTGATCATGTAATTGAATCCTGAGTCTACCCCTTCTCCAAACCTCATTGATAAGCGTATCAACGTTCATTATTTCTCTTAAGACATCCAAAAAAATGGATTGTAATGTGTTTCTCTCACACCATTTATCTTTCCAGAATCGTGTATTTTTCCCGTTGCCAATCACACATCTTGTATTAACATGAAAAGTCTCCCCAATCTTCGCAACCCCTTTCCACAAGAATGATGCCTTACCATGCTCACTTCTCCATCCGAACATGTACTTCTTCCTCCTCCACTACAACATGAAAGATTTGTACCACCAATTGTTGCGTATTTTTCTCATTTTTCACCACCACTTACTCATCAATGCTTTATTTATGTCACCCAGATGTAAGACTCCTAATATCCCGAATTTCTTTCTCTTGCAGACTCTACCCCAATTAACCAGGTGAATATCTTTATTATCCTCGTTTGCTTCTTCCCACAAGAATCTTCTCTCACATTTGTCAATTCTACCAATAACCCATTTAGGAAGTTCGTAAATTGACATAAGATAAGTTGGCAAACTGCTTAGGACTGAATTAATAAACGTAACTCTTCCACCTAGTGACAGAAAGCGCTCCTTCCATCCGGTCAATATCTTTTCTACCTTCTCTATCAGAGACTGCCAATCCTCTCTTCACATCGGTCCTGGCCTAATCAGCGTGCCAAGATACTTGAAGGAAAATTCTCCTATCTCGCATCCTAAGTAGTTCTTGATTGCACCAATCAGGATGGATAAACTTTCGCTAGAAGGATAATACAACTCTTGTGGAGGTTCACTTTCAGACCCGCCCAAGATTGAAAACAATTGAGAACAGTCTTCAAAGCCAAAATTTCTTCTTCTTTCGCTACACCGAACAATACGGTGTCGTCCGCGTATTGTAGTATCGATATTGTCTCATGTATACCTTTGATTGCAAGACCCTGAATAACATGCTCTTCTCTACCTCTCTTAATCATTTTCATCAGCCCGTCCACAATTAAGGTGAACAAAAGAGACGACAAAGGGTCCTCTGTCTGAGTCCCCTACGACAAAGAATTTCCTTTCATGTTTTCTGGTTGACCTGAATGAACGATTTTCCATCTCGAACGCACTTCCTAATCCACAATCTCCACTTCAGACCAAATCCTTTGAGTTATAGGACAGCAAATGATGAGTTTTATCTTCCTGATCTAGGGTTTTTGCGACCTTTGAGGATTTCTTGCTGGAAGAACTAATTTTCGACCATACCATACTTGAATGGGAGTTTTTTTGTCTCTTGTGGAAATCTTATGGTTACATACTATGTTTGACATAGTAGCTAAACAACATACCATATTCTGGTCTTGTTAGTCTTATTTGTGGAACCTTTAAGGTACACCATTTTACTTTTGATTAGCTGAAAGGAACCATGAGGTCCATGACATATGTTTTGACATATTTTTTGTTTGACATATTTTGTTGAAACGGCACTGCAAAAACAAAGAAAAAAAGGACAAAAAGACAAAAAGAATGACATCTGTTTAGGGATGGCAACTGGGCCGGGTCAACCGGCGACCCACCCGCGACCCGGCCCACCAACCTGGCCCGTTAAATTGCTTCGCGGGTTCGGGTCGAACCCGGTGAACAGTACCGGGTCGACCCGGGTCTCAATTTTCGCGAATCGAATTTGCGAAACCCGGCCCACGAACCCGGCCCAACCCGTGAATTTGACCCGCCAACCCGCGGATCGACCCGCGGGTTTCGACCCGTTCGACCCGTACTGGTCGAACGTTCGACCCGTGACGGGTCGACCGTTGACCCGCGGGTCGAACGGTCGAAAATCACACCGTTGGCAGCACTGCGCTCTGTCTGGGACAGAGCCGTTGTAAACAGCTCTTTGAGCCGTTTGGTTTTTTATTTTTTTATTTATTTGTTTTTTCCCACTTATTTAGCCTATAAATATCCCCCAAAAATCTCATAAAAAATCACACCTCACTCTCTTACTCTCTCTACTATTATACATCATTTGTAAAGAATTTTTGAACAATTGTAGTATTCATCAAACAAGTGTACAAGGAGGCATATACACGATCAAATTTCGGTCGTATCGGAAACAAAATTCAACGTCTTCAACTCTCTTCAACCCTCGTCAAATCTACTTCAACCTCTTCTCAACTCTTCAATTGCGGAATCGGCAAAGCGCTCCTCCATCTTTTCTATTCTATTCTTATTTTAACGGTTTTTTTTACATACGCGTATTCCACGGTGAACGGTATCAAAATATCTCTATCTCTCTCGTTAAATTTTTTTTTGCGTTGTAGTTAAAATTATTGTTCGTTTTTTTGAACTTCTCTATCCCAACCCTCTTGTTTTTTAGATTTTTTTTGTATAATTCACCGCTCCCACATTGTATATTTTTTTTTACATACCACATTACTACATTATGTCTAGATCACGCGGTAGCGGTCGTAGCGGACAAGATTCCTCCCCCTCTTCACGTAGGCCACCAATTGTCCCAACTAGTGAGCCCGCCCAAGATTACATTGATCCTACTATGGAACAATGGGGTACACACGACGATGTTGTAGGTGACATACAATTAGAAGAACAACAACAACAACAACAAACCAAAACTACACAACCCCGTAGTAGTAGGAAAAGTAGAGGAGAAACTAGCGATTGGCATAAGTTTTATGATTATATCCCGGACGAACATACTCCGGGTATAGATTTGAAAGTGTGTAAAACATGTAGTAAAACATACAAATTCAAGAGGGGCGACAGCACCGGTACAATTAGTAGGCACATACAACATAATCATAAAGAACTTCTTGATCAAATACAAGGCCAACAAAAAATCAACCCTAGGACCGATCAAGTAGATAGCCACCCTTATGATCCCGAACTTGTTCGTCGGGAAATGGCCCGATTAGTCATTAAGGAAGAGTTGCCATTTTCCTATCCCGAGAGTAGGAACTTGGAAAATTTTAATCAAACGGCCTTAAACCCTCATTTTAAAAGAATTCGAGAAATACTTGCAAATCAGATTGTTTTAAAGTGTACATGGAAATGAAGGACGCTTTGATTGCAATTTTATGGAGTTTAACTTGTAGGGTTAGTTTAACTTCGGATTGTTGGACGGGTGTCAACAATGTTCCAACGATGGGAATAACCTGTCATTGGATCGACAATGATTGGATTCTTCAAAAAAGAATCATATCACTTGCGTCGTTGCCGTATCCCCATAGTGGCGCTGAAATAGCAAACCGTATTATAGAAATTTGTGATGTTTTTCATATTCGCGATAAAATTATGGCTATTAGTTTTGATAATGCATCTAACAACAATGTAGCAATTACTACTTTAAAATCTGTATTAAATCCTCCATCTGACAATATTTTTCATGTTAGATGTGCATGTCATATTATAAATTAATGTGTTCAAGATGCATTAAGAATAGCTGATCCATATATACATAAAATTAGAAATTGTGTACATTTTATTGCATTAAGTCCAAGCATTTTACAAGAATGGAAAGCTTGGTGTAGGGTTAGAAATGTTCCTTTTAGAAAATTTCCAAAGGATGTTAGACACCGATGGAATTCTACTTTTGATTTACTAAATGTTGTCACCGATTATAAAGCAGTTGTAAATGATTTTTGTATCGCAAAAAATATGCACAATTTTGAAATGACTCCCAACGATTGGTTTTTTGCCGAATCTTTGTTGAAATTTTTAGAACCTTTTAAAACCGCAACTTTAAAGTTTTCAAAAACATATGGATCTACTTCTAGTAGCATTTTTATTGAATTAGTTAGCATGATGCAAATATTTAACGAAATGTTAAATGATCCCTATATTAGTGACATTGTAATACCTGCATTTCAAAAAATTTGAAGTATTATTTTCCTCCTCCTTTGTTGATTTGTGTTGCTACTGTTATGGATCCCCGTATCAAATTAGAAGGTACGAAGAATTTGATAGAAATGTTTTTTGGATATTTAGAGAACAATGTAGAATTAACAACTGATTGCGCTACTTTTTTAGTTCAGATTGAATCTACGTTAAATAACTTGTATGATTATTATGATAGACGTTTTGCTTCTAGTAGTACAACTTCTGTAGTTAGTTCTTCTTCTGGTAGTTCTAAAGGTAAGGGTAAAAGTAGAATTGGTGATAGAACATTTAGTTTACTTGAACAAATTCAATCTAAAAAACCTAGGACTAATCAACCAAATGAATTAAATTGGTATAACCAACAGGATACTGAGCCTACTCTTTCTCCACTAGATATTTTACAATGGTGGAAAGAACATGAACACACTTTTAGTATTCTGTCAATTATGGCTAAAGATTTACTAACTCCTCCTGTCTCTACAGTTGCTTCTGAGATTGCATTTTCTACAAGTGGCAGGGTTCTATCTGATTACAGGAATCGGTTGAAGCCCGAGGCATTAGAGATGCTCGTATGCACAGGAGACTGGCTGAAGGCTGAAGATAGGACGCAAGGGAAAGCACTATCAAGTTCCACAAGTGGGAGCAACTCGCCCGAAGAACAACAACAACAACAACAACAACAACAACAACAACAACAATAGCTTTGCTTGTTTTGTCAAATTAGAAAACTTGTACTCAATTAAAATTGTATATAAGAAATATGTTATTGTATAAAACTTATTTGTGAATTGAATTCTTCATTTCGTTATAAATTGTTCAAATTGTATAACTTAAATTCATATGAATAATATTTCAAAATTTGTTGTCAATTTCACTCTTTCAATCTTATTATTATTATTACGATTTTTATTGTTTATTAGTATTATTACTTACTTAGTATTATAATTAAACATCATTTGGGGTTATTTGAAGAATTCTAGTATTATTACTTATTAGTATTATTACTGAATTACTTACTTAGTATTATAATTAAACATCATTTGGGGATATTTGAAGAATTGTAGTATTATTACTTATTAGTATTATTACTTACTTAGTATTATAATTTTTGAAGAATTGTAGTGTTCATCAAACAAAGATATGGTTGTTTGTATACATCATTTGTAAAATTATTATTATTATTATTTTAATTTAAGCTACCAAAAAAAAACACAAAAAAAAAAAATATTAAACGGGCCAACTCGCGGGTCGACCCGGCCCAACCCGGGTTGAACCCTAAAGGGTTCACGAGTTGGGCGGGCCACCCAAACGAAAACTTAGCCCGGCCCGGCCCGGCCCGTATAAGGGTGCAACCAGGCCCGGACCGGCTAAGTATTCGTGCCAACCCGTACGGGTTGGGCCCGGCCCGGCCCGTACGACCCGTTCGCCAACCCTACATCTGTTGAAGTAAATTTTCTTATATTACAACCACCATGCTTGGTAAGAGCATCTGTAGTCGTGGGCTAAATACCCAAATTTTGGAAAAATTTGGGAAAAAAGCGCTGCAGTCGTCGTCCAAATTTGCAAAATTTGGGTGTACGATGAATAGTGCCTTGCCAAATATAGCAGACGATTTGGCCAAATGCAAAATATAGCTAACGACCTATTTTATTTCGTCCGTCAGAATTGACAAAAGATAATCTTTCGTCTCGCAGGGAGACGTACAAAAAGTGAGAATTGACGAAGGATTAAATACCGTTTGAAAAGGGGGGAAAAAAATCAGAGACGAAAGAATATACATCGTCAATTCCATAAGCACTAGATGCCAAAATATTTGGACGGTAGGTAATCTACCGTCCCAGGCCATTTTCCATTTTTTTTTCTGTTTTTTTTTGTCTTTTAGTGCTAAAAAAAAAATTTTTTTTTTTAAAAAAAATTTGGGACGAGACATAATCGATCGTCCAGCCATATTTTAGCTTTCAACGACTGCAGCACATACCCATATTTTCTATTTCCAAAAGCCAAATACCCAAAATTTAGAAATGAACGACTACAGATGCTCTCAAAACATTATAGTAAATTCAAATGTCGTATAAAAGTACACATTTAACGAATTGAAGAAATTCTAAAGATTACAACCACCACTACCACCACTGCACTCTGATAAGTGAAATTTATACATAATTTTCATTACCCTTTTATGCATCAAAATTACGTGTTCTAGTTTATTTTTTAAAAATTTATCTTATTTCTACTCAATATTATTTATTTATTTGATTTTGTAGGAATGAGATAAATAAGTGCAAAAAGTGGGCATTTTGTGTGAAATCAATGAAGAAAACAAGGATGAAGATTTTAAAATTTGAGCACCCAAATGCGCGGTTTTACAAATTGGCCCATGGAAGAATCAATAAAAAATATTTCGGTCAACTAGGGGGTGGAATGAAATTTTGTAATAGAATTTAAAGTTGAGTGGATTTAAATTAGGGTTAGTTAACTTAATTGGTTTAAAATTTTAATAGAATAATTTTAATCTATTAATTTTAAAATTAATTAATTAATTATCTAGTAATATTAACTAATCCTAATTAACTATCACAATCCTAATCTTATTTAATTTAACCCTTGTCACGCCACGCTTCCCGGAATACGGAAACACAGGCACGTAACTGAGGCCCAGCGAATGATATAAGTATGCCAACTCATATCATCCATAAGCTGTACCAGTCTTAGCTCAACAATATAAGAAAAATTAATCACAACCACGCAGGAAACATGATCACATAAACGAGAATGAAATTCAATAACCAAATCTAGAATATAAAGACTTACTAAATAACTCGAGAGGTTCATGCTCCAATTGTAGAAAAACTGCTCATCAATGCCTTCGGGCAATTTCTCTGGCTCACCTGTACTTGTTCATCTAAAAAGAAAGAATAATTTGTCCTTATAGCAAGTACGGACAGTAAGTAGTGAAAAACAGAGAGTAAGGGAATAAGTTACATGAAGGAATATGAATCAAGATCAAGTTTGCAAAGACAATAATGGCACTAGTAACAATGGTCTTAATCAAGTATACATATACATGTCAATTTAAGTTCATTATAGTGTCATTTCTCCTATCTAGTGCACGTACTACTGCATCCCATACTACAGGTTCAGTGCACGCAAAACAGTGTTCGTTTTAGACTTCGTGGTGGGATCTACAGAGCGTGTACTCGGCATATCACGATAACAAGATAACAAGATAACAAGTTCACGTCTTCACAAGTATTCTCCACCTTCCATGTAACAAGTCCATGTAACAAGAGGGCCCTACCGAGTACATTTTCTGAGACTGTCCACTACTAGGTCAACCCTTAGAAACCCTGGCTTGTTTTAGTATTTTATTAAGTCATTCATGTACATGCGAGTGGTTATAATAATGTCAAGTGAATGGTAATAATGCAGCAACATGACGTATTACACAATAATAAGCAAGAAGTGGTAAATCTAAAACAATAATTCTCTTTATATTACTTTAACTGATTACTAATATAACTGGGTCGAAACCTCAGTACAAGACAGACAAGACATCATCACATAAATGTTCATCAAGTGGGCAGTTATTGAGTTATTGTATCATGCATGTATCAAGACTAATGTAAAGCAAGTAATGTGAATTTTCCAAGTAAACAAGTCAAGTGAATTTTTCCAGTAACAAGTCAAGTGAATTTGTCAAGTTCAAGCCACAAAATCTCATGTAAATAACATGTATTTAATCACGACGTGTTTTCTCATGTACAAGTTTATTTATTTTAGTCATGTCAAATGTATGTCTAGGCTTGGGTTTGAGTCAAGGGATAATAAAAGAAGTCAAGAGTACGTCGGGTTAGCTCGTGTAAATCCTCGATACTCCCAACGGACGGGACATAAGGCAAATTAAGATGATTAAAATGGAACTACTTGCAGGAGATCAATAAGCTTGAACTAAAAAATTAAAAGAGTTCAAGTGGACTTGCCTGTTAGTTGACGACGATGAATTTGGGGACAGAATAACGGGATCAGTATCCCGGGCAGTAGAATGCGTGTGAGATGTGTGGCAGCCACGCCAAGTCAGCAACTCAACTCCACAAAGCAAAACTCCAAATAGCAGTCGACTCCTTTCAACAACTCCAAGACAGTGAACAGCAACAACTCCCAACAACAATCCCAAATAGCAAACCAAACACCAACACTCCAAACTTCAACAACCAACTCCTTCTCTAAAACAGCAAACACCTCCAACTCCAATAAAATACTCCAATAGCAAAGCACCCAACACCAAATAGCAACAACACAACAGCAACTTCAATACCAATATAACACTCCAAGTACAACCCAAAACACCAACAACTAATAAAATACCCAATCTCACCACAGCCAATCAAAATCTCCAAATCCAATCTTCTTCTTCTTTTACAACCCAGAGAGAGAGGGAGAGAGAGAGAGAGAGCGAGCGGGAGAGAACGCGCGGAGAAGGGAGCCGCGACGGGAATGGGGAACTGGTGCGACTGGGCTTGAGCGGGAGGTCGTTGGCGGTGCGTCGAAGGTTGAAGACGACGCGGAGTGGAGGAGCTGTGATCGACGAGGGAATGGCGACGGAACTAGAGCGGTGGTTGCTGTGGTTGGGACGCTCGGGGGCTTCGACTGAAGTGGCGCTTCTGGAGGCGGAGTTGACGATGGCTGGACGGCGACGGGGAAGGCTTCGAGGTCGGGGCTTCAATGGTGGGGCTGAGCGGTGGAGGAAGCAGCAGTGTGTTAGCGTCGATGACGAGGAGTGGCTGTCGACGATGGTGATGGTGTCGACTGGCGGAGCTCGAGGTTGAAGATGACGCAATGGCGAGGGGCGGAGGCCGTCTAGGCGATGTTGGCGCGATGACAAGGAGAGGTGCGGGGATGATGAGTGACGGCGGGAGATGCGGGGGCTCTGCGGTGGAGTGTGAAGCTCTAGGGCAATGGCGTCTTTGATGGAGGAAGATGAAGGGGTCGGCAATGGCGGCAGCGGCTCGCTCAGGGAGAAGTGAGCGACGGCGGGAGGAGTTCGACTGTAGCGGTAATGGCGATGTGCGGCGGGGGAAGCTGTGGCGACGGAGCTCGAACGGGGGGGCGACTGAGGCGGCGCGCGACTGGGTGTTCGGGGATGAAGTGACGGCGACTGCCTTTGAGAGCGGGAGGCGCTCGGAGAACTCGGGGCGATCTCAGCGAGAGTCGAGAGGAGAAGTCGTTGGTGGCGGACGGCTGCGATGACGAGGGCTTCGGGGCTCTGCGGTGGTGATGGCGAGGAGAGGAGCGAACGACGAGGGGAAGCTTGTGGAGACGGAGCTTGAGCGGAGGAATGGAGAGAAGGGAATGGCGATGGCGGGGACGGGAGGCTGTGAGGTGAGCGACAATAATGGCAGCAGTGGAGGACGATGGCTGTCGATGCTTCGGGAGGTGTCGATGGCAGGCGGCGTGGTTGGTTCGACGAGGCGAGGGAAGGAGGACTTCGGGCTGTCGAGCTCAGCAGTGGGTCGAGCGGAAGAAGAATGAGGGAGGAGACGACAGTGGGAGGAGGGTGAGTTTGGAGCTTCGGGTTGATCTGTTTTGTTATGTTATGTTTTTGTTTTGTTTGGGTTTGTTGGTTTTGGAGACGGGAGAGGGAGAGAGAGAAAGAACGGGGAAAAGAGAGAGTGGGGGAGAGGTTATAACGGGAGGGAGAGAATAACGGGAGAGAGTGGGGGTTAATAATAATAAATATAATATTAAATAAGGGTAGTTAGAGATAGTGAGGGATGTAGTTACGGGGATGTGGGAAGAGTGGGGAAATTTGTATACGGGTGTGTATATGGGTTCATGGATTTGGGTTTGGGCTAAACTCCAACAAGAGGTGGGCTACCCTTTGGGCTTCAATTGAATTCAAAATGATTAATAAATGATAGTATGGATTAATTTAGGCTTATAACAACATAAAATAATAATTAGGGTATCGGGCTAAACAATTTGGCTCGAATTAATTTAATAAAATTAAACACGAATTTGGGCTTAGAATAAATAATTGGGTTTCATATTAACCAAATCAAAATACAACCTGGGCTCATATTAATCAAATAGTAAAATCAGAATACAAACTTGGTTTTTAATAAATAGTCAAACTATTGGGTTCAGAAAATAGTTAAAATAATAAAAATCAATTAAGAAAAAATAATCTTAAGATACTGAGAATTTAAATACGGAAAAATACTTTAAAAATACGTTTTAATGAAAATAGGGGTTACAACCCTAATACTACCTACCCAATTTGTCACATCCCGCTTCCCAAAAGAGAATACGGAATACGGATACGTGACAAAAGCCCAGCGAATGGTTTTCATCATCCATAAACTGTCAGGATCTTTACAACATTTCACAACCACGCCTGCATATATGAATAAAAATTCCAACAGGATTACATGAAACAAAATATATTAATCTCAAATAAACCAGACCTGAATAAGTCAATAATCTTGGGTCGCATTGCCCAAATACAAATAATTCAGGTAATCAAGTACAATTGTTCAAGATAAGCAACAAAAAATAATAATAATAGCAGAAAATCATGATAGCAAAACTCCAGCATCTAGAATCTCATATCACCTACTCAATTTGGCAGCTGATCTCCAAAATCTACAATTTAACCAATAAAACTCCCATCAGTGCAAGTTACAGGGCCGCTTATAGTGCAGGATACAAGTATAGGGAATAAATAAACAGATGTAAAAATAACAGCAGAAACAAATATAGCATGGAATAGGCATGTCAAAAGAATAGAATATCTAACATGAATTAGGAAAACAGAATCAAGTAACATGATATACTAACAGGTACAGGTAACATGTATCAAGTAGCATGTAGAGAAAACCATGTATCAGGTAATCATGTATCAGGTAATCATGTACAGGTAATCATGTATCAGGTATCATGTCATGTCAAGTCCTGTATTATTACTATCTAGGTAGCACTTCATGCGTCCATCCTTTTACCACATGGTTGCTACATTCAAACAAGTTGCGTTTAGATTTCGTAAGGGATTCTATAGGGCCGTGTACTCAGATATCAAGTAATCCAAATCATATTAACCAAATCATATACCAAATTCCAAATTAACCAAATCATATACTAAATTCCAAATGTAATCCAAATCATATACCGAATTCCAAATGTAATCCAAATTATATCATGTAACCAAATGAGGGTAACACGGGCCCTCTTCCGAGTACACTTTTCTATATTGTCCACTACCAGATCTTTCCCTTAACCCCGGCTTGTTACTTTTTATTACAAAATACACATGATCACGAGATAACGAGAACAAAATTGGTACAAGACAATGATGTATTAGGAGCTTATACGATGCAAGGAACATTTCTAAATCATACAATACAAGAAACAATATGCAAATATTTAAACATGGCAAAATATCAATTTTGGACAGCAAGACATCATGAATGCAAATCTGGATCCGTCAGAAGATCTAGAAAATAGCCTCCCAGCCGAATCCAACAAATATATATAAGTCATATGGTATTTCACAAAAACAAGTCTCCAAAAACAGATTTTAATCCAGAAAACGTGTTCAGCCAAAAACCAGAAGTTGTATTCATCAACAGGAAAATAGCATGAAAAATCACTAATTAAATCCACGAAAAATCTAGGGTATTCCCTAATATGTTTAGTATCAGAAAATAAAGTTTCATAGTTTTCCAATATAGATAGAATAGTCAAATAAAATTAGAAAACAGCAAGACACGGCAAATTTGTAAATCTGGAATCTTAAACACTGCAGTACGAAAACAGCATTATCTCACAAAATACAAATCGAAATCTAGATCTGTCAAAAGGGTGATAAAATTGATACAGTAGTTTATAATTCATATTCACAAAGTTTTTATAGACAGCAAATAAAATTAGGTTGAAATTAAGGTTCTTTACTGTACAGTTCGAAAATTCTGCAAGTATAGTAATTGTTTGGAAACATAGAATGGTTTGTAAAACTCATCAAATAAATCCACAAAAATTCAGGGTTAATCCCAATCAAATCTAGTTGTATTGTGAAAATTATTTGATCAAAATAATACTTTTAACATCAGTAGAAAAATAGATTACTATACAGAATTCATATAAAAACTTGATCTGGAATTTTAATAGTAAAATAGTCATAACTCGAAACTCATAAATCGAAACTGAGATCTGTCAGAAGGGTTGAAAAATAGACAGAATTCTCTACAATTCATGTTCACAAATAAAATTCATATAGTGACCTTAATAGGGCCTAAAATGCTGATCAAAAGAAGGGTAACAGAAAATACAGAATTATTCTTCGAACATAAAATCATCTAGTTTATGTAAAACTCATCCAAATCAACCCAAACATAAAATAAAGTGTACTAGATGTCCAAACAATATGGTATAGGGTATTTTGCAAGTCCACGACAAGTATAGCATGAATAACACATCAAGCACACGATATCACAAAATAGCATGCATATATACACTCAAAAAATGGTCAAAACCCAACTACACTACAGGTGGTATTTAATACTTGTATTACACAAAGAAAAAAATACAAGTTACTTGCCTGAGAGACGACGACGGGAACGACACAAAAGCAAGAATAACGAGAACGAATTTCCAGGCACAAACACGATACAACGAACGAACATGAACAATCACGAACACAATCGGATGGCTGAGATCGAAGATCAAGATCAACAAGATCAGACGGCCAAGATCACCCCGATGGTGATGATCAAGATGATCAAAATCGATCGGACGGCTGAGATCAAGAGATCAGGATCACGGGTGATCGACGGTCAAGAATCAATCAATCAAGGGGACATGATGATCATGATGATCAGGATAAGATCGACGGCCCACATTCACTTGATCAATACTTTTGATCAAAACAGCACACATCAATGGTTTCGGCTGTCAACAACGGCGGTCGGCGACTGGATTACGGCGGCGAGGACAGGACTGACAACTGGCTGGCATTTGCTGCTGTCGTTGCCGGAGAGGAAGCACAGGGACGCTGTACTGTGGTCAAAGGGGAGACAGGGGGGATGCAGGGAGGCTCTGGCATTGGGGCTGCAGGGCAGCACAGCAAGGAGCACAGGGGACACGGCGCTGCAGTCGCTACGTCATCCTGACTGGATGAGGGTCAAGCGGCGGCCTGGTGTTGCTGTCGAGGTAGTTGTTGGTGACTGGCGACAGGGTAGGGAAGCTGCACTATCTGTTGTCGCGGCTGTAGTCATCGCTACTGGCTGATGGGAGGAGAAGGGAGAGGAGGCACAGGGGGACGTCGGGGGTGCACACAGGTAGAGGGAGACGGGGATGAGAGACCAGAATGAGTAGGAGGATGGGGATGACGAAGCGGCTAAGGTAAACACAGGGGAGATGAAACAGCTGGGGTAAATGTATAGGGGAATGGGTATATATATAAGATGAAGTTTAGGGTTAGGGTTAGGTGGGTATTTGGGTAACGGGTAGGGTGTTGGGTAATTAACGGGTCTGGCTTTGAGTGTAGCGGGTATTAGGGTAGTTATAGGGTAAATGGGTTGATTAAATAGGAAATAGGGTTATAGGGTTTTAAAATAGGTTTTTAAAAAATTCAATAGAAGAAAAATAAAATACCCAATAAAAATATGATTTATAATAAAAATGTAATTTGTATTACCATACAGAATTTATTTTGAAATGGCTACAAATGAAATTAACACATAGAAATGAGTTTTTAAATAAACAAACAAAGGTAATAAAAATAATAACAATAATAATAATAATAAATAAAAAAACAGTAATAATAATAATACTGAACAATAATAACAACAACAACATTAATAGGGTTTGTATTATATAAAAATCATTTAAAAATAACAATAAATACAATTAATGAAAAGAACGGATTTTAACAGGAGATACAAAATATTTTTGAAATAAATGAATTTAAGAAAACGAACTTTTTTTTATTTTTATAAAGAACCCAAACCCAGATAATACACAGAAAAAGAAAATACACCAAAAATACGAAAAACGGAAAACAAGGGTTACACCATATATATAATATATATACGTACCTCTATATATAAACAGAGGAGGGTAGTAGTGAAGAGGTTGGCGGCTGGGTGTAGGGGCACAAAAGACGAAAAAAGGTACAGAAGGTGGCGGCGCGCAACTCCGGGAAAAGAAAAAAAAACTAAGGAAAAAGAAAGAAGGACAAAGGGAGAGAAAGCGACGTGGCGCTGACGTGGCGACTCCTGTAGTGTGTGCGAGGTTCGAGACGAGGAGAGAGACAGAAAGAAGGAGAAAGGAGCATTGTTTGGGTGCTGATTTCGAGGCATTCGGTTTGCATTTTTTTTTTTACAAAACAATTCTTCCTGTATCTCATTCTCTTTGTCTAATTTTATTATGCAATCCAAGATAATATTTGTTAGTTGCAATTTTATTATCAACTAAATTTTACTTTTCTAAGGCTTCGATGTAGCCTAGTTTTGAGAACACAATTTTTAATTCCATATTATTTTTCTATTTTTCCAGGGTTGTGGGTTTCATTTTTGTTCTTGATGCTTACAATTGTTTGGCCAACTATTGTATGATTTAATTGATCATGGAGAGATCGAGAGGTAATTGGTGATTTAGAACTATTAAATTAAACATCATTGATTGAGCGAAATTAGAAATGATTTACTGCGATTGATGTGACTATAAAGAAAATCATTGAACTTAATGAGTCTTCAATTAATTAAATTTGTATAGACATATGACAAACTGTTAGTTAGAGATATTTTTTGTATTGTTCGAGAGGAAGCATTGGATAATTTGGGGATTTTGGTCTACAACTTGGAAAAATAATTTTTTTATTCACATGGAGTTATAAATTGTGTGGGATTAACTAGGTGAAATCAAACGCCCTAGATTTAATTTTGCAATTAATAAACAACAAAATTTCAGATTCTGCTCCTTTTTAATTAATTTAGTTAGTTCTTTAGATTAATTTAATTTAGTTGTTTTCTTTATTGAATTTCGATTTTCCAAATAGTAGTAATCTTGGTACTCAATAAAAAATTAGTCCTTTGTGGGTTCGACACTCTTTTCACTTAACTATACTACTTGTTGCGATTTTGTACACTTGCAAAAATTCACATCAAGTTTTTGGCGTCGTTGTCGGAGACTAGTTATTCTTTTATTGATATTGAAAATTGCTAGATTATTACTAGTTTGGACTTTTGACTTACTTTTATTTTTAATTATTTATTTATTTATTTATTTATTAGTTTTTTCTTTTTTTTTATACTTATATTTCATGACATACAAGTTCATTATCATGGCGAACGATAAAAACAAGGCTTTGAGAGACTATGTGATGCCCTCACTTAATGGAGCAATATCAAGCATCAAAAGGCCTGCAATTGAAGCAAACAACTTTGAAATTAAACCAGCAATTTTTCAGATGATTCAACAGACTGTTCAATTTTTGGGAGTATCGCACGAGGATCCTTATGTTCACATTGCAAACTTTCTAGAAATTTGTGACACTTTCAAGCACAACGGAGTATCAGATGATGCAAATCGATTGAGACTCTTTCCTTTTTCACCAAGAGATAAGGCGAAGGTTTGGCTAAATTTTCTACCACCCGGTAGTATTACTACTTGGGAGGGACTTGCACGAAAGTTTATGGCTAAGTATTTTTTCCCGGCAAAGACAGCGAAGTTAAGGAATGATATTACCACCTTCACTCAATTTGAGACCGAGTCTTTGTATGATGCATGGGAGAGGTACAAAGAGTTGTTAAGAAAGTGTCCTCATCATGAACTACCGAAATGGCTACAAATTCAAATATTCTATAATGGTTTGGGAGTTACAAATTGATCTATGGTTGACGCAATAGCTGGAGGTGCACTAATAAGCAAAACTCATGAAGCAGCCTATGAACTTTTAAAGGAGATGACATCTAATAGTTACTAGTGGTCTTCAGAGAGAATAATGCCACCAAAAGTGGCGGAAGTTTTTGAACTTAATCCTATTACTACTTTAATTGCACAAATTGATATTTTATCTAAACAATTAGGTAATATGAATGTTAATTCTATTCAAACTAATGTTATTTGTGATCTTTGTGCAGGAAATCACTCAAGTATGGATTGCCAAGTGAGGAACCCATTTGCTCACCCATGGTCCTATCAAGCAAATTACGTGTCCAATTTTCAACATCAAAACAATCCTTATTCAAACACTTTGTAATCCGGGATGGAGAAACCACCCCAACTTTTTAGGGAACAACAATCAAGGAGTGTTTAGATCACCTCAAAATTTTTCCAGAGCAAGAAAAGAAGCCAACACTTGAAAATATATTTATGCAATACATGCAGAAGACAAATTTGGCGATACAAAATAATACGGCTTCAATTCACAATCTTGAGGCTCAAATTGGTTAGTTTTCAAATATTCTTACAGAGAGAATAGTAGGAAACTTACCCCGAAACACCGTGACCAACCCCACGGAGCATGTTAAAGCAATAACACTAAGAAGCGGGAGGACAATTGAACAACCACAAGAAGAAAATGGCGAACAAAATGTGGTTGGAAAGGAAGAAGAGTACGAACCAATTGTGGAGGAACAAACGCAGCATGAGCAAGTAACTTTTGATGTCTTTAAATCCATAAAGTTTCCTACCAGAGAACAGTCATCTTTTCAAGTAAGTGAAACTGATTTAATTGTGGGCGAGAAACATAAGGCTGAAGTTGAAAAGTTACTAATCGAAGTATGTCCAACAAATTCAGCAAGTCTTGAATCTGAAAAAAAAATATTTTTGAATATGTTATGTATTTGGATGCTGCACCATCTATTCATCCATTTTCTCAGCTTAAATTCAAATAGGTGGGGATATCAAAGACTCCATCTTCAAGAAAGAAACGTCTGAAATTCGAGCTACTACCATTAAGCTTGACGGATGCACAGAATAAATTTAATCCACATATGAAGAGAATTATTGGAAAAGAGGCTCGTATGTTGTTGGATCTTGGCGTTACATAACCATATTAGGTACAATGTCTGGCTGAAGACTTAAAACTTAGCGCTTCTTGGGAGGCAACCCATATTTTCTTTTAATGCATTTATATTTGAATTTTCTTTTAGTTTATTTTAATTTTAATTTCTGATTTTATTTTGTGGGATCGCATAAGTTTGGAAGTCGCCGGGCAGAGCTATTTCCACACCTGAATTGATGGCTGTTTTTTAGCAGGATGGAGTCAGAATCTAGAAAAGTGTTTCAAAAAGCGATCGTAGCCAATTGTCTTAGCTTTCAAGAACAAAAAGAATCAGGCCATTTGGACACCTATAACTCCAGATATCGCTGAAACAATGGACATCGCGCGTGCAGAATTTTAACACGAATCAGATGAGAAATTATTAACTTTTTGCATTTTTTTTGTTTTTCTTTTTCTTTCCCATTGAGAACAATGTGATATTCAAGTTTGGGGGAAGGGGTACAAATTTGTTTTTTATTTTATATATTTGAAAAGAAAAAAAAAAACAAAAGGAATTTCAATTGAGCTCACCATTACACTTTTGAGTTCTTTATTGTGCTAAAACATTGAAATTATTTTCTTTTTAGGATAGAAAATTGCCTATAAAGCAAGATTAAGCATACTTATTTATTTTAGGATTATTGAATTTCAAAATTTCTTACACAATTGTGACAGTCATGTGATTATACATAAAAGAAAAATGTGATGTTTTTTCTTGTGATTATCCCCTTTGATCTAGTCCTAAACAGAGTTTAAGTAAATAGACTACAAAAAAAATAAAAAATAAAGTCTATCTACTCCAACATTTTGAGTTGCTTAGTAACTAGGGGTATTCATCACCAAGTTTACTTTTACGTCAAACGACAACTTGAAATATGAGTATGCAAAGCACTTTAAGTTTGTGACTTATTGAGTAACCGGGTGAATTCATCAGAAATGTTTGCATTCGCGTCGAAAGGCAAGTGGCAACTTAAAGAAGAGAAAAAAAAAATAAAGAATTTTTTTTTAAAAAAATAAAAAAATAAAAAAAATAAAAAAATAAAAAAAATAAAAAAACTACTCAGTTTGTAGTAGTGAGAAGGAGAAATCACAGATGGAGTTGTTACATACTATAATTACATTAATTGCATGACAAATATGATTGTATTTGGAATTATGAACGAATAATTGCACTGGAGAAAATGAGTATGTTTGATTTTACTTTATCTGCTACTGTTTATATTTTTAAATTGAAATTTTGATGCTTGCATGATAAGACCTTTTAGTGTGATGAGTTGAGCCTACTTATGATTATTATTCATTGATTTATGAGTTTACTTTTTGCTCGAGGACAAGCAAAATCTTAAGAGCATTTGATGAGTGAAATTTATACATAATTTTTATTACCCTATTATGCATTAAAATTGCGTATTCTAGTTTATTTCTTTAAAATTTATCTTATTTTTATTCAATATTATTTATTTGTTTAATTTTGTAGGAATGAGATGGATAAGTGCAAAAAGTGGGCATTTTGTGTGAAATCAAGGAAGAAAACAAGGATGAAGATTTTAAAAATTGAGCACTCGAATGCGCGATTTTACAAATTGGCCCATGAAAGAATCAATAAAAAAATATTTCGGTCAACTAGGGGATGGAATGAAATTTTGTAATAGAATTCAAAATTGAGTGGATTTAAATTAGGGTTAGTTAATTTAATTAGTTTAAAATTTTAATAGATTAATTTTAATCTATTAATTTTTAAATTAATTAATTATCCAATAATATTAACTAATCCTAATTAACTATCCTAATCCTTATCTTATTTAATTTAACCCTAATACTACCTACCCCATATCTATATGCAAAATGCTAGACATACATGGGTTTTACCCCAAACGTACATTAGAAATGCATTGGGTCCCACTTCTCACTAAAAGACATGGTTAAAATGTTGTCTTTTAGTGAGAAGTGGGTCCCAATGCATTTATAATGTATGTTTGGGGTAAAAACACTTGTATGTGTGAAAACCCTTGTATGTGTAGTCATCATCTATATATATACCTACCTCTATATATAAACATAGGAGGGTAGTAGTGAAGAGGTTGACGGTTGGGTGTAGGGGCACAAAAGACGAAAAAAGGAACAGAAGGTGGCGATTTATATATATATATATATATTTCTTTTCCTGGAGTTGCGCTGGAGTTGCGCATCTCCACCTTCTGTTCCTTTTTTCCGTCCTTTCTTTTCCTGGAGTTGCGCATCGCCAACTTCTGTTCCTTTTTTCGTCTTTTGTGCCCCTATATATATATATATATATATATATATATATATATATATATATATATATTTAAGGAAAAAGAAAGAAGGACAGAGGGAGAGAAAGCGACGTGCTGGCCTGGCGCTGACGTGGCGACTCTTGTAGTGCGTGCGCGGTTCGAGACGAGGCGAGAGAAGCACTGTTTGGGCCGCTGATTTTGAGGCGTTCGGTTTGTAAATTTTTTTTTTTACAAAACAGTTCTTCCTGTATCTCTTTTATCTTTGTCTAATTTTATTATGCAATCCAAGACAGTATTTGTTAGTTGCAATTTTATTATGAACTAAATTTTATTTTTCTAAGGCTTCAATGTAGCCTAGTTTTGAGAATACAATTTTTAATTCCATATTATTTTTCTATTTTTTCATGGTTGTGTGTTTGATTTTTGTTCTTAATGCTTACAATTGTTTGGCCAATTATTGTATGATTTATTGGATCATGGAAAGGCCGAGAGGTAATTTGTGATTTAGAACTATTAAATTAAACATCATTGATTGAGCGAAATTAGATATGATTTGCCGCGATTGATGTGACTATAAAAAAATCCATTGAACTTAATGAGTCTTCAATTAATTAAATTTGTATAGACATATGACGAACTGCTAGTTGGAGATATTTTTTGTGTTTTTCGAGAGAAAGCATTGGATAATTTGGGAATTTTGGTTTACAACTTGAAAAAATAATTTTTTTATTCACATGGAGTTATAAATTGTGTGGGATTAACTAGGTGAAATCAAAAGCTCTAGAATTAATTTTGCAATTAATGAACAACAAAATTTCAGATTCTGCTCTTTTTTAATTAATTAGTAAGTTCTTTAGATTAATTTAATTTAGTTGTTTTCTTTATTGAATTTCGATTTTCCAAATAGTAGTTAATCTAGTAATCTTGGTACTCAATAAAAAAATTAGTCCTTGTGGGTTCGACACTCTTTTCATTTAACTATACTATTTGTTGCAATTTTGTACACTTGCAAAAATTCACATCACACACTCTACCCTTATAGTAAGAAGCTCTTACTTTCACTACAACGAAGTACTGAAACTTCAGCACCACAGTTTATAGCTAACCATACAATTTCCACTCACTTGTAAGAACTTTAAAAAATACAGATTAAGTAGATTACAATGATCCAAACAATAATTAGTAGTAATAAGCTCTACTACCTTACCTTACACCCATCCCCTACTAACCCTCTCCTTCTCTTTACCTCCACCTTGTTGCTCATCCCTGTTGGTTCTTCCAAAGGAGTACGTCTTCTGAGAAGTAACAACCTTTGATGGCCTTGTGAACCTCCCATAAGCCTTTGTTGGATCGATTTTCCTCCCTCTGTTTGATTCACTACTTGGCAACGCCACCTTTTTCTCCACTCCACTTATCGGATGCCCAAACACGCCATTCTCAACTTCCCTCTTCCTTTTGATCTCATGAAGGGACTCTCTCCGTTTTAGAAGAATAGAACCATGATGGCTTCCTACTATTTGCTTATTCACTAAACTTGAGCTTTTAAGGATTTGCGGGTCAATGTCATCCATCATTTCATCTCTTGAGGAGGCTTTCCCTTCGCTGGGAGTTGAAAATCTCAACGAATCTGCATGTTCTCTTTCTTCTTTGAGTTTCTCTTCTAGCTCCTTAGCCTTCATAATATAAAAGGAAAATTAGTTTAGTGCTGAGACATTTTCTAAGAGAAAAAAAGCGGGAGACCTTTTGAGACATTTCTAACCTTCTGTTCAAGCACCCATTGAAACTGTTCCCTCTCCTTGAGCTTCAGTTCGAGTTCCTTAACCTGCAGAAATTTCAAACATTACATAGGGGCATGGTATGTGGACAATATCTAATTTATATACCTTCACATCAGTATATCTACCTTTTGAGTAGCTATTAACTCAGAGTGCATTTGTTCTTTGAGCTTGTATTCTAACTCCTTGACCTGTGATGGAAAGAGAGTTAATATTAGATAAATTAAGTTAATAAGTATATTGCAAATTTGATTCAGGCAGGCATGATGATGATGGTTGTAACCTTCTGCTGAAGAAACAAAGACTCAGAGTTTTGTTGCTCCTTGAACTTGTACTCCAACTCTTTTATCTGATGACAAAGGTTTTGCCACAACTTAGAAACAATGAAAGACTAATAGAAGAAAGGTTCATCCGCTCTAAGATGGGCACTGATGGAATATTCAAGTCAATAAACATCCAAGAATGATTCAGCATAGTTAAATTTTAACGACAATCTGTAAAATCTGGGTTTGTTCCTCACCTAGATATTATGAGAGTTTGACAGAGAGAATATAAAAAAAATAATAGAGGGTCTACTGTGACAAATAACTCTCATATCACCTTTTTTACTAATGTCAATCCGAGTTCTTTCAAGCCAAACACCCTCTTTCTTTTCTGACATTCAGCTTTTTGATGCCCAACCCTAGTTTTATTTGTTCCTGCACATTCTTTCCCATCTCAATCTGTTCACTCTCTTTAAAATGATTCACATACTCTAATAACAGCTCTACACACTATACAACTTGCGGGAATAGTTCTTCCACGGATCAGGCAATATGAAGGATATGTTTTCTATCCTACTGGTATGCTTCTTCCAAGAGGAACCGACAAGGGGAAAGGCTACTTTTCTTCATTATTTTTATGCTTCTTCCAAGAGATGGAATATAGGAAAAAAACATTAAACTTGAGCAATATCTTGTTGTCTTTAAAGTTGTAAATGATAGACTATTGATGAATAAGGCGCACTACATTGACCGAGAGGATGCTCAAACAAAAGGGTGGACCACGGTTAGAATCTGGAAAATCTGAAGATGAAATATCGTCAAGGCAAGCTTTTCATTATTATCCAGTTACGACTTTACTCAAAATTTGCTTTTGTGACTTTCTAGTATTTTGTGCTTCTTAGCATGAGAACAGAGTGAAACACTAGGCGGAGCTTCTTCCAGATGGTGGTAGAGAACTGCAAATCTGCAATAGTGATATTCGACTATTCATCAACCTGGCGCACCGATTTGGTTGAGGCTTTGTATGATGTATCTGTTATTTCTACCCCAATATGCCATCCACTTTTATAGCCGAAGTGTTATGCCAGCTAGTAAGTAAATCAACTGAAATAACTATTTTGTTCATTCTCCTTGGTGAATGATGTAATTGTTAGGATTGTGACCTCAAATACATGTAGGCACGGAGTACTTGAAGTTAGAGAAGAAGAGGAGAAGACGAAGACTGGAGAAGGCAACAATAAGTAGAAGATGTGCAGTCTAGAGAGGTGCGGTCGACCGACCGGAGGTGCGGTCGACTGACCCTGACTGAAGGAGGTTCTTCGAGTATACAGGGTCCAACATAGAGCGGGATAGTTGACTACCGTGCAGCCGACCGGTCAAGAGTTTAGAAGTTGGTTTTACACGTAGCGGTCGACCGACCTGGGGGTACGGTCGAAGAAGAAGAGGAGAAGACGAAGACATTGACAACAAGAGAATACAACAACAAGTAGAAGATGTGCAGTCTGGAGAGTTGTGGTCGACCGACCGGGGGTGCGGTCGACTGACCCTGACTGAAGGAGGTTCTTCGAGTGTACAGGGTCCAACATAGAGCGGGATAGTTGACCGTGCTATCGGCCGGTTAAGAGTTCAGGAGTTGGTTTTACACGTAGCGGTCAACTAACCTGGGGGTACAGTCGACCGACATCGGCGCTGTGTGTTATTGGGCTTTCGAGTTTTAGGTCCAATAAGCTGTATGTGTATTTATCTTTTAGGTTTACTTGATGGCTATATAAGTGGCTATAGACTCTAGGGTTTGAAAAAACAGATGAGAGAGAATTTGTGAACCGTTATCATTGTTCAACTTCAAGAGGGGATTGTGCAGAGTGTTTCAAAGGTGAGTGAGAGAGAATGAGAGTTGTAATTTCTTTGTAATCTTTGTATTTCTTGGGGAATAAGAAGTATTGATTATCTCTGCATATTGATTATGTTCTTGTGAGATCTTGCATATATCGTGGTAGCTTGTTCTTGGTTCATCTAGTTCTTGGTAAGTCTCTATTGCTTGTGATGTGTTTTCGCTATTAGCACTATGAGTTGTTGGTATATTCTGCAACAAGTGATATCAGAGCACTAGGTTTGGGATGGTCGATAGCAAGTCGATGATCGAGAGGTTCGATGGGAATGACTTCGTGATATGAAAGATTCAGATGAGAGCATATCTTTGTCTTGTCTGCACCTTCCGGGTTCTCATCAAACATCGGACCATCTAGATCTTTTTGATAAAGATACGCTATGGAGATTCTCATGGCAATGTATGAGAAACTGTCGGTGCCCAAATAACACACAGCACCGATATCGGTCGACCGTACCCCCAGGTCCAATATGCTTTATTTGTATTTATCTTTTAGGGTTTACTTGATGGCTATATAAGTGGCTGTAGACTCTAGGGTTTGAAAAAACAGATGAGAGAGAATTGGTGAGCCGTTATCATTATTCAACTTCAAGAGGAGATTGTGCCAAGTATTTCAAAGGTGAGTGAGAGAGATTGAGAGTTGTAATCTCTTTGTAATCTTTGTATTTCTTGGGAAATAAGAAGTATTGATTATCTCTGTATATTGATTATGTTCTTGTGAGATCGTGCATATATCGTGGTGGCTTGTTCTTGGTTCATCTAGTTCTTGGAAAGTCTTTATTGCTTGTGATGTGTTTTCGCTATTAGCACAACGAGTTGTTGGTATATTCTGCAACAAGTGGTATCAGAGCACTAGGTTCGGGATGGTCGATAGCAAGTCGATGATCGAGAGGTTTGATGGGAATGACTTTGTGATATGAAAGATTCAGATAATAGCGTATCTTTGTTTTGTCTGCACCTTCTGGGTTCTCATCAAACATCGGACCATCTAGATCTTTTTGACAAAGATACGCTATGGAGATTCTCACGGCAATGTATGAGAAACTATCGGCATTTAATCAAATTCTTCATATAAATAAATTGGTTAATATGAAATTGAAGTAGAACATGTGAACAATTACTGTATGGTTTACAACCAGATGGAAGCTGCATGTTTAAAGTTTTCAGAGAGAGGACAGTCACTGTTACTTCTATCTACTTTGTCCGATAGTTATGGTATGGTGGGACACACTATTACAGGCACTATGACTGATTCGACGACTCTACAGGATGTGCTGAGTGAGTAGCATTCTGAACGAGGAGGTGAGAAGGGTGAGAAATGGGGGATATCTATCATCATCTTCTAAAGATTCTGTAAGTCAGTTGATAAGAGACGTGGGAGATCTAAAAGCAATCAAAGAAGAAATGATAAGAGTAGTATCTGTCTTGTCTGCACCTTCCAGGTTCTCATCAAACATCGGACCATCTAAATCTTTTTGACAAAGATACGCTATGGAGATTCTCACGGCAATGTATGAGAAACTGTCGGCATCTAATCAAATTCTTCATCTAAAGAAATTGGTTAATATGAAATTAAAGTAGAACATGTGAACAATTACTGTATGGTTTACAACCAGATGGAAGCTGCATGTTTGAAGTTTTCAGAAAGGGAACAGTCACTGTTACTTCCATCTACTTTGCCCGATAGTTATGGTACAGTGGAACACACTATTACAGGCACTATGACTGATTCGACAACTCTACAGGATATGGTGAGTAGCATTCTGAACGAGGAGGTGAGAAGGGTGAGAAATGGAGGATATCTATCATCATCTTCTAGAGATTCTGTAAGTTAGTTGAGAAGAGATGTGGGAGATCTAAAAGCAGTCGATAGGAAGGCTAGACAAAGAAGATATGTCTACTACAGTTGGTAGTGGAAAGTGGCATATAGCTGCATGTTCAAAAGGAAAGTGTAAGGGAATACTGTATTTGCTTAGAGATATGGACATTTCTCCTGTAGTTAACTCTCAGCCGGAATCATGTAGTAGGTTATGTGGGGTGCAACCAAGTTCTTTCAGTTGTCGAGGAGATTACTAATTTAGTGGGAGCTATTGGCCATGAAAGTGATCCTAGAGGGTAAGACGTTGCTGCGGAGATTACTAATTTAGTGGGAGCTATTGGCCATGAAAGTGATCCTAGAGGGTAAGACGTTGCTGCGGAGAGGGTACTTTGCAAATTGGCAGACGAAGCTTCAAATCGCTCTTGTGAGGTAGAGAGCACTGGTATCGATATGCGGGGTGATGCCGATGAGAGTAACCGAAATAGGACTGTAGGGGTTGAACAGTCTGCGTATTTTGTGAAGGTGTCATTCACGAAGGCTTCTAGTGCTGAGGGTGTATTGAGAGCCTTTGAATCATATTCGGTGTTAATAGAGATTCTACGAGTTGGAGAATCTTGTAACACGGAATCCAACACGGGAGGTTGTTTCTCCGGTATTCATGCTCTCTGCGATTGGTGGAGCACATCCTTCATGAGGCGATGAGGGGTGGTTGGTGCACTCCACGTGGTGGAGTGGCGGAAGTGCTCTTCATGAGAGTGAGGAGTACTTGGATCTTCCATGAAAGTGAGATTGGCAGAGATAATGCGAGGTAAAGATTACAATAAAGCGTTGTGTATTTGGTCCAAGTGGGAGATTGTTAGGATTGTGGCCTCAAATACACGTAGGCACAGAGTACTTGAAGTTGGAGAAGAAGAGAAGACAACAAGTAGTTGTGGTCGACCGACCCTGACTGAAGGAGGTTCTTCGAGTGTACAGTGTCCAACAGAGAGCGGGATAGTCGACCGTGCGGTCAACCAGTCAAGAGTTTAGGAGTTGGCTTTACACGTTGCGGTCGACCGACCTACCTAGGGTGCGGTCGACCGACATCTGCATTTGTGTTTATCTTTTAGAGTTTACTTAAGGGCTATATAAGTGGCTTTAGACTCTAGGGTTTGAAAAAACTGATGAGAGTGAATTGGCAAGCCGTTATCATTATTCAACTTCAAGAGAGGATTGTGCCGAGTGTTTCAAAGGTGAGGGAGCGAGATTGAGATTTGTAATTTTTTTGTAATCTTTGTATTTCTTGGGAATAAGAAGTATTATTAATTGTGTTCTTATGAGATCTTGCATATATCGTGGTGGCTTGTTCTTGGTTCATCTAGTTTTTGGGAAGTTTATATTGCTTGTAGTGTGTTTCCACTATTAGCACTACGAGTTGTTGGTAGATTTTGCAACAGTAATGTGTTATTTCATGCAACAGGCTTCCATGGTCCTGGGACTATGGGTGTGCAATATTAATGGACATTAGTCCGTCTCCTCACTGAAGGAGATTAAAATCATGTCTTGACTTTCTTTTAGACAACTGTAGTAGTTAATTTTTTTTCCTACATTCATCTGTGTCTGAATCAAGCTTCACTTGTATAAATATTTAGGATTAACTTATATTCCAGGTATTTCCTTTCACTCAATTTATGTGCTGGAATAAGAGCATTATTTACGTCAAAGGATGTACAGATAGGGATGAGGAAGAGGAGAACAAAATTTAAAAAAGATGAAAGAAGAATTCAGGAAAGAGAGAAACTATTCCTCAACTTTAATCATCATAAGGAAATCTTCAAAAATAACCTAGTCTTCTCTGTATAAGCTATAGTTGCTTTGAAAGAAACCCAAAGAGAGCAGGCGATAAAAAAGAAAATGGACTCATGAAAGATTCCAACCTATATAAAATAACTAACTACTAGAGCCAACTGAATCTTCTTGCTCATCTAGCAGTATTCAGATGAGCAACTTGCTAAAAAAACTATTATCTTTCTGTCTTTTGCAAAATTTTCTGAGATCTCCTATCACTATTGTAGATTTTGCTGAATTGGAAAGCAACAGGTGACTAGGCAAAATGTAATTTATAGATATCCTACACAGGAATTTATATAGAAAAACTGTAAAATTTAATGTGGTTAATTAAACAGGCACCTTTTGTTGAAGGGCAATGCATGCTTCTTCCTTCCCCTTCAACTTCTCTGAAAGCTGCCAATATTGCCTCTCTGACACGTTTTGCAACTCCATTTTCGATTCTAGTTGGCTTTCGATCTCTTTGTTCTTCAGAGGACAGGAAACGTCAGATACATCAAAGTTGTATTAGCATCATCAAAGTAGTACTATTAACTTGATGCCTCTTGTATCACTCAATAAATACCTTTTCTTGAAGATTCCTGCATTGCTGTTCTTTTCCTTTCACTTTATTTTCCAAAATTTGGCAGTTCTCTTCAAGCTTGCGCAAAGATTCATCTTTTGTTCTCGAGTCTTGCCTCACTTTATCAAGCTTCAATGGAAATCATGACAAGTGGATATCAATGAAATTCTAAGTATTTTATAAAATTGTGGCATGAAGTACTACTCAACATAAGTAGGTCACTTCAAGTACAACTCAACATAAGTAGGAAAATGTTGAAAGAAAATATGTTACGATCCTGATCCGATTGAGCAATGGATCGTCGTAACTTCTAATAACATCCATGAATCAACTAAGAAAAAGAAAGGAAACATAGCAAACAGGAAGAAGAAGAAGGAAGAAGGAAGAAGATAGAAGCTTAATTCATATTCATTTATAATTGAAAATGAGATTACAATAGGGTACTAATAGTGCTACAATGCACCTTAACCCTCCCCTTCTCTAATACAAGGATCTAACTGCAAAACAAGCACAACAATTAAGAAATTGCACAATGATTGAAACACAAAACAAAAATACGGGATTATTTGTGATAGTAAGAGAGATGCAGATTAGAGAACTTTAAGAGGACTGCATCAAAATACTAGAAGCAGGAGAGATAGACACATAAACACAGAAGCTATAAAATATCCATAAGCATACCATTTGTTTCGTTTTCTGAAGTTCTCCTGTATCAACCTGCTTCCTCGCAGGGACCCAACTCTATTCCCCTAACCCTACTTGCAAAATTCAAAGAACTCATTGTTTCACTCAAATCATTCTCTGAGGGGCTAATTTGCACAAACATTAGCGCTTTTGAGTCGCCTCCTGCATTCAACATACAGAAACACTCTCTTTAAGTTACCCACCTAAGTGACTTAGAACACCAAATCAAATGCCATAGACAAAAATGTACCTAATGAATCTTGCAATATATGCGTCAACTTGGAGTTTCTGAATATGCATTGAAACAAACACATTAATTAAGCCAAAAAATTAAACTATTTTCGGTTCGGTATTTGGTTAGTTCCAGACCTATATGGTACATGGCTGTTTTTGGAGGCAAGAGCAGATATTACATCCCCAAGGGCTGAGAGCGATCTATTGATGTTCTGAGCTTCTTTAAGCCTCTCTCCTTGCACATCCGTCTTTGCAAGCCTTTCACTTCCTGCCAAATCTACGAGCCAAAGCTTGCTCTTTGTACACTCACCACTCATCAAATTCTTTGCCTTCACCATGATACAAAGCATGCTGACAATTTTAACAAAATAGAAAGGATAAAATGTGAGAGACATTAGATAAATAGGAAAAATGAAATAAGGCACAAACGACTTACTAACCAGTGAGATCTACTACTATGTTCATTGACGTTATTAGAACCAACAGCTCTGGCATTACTTCCAGCTTGCAATACATCCCAAACCTCCTTTATGTTTCCAACATCGGCATCTACTATCCCTGGTACATGGTGAGATCCTTCAGCTGCTTGCCTTACCTCCAACCTAGAAACAACACAAAATTATCAACATTTTTAACGCCCTCACTTTTGCAAGACAAGTAATCAAAAGACATAGAAAATAAGATTCATCTTACTTCTTTGATGATGGAGATGTTGCTAGTAAGTCTCTGATTTGCTCATTGTACACCTCAAGGACACTAACAGAAATGTTATAACTAAAAGTCTCCTTTCTATCTGCAGCAATTTTAAACAACTCCTCTAATGTTCTGTAATTGACTCCTCTGTTCTTGTCGGTACCCTCCATGGTAAAAGTCTTTCCTGTCCCTGTCTGCCCATACGCAAATATGCAGACGTTGTAGCCATCTAACACAGACGTAACTAATGGTGATGCATCGGCATACACATCAGCTGCTCATGGTATATAATACAAGGGTAGCTCCCAATTAATATACATTTCCAAGTACAAAACTGACAGTAAGGAAGTATTTTAATGAGGAAATAACAGAGTGGGGGTTATCAAATAAATTAATTTATGGGGGGTAATATCAAAATACACAGTCATTTTCAGGTCACCGGGAAATAGTAAGTTCTATAGGCTATCATAAAAACCCCTTCAAAGTAATCATAAAATTTATTTACAACCGAGAAGTAATTGTGATCTAAATAAAATTTTAGGAACCAAATTGGTTTTGCAAATTCTAATAATGTCTCATTTATGAACATTACTCCAAACATATATATGCATAACCAAGTTAGTGGGTCATTGATGTCACTATATATATATATATATATATATATACCAGATTTGCCCGTGGGCACGTGCCTACGGCACATTTTTGGAACGATACAGCATATGAAAGTCTTGTAAATAGTAAAACAACAATTGTGTAGCTCAAGTTTGAATAGTAAAACCATAATTAGTTGTAAATAAAAGTTCATGTTGACATTAGTATATGTTGAAAAATAATTATAAATGGGGTTGTACAATACAACTTGTTAGAACTTTGAGTGTGGAAAATGATGAAATTTAACTATTGATAAGATATTTGATATTTTCAATGTAACATGAGCAATAAAAAAATACATAAAAAATCTGAAAATATAAATTTCTAAGTAAATAGAGAGAGAGAGAGAGAAATAAATAAATAAATAAATAAATAAGTTGTTTTGAGGGATTTGAATTTGAGTTTTGGAGGCAACTTTGGGCGGAAAAATATGTTTATGAGGTTAGATCTGGACCACTGATTTCAATCTTATTTAATGAGAGCCACCTGATACCTTTGTTTGTGTTTTATTATATAGATTTGCCCGTGGGCATGTGCCTACGGCACGTCTTCAGAATGATACAACATATGAAAAGTCTTGTAAATAGTATATCAACAATTATGTGGCTGAAGTTTGAATAGTATGACAATAATTAGTTGTAAATAAAAGTTCATTTTTTTATTAGTATATGGTGAAAAATAATTATAAATTCGGGTATAAAAGTCCATGTTTATATATATATATATATATATATATATACAGAGAGAGAGAGAGAGAGAGAGAGAGAGAGAATAATTAAATAAATAAATGAGTTGTTTGGGAGAGGGGAATTTGAATTTGAGTTTTGGGAAAAAACTTTTGGGAGGAAAATGTGTTTTGTGATATTAGATCTGGGTCTTTAATTTTTGGGGGATTGAATGAGAGCCACTTGAAAGCTTTCTTTGTATTTTATTATATAGATATGGCAATGCTCTATTGCAAACGGGTATCGTGAAAACAGGTATGAAAACCACTAAAGCCATTGTTGGGAACAACGGCTTCAGTCAAAACTAAAGCCATTGTTCCCAACAACGGCTTCAGTGGTTTGCAATGGAGCATTCCATATATATATATATATATATATATATATATATATATATATATATAAAGAGAGAGCGAAAGCTTCGGTTGTGCACTCCTCTAGTCTTCAGAATGATACAACATATGAAAAGTCTTGTAAATAGTATATCAACAATTATGTGGCTGAAGTTTGAATAGTATGACAATAATTAGTTGTAAATAAAAGTTCATTTTTTTATTAGTATATGGTGAAAAATAATTATAAATTCGGGTATAAAAGTCCATGTTTATATATATATATATATATATATATATATATATATATATATATAGAGAGAGAGAGAGAGAGAGAGAGAGAGAATAATTAAATAAATAAATGAGTTGTTTGGGGGAGGGGAATTTGAATTTGAGTTTTGAGAAAAAACTTTTGGGAGGAAAATGTGTTTTGTGATATTAGATCTGGGTCTTTAATTTTTGGGAGATTGAATGAGAGCCACTTGAAAGCTTTCTTTGTATTTTATTATATAGATATGGCAATGCTCTATTGCAAACGGGTATCGTGAAAACAGGTATGAAAACCACTAAAGCCATTGTTGGGAACAACGGCTTCAGTTAAAGCTAAAGCCATTGTTCCCAACAACGGCTTCAGTGGTTTGCAATGGAGCATTCCATATATATATATATATATATATATATATATATATATAAAGAGAGAGCGAAAGCTTCGGTTGTGCACTCCTCTAGTGCACACAGCGTGCGCACTACTAGGCCTTCAGACTTTCATATCGATGATCCGAACCGTTCACATTGATCTACACATCTAAATTAGTCTAAATATGTAAAGTCAAATCATTTGAAATTCATTTGTCCATCCATCATGTGACTATAAAAAACAATGATTTTCAGCCATACAATTTTGTAACACTTCAATGGATGGGTAAATGAATTTCAAATGATTTGATTTTACATATTTAGACTAATTTAGATGTGTAGATCAATGTGAACGGTTCGGATCGTCGATATGAATGCCCGAAGGCCTAGTGCACACGCCTTGTGCACTAGAGGTAGTGCACAACCGAAGCTTTCCCTATATATATATATATATATATATATATATATATATATATATATATATATATATATAATGGGCAAGGAGCCACCTGTTCCATTAATGAGTGAAAAACCAAAATACATATATGCATTTTCTAAATAAAATTTTAGGAACCAGATTAGTTTTGCAAATTCCAATAATGTCTCATTTATGAACATTACTCCAAACATATATGCATAACCAAGTTAGTGGGTTACATGTCAGTGATGTCACTATATATATATATATATATATATATATATATATATATATATATATATATATGCTTTAGAGGTTTTCATACCCGTTTTCACGGGTCCATATATATGCTTTAGTGGTTTTCATACTCGTTTTCACGGGACCCGTTTGCAATGGAGCATTGCCATATATATATATATATATATATATATATATATATATATATATATATATATATATATATATATATATATATTTCATACCTGTTTTCACGGGACCGTTTGCAAACACTCCATATGGCAATGCTCCATTGAAAATGGGTCCCGTGAAAACGGGTATGAAATATACGCTCCATATGGCAATGCTCCATTGAAAACGGGTCCCGTGAAAACGGGTATGATATATATATATATATATATATATATATATATATATATATGGCAATGCTCCATTACAAACGGGTCTCGTGAAAACGGGTATGAAAAACCACTAAAGCTGCGTGAAGCCATTGTTGGGTGTTCTACGCCGTTGTTGGAAACATCCAACAACAGCTTCAGTGTTAACATAACTGAAGTCGTTGTCCCAACAACGGCTTCAGTGGTTTGCAATAGAGCATTCCTCATATATATATATATTTATATTAATATTAAGCGAATTTCGAAGTGGCTTTACAAATTGTATTAGTGTCCCCACTATTGAAGCCGTTGTTCCCAACAACGGCTTCAGTGGTTTGCAATAGAGCATTCCTCATATATATATATATATTAATATTAATATTAAGTGAATTTCGAAGTGGCTTTACAAATTGTATTAGTGTCCCCACTATTGAATATTACGAATATTACTTAGAAACCAAGCTTATATGTATAATCGAGCAAGTGGGTTACATGTTACTGTATTTATTAGTACACATGTTTCCTTTTACAATTTTTAAACAACCAAAATCTCTAATATTATAATGGGAGAAGGCCTTAGTGTCATTTGTAAATTTGTAAATCTACCAACGCGTGTACAACTAATATGAAGGAGGTCTCAGGTTCGAGTCCTCACTACATCAATTTTTTGCTTTATTTTGTTAATATATATTAAATGTGCATCACATGTGTAAATTACTATCTATCTATCTATCTATCTATCTATCTATAATATAATATATAATAACTATTATAATGGAAGAGTTGGAGTTATAAATCTACCTACTTACGTGCAACACTCGTGCAACTCCAACTCTCTCATTATAGTCTTCACATTAACTTTTAAAAATATATAATCATATTTATTAAGACATACATCGCACGTGTAAATCAGAGTTCTGACTTTAAATTTTTTTAAAAAATTAATACGTGCATCGCACGTGTATATTACTAGTCTCTTTGAAGAAAGAGGTGTCAAGTACCATTGACACTTAACTCAAAACAGAACAACCTAGTGATCTTGTCACCATGATTAATAGTACAATTAATAATGTTGACTAATATCAGTATATAATTGGAAGAGAGTTTGCCCGCATACACAAGGAAACGAGCTTGACTTCTCATGACCTTCTCTAGCCTATAGAAAGATATCCATAAGTAATCACTTACCCTGATTATCCTTTGGGGTATAAACCCGATCAAATCTGAAGGTTCTCTTTGAAGATCCACCGGACAATATTCCAAGATCACCATCCTTAGCTGCCTCAAAATCTAAGACCGTCATGTGCCCTGATAAGGTCTCTTCCTTTGTCAATGGCCGACACCTACAAAACACTCTAATATTTCCTGCAAATAAACTTATAAGGTTTGAGCTACTTTCATCAATTTTTAAGCTTTATAGAAACACTTAAAAGAACAAAGCTGGGTAGAAAGAAACAATTAAATACTTGCCTTTTGATTCCTGGACTTGGTTATATAACCTTTTTCTCTTGGCTACCTCTTCGTTATACCTCAACTTCAAATCTTCACATTGTGCAACTGATATATATAGAATGATATAGAATGAACAGATATATATGTTATGATATGATAAGATGCTAATAGATGATTCTAAAGCAATAGACTTTACCTAATGCCTGCACTCCATCAATCATCTTACTCAAATCAGGTATCGAGTTGGCACATTCATGTGCTTCCTGTGAAAGCACATAGTGCTCTTGCTTCATAACCTGGATTTAAGATTCGATATATTCATCAAATAAAGTGGGGTCTAACCCATACCACCATATCAAAATGACAAAGCATGTCCTTTACCTTTATCTTCTCTTCTAAATCCTTTATAGCAGCATCCCAAAGCTTTCTATCTTGCTCATACTGCTCTGAAATGATTCTCAATTTGTCTTTTTGTTGTTCAATAGTTAGTTCTGCCAGCAACAGACCAACATATATATATATATTACTCCCATTCAATATAGAAAAGAAAAGTAATTGCAAAATCAGTATGCACCTACCCAGCACCTACCCAGATTTTCAGAGTGGAAGAGTTTATTATCGTGTTCAATCTTCAATCTCTCCAACTCCTCATTCGTGGCTGATAACGACAACCAAGCCTGATAACACTCGTCAGATTTTAGTTTACACTGTTTGACAAGGTCCTCTATTTTCTTCTCATACTTGGCTATAACTTTTGAACTCCAAGCTTTAGTCTGCAGTACAAAGAAATTGTATGGACTTAAATCAAATAGAATCCTGATTGGTTGAAAAGATTTCTAAATATAAGAGTTGATGAGCCTCTGACCTGAGTTGGCAATGCTTCAACCTCTGTGGCACACTTGCGACACAATGGATTTTCAGAGTTCACCATAGGAGCTGGTTGATGTAAAAATGCCAGAATTTAATCAATTTTCATATGAAAGAATAATATAATCAACTAAGCATCTACATAACCCACATATTTTTATGTGCCAACTCAATTGAGACACAAAATCAGGTATTTTGAAGTATTTTGAACTCTTTCAAGTGTTCATTATAATTCTAGTCTATAATTATTCAAGTCTGCTAATTTTGCTAACATATCTTCTAAATTGCCTGATTAATACTTTACAAGTATAAAATATTGATTGTGCCGTGCATGTGTTAGTTGTGCATCCTATTAAAATTATGGTCTCGATTTTTCTGATTCAAAAAGTACTCATCAAGGTTAAGTATTGTCCATCTTGACTATCATCTGATGCCAAGTGATATAAACCCTAAATGTCAATAACTTCTAAGGCAGTTTTGTTCTTCACATGCACCAACATAAGTGAATTATCAACTTGAATGGCAGTTCAAATACAATCTACAGAGACTCCTCAATAACTTGAATTACCCATCAGTATTGGAGCTCTTCTGATGCAAATTCCACAAACTGTTGGACTTCCGCTCTTTCCTTCAAATCTAATCATAATTGAGTCACCACCTTCAACTGAAACTCTAACGTCAACTAGCTGAAGGGGTTTGTTAGCTCCCACAATTCCATATATATCAAACTCAGACAATACCTGCAAGTCTCAGATAGAGTACTCATGTAAGAGACTAACAAGTTAAAATATAAGATAAAGGCTTATTCAAAATAGAGGGATTTGATCTTGCCTTCTCATCTTGCACAAAAACATCAAACACCCTGATTCCTTTAGGCCCATTTGTGTTTATTATCTCAGCAAAGTGTAAATCTATAAAGTAATCTCCAGGAGGAAGGGCATCAAATTTGTAGCAAAAGTTGCCAAATCGTGCTGACCGGTAGAAAGAGGGGTGATCACCTCCTTCAACTATGCTCTCATTAGTTTCTATAACATCGCCACCTTGAAAACAAGAATCGCCTCCCAGACTTAAATGAGAATCTTGTGGTTGGATTTCGCAGCCACCAGCATTAACAAACATTATCATATCATCTGGTATGAAATGAAGGTGACAGGATTAATACACATCATAAAAATAACTTCAAATAATAGAAGAATTTGAATAAAAAACCTTTCAATAATTAATTAAATATTGACTGACCTATTTACGTGAATTATGTAACTCAATCTACTCTAAGAAGAAAAAAATACTAACAACAAGGAGGCCGATCCATTTCACAATAAAAACATAAAAGTTATAAAGAAGTGCCCTCTAAATATCCGGCTAATCCTTAACATATGGAGTGAGGCTAAGCTTCAGTCCGCACACAAAGAGGAGCTCAAATCCAAATATCTTACATACTACAAGCACAACTAATTTAGCTCAAATAGCGGAAGCAATATAATTCAGATAAGATCAAAAGATTAAACTGAAGTGTTGAGTTACGTGTAAGAATACTTAATATTTGTCAAGCTATAAGACGAAACATGAACAAAAACAGACATATAATCTAGCTCTAATTCTTCCCAGCACAAAACAGAACAGCCAACCCAAAACAATGAAATCGGGAATGACCTAGCTTTATTGCACAAAACCCTAAACTACAGGACTCCTAAAACACATTTTGGCCATCAATATATATCAAGAACCAAACCCAATTAACTGAATCCCCATCATCATAAAAATCCTACTCAGATTTATTACCAATTGTAAGCCCAACTCAAAAACAGCTCAAGAACTGGCAAATTATTACCCCCTAGCTGTAAAATCCTTCCAAAATCCGAAATTGCAAAATCCCGAACTTTTACTGCACAAAACACTAAAAACTAATATACCCCCAAAACCCATTTACTGTATCAATCAAGAACCAAACCCTAATTAGCCAAATACCCAACATCATCAAAACAAAACCCTATACCATAAAAAAGGAATTAAAAACAACAAAAGGACATACCTTTGAGTTCGATCTCTTTAAGCCCAGATTGGACCAATCTCGAACCAGAGACGCATAACACCGAATCGAACGAATCGTTCAGCGAAGAGCTCCCCATTTCGGAATCTCTGATGGTGAATTGGGAATCTAGGGTTAGGGTTTCAAATAAATCTGAGTAAATGTGGGTATTGGAAGAGGGAGAAGAGAGGATTGGGTTTCTTGAATTCTTGATTACTTTTTTTTTAATTTGGTTTTCCTTTTTTGCTTGTCTTGTTTGAATTTGAAAAATGTTACCGTTGAGCTGAGATAAAGATTGGCTGTTACTGTTATATGGAGGGTTTGTGGGACCCAGCTAAGAGTCAGGGAGTGATTGGCGATTTTTTTCCCAAACCGACCTACTTTTTAAAAGTCTTTCCCAAACCGACCTATTTTTTTTTTTTATAATTTTCAAAGCGACCCACTCGGTTTTTGAAAGACTGAGTCTAGTATAAACTAGCGCGGTCTTTCAAAGACCAAGTCTTGCACTTGGATTTTTCGAAAAGTAGATCTTTGAAAGACCGCGCTAGTTTATACTAGACTGGGTCGCTTTGGGAATTAAAAAAAAAATAGGTCGATTTGGGAAAAACTTTTAAAAAGTAGGTCGGTTTGGGAAAAAATCCGAGATCGGCCGTTGGTGCGGTTTTTGGGAAGATCCTGACCGTTGATGTGAGGAGTGGGGAGGTCAAAGACCTCACGTGCAGTGCATGTGTTATGACATATTTGGTACGGCGCAAGCACACCCGTTCTCACCAACTGTGAACTCTTGAACAGTTGGACATAATTCAAATGCTAGAATTAATTAAATTAAATTTATTTCGAGAACCAAATTTACTCCCTCATTTATGTTTAAACCCTATATGTGTGCCATAATTCAATCATCAAAAGTAACTATTTTTCAGACTCAAAATTTGCATTTAATGAAATTATTCTAATAATTTGTAATTTTTCTGAGTTGCTCTTATCTGAAAGTTACTGTGGGCTCATATAACAATAAGTTTTGGGTTTCAAAGTAAAAGAGATTTTCAAAGGTTTGCTTAATTTGGAAAAAGCATAGTAATTGGAGAAATAAAAAAAATTAATCGAGGTAGAGATGTTCATTTCTTCATTAAGTAACATCATTTGGACATAAATTAAGGGGTTAAGCTAATTTTTTGTTCAAAATTAGACGTGTCATTTTTCAAGATTTAGATTTGTGAGAGAGAGAGAGAAAGAGGAAAAAGCCAGTTTATTCAATCTAGAAGATGGGCAGTGAAAAAGAAGACAATGAGGGGGGTCTTTTCCACACCCTCCAAAATCATCTCTTCTTCAACTTAATATTGGAAACTTAATTGTCGTATTTCTTGATGAAATTATTTTTTATGCGAGACAGGGCTGACATGGGCAATAGCAATAGAAATTATGAATAAAAACAGTAGATAATATTATAGAATAACATTATATATAATAAAATCTTTCCAACTTATTCATTTAAAATTTTTAATGTGAAAAGTGTAAATCAATTTTTTTTAATCATAAAGTGACATAGTCATCCAATTTTATTAATGAGAAATAATAAAACAACCAATAAGGTGAGACAAAGTCCCAAAAACACAACAAAACCAAGAAATCAACTCCACACCAGTTTGGAAAAAAGAAAGCGATAAAGGAATCTTCAGGGCAAAACAATCTGAAAACTCGGTCCTACCAATTATAGGGCAAAAGATCCCCAAAACAGAACTAACTACGTTTGTCCACAATCTACTATGGGAAAGAACAACTCTAGAAAAAGAAAGTTCCTTAAAAGCCAAAAAAAAAATATATTAAGACATAAAATACACAACGGTGGCCAACAACGGTCAAATCTCATGTCCATCTGGTGACACCCCTTATGCTCGTAACCCTCCATTCTCCTAACGAATCTTGTAAGTTTCCTGGAATATCCATAATCCTAAACCTTAAACACACGATTTCCTAATTCAAACGTGCCCTAGCACAACCTATAAGTATGTGTAAAGTGGATTACCACACTCAGACAGAATCTACAGATATCGCCATTTAGGATATTTCTCATAAGAGATTCTCCTTAGAGAGTAGCATTCTGATTTCTAACCACATAAAAATACGAAACTGTGGTGGCACCCTTGATTCTCAAATGCACTTGCTAACTTCCATTCCTAGTCCCACATCGCTAAGTAAATAGTATATGGAATATACTGAGGACTTCCCCAATGGCTCTAATAACTATTTCCTCTCCCCACCTAAGGGGGTCACCCCATTTCTTATAAGATGTTAATGAAGCTCTTCTCATTGACCTTCCCATAATCATGTTGATTCTACACGAAATATCGGTCACCACACATTCATTTCTTATGTATTGTCTTCTCCAGATCGATTGAACAAAACCTAAGAGATATGTGGATAGACCTACAGAAGTATTTTCTCCACACCATTTATCTTTCCAAAACATTGTTCCTTTTTCCTAAAACACAACTATGGTCGGACTATGGAATATTTTCCCCCACCCTAGTTATGCCCTTCCATATCAAAGATCTCACCCTTCCCCTGATTTGCTAAACTGTATTCTATTGCATCTTCTTATAATTTCTGAAAAATGGACCCCACGGAGCACCCGGGTAGTGGTGGATCTTCCACCACCCTTTCCACATTGGGTACTTCTTAATATCCCCAAGTTCTTGAAGCCCAACTCTCGAAATTCTTCTCCTTACATGCCCTCTCCCATCTGATCAGAGGAATACCCTTGCTTTCCCCCGTGCTCTCTTCCCAGAGAAAGTCCCTTATAACCTTATAAATCTTCTTCATGACTCATTTAGGCAGCTGGAAGGTTGGCATGACATATATTGGGAGATTAAAATGAACATCATGGTTAAGGATGTAATGACACCTAAAGTTTACCTTAATTCTCAAATAGCACCCACAGTTTTTATAGTACCCAAATAGTACTTACGTTTATATAAATTGACCAAATAGCCCTTCTGTTAATTTTTGAACAGCTGGATGGCCAAAATACCAAAAATTCCCTTTTCATTTATTCTTTTTGTTCCTCTTGTTATCTCCTTCTTGAACCTTATTTTCAAGAAATTTTGGTTACTTGATTACCTTTATTTTTTTTTGATTTACAAGAAGTTGATGGTGATGAGTTTTTTTTTTTTTTTTTTTGAAGGAAAAGGTGGAATAAGGCCACCTATATTTCATTAATGAGAATTAACCAAACAAACCCAGAGTACTAGGACAAATTACAAACTACAGACAACAAAATAAAACATGAAGCAATATAACCAATACATACAATCAGGGTTCACTCTAACACCCTATAAGGTGGGCCACAAAAACTAAAAACTACAACTAGGACGAACCGGCTATATCTTGTCCCCGACCTCCACCAATAATGTACTGGACCCCAGCTTAGGCCCAATCACATAGCTTGTACCAACTAATTGTATATACATCACGTAAGCTTCGTGCACCGCCTCCACGATGCGCGCACACCCACCTGAAGTGAATCACGTGGGATTTGAAAATTCGCCGATCCCAACCTTCTCCTCCCCCTCTCCCACACCCTCTCCAACATACTCACTCTCTGCCAAGTCACCACCAAAGTAGAGCCGTGGAGAGGATACCTTCACCTCTCTCACGCTTTAGCTCTCACAAGTGATTTCTCACTAAGCAAAACTCTCACTAACCCTAACCACGAACACAGTCTAAGAGAACAATAAAGATGGTACTCACCTCTCTCATGCTTATACTCTCTCAGGTGATTTCTCACAAACACAAACGGACACCTGCATAGAGTAGTGAGAAGCAACATCTTCACTCTCTCACTCTCTCTCTCACGTAAAACCCAACCAAATCACAACTAATATGAAGAATCACCTTCACCTCTCGCCCCTGCGGGCAGGTGAATGTTGTAGATTTCAGGGTCAATGATGAGGACGTAGTGGCGGTGCTGTTGCAAAGTCTGTGGCAGTGGATTAAAGAAGGTCGAGTTCAGGGTGTAACTCCTCTACTGCCGACCAAAAACACAAACATCTCCCCTCTGTGCACCTCATGGGGGGACCCCTTCTGCGGGCCCAAGCCCCACCCTGTGCAGTAACGATCATGGGGGGACCCCATCTTCGGGCTCTAGCCCCACAACTATACTACACCTCATTCTTCACACCGAATCAAATCCAGCTCAGACACCTCCTCCACCTCATTCTTCACATCCCGACGCTTCGCGATAGTTGAGACAAACACCCCGGAAGCTGAGACAAGTGAGCGCTCATCACGGAGGGACCCCATATTGGGCCCAAGCTCCACAATCGGTCTCATGGGGGTAAAATACTAGTATGTAATAAGCGGTCTCATGGGTGGGCCCTGTCTTCGGGCCCTAGCCCCACAACCGAACTACACCGCAAACATCACAACTAGACATACCCAACCTAGACAGCTCCACAAACCCCCCAAACAACTAAATACCCTGTCGTCTCGCACTACGGCACAGCCAAGCACACCCCCGGCTTCTTCACACGCACTACCAACCCTCGAAAAACCAAATTATAGCTGCAGATCGTCGTAATTGGCCCCAAGAGTGTATGGTGGCAAGCGCGAAGAACAACCGGTGAAACAACTAGCAAAGCTAACCAATCTCCACCTAACCCAAACCCCAACCCCAATAAACCCACCCCCAACTCCAAGCACACAGATCTGGGGTCATCTGCGGCATAGAGGCAGTGGGGGCAAAACAGAGGAAGAACGACATGTAGGCGGTGGATCGGATCTGGGTGGGGGGCAGAATCGGAGCAAGAACGATGGCTAGGCGGTGGATGAGATCTGGCCTTCGGCGCACTTCACCATCGGCAACAAAAGTGGGTAATCAGTAGGTCTTCGTCGTCATCATAGGGGGCGGGGGGCGCCCACAAAGCTGAGTTCGGATCAGGGCTGTCGGTGCATCTCGCTAACAACTTCAGATCTGGGCAAACACATCAGATCTGGCGGCGCACCTCGCCATCGGCCACGACCACGGCAATCTCGCCCACTTCCCCAGATCCACGCGTCACCATCGCGGGAGCAAGCTCCCCGACTTGAGGGAACGAGCCGCTTTCTAGGCTTCGTCGAGCAGTGATGATCGACGAAGGGCGGCGCACCGGTTAGAAGAGGGAAGGAGGGTAGCACGACGGGGTAGGAGCACCGGGGTGGCAGCGGCGCACCCTAGCCGCTGCTCCCACACACCTAGATCTAGGGTTTCAAGATAGTTGATCCTAAAGTTAGAATTAAGTTAGAAAAATGGAACCTAGTGGCACTTGTATCGATAGAGAGCATTCTTCATTTGTGTAACCCATGTTTTTCCAAATATGTATTTTCTCTGTACTTTCTGTATTTAAAACTTTTTTTAATTTTTTTTTCTTTCCCACTTTCAAACTCTTTTGTCAAAAAGTATTATTGGATCTTCTATTAAAATCTATTTTCGATCGATAATTTTATTTGTAAATCTTATTATTGTTTTTGTTATTGTTTTATTATTATTATTATTTCTATTAAATCCCAATTATATATTTTATTGGTTATTTTTATTTTTTTCCATACCCAAAACCCATTTATAATAAAACCCTATCCACTAATCCCCTAAACCCAAACTGCACATAACCTAAAACCCTAACTACCCGTTTACCTATACTTAACCATTAATAACCCCAAAACCCGATTACCATTACCCCTAAACCCGTTTCCCTTATATCAACCTGTATCACCTTAACCCTAAATACTTACTCTTATATATGATACCCTTTCTGCCTCTTCACCTTCATATACAACACCAGCCGCCTTCTCCCTCTCTCCTTCTCGACTCTTCAACTCTCTCTCGCTCCCGTCCGCCTGCAGCGAGCCCAGCCACCCTCTGCGACTCCCCATCGCAACCCAGCTCCTCCTCGCGACCACCAGCAGCGACAACAACGCTCCCCTGCACTGGTCACGCCCCATCCCCCTGTGCGTCTCCTCTCCTCATCGCGATAGCCATATCCTCCATGCTCTCCCCCGATGCCAGCGCCTCCACTGCAACAGCGCGCCAGCCCCGCAATGCCTATCCCCCTGAGCCGCGACTACAGCAACCAGCGTCAACTCGTCAGCCGGCCTCCTCCAGCGCTGTGCCTTCAGCCAGTCGCTCAGCCCGAGGCTTCCCCTCGTCGTGTCGCGCCCTGGTCACCGTTGCCTTCCACCGCAGTGTCGCAGCAACCCCCCGGTTGTTCTTGTGTTGTGTTTGCTGTTTGTTTGAGATTGTGATCATCTTGATTGTGGGCCATCGATCGCCGTGATCATTGCGATCATCATCATCATCTCCTCCATCATCAGATCTTGATTACTTTGATCCTGGCCATCTGTTGATCTGAACTAGATGGATTAATCCTTGGCCATCCGATCTTGATCACTTGGATCGTGACCGTTAGATCGTCGATCTGATCCGATCATCATTATCATCATCAAGATACTGATCACATCTCAATCTTGATCTTGATCTTCGATCAGAGTCGTCCGATCTGATCTAATCGCCTTGATCCCTTGATATCTTGATCTCTTGATGTCAGCCGTCTAATCGTGTTTCGTGATTCGTTCGTGGAGTTGTGCCCGGGAATCCCTTCCCGTTATTCTTGCTCTTGTGTTGTTCCGTCGTCGTCTTCCAGACAAGTAACTTGTACTCAAATTTCTTTGTATGATACAAGTCAAAAATACCACTTATAATGTAGTAGGGTTCTAGAGATAACTCGTGTGTGTTTTATGTTTGATGGGTTTTATCTCTATTGTGCTATTTGACCATAGTTGCCTCACGACACAATATTGACATGAAACAACTTCGATTTTTTTCCGTTCATGATTTGATCATGTATGAGGGATTTTGTGAGAATTTGGGTATCTGTAGAGAACCATATGATAGACTTGTTTTAGATATGTTAATTTTCCTATTTCATGAACACTTGGTAGACTCGATTTCATGTTTGGTTGCGTTTGGATCAAGTTTCGTTGGACCTATGTTGATTTTTGGTTTTTGAGTAAAATCTGTATTTTGCCGCTATTCTGCCTTGATCAATAATTTAGACCATATTAAGGTCAGAATCTTAATTTCAGTATAAAACACGAGTTTTAGAGGAATTCGTCTTTTTTCCAACCCCTCTGACCTTGATCGATTTCGTTTTCGTATGACTGAGTTACCGCTGTTTTACTACAGAGGTGTAGATCAATTTCAGATTTCGTTTCTTGATGATTTTGATGACTAAATTATTTTGATACTTGTGCTACAAATATTATTTTGATCTAAAACTTTGGTCAGTATTTCTATATCTATCTAGGGATTACCCAGAATTTTGGTGAATTTTATTGATGATTTTATACGCCGTTTCATGCTTGTTTATGAAAGCTATACTTGCTGTATTTTGCTCTCTGTTCTGTAAAAATTTGTATTTTTACCCTATTTCCTGTTACTGTATGAAAAATATTTATAAAATATAAAAGTTAGATTATTCTGTCTATTTTCATATCCCTTTGGAGGATTTGGATTTCGTTTCACGGTTTGCGAGATATTTCAGTTTTCGTATAACAGTGTTGGGAATTTCAGATTTGCCAAACTATCGTTTCTTGATGTTTTCTAATTTTCGTTGGCTAAACTAATTTTACTGGAAAATTATGAAACTTTATATGTTGATACTAGACATATAGGGAATTATATCCAGATTTTTCTTGGATTTATTTGAGGAGTTTAAATGCTGTTTTCTGACTAAGAATTCATTTTACTGATTTTTGACTGAACGTGTTTTCTGGATTCAAACCTATTTTGAGTTATGATGTTGTGAATTACTATATGACTTATATATGTTCTCTGGATTCGGTTGGGAGTCTACTTTCCAAATTCTTTGATGGATCTAGATTTGCATTTCTGTAGCAACGAGATTCCCTGGTTTAGTACAGTAGTGTCTTGCTGTCCTGAATTAACATTTGCATGATTCTATTCCTTTATGAACTGTATATCACCTGTACTTGTTTATCTTGCACCCTGAACCTGATACATGTTTATACCCTGTTATCCTTACTTTGTTTTGCGATACATACATGCATGCCTGATTATAATAATAAATGACCAAGCCGGGGTTCAGGGAAAGCTCTAGTAGTGGAAAATATAGAAACGTGTACTGAGAAGATGACCTGTGTCCTGCCTGCCTGTTACGTGTTCATGACTACATGATTCACGATCCTGTTACCTGTACCTGACTGCATGCTTCCCTATAGAAAGATGTACTCGGAAGATAACCAATAGGTTATGCCTGTTTCTTGTATCTGACTGCATACTTCCCTATAGAAAGGTGTACTCGAAAGAGAACCACTAGGTTCTACCTGTTCCTGTTCCTGTTATCCTGATCCCTGAGTACACTGCCCTATGGACTCCACTATGAAATCTAAAGCGAAACTGTTTGTTGTAGCAACCATGTGTTATGTTTATGGGGCGCATGAAGTGCTACCTAGATAGTAATGACACAAGACTTGACATGACATAACCTGATTTCCTGTACTTGTTTCCTGATTACATGTTTTCCTGATTACTTGTTCCTGATCACCTGATACTTGATTATCCTATTACATGATTACTTGTACTTGTACCTGTTACCTGTATACCTGTTTACCTATTACCTGCATACCTGTTACCTGTATACCTATTACATGTTTACTTGTTTACATGTTTACTTGACACTTGATACATGTTATCTGTACCTGTTAGTATACCATGTTACTTGATTCTATTTGCCTGATTCATGTTAAATATTTTATTCTGTCATCATGCTTATACCATGCTATGCTTGTTACTTAGATTTATCTATCCCATGTGCTTGTATCCTACATTATAAGTGGCCCATAACTTGCAATTGACGGGTACTTATTTTGTTTTTCCTTCTTCCTGCAATTTGTCAAATTGCAGATTTTGATGATCAGCTGCCGATGGAGTATGTGATCTAAAGTTCTAGTTGGCTAGAGCTTTTTCTATCTTTATTTATTTCCTGTTGCTCATTTTGAACAATGTATTGGTTACTTGAATTCTTTGTGTTTGGGCAGTATGACCCAAGATTTTTGACTTGTCCAGATTCTGATTTATTTGAGAATGTTATATTTTGTTTCAAATAAATTCTGTTGGTTTATTAGTTCAGTTATGCATGTGTGGTTGATTCTCTTGCTTCCGACTCTGATTATTTTGTGAGATGTTGTAAAAACTCCTGAATAGCTTATGGATGATGAAAATCATTCGCTAGGCCAATGTTACGTTCTCGTATTCCGTATTTTTGGGAAAGCGGGGCGTGACAATTTGTTTTCTAGTTTTGTTTTGTTTTTATAAAATTTTGGTGGTGTTTGGAGGTGATGGTTATGGGTTTCGGGGATATGGGAGATGGTGGTCGGTGGTGGAGATGAAGATGATGGTGATGAGTTTTCTTGATGGAGAGCTTTCTTAATTTGTTTTCTAGTTTTAAATATATTTTTTAAAATTTTTTTGGTGGTGTTTGAAGGTGATGGTGATGGGTTTTGGGGATACAGATGAAGGTGAATGGCGGTGGAGATGAAAGTGATGCTGATGGGTTTTGGGGATGGAGATGGTGGTCGGTGGTGGAGATGAAGGTGATGGTGATGGTGTCAGAGGTGGTGGAGATGATGGTTGGAGATGATGGGGGAAAAGGTGATTGTATGAATTCGTAATTTGTATAAGGAGATAAAGACAATTTTGATATTTCACACTTCTTTAAACTTGTTAAGAGATATATTTGGAGAATATTCCATTGACATATCTGAAAACTTAATGGCGGGTGCTATTTGGAGCAATTATATAAACTTCGGGTGCTATTTGGGTATTATGAAAACTTTAGATAGTATTTGGAAATTAAGGTAAACTTTAGGTTTCATTTCATCCTTAACCCTTGTATCACCCTTCTTCCCATTGACATGAACTTCCTTTTCACCTCTTCGCTCCAATGTAGGCTCTATCCTTTCCACTAAAGGTACCCAATCTACCGTAGTATGTGCCCCTGGCATGAGGCTGATTTGTACCATGTAGTATTTAAGGGGAAAGTGTGTCCTTTCACACCCAAACTGCTTACTATGTTCCCCATCTCTATCTTGCTACACACTGTAATTGTTGTCACTTCACTCTTGTGATAATTAATTCTCAGTCCTGACCAAGATTTAAAACACCTTATCTACTTTAGTCCACCAATCTCTAGTGTTTTTTCTTGATAAATAGGTTAATATCGTCTACATACTATAGAATACTTATCACATTGACCCCTCTCGCTCTACAAACTCTTGCAATAACTCCCGCCATATGGCACCGTCTACACATCTCTACTAGGTCATCTACTACTAATGTGAATGTCACGTCCCGCTTCCCAAAAAGGAATACAGAATATGGATACGTGACACAAGTCCAACGAATGGCTTTCACCATTCATAAGTTGTAAGGGTCTTTACAACATGCACAAGAATAAATAAGAGATATACAAGGAAAATAATCAACCACACATGAATAAATGAATTAACATAACCAACAGGATTATTGAAAATAAGAATACTTAATCATCAAATAACCAAGTTTGGAACAAAACACAAATATGGGACAAAATGCCCAATACAAAATAATCTATGTAGCAATTACATTTATTCAAAAACAACAAGAAACAAATTGTAGCAAGAACTCCAGCCAACTAGAATGTTTGGTCACCTACTCCCTCGGGTAACTGGTCACCAAAGTCTGCAAGTTACAAATTGCAGGAAGAGGAAAGAGAAACAAAATGCCTATCAATGCAAGTTACGGGTCGCTTATAGTGCAGGCAACAAGTATAGGAAGACAGATAGACAAAGTATAGAGTAACAGCGGAAGCAAGTACAGAAGTAAGCATGGAAGGAATGTGACAGTAAAATTAGGACAACATAATCAAATAGCATGCAAGATGATCAGGGTGCAAGTGGCATGTATCAAGTGTCAAGTAGCATGCAAACAAGTAACAAGTAACAAGTAACAAGTGATCATGTTATTTCAAGTCTTGTATCTAGTCCTATCTAGGTAGTACTTCATGTGTCCCAAATTTTACCACATGGTTGCTACATTCAAACAAGTTACGTTTAGGTTTCGTAGTTGATCATAGAAGGCAGTGTACTCAGGTACAAGTATCAAGTAATCACGTGTCAAGTATCACGTATCAAGTATCACGTAGGATCTATGGATCCCCTTCCGAGTACACATATCTGTATTCCACTACTAGATCTTTCCCTTTAACTCCGACTTAGTTTCTTGCTATTATTATCAAAGCAAGCATGAACGTGCACAAAAAGGCAAGATAACATGGTAAGATAACAAGGGACAAGTTCAATTTGGATAAAGAACACGTGCGGGTGACAAAACGACTCATCAAAGACTAGGACAACGAAACTTTCAGTTCTGGACAGCAAGAAACTACTTTACCAAATCTGAGATTTCCGTTGCCAAAAACATTCAAATCTGGATCCGTAAAAAATTTTAGAAAATAGACTCTCAGCCGAATCCAGGACATATATATAAGTCATATAATAACCAAAGAAACATGGCTCAAAACAGAATTATATACAGAAATCATGTTCAGCCAGAAATCATAAGGTTGTATTCATAAGCATGAAAATGACATAAAAACTTACTGATTAAATCTAAGAAAATCCTGGGTTATTCCCTAGTATGTCTAGTATCAGTAAATAAAATTTCATAATATTCCAATTCAGATAGCATAGCCAAGTACATTCGGAAAACAGCAAGATACAACAAGTTTATGAATCTGGAATTTTAGACACAATAGTACTAAAACAGCGATATATTACAAAGTATAACTCGAAATCCAAATCTGACAAAAGGGTTGTAAAATAGATATAGTAGGCTACATTTTATCTTCACGAAGTTTTAATTAACAACAACTAGAATCAGGTTGAAAATATGGTTCTTTACTGAACAACATGCAGTTTGGGAAATATAGTAGTTTGTTCACAAGCATAGAATAGTTTATAAATGGCCTTAAATAAATCTCAAAAAATTTGGGGTCAATACCAGTCAAGTCTAATCATAATTAGAAAAAATATTAGATCCAAATCTTATCTTTAACATTAGTATTAAAATGAATAACTATACATAAATCACATAAAACAAAATCTATAATTCTCAACACATCTGTAGCAAAACAACAATAACTCATACCTCACAAATCGAAATTGAGATCTGTCAAAAATTCTGGAAAATAGACAACAAGATCTACGGTTTATATTCACAAATTAATTTGATTTACTGACTTCAACAGGGATTAAAATACTGAAACAAAACAGGGCAGCAGAAAAAATAGAAATCTCTTCTTATGCATTAAATCAAATAGTTCATATGCAACAAATCCAAATTATAACAAAACACAAAATATGGTATAATAGATGTCCAAAACAACATGGTATCGGTCTCATACAAGTCTACCACAAGATACTACAACTAACACATCAAGCATGCAACGAGTGTACAATATATCATGAAATCACGAAGCAACATACATACATGCATCAAGGATTTAGTTAGGTCTAAATTTATTTCATATCGTGTGTAACAAATATGATGACAGATCGAAACAACAGATGGATCAACAAATAGGGTCAAGATCTACAAGAGTTTTTCATGATAACAAATCTAGAAACAAATACAGGCGATATTTTGTACTTTTATATACAACAAAAATAATACAAGTTACTTGTCTGAGAGACGACGATGAATCCAACGAAAGAATAATGGGAACAGATCCTGACACATGGCGTCGATCGGCACAGATATTGATGATGATGAAGATGATAATTACGACCTCGATCGTTCGATCGGACAGGCTAAGATCAAATATAGAATATATAAGAATTAGAAGAGTACCAAAGGAGTAAAATATACCATGATTGACAAATTGATGAATGAGAACAAAAAGTGGATCAAATATTTAAATTACCAAGTAGAAGATGAACGAGACGATCGAGATGATCAAGGGCCGAGATCAAGGATCAAAATCAAAGATCAAGATCGAAGATCGAGATCAAGTGTGATTGAACGGTCCAGATCAAGAGATCAAGATCATATCTGATGAAGATAAGATCAGAATGATTAGGCGGCCCAGACTCAACTAGCTTCTGCTGCTGATGATGATTATTGGATGGTCCAGATCTAATCTATCATATCAGATCCCAAATCTTGATCAGATCGGACGGCCTGGATTCAAACGATCACTTTCCTTGATCAAACAACAACTGGCAATGGCCTTTGGCTCGCGGCGGCAGGGTGGTGGTCGCAGAGGCATGACGATCGACTGGGAAAGCAGTCGATGGAGGTTAAGTGTCGGAAAAGGGAGGCATTGCTCAGGGATCTGCGGTGGCGCGCAGCAATGGAGGAAGGCTAGTTGGAGGCTTGAAGACGATGGCGGTGGCTCAAGCATCGAGTTGTAGAGGATGGCGAAGGCTAGACAAGGTGAGGAGGTGGGTTCGGGATGCAGGCACTCGGGACTGCAGTGCCGAGGGGAGCTCAACGGAGGGATGACGACAGGAGGAGGAGGGGCTGATGGTCGCATGGTTGGAGTTGTGACCAGGAGGCGAGGAGGATGGGTTGACGAAGGAGTAGCAATGAAGGGGTCGACAGGCGACGGAGTGATGGGATGGAGAAGATGAACAGGACGAGGGGGAATGCACAGTAGATGATGGGGGCAGCTAGGGTTAATTAGCAGGGGTAATTAGGTTTGGGGAGTGATTAGGGTTACACAATGATTATATAGGGTAATTAGGTGGGGTTGGGTTAGTAGGCACGGGTACGATCCAATGGGAGACATGATTATAGGGTTTAATAATAAATAAATCAATTAGTATAATATAGTATCGATTAAACTTTATGCTTATTCAATACAAAATATACAATAACAACAATAACAACACTAAAAAAATCAAATAATTTATGTAGAAGGTTGAAATCTGAAATTTGATTTTGGATTTCAAAAGCTAATTCAAATAATCAACTAGTAATAATAAAAAATAATAGTAATAATAATAATATGTACATATCAAAATATTTATTAAAATAATCCAAAAAGTATATAATATAAATAGTCGATCAATTAGAAATAGAAATTAAAGTTAAAATACACCATTATTCGAAATAAATATAATTTTCGAATAATAAAATGAAATAGAAATTTTTTTAGAAACCAGAATAATATTTTGTTAAAATTCGATCAATTGAAAATGTAATTGTTGAAAAAGAATTTAAAAGCGAGAAGAAAGTTATAAAGATATTAAATACAAAAAATACAAGAAAAAATACATATATATGGAAACACGGGTTACAGTGAAGATCAGAGATAACTACGAGCCATCTTGCCCCAGCCCCTTTTTCCATATGATTTCCTTTCTCAGGTTTCCATTCACCAAAAGTTTTTATCTCCCCCATGGATGCACATCCTTACCCAAGCTATCCACTTTGGCCCAAAGCATTTATGATTTATTGCTTCTAATACACACTCTTAGTCCACCATGTCATTAACCTTCTCAAAGTCGACTTTGAGAAGAAACGCCTTCTCACGTATTTTCTCACACTAGAAGATAATTTCTTTCTTAGTTGCAACACTATCAAGTATGTACCTTCCTCTTGTGAACCCACTCTATGACTCATTAACAATTGCGTGGTGGTATATCAGGGTGCCAAGACTTTAATCACAAATTTGGATGATCCATATATATTAGGTAGACTAATGGGCCGAATCTCATCCACCCGAAGAACCTCCTCCAGGAACTCATTAGATCCTAGGGCCATATCTCTTTAAGACAAGATTAGACAAATCTTAAGCCACAGACATATAACACCAGATCGAATGAATCTGGAAGCGAAGAACTCCCCATCTCTGAATTTCTGATTGTGAACTGAGAATCTATGGGTAAATGTTGGTATTCAAACAAGGTGAAGAAAGGATTGTTATAAAATGGGTATTTTATACACCATTTACGAACCAGTTTTTTAGGAATTTTTTTAGTAAGATCCTCTATGAAAAAGTGAGAGATCTCGATGGATTTGTGTTCTCATTCGTGAGTAGGTCAAAATCATATTTACTTTCTCAAAACGGTTATCGGGTGAATGAGAAATTATCTCCCAAATTGAGGCAGTTTCATATCTGAAAATGAGTCAAGGGATTTTAGTCCTACATCGGATAAAACAAAGGAAATAGAAGAGGATATATAATAATCACTTTCTTGGCATTGTAAGATAGCAAGTGTAACCCCCGTTCCCGTTTATACGGATTGATATTTATTTTTCTTTTCTTCGCTGAATTTCAACTTCCCAAATAAATACTACTATTCTTTTGAATCCGATTTCTTTCTTTTGGATATTTAATTATATTTTTATAACCTGGAATTTAAATCTATATTATTATTATTATTATTATTATTGGATTATTTTAATAAATGTGTTAAACCCAAATCCTATTTTGTTATATATTATTATTATTATTATTATTATTATTATTATTATTATTATTATTATTATTCTTTGTTGATTGTTTATTAATTTGTGAAATCCGATAGATCTTAATTTGTCTTTTATTATTATTATTATTTATTATATGAAGCCTGTATATTAAAATCCAAATCCAAAGCTCAATTTCAACCAAAAGCTTATCATTATTTTTATTTGTTTTTGTAAAAGAAACCCAAGCCCATATTTTTGTGTTATTATTGTTGATATTTTAAATCATGAGTTAGGCCTAACCTTTCCCCAAACCAAGTCCTATTCTAAATCACTTTTTATATATATTATTTTGTTTTAATTGAGCCCAATCTCCTATCCCACTCTACAAATTAATTCATTATTTTATTGTGAGCCCACAACTTAAGCCCATGCCTTATTATCTACCCAAAACCCAAATAAAAACATAACGGCCAACATACCCTTCATCTCCATAACTGGTGCACACTATCTCATTATTTCCTCCATGATTTAATCCCGTAACCCCACACCCTCATTATCTCAACTAAATCTCTAATTAATTACCCTATTATTAATTATCTATTATTATAATCCTAACTAACCCCGACTCTCTCTCTCTCTCCCCCTCTTTCTCTATCTCCCCGACTCTCTCTCTCCCTCTTCTATCCCTTCTTCCTCTGTTCCAAAACAGAACAGAGTACTGCCACTGCTGCAACCCATCTCCCTTTAGCCTCCCCTACTCTCCTTGTAGCCCGAAGCCTTGCCGTCCATCGTCTCCCCTCGTCGCCAACACCACCTGGTCAAGCTCCCCACCACCACTGCCAGCGCCCCATACCTCTCCCTCCACCGCTCGCACCTCCTTTACCTCACCACCCCGATCGCCTCCACCCTCCTGACCGCTGTTGCTCCTTCTCCTCCGTCGACCCCCTCCAACAACTGACCAAGCCTCCATCCCCCATTGCTCCTCATCGCCTCCATCGCTATCCCCTGTGCAGCCTCGCCCCGGCCCCCGCTCGCCCTCTTGCACGCGCGCTCAACCACCGCATGCAAGTACCTCCGTCCAGACCCCTCCTTTGACTGCTCAATAGAAATCCCCGAGCCCCGCTCTCCACCGCAGCATCGTCGAGCCACCACTACCTCCTCGCCTCGCACCTCGATGCCCCTTCTCCGCAGCCTGCTGTCGAACCCACCACCGAATGAAACCCCACCATCACTGAACCTCCATCTCCTTCCTTCGTCACTGGAAGCTGCACCCCACCGAGCCTCTCCACTTCTAGCCCCTCTCCTCCCCGCCGTAGTCGCAACCCCGACCACTCAAGCCCCTGCTGTCTCTCTTGTGTCGATTGCTGCTATTGCCTCTCACTATTGTTGCTATCGCCGTGCAGTCATTGTCGCTCGCTATTGTTGCCGTCAACCTTGCTGTTTCTGCTTGCTGTTATTGTGGTTCATGTGTATAGCACGTGTTTCGGTGCAAGTAGTTGCACGTGTTGCCACTGGGACGCTCGTCTCGTTATGTAACTACCGTTTTTGTAATTTTCATTTCCCCCCTTTTTGTAATATTTTATTTGTAATTGAATAAAATACTCTAATTTTCTTTCTTGTTTACTTTAATTAAAATGGTTCATGAAATTCATCGTTCTTCTTGATTGAGCTATTTTTGTTGATCATATTTTTTTTATTATTTAATTGTGGGTTTTTTTATTTGAACTTTATTATTTTAGATTCATCTCTTATTGAATCCTAAAACCCAATTTCAATTGTTCTTGGCCCAGAACCACTATTATTGGATCCTAAACCTCTAACCCAACATCCTAATTACAATATATAAATACAATCCTATTGCAAACCCTAATTTGCATAAATACAAACCCTAATAGCCGTCTAATCTCTCTCCTCTCTCCTCTTTCTTTCTCCTCCCTATTTCTCTTTCCCCGATCAGAACCCCCTTAACTGTTCTCCTTCCCCTATCAACCCATCTCCACCTCCGGAGGCCCTTCTCTACACCTCCGGTATCCCCCCAGCGCCACCCATCTCCAGTCGTCGCCAACACAGTGCCGCCCTCACTCACCGTCGCTCAGACCTCCCTCAGCACCGCCAGACCGAAACCCCTTCCTCTGGATGTTCCCTGTTCCCGTTGGCACAAGCAAACCCAACCTCTCCCGCTCTATTTCCCTGATGCCATCGATGCCGCCAGCGACGCCGCCTGACATTGACGACCCCGCCGCCCGACGTCAGCCCTCAGCCCTAATGTTGCTGCCGCTCCCTTGTTGTTGACGCTGTTGTCTCTTTTACGGTTGTTGCTGCGTTGCTTTGGATCTTTATTGCACGTGATTCACACGTGTTATTTTGTTAGTTCGTGGGTTCGTTGCATCGGGATCCTTCTTCCGTTATTCTTTGTATTCAATTTCATCGTCTATAAGGCAAGTCACTTTTTCCTTGAATTGAACATCATATCAAATTCAAGTTTTATTGAAATTCTTGCAAGTAGATCCTATTCGTTATCATATTATTATATTGATTATCTTTTCATTGGGTCTATTGAGGGTTTACACGAGCTAGCTCCAATATTCTTGACTTTGTGCCACTTTTGAATCCAAAGATTGAATCTTTCATGTATTCATATAGTACTGTTAATAGGTTTACGCATATGGTCACAACACAATTAAATTATTGTAGAACTAATTGCTAGGTTTTAAGTTTGATTGATCGATTATTGTTTGGTTGATGTTAAATTAGTGTAGGAATGTAATTTCATTTTCATTCATCATGTTATTACACCCATCATGCTGATCATGAAATTTAACGACTAATAGAATTGATACCCATCATGTGAATTAAATTGTTTCATGAAAAATACCCAAAAACCTGTATATTGCTTGCTGGCTGTATGTTATCTGCTATTTTTGACTCAGTAAATGATCTCAAAATAAATTACTTTCTGAATAAAAGTTGTAGCCTTATTTCTAGTTTCCAGATCATCTTGAATTTCTGAATTTCGAGTTGTGTAGCAAAAGTTATGCCTGTTTTACTACAGCTGTGTTTTTATTTCCAGATTTTCAGATTCTTGTATATTTGATGTTTAAACTATTAAAAGGCTGATCAAATGAAAAAATTTTGCTCTGAAATTTTCAGATTGTTACTTAACATGTTTAGGAGTTTAATAAATATTTTTAATAAATTTATTATCGAGTTTTTGCTGATTCTAAAAATATAACAACATGATGTCGAATTTCTGTCCGAACATGAAATCTGTAAAGAATGTTATGTTTGACCTAGCTACTCTTGTCGGATTTTGAACTTTAAATATGTGTTGGAACTGCGTGGAAGTCTAGTTTCCAGGATTTCTAACGGTTTCAGCTTTCGAGTTCTGAAACAGTGGGAAATTACATTTTTGTACAGACTACTCTTGCTGTCCAAAATTTTATATTCCAGTTTTTAATAGATTAATTATTCCTATAATGTAGTATTGCATGATATAATGTATGTATGTTGCATTGCATGATCCTAATGTCTTATTGTCATCATTCTAATTGTCCTGTTCCATGTTACCATCCTATCGTTCCCCTACTGATGTTATTGTTTATCGAATGTCTCAAATTGCCACTACAAGGAATTTGACATATAGTGCCAGCAAAAATCCGTGGGTAAAAGGAGAAAAACCGTAGGTATAGCCCGTAAAACCTATACCAACGGACATATTTTTTCCGTCGTTTTTAATTTGCTATACCCACGGCAAAATGCCGTCACTATAGCCTATAGCGACGGTTTTTTTAACCGTTGGACAAAACCTCGGTGTTATACCCACGGTTTCGTATCCGTTGGTATAGGTTTTAAGGACACCACTTGCTTTCCTATACCCATAGTTGAAACTCCATTGCTATAGGTTTTAGTGATGGTTTTCGCATCCAAATATTTAAATATATACCCATCGCTCTATACAAAAAAATTTCTTATTAATTACGTGTATGATAATTTAATATTTTCTTTTATAATATTAATCCAATTATGAACTAAATACACAATAAAATAAATAAATGTGTTTATTAAACAAAATTAAAAAAAATTAAACTTCAATCATATTAAAAATTAATGAAGTATTACAAACATGTCAAATTACAAAATAGTTAATAACCAAATACACAATTGAATTCATGTGTGCAGACATGAGAATCAATACTTTAAACTACGATCAACAAATTCAATGACATTATAAGATAACATTCAATTGACTCCTCACATGAGATATGACACTAACAATTTTCTTATTTTACGGCAACCAGATCTTGATTGATCTCGATTCTCTTTGCAGTAATCTTCTTTTAGCATCTTGCAAATCTCCTTTACAGCCTTCTTCACTTCATCGTCGGCAAACACAAACTTGGCTGCATTTTAAGCGAGTTCAATCATTTCTCGCTTGTTGAGAACCCTTCACAAACAAAACAAAGCAAAACGAACTAACTTTGGTCATCAACAAATAGTCAATATTCAGATAGCATGCAAAATGTGTCATTCGGATTCAAAATGCCAGAGAAACGTATATTTGCAAAGTACCTTACTCGATCGAGCATATGCAACAGTAAATTGAGTTGGGTCCTTGATGACTGGGAATGAACAATCTGCAGTCATATCAATCCTCTAGAAACAAAAGTATTTTATTAAGATTTAAAAGAAACTAACATAAGATTGTAAAAATAAGGTGTCACAGGCTCACCTTGTAAGATTATAATGAATAAATATTTGCAGTTCAAATAAGGGTATCAATCTTGCATTATTACATATATTTGTAGGATTGGATTAAAAATAATTAGTGAGATTGAATTCAAAACTAGTTGGGGCCACTTAAAAATTGCAAGTATCATACAAATCTAATCAAATTTTATCCTGACTATGTCTGATATGAGTTAGATTTCCATCATTTCAGATAAATTACTAGTTAATATATAGCAAACAACAGATTTTACACTATTGTACTACAAATATTGGGGGGGGGGGGGGGGGGATATGAACCATTCTCCAAATAGTAAAAGGGTCATAAGAAATTTGCAAAAGGAATAAAGGATCAAAATTGGACTGAATAAAAAATAGATTTTAAAATGATAAATAAGATAAAATTCTATAAGAGGTTAGAGATCCGTTTTGAGTTATTGGGCCTCGGAAAAGACCCAGTTCCCGTTTACAGACCTGTTTATAGCAAAAATTACCGTACATAGTATTATACTTACAAAATATTATATGCATATGTATTTAAATTAGAAACTTTAAGGACACTACACACTACACAGTACATAGTATATAGATTATGTATTTATATATATGTTAATGACATGTTGACGAGGGACCAATAGAAATAAACACACAATGTTCTAAACAGTAAGAAAACTAAGAGAAATCATTCAAAGAAAATGGACTCACAAACATAGTTAACTGAAGACACATGAATACTAATTAATTTCGAGACTAAATCTTCCCAAAGAACTACGGATGTTACGTCTATTAAGCACTAATAGAGAACACCGAAACAATAAGATTCAAATGTCGAACCTCCAAATCTACAGGATTTTATACACAGTGTCTTTAGTAAGAATAAATAGTAGTAACAGAGTATTTTAGAGAAAAACAACTTTCGTACCTTGGTTGGGCAGTTTGTCTCAGCCAACGTCTGTGCAAGCTTAGCAGCATCTGAATTGGAAGTTACACCTAAGGAAAAACAGCATTGTAAATGTTACACCAGTAAAAACATACCTAATTTGAAAGATTGATAAACAATTGTTACCTCCAACAATGACCAAACCATCCAACTTTTGAACTATGCAAGCAGATCGTCTAGCATTCACTTGTTCAATTGTTCTGATTTTACTAACCCTTCAGCCAAGCAAATCCTTCAAGATGGGTCCATTAGCATATTATATTAGTAAATCATCATCAGATTAGTAAGATGGCAAAAAAAAATGTACACCCAAGTCTAAATGAGAAAAATAATGTGAATTAGGTATGTTGCTTGCACATAGTTAGTGGACCTGAACCTTGTGTGTGTAGACCTGCCGTGGGTAAAACAATCAAAGTAAGAAGAAATAATGTGAACTGGGTACATGAAAATTTTCAAAGAAACTACTTACTGCTCAGAATAAATCCCTGGAGTAGGCTTTGAGCTCTTTCAGAATGCTCTGGGGTTCCAGAAATTCGTACAACTTTTTCCGTCTGATCAGGTTGATCCTCAATTAAGCTAACAGTTGCTCCAGACATCTGTTTCCAAAGGAAAGAACAATTTATGGATGAATTCTGTAGGACCCAGCTGACTACTTTTTTATAGTTCAGGATTACACACCTCACTTATCTGAGCAAGTTTGATTCCTGATCTCATAAGCAAACTTGGAACCGCATAACTTGGTATAACAACTTCCAAAGTAACTATTTTCAGTTGACTTTTTCCCCCGATATCATCCCCAAATAACTATTTTACATTGATATAATCCACAAACACTTGATATTACTATGTAGTCCACAATAAACAAGACAATAAACAAGACAAAAAAAGAAAATCTATATAATTCAGAAGTATCAAGTTGCAAAGAATGTGATGAAATACCTATGTGTAAATGAAGGGTTTATACCTTCAGTGAACCAACTGTAGCAGTTTCAGGGATCTCAATGAAGAGCTCAGGCACTTTGAAAGACTTGATACTGAGTTTTACTCCAAGGAAAATGATATAGATACTAAGACTAACAAATTGATTCAATTAAACAATCATTTTGATTAAATTTTTTTTTTAAAAAAGGCTAAACTTACCATGGTAATCTCCTGATTCATAAGATGATTTTTGACACGATCTCGAGGATGATGCTCCATTTACTGCAAATGCAAGGATCAATATATGAAAAAACTAATCTTTGTTCAGAAGTTTGAAAGTGCAATAAGCTTAAATGATAACCAACCTCCATTCGAACTTGCATGTGCACCACTTGCTTCCATTTTGATGCCACCTAACTTCAGTGAATTACAGAATAAAATTAAAAAACTTAGAATTTTTTTTGGCAAAATTGTTATCAACTAGCTTCCAAGAATACTAGTAAACTCTGAGCATCATAAAGAACTTTAGAAGTGCATCAGAGCTTTGTCAGCACACCAAAATCAATGGTATTTTCTAAATGAGAAATACCCAAACTGAGTTAATAATTAAATAGGACAATAGGATGTCTATGCCAAAAAAGAGAAATTTAAAAATACATTTAAGCAGGAATTTACCACCAGGATAACACACTAGCAACTACCCTACTATAAATCACTGTCTCCTTCCAACTTCTTTCGTGCAGCTTTCTCTGCCTCTTCCAAAACAAAAGATTTCAGCGACTCAACGGTTCGGGGTCCTACGAACCGTCCTATAAATAACCATAAGTTTGAAGCCATTAGAATTAGTTAAATAACTTAGCACACAAACCGACCAATGTAAGCAACCCATTCGGCAAATACTGGCATTTATTCCATTGTATAAAAATCAAAAAGAGTATAAATTGATCAAGTAATCTAAGCATGTATTACTGTCTTTCAAGGATAAATACATGTAACATGTAAATATAGTTCAATTAGAAACATTGATGGAGCAGATTAAGAAGAAAAAAAAAGAAATAGCGATTCAATACTCTAGATTAATGATTTTTTAATCAAAATATCAGAGTTCAAGATACTCCACAAGAAAGATAGAATATTACCTTTATACTTTGCAAATTCTTCACCATCATAGAAAACATTAAAAGTAGGGTAAGAATGAATATCAACTTTGGTACATAACGATTTGCTTAAACTGCAATCAACTTGTCCAATCTCTATTTCATCTTCTCCTTCAACAGCCCTGTCAAAATCCTCCCAAAGTGTCCCCCAGTTCTCACTGCAGTAAAATAATGAATTACTAAAACTCAACAAGACTTCTATTTTGTTTATTTGTTTACTTGTAATGAGAATTAAATAGAGGAAATAAACAAAAATGAGATTTTAGACTTGTAGTCTTTAATGAAAATGAAAATGATGATAATTTACCAATGTATACACCATGGAACACAAAATTGCACAAACCATACAGTATTCTGCTCCTTTACCTACAAAAGGCAGAACCAAATCTAAGAATTAACAATTACTTAGAACTAACGGGCCAACAAGTCAATAACACAAAAACATGCCAAATAATATCAAGAGAAAGATTTCAAGTGGTTAGGGTTTCGTGGAAATTAATTTGGGAGAAGACCGAACAGGAGAAGGAAAAGATTTCAAAAAAAAAAATTTGAATTACGTCCACTGAATTTGGGAGAAGACCGAACAGGAGAAGAACGAACCTTCGATCGGCTTCACCATCTGCAACGAGGGCTTCACATCCTTATTCACATCTATGGTCTGAAAACTCAGCGACAACGTCGACTCCTCGAATTCGCCCCCGATCCGAAAAGATCCGTTCAAAAACCCTAACCCTAACGCTCCCGATCCTAAAGCTTGGGGAGAGAGGGTTTCGGGTGTGAGAGATAGAGAGGAGAGAGAGAGATGGGTGTGAGCCTGAGAGATACTCTATAAATTGGGGGTATTTGGGATTTGGGGGGAAATGAAAAAGTTGGGGGAAAAACAAATTATAGAATATACCCACCTATACCCACAGTTTACTATACGTCTGTGGGTATACAATGTCTGTACCCACAGTTTTAGTGATCCGTCACTATAGGTGTCCATTGGTATATGGAAAATTTCTTGTAGTGTGCATATTGTATTATTGCATTGATAAATAATTAACAAGCCGGGGTTGAAGGGACTGATTAGAGTAGTTGATGATATAGGGACTGTACTCGGATGATGACCCGTTTTATTATCATTATCTTTATTGTGTAAGAAATTACACCATGGCCCGTGTTATTATCGTTATCGTCATTGTGCAAGAAATTGTCTCAATGGCTCGTGTTATATTGTTATCGTCATTATACCCAGTACTATAGAATCTACCACTATAGTCTAAACGAAATTGATTGTATGCATCGAACATGTGGAACATATGGGACACAGTAGTACATGCATTAGTTAGGATTTAAAATGATTAATAGACTGAAGGATCACACGACATCAACATTGCATATTGTACACCATTGTTCCTATTGATATCGAATATTGGCGAAGTGTTATTGATATTGACCATTGAATATTGTTATCGAATATTGAATCATTGTTTATAGCCAATTGCATCGATTATCATGATATTGATTATTGTTAATGTCCCATGTTATTGATTCTTATTGATCCATTGATTTATTGTTATATCATTATTCCATTGTTCCTTACTTTCTCTACTTGTTGTCCATGACTTGCTCTAAGGATAATTTCTCCTTCTCTTTTTAGATGAAGTGTTCACAGGTAATGAAGGAGAATTGCCTGCTGGGATTGGAGAACAAACTTTCTAAAGAACTATTGCTTTATATTGTATTGAGACTTATTACTCTTGTGTTTGAGATTTATTGTAACCCCCATTTCCGCCAATAAGTATTTTTCGTATATTTTCGATAATTTGATTTTTATAAAGTTATTTTGTGCTAAATTCATTTCGGATTTTTATTAAAGTATTTTTTTAATCTAAAATTTATTCATTTCGAATAATGGTGTGTTTTAATCTTACTTTCTACGTCTTATGGATCGACTATTTATATATGAGCCTAAAACAAATATATTATTATTATTGGATTATTTTAATGAGTTCGTCAAACCCAAATACTATTTTGTTATATAATTTTATAATGATTTTAATTTTTACTTCTGATTATTTAATTTATATTTCATTTACCTAATTATTTCATTTTCGTATTTGATCTGATTTTTCCTGACGAATTCTAATTTATTTTCAAGCCCAATTTATATTCGATTCGTTTGTATTATTTATTTATTTAATTGGATTTAAATTTTTGTTCATGAACTATTTTCTCTTTTCGGTGGGCTATCTATCTTTTGTATTTTATTTTATTGGATTGTGGATATTTTATTTGAACCCTATTATCTTCAAATCCATCTCTTATCCTAAAACCCAATTGTAATTTGTTCTCAACCCAAAACCGCTATTATTGAATCCTAAACTAATAACCCAACATCCTAATTGTACCTTATAAATACAACCCTGATACAAACCCTAAAAATTGTAAAATTTTGAAACCTTAGCCGTCTATTCTCTCTCATATTCTCTCTCCTCTCTGTTTCTCTCTCCCCGTCTTAGCTTTCCCGCCCAAATCCCAAGACTGTACATCTCCTTCCCCGGCCAAACTCCGGCCATCTCCTCGTCGTCCGACCTCCTGCCGATGCCAGCACCCTCCCGGCCTCCTTTCGGCGCCGCCCCACCTTCCCTCGACGACCAGCGCCAGCCAAACCCCCCAAACCCTGGCTTTCTCCTCCTTCCCATCGATTTCAGCGATGCCAGACCCGAACCCCCACTTCGGCGCTGCCCTCGACCTCTGGCGACTTCCCCAGTCGCCATCTTCGTCGACGCCGCCCCCGCTCACCGTTAGCCAGGCCACCGTCGAGCCTCCCCTAGTGCTGTGTTGCCATTGTTGTCTTTTTGTGCTGTGTTTTGTTTGGGTTCTCTTCAGCACGTAATTCACACATACTAAATTGTGTGTTTGTGGGTTCGTGTTGTTGCGGATTTGTGTTCGTTGCTTCAGGATTCTCATCCCGTTATTCTTGGTATTCAAAATAACCATCTAATAAGAAAATCACCGTCTTCTTGATTTTTTAATTGTATCAAATTCAAGTTTTGTTGAAACTCTTGCAGGTAGATCCCTTTGTTATCGTATTATACATTGTTCATCTCCTTCGTTGGGTCTACTGAGGGTTTACACGAGCTAACCCCAATATTCTTGACATCGTGCCACTTTGACTGAAAAATTATTGAGTCTTGCATACATCATATATTATTGATTATAGGAAATTTTAATGCATCTCATAACACGATTAATTATTGTAGAAACGATTGCTAGGTTATATGTTGATTGATTGTTTGTTGTTCGATTGATGTTAAATTAGTGTATATATGTGGTTTTATTTTTATCTATCATGTTATTGCAACCATCATGTTGATTGAGAAATTTATCAACTAATAGAATTGATACCTATCGTGTTTAACTAATTTATTTCATGAAAACTATCCAAAACCTGTATATTGCTTGCTGTCTGTATGTTGACTGCTATTTTCGACTGAGTAAATGATCTTAAAATGAAAAATTTTCTGAATACAAATTTTAGCCTTATCTTTCTAGTGTCCAGAACATCTTGATTTTTTAAATTTCGAGTTGTGTAGCAAAAGTTATGCCCGTTTTACTATAGCTGTATTTTTATTTTTAGATTTTCAGATTCTTGTATCTTGCATATTTAAACAGTAAATAGGCTGACCAAATTTTAAAATTTTGCTCTGAAAATTTTCAGCTTGTTACTTAACATGTTTAGGGGTTTAGATTTTTAACGAATTTAATATTCATTTTTTGCTGATTCTAGAATTTTAACAACATGATATCGAAATTTTGCCTGAACATGAAATCTGTAAAGAATTATGTGATTGACCTAGCTACTTTTGTCGGATTTTGAACTTTAAATATGTGTTGGAACCGTGTGGAAGTCTAGTTTCTATAATTTCTGACAGATTCAGTTTTCGAGTTCTGGAACAGTAGGAAACTGCATTTTTGTACAGACTACTCTTGCTGTCTAGAATTTTATATTCCAATTTTTAATAGTTTAATTAGTCCTATATCATTGTATTGCACGAATCGAGGTGTATATGTTGCATTTCATGATCCTAATGTCTTATTGCCATCATTCTCATTGTTCAATTTCATGTTACCACCTTATTGTCCCTTATTGCTATTATTGTTCACCCCATGTCTCAATTTGCATATTATATTATTACATTAATAAAATAATTAACAAGCCGGAGTTTAAGGGTTGACTTTCGTAGTGGACAATATAAGGACTGTACTTGGAGAAAGGGCCCGTGTTTCCCTATTTATCGGTCTATCGGTCATCGATTAATTGTAGATTGCTGATTACAGTATCTCGATTGATTCACGCATTGGTCATTATTGTATATCGTTGCCGAGTACATGAACTATAAAATCCACCACTAAGTCTATACGTAACTTGTTTGTATGTAACAACCATGTGGTAAATAAATGGGACGCATGAAGTGCTACATTAGTTAGGATTAAAATGGTTAATAGACTTAAGAATTGAAACGACATCGACATTGCATATTGTTCATCATTGTTCCTATTGATATCGAATCTTGGCTAAGTGTTATTGATATTGTTCATTGAATATTGTTATCGAATATTGAATCATTATTTATAACCATTGTATCGATTATCATGATCTTGATTATTACTATCGTGCCATGTTATTGATTCCTATTAATCCATTGGCTTCATTGTGATATCGTTGTTCCATTGTTCCCTACTTTCTCTACTTATTGTCCATGACTTGCTCTAAAGAAAATTTTTCTTCTCTTTTTTTAGATGAAGTGTACACAGATAATGAAGGAGAATTACCTGCTGGAATTGGAGAACAAACATTCTGAAGATCTTAATGCTTTCTTATTGCTTATTGTTTTATTGAACTTAATGTATTGAGTCTTATTATCTATTTATGATTTGATTATTATTGTATTGGGCTTATGACCTAGATTTTGTTATTGTTTCTAGACGTTGGTTTATTGTATTTGGATATCTCATATTGTTATTTCAAGTATTATTGTTCATGAGATTATTCATTGCCTGAGCAATTGTTCTGTATTGATTATATTGTTGAGTTGATCGAATAAATAGCTTATGGGTAATGTTAGTCATTCTCTGAGCCAATGTCATGTACTCGTATTCCGTATTTTCGAGAAACGAGGTGTGACATTTATTATTGTATTGGGCTTATAACCCAGATTTTATTATTTATTTCTAGACGTTAGTATATTGTATTTGGATATTTCCTATTATTTCATTTCAAGTATTATTATTCATGAGATTATTATTATTACCTGCGCAACTGTTCTGTATTGATTATATTGTTAAGTTGATCATATAAACAACTTATGAGTGACATTAGTCACTCGCTGGGCCAATGTTATGTACTTGTATTTCGTATTTTTGGAAAGCAGGGCATAACAAGGTTTTTAGTGGTATCAAAGCCAGGTTTGGATAATATATCAGTCAAACGTGAATAACAAAGAGAAGTTTGGATTTGATTAATATATTAATCAAGTTTGGGTTTTAACCGGTTTGATTCAACAGTATGTGTCACGCTCCGCTTCCCAAAAACATGGAATACGAGCGCGTAACAAAAGCCCAGCGAATGATTATTATCATCCTTAAGCTGTTCAGGAATTCTTTACAACATATCACAGTATAATCAGAGTCGGAAGCCAGAAAAATCAACCACATGCACATATGAACCAAATACCAACAAAATACTTGAAATAAAATGTATTAACCTCAAATAATCATGATCTGAAAATACACAAACATTCCTGGGTCATATTGCCCAAATACCAGAAATAAATACAAGTAACAGATACAATGTTCAAAATGAGCAACAGGAAATAAATATAGATAGCAAAGCTTCAGCCAACTAGAACTTCATCTCGCCAATATCTTCAGGAATCCTGTCCTCCAAAATCTGCAATTCATAGAATGCAGAAAAAAGGAAAAGAAAAAACATAGTACCCGTCAATGGCAAGTCCGGGTCACAAATAGAATAGGATACAAGCACATGGGAAGAACTAAACAGATCTAACTAACATCAGAAACAGACCTAATATGGTATGGTAAACTCAACTAACATAGTATCCTAGCATACGTCTAAGATATCAAGTGTCAAGTGTCATATAACAGATATGTCAGGTAATCAGATAGCAGATATGTCAGGTAAATCAGATAGCAGGTTTTCAGATAATAGGTATTCAGATTCAGATTCAGATTTTCATATATCAGACTCAGATTTAGACCCCAGAAACAGATTCAGAAACAGATTTAGATTTATGTAAGTCTTGTGTGATTACTATCTAGGTAGCACGACATGCATCCCAGTTTTTACTACATAGTTGCTACAACAAAATAAATTGTCTACAAAAACTACCCCGAACTGATTCTGGAAACTACCGATATACAGTCACTAAAATAATCATAACTAATTCATAAAAACTCCAAACGGGGTGAAATCAGTGGTGTTAGAAATTAGATTCAATTCTCTACAAATTACTCAGAAATAGTCACATTGAGATTCGGACTCTAATCCAGGTAAAAACAACAATCAATCCAGTTCAATCCAAATTTCCCAGATTTCTCAACTAAGTTTCAAAACGTCATAACTTCCTCAAAAATCATCCAAACTCTTCCAAATTCAAAATGCTGTCTACCCATGGTCCAAATGTCATAATGGAGGGTATCTAACATGTCAAAATCTAGTATTCCTCATATGGGTGTTCAACATACATCGGGTACACAATATGTCGCATACGCGATAACAATCGCGTTTGGGTGAATCCTAAGGCACAAACCTATCAAACTCCATGTCCTAAGTCGTCTATAGCCTGTTTTGAACAATATAGACGAAAAACACAATTAAAAACATGATCTTTGTTCGTCTCTAGTCTCAAACTATCCTATGTGTGAACTTTCTACTTGTATCAACCTAAGAAATTTAAGTACAAGTTACTTGCCTTTTTGTGATGACGAACGCGACGAATCCAAGCCTTTCAAAGAAAACCCACGAGCAAGACGCCTTCTAACGCGATTTTGAGCGAAACCCACGAACCGAATCTTGCCTACGACCGTCTTCTTGATGCACGAACTCGAAGTGGGTGATGCCCACTTCTCCAAATCAGCAAAAGGTGGTGTAGGGGCTGTTATGAGATGGTTGGGGGCTGTTTTGGGATGGTGGTCGGCCACAAGGAGGAAAGGGGAGTTGTAGTATTGATGGATTTGTCTATATGGAGATGGAGAGGGATGAGAAAATAATTAGGGTTAAGGATTTGGGAGATTAGGGGTTATTTATATGGGTCAAATGTGGGTTAATGGGTAGTGGATATCAATAGGAGTAAATAGGTATACAATTGGGTAATGGGTATTGGGTAGATTTCAAATGGGGATACAAAATGCAATGAATCTTATGGCTCCTAAAAATCTCCTTAAGGGCCAAAAATCTCAAATTGGTCAAAACACTTCTAAAAATTCATCATAACCCAAAAATAATTAACAAATATGAATGAGACCAAGAAAATGCGAAAAAGAATTCAAAATGGCGGAAAACGGACGATCGGCGTACAAACAACACACGGAGGTCAAAAATGCAAGAAGAATAATATAAAATGAAAATAATCCAATAAGAAAATTAATACAATAATTTATAAATATAATTTATGAAATAATCTAATTTTAATAATAAAAATAATTTGCGAAAATTTTAAATACAGAAAATATCGAAAAATACCTTTCTGGGAAAACAGGGGTTACAATCCTACCCACCTTACGACAAAATTTCGTCCTCGAAATTTGCTTAGGCGGTACATAGGACAGGGCAAAAGCAAACTGGGGAAGGGTAACAAAACAGAGGCTAATGGAGAAAGAACACGACAGAGGCAATACCAGAATAGGAGAAGTGGATAACAATGAAGTCAAATGGAGTGCAAGAAAGAGAACAAACAGTATCAAAAGGAAAGAATCAACACAAGATAACAAAGCAATAAGGGAGTAGTCAGAACTGAAATCAAAGAGAGAAAAGACAGGGAAGAATTGAATCAAATAATAAGTCAACGGATAAGAACAAATGCAAGAGATAGAGGGATCCAAACAAGGCAAGGAAGGATAAGCACCAATATGATTCTGAGACCTGTGGGTTATGGGCCCACCACACTTCCGCTGCGCCACTCTGATGGTGATGTTCCAAGCCGCAGACATATCGTTGTAGACCACGCGACACCCAACAACGATCCGAGTAGGAAGAAAAGAATGAGATAACAGAATACAATTGGGGTTGAGATGAGGGATTTAATTGAAATAATTAGGTCAAAACTAATGGGCACTAACAAAAATAGTATTAAAAATACAAAAATCAACACATAATAAAATAATAATAACAGAAATAATAAAAATAATAATCATCATAAATATATTGGTAAAAATAATAATAATAATAAAATATTAACAATACAGAGTAGGATAATAATACAAGATAGAAAATAATTTGGGGTTCATCATTTTGGTGAAAGTAATTCAACACCAACATCAAAATTAAATTAGTAAGAAAATACAATACTAATAATAGTAATAGTAATAACGAAAATAATAATAATACTAATAATAATAATAAGGAAAACGATAATAATAATAGTAGAAATCCTTTAAAGTGGGTTCGCTCATTTGTATCCATCTGTAGTCTTGCATCCCCGACATCAAGTTGCAGGTTTGCCATCCCGACAACAGGTTGCAGCTTACCATCTGGATATTCGGTTGCACATTTTGCCTCGCCGGTATCCACTTGCAATTTGCCTCCATTGATGTCTAGTTGCATGTTTGCCATCTCGACATCCAGTTGCAACAAAACGATGAACGAAATGATGCGATCTTCCACACGTACTTAGATATTGATTGCTCAATTTAAGTACGAAGTAAAAATTTGAGATATTAAAATACACAGTTATTCGAAATAATAAATTTTTAGAAAACAATTTTATAGAAGATCCAAAATATAATAATTAATAATTAAAATACGCAAAATATTCAATAAAATATATATACAATATAAAGAAAATACAGGCAAGAGGAGGATGGATTTTATACTCAATGAAGAGTCAACAAAGGGGGACAACTACAGGAGATGAAGGAAAATAAGAATCAAAGAATTGAATATGAAAGAAGAGGAACGAGAGGTACAAGCAGAATTTGAAGAGAATATGGCCGGAAAGAAATAACTAGCACGATACTTAAAATGAGTCACTAATGAAGACGAATGAAGGAATCAAAGAATCAAAGGAATATGGGTACGGAAAGAACAAAACTATACCCAATAAAGAATCAACAAATGAGAACAACTAAAACAAACGGAAGAAACAAGGAATCAAGGAATCGAATAAGAAGGGATAAAAAAGAAGGAATAAGACTAGTATCCATATCATTGTTGGTAATAATTCACTTATGCATGTATGGTTGGTGAAATATTGCGCAGATTCCCAGTTCGAGCAAAGCTTGACTAATATATTAGTCAACTAATACATTAACCAAACCTGATGCTCTGATACCATAGAAAACCCTGTCACGCCCCGCTTCCCAAAAACATGGAATACGAGCACGTAACAAAAACCCAGCGAATGATTATTATCATCCTTAAGCTGTTCAGGAATTCTTTACAACATATCACAGTATAATCAGAGTCGGAAGCCAGAAAAATCAACCACATGCACATATGAACCAAATACCAACAAAATACTTGAAATAAAATGTATTAACCTCAAATAATCATGATCTGAAAATACACAAACATTCCTGGGTCATATTGCCCAAATACCAGAAATAAATACAAGTAACAGATATAATGTTCAAAATGAGCAACAGGAAATAAATATAGATAGCAAAGCTTCAGCCAACTAGAACTTCATCTCGCCAATATCTTCAGGAATCCTGTCCTCCAAAATCTGCAATTCATAGAATGCAGGAAAAAGGAAAAGGGAAAACATAGTACCCGTCAATGGCAAGTCCGGATCACAAATAGAATAGGATACAAGCACATGGGAAGAACTAAACAGATCTAACTAACATCAGAAACAGACCTAATATGGTATGGTAAACTCAACTAACATAGTATCCTAGCATACGTCTCAGATATCAAGTGTCAAGTGTCATATAACAGATATGTCAGGTAATCAGATAGCAGATATGTCAGGTAAATCAGATAGCAGGTTTTCAGATAATAGGTATTCAGATTCAGATTCAGATTTCCATATATCAGACTCAGATTTAGACCCCAGAAACAGATTCAGAAACAGATTTAGATTTATGTAAGTCTTGTGTGATTACTATCTAGGTAGCACGACATGCATCCCAGTTTTTACTACATGGTTGCTACAACAAAACAGTTTCGCTTTAGATTTCGTAGGGAAATATTATAGGGCAGTGTACTTAGGTATCTGTAACACCCCGCAAAATTGGAAATTACAATTTTGTCCCTGGGTGTTACGCACGTATGTTTTGTAATGTATTTCATTACATATTTTGGATTCGTACTATTTATACATTTTCCGTATTGATTTCAGTCAACTAAAATATAATATTTCAATCCCTGGGATTTACGTGCTTTTTACGTGTTTTGATGCACGTGTTTCCACCACTACGTACAATATTTTCTATAGGTTTAAATTATTTATTTTTATGTATTTAAATCTATTTTATAAAACGAAAATTTATTTTTCCCCTATTTTGATTAAAATGTATTTTTCAATTTTTTGCACGTATGGTGCACGTGCAAATTTTTATTCTCATTTTGCTACTCTCATTTTACTATTTTTAGCATGCATTAGTTTTATTTAGCATTTCTTTTGATCCATGGACCTATAAACTAAAATGTAGCCCATTAGGAGAGGAGCCTACTAGATAATTAAATAAATTAATTAGTAATGAGCCCATATAGCAAGCCCATTATTAAAATCACAAATTAAGTTATACATGACAAGTTACAATATTAGTACACATTTAGAGTTATAGAAATGTGTTCATATTTGTTTATGCATGTGTGCATGCATACACAAATGTATTTGGACCATTTTTTGGGCAAGGGGAGGAGAAGAGTTGGTAGGTTGAGTTAGTGGAGAGTGGGGAGATGAAGAGATGGAGGTTTTAGGAGTTAGGAAAGTGGAGAGTTATAAAATAAATTTGAAGAGTTATTAGGGTGAGATTTTTGCACTTTAGACCCTTCCAAAATCCTATAAATAGAGTCCCATTTCCTACATTTCTCTTGCACCAAAATCAATATCAAAATAAGTGTAAGAAAAAGAAAGAAAGGAAGAAAAAGAAAGAGAGTAAGAAAGTTATTGTTCTTGGAGGATCTCTTGCTTGGAAAGGAGAAATTGCTAGGAGGAGAAGCCTTACTAGGAGCTAAGAATCTTTGGAGCTAGAAGAAGTGTCACATCTTTCCCTTCAATTGTTCAAGCTTCAATAAGGTGGGTGTTCTCCTACTTTCTAATTTTTTAGAATGTACATACTAATAAAAGTGAATGAGTAGTTTTAATAAAATAGAATAACTATACTATGATTGTGGTGAGATCAATAGTGAATCATGCTATGTTGACAAATAGATTAACATTGTGTTAGTGGGTGATTTCATTATTTTCTAGTGTAGGATATGCATACAAAAAAGAGTAGTATAAGAAGATATTGTTTGAGAATTACAAGATAAAATTTATGCTAGAATATCATGTTTTGAATGAGGATGATTTTGTTGTGATATCATGCTAATTAAAAAGAAGAATTTCTTTATACCATGAATCATGTTAATGTGATTGCAATTTTTGTACTTGTTGAGTATGTGGGAATTTTAGTGATGAATATCATATGATAAACATGCTTTATGATTTATTGACTAAGAAAGAAGAAAGTAAAATTTTGGTGGACTGAGGTTGCCCTGTGGGAGACGGATTATTATATTTTAATCCGGGACTATGAGGACGGGTCGGCGGTGGACTCCAAGATCTTGAGTAGTCAGACGGATGAATTTTTTTGTGTTTACCGTCTCCAATGTATATATATATATACTGGGCTAGAGGGTCACATACGGGACGGTTCGCACGATGTGGAATCTGTTATAACAGCCGGCGGTGGACTCCAACGCTGGGATTCACATTCGTGGAATAGTCTGAACTTTGTTTTGCTACCGGGTAGTTTTCATGGCGAGGGATCGAGCCCTGTATTGTGAAGAACGTAGGCGCTTGCCCTCGGACCTATGTAGTATGGGATGCATAGAATCCGAACAAGTGTGCATTAGTGTCATCCTAGTGTAGAATGGTATGCATTAGGCATTAAGGCATGACATACACTTATATTTAGAATAATCACTTTTGACACTTTACTCGTTCATTCAATCTTTTTGTGATTGTTAAAGTATGAGATCGTTATACTGTTCCCGGCATAGAGAGGATAGCCGTGTATAACATTTCGTCAGTTGTAAGTAACTGACGAGCCCACAGATTAACATGCAGGTAAAGGACCATTCATGGAGTTATAAAGTGGATATGCTGTTGCTGTTTAGAAGTTAAAGATGTTGCAAATAATGTTAAAGTTATACAAGTTATATTTCATTGTTGTAATCTTTTAATCTTCCGCTGTGTAAAAACCAAGTGTAAAGGAACTCTGATGTATTGTGAATGAAAAGTTTTAAAATCCTTGTAAAATTGTACGAAGTGAAGTAAAGATCCTGTGGAATCTCGAATTTATCCTTATTTGAAATTCGGGGTGTTACAGTATCAGTAACAGTAACAGGAACAGTTCGAACCTAGTGGTCCGCCTCCGAGTACACGTTTCTATGCTTTCCCTCTACTAGATCTGTCCCATAAACCCCGGCTTGATTACTTTTAGTATTTATATCATCCACAGGCATGAGAGTGTGCTAAATAATGTCAGACTAACAGGTTATAATCAGGTTTAGACTCAAGGAATCAGATCAGCAAGTAATGGTACTGTTCATTCACAAATACGGGCAAAATGGTGTATGTTTGTAATCGGGACAGCAAGACCAGTCTGTACTAAAACAGTGATCCAAAGATCTACAGGCAGGAAAATCATAATCCGTCAAAGGATCTGGAAAATAGACTTCCACATGCTTCTAACGGGTATAATAAATCAATATGCTATTTCACAACATCACGACTCAAAACACAATTCAACACAGTTTTCATGTACAGCCAGAAAACAGGGGAATAACTTAAACCACATGAAAACAGCAGGTAAAATCATGAATTAAATCCACGAAAATTCTGGGGTAATCCCCTATATGTATAGTCTCAAAATATAGATTTTCATATTTTTCCAGATTGTATAGATATGTTTTCAAAAATAGAAAATAACACATAACGCAGTTTTGATGGATCTGGAATTCCTAACACCGCTGTACAAAATCATGCATATCTTGCACACAGCGCATCAAAATCCACTTCCACCAAAACGGGATGAAAGTAGATACAATTACCCAACTTTCATATCTCACACAAAATATTCATACAGTAATTAAAAACAAGGTGAACACGGCATTCAACGTACAATCACACGCAGTTTACAGCAACAGTGATATCTAGAAAAGGATGTAATACATCACTCAAAACTCATCTTTTAATTACCAAAAAAATCAGAGAACTACCTAACATCATATTGAAACACTGGGAAAAATCTTGTGGCATGAAATTATGTCTAACTTGGATCTTGAAAATAAATTGTCTACAAAAACTACCCCGAACTGATTCTGGAAACTACCGATATACAGTCACTAAAATAATCATAACTAATTCATAAAAACTCCAAACGGGGTGAAATCAGTGGTGTTAGAAATTAGATTCAATTCTCTACAAATTACTCAGAAATAGTCACATTGAGATTCGGACTCTAATCCAGGTAAAAACAACAATCAATCCAGTTCAATCCAAATTTCCCAGATTTCTCAACTAAGTTTCAAAACGTCATAACTTCCTCAAAAATCATCCAAACTCTTCCAAATTCAAAATGCTGTCTACCCATGGTCCAAATGTCATAATGGAGGGTATCTAACATGTCAAAATCTAGTATTCCTCATATGGGTGTTCAACATACATCGGGTACACAATATGTCGCATACGCGATAACAATCGCGTTTGGGTGAATCCTAAGGCACAAACCTATCAAACTCCATGTCCTAAGTCGTCTATGGCCTGTTTTGAACAATATAGACGAAAAACACAATTAAAAACATGATCTTTGTCCGTCTCTAGTCTCAAACTATCCTATGTGTGAACTTTCTACTTGTATCAACCTAAGAAATTTAAGTACAAGTTACTTGCCTTTTTGTGATGACGAACGCGACGAATCCAAGCCTTTCAAAGAAAACCCACGAGCAAGACGCCTTCTAACGCGATTTTGAGCGAAACCCACGAACCGAATCTTGCCTACGACCGTCTTCTTGATGCACGAACTCGAAGTGGGTGATGCCCACTTCTCCAAATCAGCAAAGGGTGGTGTAGGGGCTGTTATGAGATGGTTGGGGGCTGTTTTGGGATGGTGGTCGGCCACAAGGAGGAAAGGGGAGTTGTAGTATTGATGGATTTGTCTATATGGAGATGGAGAGGGATGAGAAAATAATTAAGGTTAAGGTTTTGGGAGATTAGGGGTTATTTATATGGGTCAAATGTGGGTTAATGGGTAGTGGATATCAATAGGAGTAAATAGGTATACAATTGGGTAATGGGTATTGGGTAGATTTTAAATGGGGATACAAAATGCAATAAATCTTATGGCTCCTAAAAATCTCCTTAAGGGCCAAAAATCTCAAATTGGTCAAAACACTTCTAAAAATTCATCATAACCCAAAAATAATTAACAAATATGAATGAGACCAAGAAAATGCGAAAAAGAATTCAAAATGGCGGAAAACGGACGATCGGCGTACAAACAACACACGGAGGTCAAAAATGCAAGAAGAATAATATAAAATAAAAATAATCCAATAAGAAAATTAATACAATAATTTATAAATATAATTTATGAAATAATCTAATTTTAACAATAAAAATAATTTGCGAAAATTTTAAATACAGAAAATATCAAAAAATACCTTTCTGGGAAAACAAGGGTTACAGTATGTGCAATATAGAGATCACATGAACAATTGATAACCAAATCATGATCTGGATGCTAACCGTTGATTTTTATTACCAACCATGGCTAGAAGAGGTGCTTCATCTTCCCATGCTGGGGATGATAAGTCTGATGAGCCCACTATTGCACAGATGATGCAAATGCAGCATGACCATAATGAACATATGAGAATGACTTATGAAGCTGCTAATAGAGAACCCGTTGTGCCTGTTCCCGCATTGCTGCCACCGAGACCTGGTAATGTGGCAGTTTTCATAAGACTTCACCCAGATAAGTTCTTGGGCACCGAAGGCCCACTTGAAGCCAAGCAATGGATTATCAGGACTGAGCCGTTGTTGGCCACAACACGTATAGCAGATGTGGATCGTGTGGATGTGGTGAGCATTCAACTTGTTGATCTTGCCCACATCTAGTGGCAAGCTGAAGCCGACCGATTGGGTCGACCAATTCCCTGGGCTATTTTCACTGAGAGCTTCCTCACGAAATTCTTTCCTGATGTCACGAAGAATGAAATAGAACGACAGTTTGTCTCATTAACTCAGAGGAATCGGACCGTGGACGAGTACGCTGCGGAATTCACCCGACTAAGTTATTTTGCTACTTCTATGGTGGCAAATGACGAAGATAGAGGCCGTCGTTTCTTATTGGCCTTGGATATGGGGATTCAGGATCGTATTGCTTCCTTATGACTTCATTCTTATGCTGATATCTTAGATGCTGCAAGGATTCAGAAGCAGACTAGCACAAGAAAGCGTGCTGTTCAGCGGTCTTTTTCAGACCCTGTTGCTGCTAGACCTTCTGGTGGGCCTATTAAGAGGCCTATTCCGCCCCTTCCTGCTAGGGCTTGCTTTACCCACATGCTATCTAGAAGCCGAACCTAGTCTACACGCACTGTCACAAAACTGGGCATTTGTGCCAAGATTGTAGGATAGAGAATCGCCTGTGCCTTCTGTATGATGGCAATGTTCATATGGTTTGTGATTGCCCTAGGTCCAGGACTCTTGCACCAGTTGGAGGTTCCGCTCCTCAGGGGGCACTTGTTCGTGGTCAGGGTGGACCACCACTTCCACCTCAGAGGCAGGTCTTTGACCAGAGGAGAGCCACTCCTAGGGGTAATCTTCCTGCAGGTAGTGGTCAGGCCTACAACTTGACTACGCAGGATGCTGAGCCTGCTTTGGGCGTTGTTGTAGGTATATCTTAGTTGTTTAATTTTGTATTTCATTTTGATATCCTTACTAATGTGATTCTATCCTGTTGCTTATTCATGTTATCCTTCCATTCATGTCTGTTTCTTGCATTTTTCTTCTGCCTTTTGTATTCTCACTTTGACTTCTTGCTAGGCGTTATCCTTATCCATTCCTTTCTTGCTCATGTTCTCTATGACTCTGGTGCTACTCATTCATTTGTTTCTTCCCACTTCGTCGATATACATCACTTGGCTAGCAGCGCTATGCCAGTAGCTTGGAACATTACTACAGGTGGAGGTGTTGTCGTGTGTTCTCAGATTTGTAAGCAGAGTCCCTTGGTTATTGGTGATGTGGATTTTGTTGCCGATCTGATTGTCATCAATAATTCTGGATTTGATGTTATTCTGGGTATGGATTGGCTTGGTGCCACTCATGCTGTCACTAACTGCCGCAAGAAGAAGGTGGTTTTTCGTATGCTAGAACGTCAGGAATTTGAATTCTGTGACTGTGAGACGCCGCTTGCTTGTGTGGAGAAGTTGGCAAGTTAGGAAGTTAGAGTTATTTAGGAAGTATTTGCTGATGATGTTGTCGCACCGTTGGTTGTGCGGGATTTTTTGGATATTTTTCTTGAGAAATTACCGAGATTACCGCCAGATCGTGAAGTGGTGTTCAGCCGGGTACAGCTCCAATCTCTAAGAGTCTATAAATAATGGCTCCTGTTGAGTTGGCTGAGTTGAAGGAGTAGATTCGAGACTTACTGGTTAGAGGTTTTATTAGGCCAAATATTTCGCCTTAGGGAGCTCTAGTACTGTTCATCAATAAGAAGGATGGTAGTCGCAGGTTGTGCATTGACTATCGTGAGCTCAATAATGTCACAGTGAAGAACAGGTATCTGTTACCAAGAATTGATGACCTATTTGATCAATTGGGAGGCGCTTCTGTATTTTCGAAGCTAGAACTTCGTTCTGGTTACCATCAGGTTAAGGTCAAAGCCGAGGATGTACAGAAGACTGCTTTTCATACTAGATATGGGCACTATGAATTCTTGGTGATACCTTTCGGAGTTACTAATGCTCCAGCTGTGTTTATGAGCTTGATGAATCGGGTTTTCTCTCCCTTTCTAGACAAGTTCGTGGTGGTGTTCATTGATGATATTCTTGTCTACTCTTGGAACCGTGATGAGCATGCTGAGCACTTAAAGGTTGTTTTGGAAACTTTGAGGGAGAACCAGTTGTATGGGAAGCTTAGCAAGTGTGAATTTTGGTTGGATCGTGTGGCATTCTTGGGCCATATTATTTCTGGTGATGGAGTTTCTGTCGATCCGTCCAACATTTCTGCAGTTAAGGATTGGCCTACGCCGAAGTCAGTATTGGAAGTTCAAAGTTTTCTTGGTCTAGCTGGGTACTACAGGAAGTTTGTTTGGGATTTTTTGAAGATTGCAGGGCCGTTGATCAAGTTGACTGGGAAGGATCAGAAGTTTGTGTGGATGAGTCCTATGATGAAGCCTTCTCTGAATTGAAGAATCGGTTGACATCAGCAGCTGTGTTGACTATACCGAATGGATCAGGAGGTTTCGTAATTCACTGTGATGCTTCAGGTACAGGTTTGGGTGCTGTTCTGATGCAACGAGGCAAGATTGTTGCATACGCATCTAGACAATTGAGGCCGCATGAGAAGAATTATCCTACACATATTTGGAGCTTGCAGCCGTGATTTTTGTCTTGAAGCTTTGGAGGCATTATTTACTTGGAGACTGAGTGGAGATCTTCACTGACCAAAAAAGTCTCAAGTATGTGTTCACTCAGAAGAAGCTGAATATGAGGCATAGGCGATGGTTGGAATTGATGGCAGATTATGATATCATTTTGCAGTATCACCCTGACAAGATTAATTTGGTACCTGATGCTTTGAGCAGAATACCTTTTGCTATGGTTCTTACTGAGTAGATAGAACTTTTGGAAGCTATGAGGAGATTGGAATTGGATGTGGTATTGTCTGGTTCTGAACAGAGTTGTATGGTATTTCAGTTGTAGTCGTCTTTGGTGGATCGGATTAATGAGGCACAGTCTGGTGATGTACAATTGCAGCAGTTTCGAGCTGAGGTTGAAGCTGGTTCAAGAACTGATACGGTGATTCATAAGGATGGATCTCTTTGTTTTGGGACTCGTCAATGTGTTCCGAAGGGAGAAGTCAGACAGAAGTTACTTGAAGAAGCTTACCGTTCGCCATATTCTATTCATCCCGGAGGTACAAAGATGTATCGGGATTTGAAGTTGCATTTCTGGTGGCATGGTATGAAGAGGGCTGTTGCAAGATTTGTTTCTCTCGGTGTCTGATCTGTCAGCAAGTGAAAGCGGAACATCAGAGGACTGCTGGACTTCTTCAACTGCTTCCTATTCCGAAGTGGAAGTGGGAGAATATTACTATGGATTTTGTGATTGCTTTGCCTAGAAGTCGCAAGGGCCACAATGCCATTTGGGTGATTGTGGATCGCTTGATGAAGAGTGCTCATTTTATTCCCTTCAGAGTTGGTCAGTCTACAGAGAGCCTTGCAGATAAGTATATGCAGGAGATTGTGAGATTGCATGTAACCCCTATTTTTCCAAAAATGTATTTTTGTGTATTTTCTATATTTAAAATTTTCGCAAATTATTTTTTTCTGTTTTTCAAATTCTTTTTTCAAATGTATTTTTGGATCTTCTATTAAAATCTACTTTCGATCAATAATTTTATTGTAACTATTTTCTGTGATCTATATTGTATTACAAATCTTTTATTACTATTATTATGCTTGGATTATTAAGAAAAATATTTTTCTTATTTTTATTACTATTGTATTGTATTTTTCTCTGTATTATTATTATTATGATTATTGATATATATTTTTTTCTCATTATTTTTATTAATATTATTATATTTGATCATTGAATTAAAAACCTATTCTTATTGTTAATTTGTATTTTATAAATCATATTTATACTTTTTTTAGTGGATCCTATTTTAAAACCCTATTCTAATTCTTATTGGTTTTGTTTAAACCCATTAACCCTAAACCTACCCAATACCCTAACATGCCCAGACCCGTTATCTACTAAACTCAATAACCCATATCCTGTTAATCTAATAACCCATTTAAACCCATTTATTATTACCTAAACCCATTACTCAACACTAACCCATTTTAATACCCAATAACCCATCTCAACCCGTTTACCCTACCCTATAACCCGTTAGCCAACCCCTAACCCTAATTCCCGTCAATCTCTCTCTCCTATATATTAACCAAACCCGTTCACCTTCTTATTTAAACCCAACCTGCCTCTTCACCTTCCCTACCCGCCGCCAACCTCTTCCGTTCTCCCTCTCTCCCTCATCCGCCCTCGTCAACACCCATCTTCCCCTTCTCGTCGTCCTCGTCCTCACGCCCCCCAAGCTGCTGTCAACCTCTCCTCGTTCCCTTCTTCTCCCCTGCCTACAGCGGTCGACAGCCAGAGCCGCGACTGCAGCCCGTGTTCGGTGCTCCCGTTCTCCAGTCGACGACAACATCTGCACCAGCCTTGCCATGTCTCCCACAGCAGCAGCATCGCGATGCTCCACGCCGATGTCGGCCCTGTGCGGCGCTTTGCCAGCACAGCCCCGTGCTCCCTGTGCAGCGCTGCCATCTTTGTTGCGTGCTGTCTTTCCGACGCACAGCAGCAGCGGCTAGCCGCACCGTCCATCGTCTCGCCTTCATCTCGTTGTGCTCGCCTTACCCCCTGGCCGTCACTCACTTCTCTAACGTCCGACTGCAGTAACCGCATTGCGCTTCCTACCATTGTTCGCCGCCTTCCGTCACCGTTGCCATCCCCCTTGGCCGCTGCCAGTCATCGCCATGTAGCCATAGCCAGTGCAACTATGGGTTGCTGTTGTATTGGTGTGACCATGGGTTTTGATCTTTCTTGATCATTGGGATCCGTGGACCGTTGATCAACATCTTGATCATCATCATCTTGGAGTGCTTTGATCACTTTGATTGGTGGCCGTTAGATCGTCGTCCTGATTCGATCATCATTATCATCATCAAGATACTGATCACATTTTGATCTTGATCTTGATCTTCGATCAGAGTTGTCCGATATGATCCGATCGCCTTGATCTCTTGATCTTTTGATCTCAGTCGTCTGATCGTGTTCATGATCTGTTGTTCCTTGTGTTCGTGATTGGTTCGTGATTCAATTATTGAGTTCGTGCCCGGGAATCCGTTCCCGTTATTCTTGCTCTTGTGTTGTTTTCGTCGTCTTTCAGGCAAGTAACTTGTACTCAAATTCGTTTGTATGATACAAGTCAAAAATACCACTTGTAGTGTAGTTGGGTTCTAGAGACAACTCGTGTGTGTGATGTATGACTGATGAGTATTGTCTCTATAGTGTTTTGACCATAGTTGCCGCACGATACAATATTGACATGAATTAACTTAGGTTTTGCCTGTTCTTGATTCAATTATGTATGTGGGATTTTTGAGAGAATTTGGGTATTTGTTGAGATCCATGTGATAGACTTACTTTGGATATGTTAATTATCCTATTTCATGATGTTTGGACACTTGGTAGACTCGATTTCAAGTTTGGTTGTGTTTGGATCAAGTTTCGTTGAATCTATGTTGATTTTGGTTTTTGAGGAAATTCTGTGTTTTGTCGATAATCTGTCTTGATCAGTAATTTAGACCATATTAAGGTCAGTATCTTAATTTTAGTATAAAACATGATTTGTAGAGAAATTCGTCTGCTTTTCAACCCATCTGACCTTGATTGATTTCGTTTTCGTATGTGTGAGATATGACTGTTTCACTACAGAGGTGTAGATCAATTCCAGATTTCGTTTCTTGATTATTTTGCTGACTAAATTAATTTGATGCTTGTGCTACACATCTTATTTTGATCTAGAACTTTGGTCAATTTTTGTAAAATTATTTAGGGATTACCAAGAATTTTGGTGGATTTTATTGATGAGTTTTATACGTCGTTTCGTGCTTGTTAATGAAAGCTATACTTGCTGTATTTTGCTTGTTGTTCTGTAAAGAATCGTATTTTCACTAGGGGTGGCCGAGCATACCGAAATGAGCCAACCGACCGGTTTTCCAACCGAACCAATCGATTCGGTACCGAATAATTCGGATACCAAAAGTATGGTATGGTACAACCATACCGAGTTCTAAAATCCGGTTTGGTTTCGGTATGAATATGGTTCAGTCGGTATTTTACTATACTGTACCGAATACTGTTGATGAGATCATTAAGAGCATCACTACGTTTTTGGGTCTTGATGTTCTCATACCAAGTGAAAACGAGTTGCCTTCTGGTAAAATATTTGAAACCTTCAAAAAGCTTCATCAGTGGGAAACATGGTTAGCGACTCAGTTTTCTGTGAAGGACTTCAGTTCTCTTGGCCATGGAAATTTCTTTAGTTTCTTGGAGGATCATGCTTCCTTACTACCTATTGATCTTGTTACATTACTTCATGGTAAAGTGTGTGAGTCGTCTTCAGTGCAGGTTACCATTCTTGATCAACAGCTAGGAGTTTTGCTAACTCAAGCTCAGAATATCTTATTGACAATTGTGATATATCAAAATCCGATGTCTCTTTAATGCTCAAAAAATAGTTTCCTATGATCAACATCCATTTAGTGGGTGATGAACAAGAGAAATGTGATTTGGATTTTATTAAGAGACAAAATGAACATGGCAACTCAAGCTGTGTTCTATATTCTGCATTACTCTTGGGGAAGCGGTTGACAGCGGACCTATTGCCATACCATGATAAACTCCCAACTGGTAGTGGACACATTCTTTCTCATGGGAATGTTACCACCAAAGATGTTGTTGAGTGCTTACTCAAGGTACCAATGCTGTCATATCTGTTAACTTGGTCGCACTGGGATGTCATATATGCTCCTTCATTTGGTCTTGATGTGTGATGTCTCTTTAGGCATTGGTCCAGTCAGAACTTGAGCAAAGAAATTAAAGCACATTAGGCTTAGAAGTATGTTCATCTAGTTAACATTCTGATTATATGTTAAGAAATTTGATTTCACCTCATATCCAGTCTCTGTGATGAGGACTTCGTCCTCAATTCTTATACCGATGCCCCGATACCTGTAGTAGATTCAAGATTTAGCAGTTTAAAGGTTGAAAACTGAAAATTTATGAGTGTTAAAATAAATAAAATACGATGCAATCTACTTGTCAGGTTCATCATATGAGAGGGGGATATAGATTCCTGGCTCAATTGTTATTACCTGTTCAGAGATGGGAATTCAAATTTGTTATAAACAGAGTAAATCGGCTCTCAGATGGCGTATCTGATTGTAAGAGGAATAGACTAAAGCTTTTGTTGGGTCATATTTGATATAACACCAATACCGAACCGTACCAACCGAAGTAGTCGGTATACTGAACTTTTTGGTTGGTAACGGTTTTCATATTTTCAAACCGAACTAGTTTGGTATGGTAATGGTACAATGTCAAAAAGTCTGGTACCGTACCGAGCCTACCCCTAATTTTCACCGTATTTCCTTCTACTATATGAAAAATATTTTTGAAATATGAAAGTTAATTTATATTGTCTATTTTCATCTCCCCTTGGTGGATTTGGATTTTGTTTCACGATTTGCGAGATATTACAGTTTTCGTTCAGCAGTGTTGGGAATTCCAGATTTGCCAAACTGTCATTTCTTGATGTTTTCTGATTTTTGATGACTGATCTAAATTTATTGGAAATTATGAAAGTTTATATTCTGATACTAGACATATAGGAAAATACCCCAGATTTTTCCTAGATTTATTTGAAGTATTTTGATGCTGTTTTCCTGACTTTGAAGTCGCTTTCCTGATTTCTCCTGAACGTATTTTCTGGATTCAAATTAGTTTTGATACTTAATTTTGTAAAATAATATATGACTTATTTATATTCTTTCGATTCGGCTGGGAGTCTATTTTGTAGACCTTTCGACGGATTCAAATTTGCATGTTTGTAACACTGGGAATCACTGTTTTACTACAGTGTGGTCTTGCTGTCCTGAACTAGAGATTTGGTTATTTTGTTCTTTACATGTTATCTTACTCCCATACATGTTTATTTTGCAACTTGAACTTGTTACATGATCATGCTATGCTATTCTTGCTTGTTTCGTGACACATACATGCTTGTTTGACATTAATAATAAATAACCAAGCTGGGGTTTATGAGAAAGATCTAATAGTGGATAATTCAGAAACGTGTACTCGGAAGGGGGCCCGTGTTTCCCACATTTGGAATTTGGTATATGATTTGGATTATTTGGAATTTGGTATATGATTTGGATTATTTGGAATTTAGTATCTGATTAGGATTATTTGGAATTTGGTATATGATTTGGTTAATTTGGAATTTGGTATATGATTTGGATTACTTGTCCCCGAGTACACTGCCCTCTATGGTCCACTATGAAATCTAAAGCGAGACTGTTTATTGCAGCAACCATGTAGGTGGGCTGCATGAAGTGCTACCTAGATAGTAATCACTACAAGACTTGACACATGATACATGCTTACTTGATACTTGATCACATGATACATGAGACTTGATACATGAGACTTGATACTTGACACTTGGTTACTTGATGCTTGATCCTTGACACATGTTTACATGATACTTGTTCACTTGACTCTTGATATATGCCACTTGTACTTGTTCACCTTACCATGTTAGTTGTTATGTTTTGTTATCATGCTTATACCATGCTATTAGTTAGTTTTTCCGATGTACTTGTATCCTGCATTACAAGAGGCCCGTAATTTGCAATTGACGGGTACTTGTTTTTCTCTTTTTCTCTTTCCCTGTAATTGTTAAATTGCAGATTTTGGAGAACAGATTCCAGATGGTATAGGCGAGATGAAGTATTAGTGCTGGATCTTATTATTATTATTTCTTGTAGTTTCTTGAACAATATTGTATTTGATACTTGGATTTATTTTTGTATTTGGACAATGTGACCCAGAATTTTGACTTATTCATATCATGACTATTTGAGATGAATATATTTGGTTTCAAGTATTCTTGTTGGTATTTTGGTTCATATGTGCATGTTGGTTGATACTTTTGCTTCCGACTCTGATTATTTCGTGAGATGTTGTAAAGATTCTTGAACAACTTATGGATGATGAAAATCATTCGCTGGGCCAATGTTACGTGCTCGTATTCCGTATTTATGGGAAGTAGGGCGTGACACGCCCTGCTTTCCAAAAATACGGAATACGAGCACGTAACATTGGCCCAGCGAATGATTTTCGACATGCCCTGCTTCCAAAAAATACGGAATACGAGCACGTAATATTGACCTAGCAAATGATTTTCATCATTCATAAGCTGTTCAGGAATCTTTACAATATCTCACGAATAATCAGAGTCGGAAGCAAGAGAATCAACCAATCATGCACAATTGAATTAATAAACCAACAGAATTTACTTGAAACAAAATGTATTAATCTCAAATAAATCAGATCTGAACAAGTCAAAATCATGGGTCATACTGCCTAAATACAAAATAGATCCGAGTACAAGAGACAATGTTCAAAATGAGCAACAGGAAATAAATGACGATAGTAAAAGCTCCAGCCAACTAGAACTTTAGAGCACATAGTCCATCGGGCAATTGATCACCAAAATCTGCAATTGATAATTGCATGAGAAGGAAAGAGAAAACAAGTACCCGTCAATTGCAAGTTACGGGTCACTTATAATGTAGGATACAAGAACATGGAAAAACTAACAAATAGCATAAAATAATGTATCAACAGTGATAGCTAGCATGAATTAGTAAAACAAGGTCAACTAGCATGGTATACTAACAGTACAGATATTTGTGTCAAATGCAGTGTCATATGGCAACTAACAATGTCCAGTAACAGTAAGCTCAGTATACAAGTGAATCAGGATAACAATATAACAGTATCAGTCCAACAGTATCAGTCTAACAGTATCAGTCTAACAATATTAGTCTTATGTTCTTACAGTCTTGTTTGTATTACTAACTAGGTAGTACTTCATGCAGCCCACCTTACATGGTTGCTATATTCAAACAGTTTCGCTTTAGATTTCGTAGAGAATCATATAGGGTAGTGTACTCAGGTATCAGTAATAGTAACAGTAGCAGTAACAGTTAGAACCTAGTGGTCCTCCTCCGATTAAACCTTCCTATAGGGAAGTGTGCAGTCAGGTAATCAGTAACAGAAATCAGACAGTCAGAACCTATTGTTCCTCCTCTGAGTACACCTTTCTATAGGAAAGTGTGCAGTCAGGTAATCAGTATAACAGTATAACAGATGCTCAGTATGGAAAACACGGGCCCCCTTCCAAGTACACATTTCTATAATTTCCCACTACTAGATCTTTCCCTTAAACCCCGGCTTAGTTACTTTTATTATGATTATCAAACAGGCATGAATGTGTATGAAGTAGTGTCAAACTAACACGGTATAATCAGTATTAGGTTCAGAGAAACAAATAAACATGCATAGATAATATACAGTCACATAAACGAGCAAAATAGTGTATGTTCATATTCAGGACAGCAAGACAGTATAGTACTAAAACAGTGATTCCCGTTACTACAGAAATTCAAATCTGAATCCGTCAAAGAATCTGAGAAATAGACCTCCACATGAATCTAGAGATTATAAATAAGCCATATAGTATTTCACAAAATCATAACTCAAAGCTGATTTTAATCCAGAAAATACGTTCAGTCAGAAATCAGTAAAACAAATTTACAGTCAGAGAAACAGCATTAAAACCACTCAAATAAATCTAGGAAAAATTTGGGATAATCCCCTATATGTCTAGTATCAGAATATAAAGTTTCATAATATTCCAGTAAAATTAGTTCAGTCAACAAAATTCGGAAAACCTCAAGAAACGATAGTTTGGCGAATCTGGAATTCCCAACACAGCTGTACGAAAACCGAAATATCTCGTAAACCGTGAAACGAAATCCAAATCCTCCGAAAGGAGATGAAAATAGACAGAATAATCTAACTTTTATATTTAATAAATGTATTCCATACAGCAAAAGAAAATACGGTGAAAATACGATTCTTTACAGAACAGTGAGCAAAATACAATAAGTATAGCTTTCATAAACTTGCATGAAACGGTGCATAAAACTCATCAATAAAATCCACCAAAAATTCTGGGTAATCCCTAGATAGATATAGAAATACTGACGAAAGTTTCAGATCAAAATAATATATGTAGCACAAGTGTCAAAATAATTTAGTCAACAAAATCATCAAGAAACGAAATCTGGAATTGATCTACACCTCTGTAGTAAAACAGTCATATCTCACATATACAAAAATAAAATCGAGCAAGGTCAGCGGGGTTGGAAAGAAGGCAAATTTCTTTACAAATAATATTTTATACTAAAATTAAAATACTGACCTTAATATGGTCTAAATTACTGATCAAGACAGAATATTGGCAAAACACAGAATTTCCTCAAAAACCAAAATCAACATAGATTCAACGAAACTTGATCCAAACACAACTAAACATGAAATCGAGTCTACCAAGTGTCCAAACAACATGAAATAGGGTAACTAACATATCCAAAATAAGTCTATCACATGGTTCTCCACAAATACCCAAATTCTCACACAATCCCTCTTACATGATCAAATCAAGAACGGATAAAACCTAAGTTGTTTCATATCAATATTGTGTCGTGAGGCAACTATGATCAAATAACACAATAGAGACAAAACCCATCAAACATAACACACACACGAGTTGTCTCTAGAACCCAACTACATTATAGGTGGTATTTTGGACTTGTATCATACAAAGGAATTTGAGTATAAGTTACTTGCCTTAATCGAAGACGAAAAAGAAGAACACAAGGAATAACGGGAACAGATTCCTGGGCACGAACACGATTCCAACAGATGGATCATGAACCAATCACGAACACAAACCAACGAACGAGATGATCACAAACATAATCGGACGGCTGAGATCGAAGATCAAGATCAAGATGATCAGATCAGATCGGACAGATCGGCACGAATGAGATCAAGATCAAGATCAAGATCAACAAGATCGGACGGTCCAGATCAAGGTGATGATGAAGTTGATGATGATCGCGATCGAACGGCCAAGATCACCCTAATGGTGACGATCAAGATGATGATGATCAAAGATCCAATCGGATGGCCAAGATCAACTAGATGATGATGATCAGATCAGGTGATGATGAAGCAAATCCGACGACCAGTATTCAAAGGTGATGATGGATGTGATCGGACGGCCCTACAAGCACCATGATCAAAACCCCACACATCCAGCAGATCGTAAAGGGCAATGGCTGCACTGGCTGCATGGCTGACGGCGACTGGTTCGCAACAGCGGTAGGTGGCCAGGGGGCACGGCGACGCTGGACGGTAGGGGGATTGGCCAGGGGCTGCTGGGCTTTTGCGGGCGAGGAGGTGCTGCTGTCAAGGCGGAAGATGAATGGGAGAGGACAGTTGCAATGCTGTTTGTTGTCGCGGTGATGAAGGAGGGTCGCGCAAGGCTGGACTGCAGGCGCGTCGGAGGAGAGGGACGGTAGCCTGGGCGCGACGGGCTGAAGTCGAGAGGGAGAGGTAAACGGGAAGAGGAGCACGGACGGGGAGGCTGAGAAGGGAGGAGAAGGATGAGCGGGAGGCTAGGGAGCAGGGTGAAGGGAAGGAAGCTAGGGCGGCTGCACGGGGAGATGAAGTGGCTGGCTGTGTGGGAAGACGAATAGGAGTAGGGTAAATGTTTATATAGGGGTATAGATTAGGGTTAGGTGGTGAATGGGATAGGGTAACTGGGTAGGATAGTAAACAGGTTTTGGGATCCATTAGGAAATTAGGGTATTTGGTATAATTGGGTTTAGGGGATTTTAAGTGGGTTTAAATGGGTTTAATAGAAGACCAATAGGAAGAGTAAAAATTTCTAATAAAATATAATTTACAAAATAATGTAATTAGATTACAAAATATAATTTACTTAAAATACTAAAAATACCGTTAGTAAATAAAGTGAATGTTTAATAACCAGTCAAAAATATTAATAATAATAATAATAACAATAATAACAGTAGTAGTACTAATAACAAAAATTAGAGTAAAAATAACAAAAATAAGATTTGTATTAAAATGTAAAATTCATAGAAAATAGTTACAATAAAATTATTGATCGAAAACTAGATTTTAATAGAAGATCGAAAAATATATTTTAAAAAAAAATAATTTGAAAACCGAAAAAAATAAAAATTTGCGAAAATTTGAAATACAGAAGATACACAAAAATACGTTTTTGGGAAAACAGGGGTTACAATCCTACCCACCTTACAACAAAATTTCATCCTCAAAATTTGCTTAGGCGGTAAATAGGACAAGGCAAAAGCAAACTGGGAAAGGATAACAAAACAGAGGGTTAAAGGGAAAGGAACAAGACAGTGGCAATACTAGAAAAAGAAGGAAAAGAAGCAAACAATATCAAAAGGAGAGAAAGAGCACATGATGACAAAGCAAGATAGGAAATAGGCAGAACTGGAATCAAAGAGAAAATGGATAGGGAAGAACTGAATCAAATAATAAATGGGTGCATGATGACAAAATGGAAAGCAAGAAAGAAGTAACCGGTATCATTTTTCTAGTTCTTAAATTATTTTTCTTAAAATATATTCTTGGATCTCCTATTAAAATCTATTTTCGATCAATAATTTTATTGTAACTATTTTCTATGATTTTATATTGTAAAGCAAATCTTATTTTTGTAATTATTATTAGTATTATTGTTATTAATTTTGAGTGGTTATTAAACATCTATTTCTATGTACTAATTGTATTAGTAGTTATTTCAAATTATTTCCACACTGTTGTACAAAATATATTTTGTTATGTAAACCTACATTTTATTGATTAATTAATTTTTTTCTATTAGTTTTTAAAACCCTATTTCCTTATTGGACATTAACTTAAACCCTATAACTACCCAAACCTAATAGCCCATTTTACTATATCCCCTAAACCCATTCAATTTAGACCGAAACCCATTTCAATACCTAACCCGTTTGCAACCCCACTACCCCACTTTAACCCAATTCCCTAACTAAAGCCCAAACCCGTATATCCCCGAACCCTTACCCGCATGAACCTAACCCTAACATATTACCCATCTCCTATATATTTACCCCTCCTCTGTTTACCCTGCTGCTTCGCCTCCCTCTCTCTCGTCTTCTCACCTTCCTTCCCCTTTCATCTCCTCACCCCATCACCCTGTCTTTTCATCTTCCCCACAGCCCTGTATCTCCTGTCGTGACCCCGACTCCCATCTCCCTCCCTTCCTCGACCTTCGACTGCAGTGACGTTGAACTGCGATGCAACACTGCAGTGCCCCGACTGTGCATTGCCTCTCCCTCGCGATGCGCAGCCACCCTGTGTGCATCCTCCCGTCGCTCCTCTGTCACGATGCCCAGTAGCGCTTGCCAGCGAGCGAGCCCCCGCCATCCTATCGTGACCTCCGGTGTCTTATTTCCCAGGCGAAGCCCTCGACTGCAGCACCGCTCCCTGTGCTGTCCTCCCATCTGTCGCCACGAGCCGAGCCACAGCCAAGTTTTCTTTGGCTGTCTGTTGTGTTTTGATCGTGTTGGATCTCGACTGTTGGATCGCTTCATCAACATCCTGATCATCATGATCTCATCTTCATCTTTGTTGTGGGCCGCCCGTTCGATTGTGATCATGATCCCTTAATCTTGAACTTGATTGATTGATTCCTGGCCGTCGGATCTACTTTGATCATCATCATCTTGATCGTCACCATCGAGGTGATCTTGGCTGTTTGATCGCGATCACCATCAACTTCATCATCACCCTGATCTGGATCATCCGATCTTATTGATCTTGATCTTGATCTTATCCGTACCGATTTGCTTGATCGTTGTTTGATCATCTTGATCTTTCATCTCAGCCGTCCGACCGTGGTCTCGATCGTCTTCATCTTGTTCGTGATCGTGTGTTCGTGATTGATTCGCGATCCATTCGTGGTGTTCATCGAGCCTCGCACCACAGCCAGTCGTCAGCCACCTTCACCATCGCAGAGCTCTCCCCCCTGCTCTATTTTTGGTGATCAAGCGATCACAACCGTCCGATCCTCCATTAATCATCACCAAGCCATTGGATCTAGGCTGTCCGATCATTGATCATCGCGATCATGATCACTTCTTGATCTGTTGATCCTAGTCGTTGGATTTGCATTGATCATCGTCATCACCATCATCATCAAAATCTTGATTTCGACCGTCGGATCTCTTCTGATCATCGCGATCGTGATCATCATCTTGATCTTGATCTTCAATCTCAGCCGTCCGATCATCCGATCTTGATCCCCATCAATATCCATGCCCGATCATGATCATCGTGATCGTTTGCTCGTCGCCATGTCGCCGGGATTCCGATCCCGTTATTCTTTGTGTATTCGGATTAATCTAACGTCATTCTAAAGGCAAGTCATCTTACCCTAGAATTGTATTGTATCGTATTTGAGATCATTTATTGAATTCCGCAAGTAGATCTATATTGATTATCATATATCTATTATTGTTATCTATCGTTGGGATACTACAGATTTACATGACCGAATCCAAGTAGTAGTATTGACTTCTTGCCGTCTTTTTGCCTCCAATGTATAGAGATCTAGCATGCATTCATGTAATTAATTATTGAATATAGGAATAGGAATTATTATTATATTTTGTCATGACATTATACAACAATTGTAGATTGTATACTAGTGTTGATTATTCATATGATCGATGATGGTGTTTTAGTTGATTGTGATTAGTAAGATTATGGACATTATACATATTAGTACCATGTTCACATAGATGTAACTTGCTGTGATTTATGTTGTCGACCCCTAACTCATCGTTCATAACATTCCAATCATTTTATGCATGAAAAATATGTTGAGACCCTGAAATTTATTGCCAACCTGAACATTGTCATGTTGTTTTGACCTAGATAATGTCATCAAAATCAATAACTTTCTGAATATGAAATGTAGCCTAAAGTTTCTAGTTTCCAGAACATCTAGAATTTTTGAATTTTGACTTATATTGCATGAGTCATGACCATTTTACTGCAGCTGCGTTTTATTTCCAGATTTATGTATATACCATGTTAACCTGATTAAATAGATGAACTAATTATCAAATATTACCATGATAATTTTCAGATTGATAGCTAACATGCTTAGAGTAATGAAAATTATTTTTACTGATTTTTAAAATGATTATTTACTACTTTTACAACTGAAACTAGTTAACATTAATAACCAGCCAGAAACGGTAACCTGTAAAGAATATTGAAATTTACTTAGCTACTATTGTCGGAATTTGGACTTCAAATATGCGTTGGAACTGGACGGAAGTCTAGTTTCTAAAAATTCTGACGGATCCACATTTGCTATCCTGTAGCAATGAGAATTTTGACTTTGGTACAACAACCTACTACTGTCCAGAATTGAGTTTCTATATTTAATAATATATAATTAAATCTATAATGTTGAATTTGGTGTATTTGATAGTATAGAGTACATTGCATGATCTTAAGATTGTGTTGTCATCATTTTAGTGTCCCTTATTAATCGCATTATCGTTTTTCATTGATATTTCTGTCCCTATTGTTCCCTATTAGTATTGCATGTTAATTGAATAAAGAATGTTAATCAAGCCGGGGTTAAGGGTTGACTAGGGTAGTTGATAATATAGTGACTATACTTGGGAATGTGGATCTCGTTCTCAAAATATCGTTATTGTCATTGTGCAAGAAATTGCAAATGGCCAGTGTTATCGTCATTGTGCAAGAAATTGCAAGTGACCAGTGTTATCGTCATTGTGCAAGAAATTACAAATGGCCAGTGTTATCGTTATTGTGCAAGAAACTGCTACAATAGCCAGTGTTATATCGTATCGAGTACATAACGTATAGAATCTACCACCTTAGTCTAAACGAAATTGATTGTATGCATCGAACATGTAGTATGGGATGCAGTAGTACGTGCATTAGTTATGATTAAAATGAATAATAGACTTAAGATTTTCATCGCATCATCATTACATATTGTCATCATTATTGAACAGTGTTATCATTATTGCTTACCGTTATTGTTATTGTTTATTGTTAGTGTTATAAATCATCGTTATTGCATGTTGCATTGTTACCACTTTTCCACTATTCATTGCCATCGACTGTATTGTTTATTGGATTCATTGTTATCCGTAAATGTCATTGTTTCTCTGTTTCTCTACTTGCTGTCCACGACTTGCTCTAAGGACATATTTTCCTCTCTTTTAGATGAACAGCTTACAGGTAATCAAAGAGAATTGCCTGATGGACTAGGAGAGCAACAATAGTGAAAGAAGTGATATACATCGCCGCCTAAATAATTATTGTTTCATTTTGAGAACTTTAAAAATTGAACAATGTTGTTTTCTTTGTATTGTGGGCTTTTGACCTGAATATTGTTTTGTTGATTCCAGATGTTGAATTATTATTATGTTGGTTATTTTATGCGTAAATTCAAGTATTTTTATTCATGTGATTATTCCTTTAATGCATGCATGGTTGTATTACTTCATATTTATATTGTTGAGTTGAATCGATAACAGCTTATGAATGACGCAAGTCATTCGCTGGGCCAACGCCACGTGCTTGCATTCCGTATTTTTGGGAAGCGGAGCATGACAAATACAAACCCTAATAGCCATCTAATCTCTCTCCTCTCTCATTTTTCTCTCTCCTCCCTTTTTGTCTCTCCCTAATCAGAACCCCCTCTACTGTGCTCCTTCCCCTGTCAACCCATCTCCACCTCCGGCGGCCCTTCCCTGCACCTCCGCCGTCCCCCAACGCTGCCCATCTCCAGTCGTCACTAGCACAGCGCCGCCCTCACCGGCCGTTGCCCAGACCTCCCTTAGTGCCGCTAGACCGAAACCCCCTCCTCTGGCTGTTCTCTGTTCCTGTTGGCACAAGCAGACCCAACCTCTCCCGCTCTGTTTCCCAGATGCCAGTGATGCCGCCTGACGTTGACGACCTCGCAGCTCGATGTCAGCCATCAGCCCTGACGTTGCTGCTGCTCCCTTGTTGTTGACGTTGCGGTCTCTTTTACTATTGTTGTTGTGTTGTTTTGGATCTTTATTGCACGTGATTCGCACGTGTTATTTTGTGAGTTCGTGGGTTCATTGCTTCGGGATCTTTATCCCGTTATTCTTGGTATTCAATTTCATCGTCTATAAGGCAAGTCACTTTTCTTTTGAATTGAACATCGTATCAAATTCAAGTTTTATTGAAATTCTTGCAAGTAGATCCTATTCGTTATCATATAGTTGTATTGATTATCTTTTCGTTGGTTCTATTAAGGGTTTACACGAGCTAACCCCAATATTCTTGACTTACTGCCACTTTTGACTCCAAATATTGAATCTTTCATGTATTCATATAGTATCGTTAATAGGATTATGCATATGGTCACGACACAATTAAATTATTGTAGAACTAATTGCTAGGTTGTATGTTTGATTGATCGATTATTGTTTAGTTGGTGTTAAATTAGTGTATGTATGTGATTTTATTTTCATTCATCATGTTATTACACCCATTATGCTGATCATGAAATTTACCGACTAATAGAATTGATACCCATCATATCTAATTAAATTGTTTCATGAAAAATACCCAAAAACCTGTATGTTGCTTGTGGTCTGTATGTTGTCTGCTATTTTCGACTCAGTAAATGATCTCAATATAAATTACTTTCTGAATAAGAGTTATAGCCTTATCTTTCTAGTTTCCAGAATATCTTGAATTTCTGAATTCCAAGTTGTGTAGCAAAAATTATGCCCATTTTACTTCAACTGTGTTTTGATTTTCAGATTTTCAGATTCTTGTATATTTGATGTTTAAACTATTAAAAGGCTGATCATATGACATAATTTTGCTCCGAACATTTCAGATTGTTACTTAACATGTTTATGATTCTAATAAATATTTTTAATGAATTTATTATCGAGTTTTTGCTGATTCTAAAAATATAACAATATGATGTCGAGTTTTTGTCTAACATGAAATTTGTAAAGAATGTTGTGTTTGACATAGCTACTTTTGTCGGATTTTGAACTTTAAATATGATTTGGAACCGTGTGGAAGTATAGTTTTCAAGATTTCTGACAGTTTCAGTTTTTGAGTTCTGAAACAGTGAGAAATTACATTTTTGTACAGACTACTCTTAATGTCCAGAATTTGATATTTCAGTTTTTAATAGATTAATTATTCCTATATCATAGTATTGCATGAATTAATGTATGTATGTTGCATTGCATGATCCTAATATCTTATTGTCATCATTCTAATTGTTTTATTCCATGTTACCATCCTTTCGTTCCCCTATTGATATTACTGTTCATCCAATGTCTCAAATTGCATATTGTATTGTTGCATTGATAAATAATTAACAAGCCGGGGATTTAAGGGATTGACTAGAGTAGTTGATAATATAGGGATTGTATTCGGATGATGGCCAGTGTTATTATCATTATCGTTATTGTGTAAGAAATTATACCATGGCCCGTGTTATTATCGTTATCGTCATTGAGCAAGAAATTGTATCAATGACCTGTGTTATATTGTTATTGTCATCATACCCAGTACATGATCTATAGAATCTACCACTATAGTCTAAACAAAATTGATTGTATGCATCGAACTTGTGGTATGCAACATATTAGACACAGTAATACTTACATTAGTTAGGATTTAAAATGATTAATAGACTTAAGGATCACACGACATCAACATTGCATATTGTACACCATTGTTCCTATTAATATCGAATATTGGCGAATTGTTGATATTGACCATTGAATATTGTTATCGAATATTAAATCATTGTTTATAGCCAATTGCATCGATTATCATGATATTGATTATTGTTAATGTCCCATGTTATTGATTCTTATTGATCAATTGATTCATTATTATATTGTTATTCCATTGTTCCTTGCTTTCTCTACTTGCTGTCCATGACTTGCTCTAAGGACAATTTTTTCGTCTCTTTTTAGATAAATTATTCACAGCTAATGAAGGAGAATTGCCTGCTAGGATTGGAGAACAATCTTACTCAAGAACTATTGCTTTATATTGTATTGAGACTTATTACTATTGTGTTTGAGATTTATTATTGTATTGGGATTATGACCGGGATTTTATTATTTGTTTCCAGATGTTGGTATATTGTATTTTGATATTTTCTATTACTTCATTCCAAGTATTATTATTCATGAGATTATTATTATTGTCTACGCAATCATTCTGTATTGATTACATTGTTAAGTTGATCAGATAAACAGCTTATGGGTGACGTTAGTCATTCGCTGGGCCAATGTCATGTACTCGTATTCTATATTTTTAGGAAGCAGGGCGTGACACGTTATTCTTATTATTATCGAAATCGTCTTCATCTCTGTGGTAAGTATTCTCTTGTACACTCCCTTGTTCATGTACAAGCTTTGCTTGAATCCCGTAAGTAGTTTGTTGAACCGTCGTAACATAAACTCGTCCTTCATTCCTTCTACATGTTGAATAAATCTTGGCCCGTTGGTATCTATTATTATACTCAGTTCTTGTAAATCCCGTACATGAAAAACGATCATGAACATCCTCGTTGTATTCATTGTACAACTCGAATTTGAAATTATATGTTTGCAAGTAAGAATCATTTTAAACTAGAGTGGTAGCTTGTAACCCAGTTTTGACCTAGTTCTAGTTTAAATCGGTTGGAACTTTGTAAATGAGTGTCGTAGCTCTGTGAATCTAGTTTCGAACATTTGACGGATTTGCATTCAGAGTTATAGACAATGAGATATCCTTTTTTTTCGTACTGCTAGATCTGCACATTCCAGATTGTTTATAGTACATCATCATGTTTCACAATTTAAAATGTCATGTCAATAGGTGAATAGAGACTTTATATTGACTGGAATATTACTTGACACGATTATGAATCAATTTATAATTTTTGTAAGATTTTTAAATGAATTTAAAGTTAATTTTTACATATAAAAAGTTGACCCTGGTCTACTGCCTGAACAGTAGATCAGTAAAGAACTTCCTGGTTGACTTATTTTCTGTTATTAAAATATATCGTATGAATATGCGTTGGAATTGGCAGGGAGTCTAGTTTCTAGAACCCCTGACGGAACCGGATTCACTTTCCTGTAGCAACGAGAAAGTAAGTTTTTGTATAACAACGTATTTCTTTCTAGAATTGTATATTTATATATTTAAAATATAAACATGTTATTTTTGTATTTAATAATTGAATTGATACAGATGATAGATAGAATGACTTTATATCATGTACTGCATGGTTTATTATTGCAACTGTTTCACTAACTATACCAACTGCCTGTATACCGATTACATGTACACGACTGAATCACATAAAAAGAATGACAAGCCGGGGTAATAAGGGTACGACCTAGTAGTGGATAATATAGGGGACTGTACTCGGAAGGGAGCTCGTGGTTTCTCTACCATTACTGAATAACTGAATAACTAAATAACTGAATGACTGAATACTGAATGACTGTATATTGTTCATTGAATATTGATACAGAATACTGAATAACTGAATCATGTTTTTCTGTCTACATGTTTTACCAAGTACATGACCTATAGCATTCACCACTAGAGTCTAAATGTTAACATGCTTGTATGCACCGAACCTGTGATATGAGATGCATGATTGCATGCATTATCTAGGACTGATGAAATGGATAGACTTAAGATTTATACTGAGCACATGCTTTTCCTTGTTGCAAGTTATATGATTCCCATTTACATGTTACATGATTCAATCTACTAGTTCATGATTCCTGCTCTTAAGACAAGTTACCTGATTCTCGATTTTATGTTTGTATTCCTCGTTACATGATTGGTTTCTTGTATACATATGGTTCCCTATTTCTTGCTATATTCCTGTTCTTGTTTCATTTTGCTTGTACTACTTGCAGTCCATTACTTGCTCTAACGGGTGTTTCTCTTCCCAGCTCGAGATGATGAATTTACAGGAGTGAAAGAAGAATTGCCAGAATGAATCAGTGATTAGGTGTTCTAAGGAATGGAGATGGATTTCACCCTGCTTTTACTTGCTTATGTTTTCATTCTTAGTTCTATTTGTTTACTGCAAACTTTGTATTCTGGGCTTTGTTGATCCAAAGTTATTTACTTTCCAGATGTTGGTTATTTATGAGACACTTCATGGATTATTCATGTTTATGTGATATTTTATTGCATGCGTGGTTATTGTCATCTTCATATTGTTGAGTTAAATTGTACAGCATATGGATGATTTGAGTTGGCATACTTATATCATTCGCTGGGCCTCAGTTGCGTGCCCGTATTTTCGTACAATGGGAAGCAAGGCATGACAGCAAGCAAAGAGGCTCTCTCTTACGCGCTCGCGCGGGTGTGTGTGTGTGTCTGGGGGGGGGGGGTGAAATCTCGAACCAGATTACATGCGACTTGTGTGAGCTCGCACATCCTGTGGACATGAATACCGGACCGACGTGAACCCACCCCATGCAGAGATAGTTTTTTTCTCTATAGTTTTGTTTTTTCTAATATGTACTTTAATACCCCGATTTTCATTTATGAAAATTATTATTTTTTTGCACGTATTGTGCACGTGCAATTTTTGTAGTATAAAATCTTATAATTATTTTCATTAGACAATGAGTATATATATATATATATATATATATATATATATATATATATATATATATATGCGTATGTGTTCTCTAATTGTTTTTATAAAGGCCCATTTTCTTCAAATAAACATAAGCCTTCTTTTTAGCCCAAATCTAATTTATTTTGTAAACCATTATTTGGCCCATTAATTAAAGCCATGAATTTATTTTCCACTTTTATTACAACTTGTAATGTAGAATATTTTTATAAGATTATTTTTATAAAAAAAATAAAATGTACAACTTTTATATGGGGAACTAGTGAATGCACGTGCATTGCACGTACACGTGCATGAAGCACTATAGTGGCTGGTTTTGAATGGAGGGAAAAGAAAAAAAAGAGTGGAGTTATGGGTGGTAGTTGTTTGAATCATGGTTGGTTACTACAACTTCCCCATGAATCCTAGTCTTCTATTTTTAACTCCTAGATTAATCCTAGCCCTTCATTTGTTCCAATTTTTAGTATAAATACCCCCCCTAGCCTAGTTATTCTTGCACTCTTCATTTCTCCAAAACCTATAGTAAAAAATACAATTGTTAGTAGTGTAGTAAGTGAGATAAAAGATTGAGAGTTTGTGGGTGAATTGTGCTTGCAATCAAAGGAAGGCCGACATCATCACAAGGAGGGCTTGGATTGCATCTTTTGAAGGTTCGGGTGCACATCAAGGAGGAGGAGGAACACTCTTTTGGCAAGCTCGCGTAGGACTCTTTTGTTTAGGAGGTGTTGCGAATTTTGTTCTCTCCAAATAAGGTGGGTTATTTTCCATATTTCTAATTAGATATCATGCTAAGATTGATTGAAATGATAATGCATGAAAGAGATTAATAAGAGTACACTTAATGGGAAAAATAGCTTATTAGTTGATTGAATCGATGCTAAATAGATTGCATGTTATTCCGTCATGAATCGTAAGTTGTATGTGAATTGTTTATAGCTGTGGAATGCTTGAATTAGAATTTGTTGTTAGTATCAAAACTAAATGCAAATGCTAGTAGATGTAATTGTTGCTTTATGTGATTAGATGGACTTCTGTGATAATGTTTAGAATAAGTAACCTGAAATATGTTTTGGGTTTGTAAAAGCAAAAAAATAAATAAATAGGTAATTGATATAGGAAATATTAATGTTAAGTTGTACAAGAAATGTCAAAATGAGATGTGATAGGAGTAGTATACAATTTAAATTAATTGTATGAAAAATATGTGTTTAATTACTAGAAACATTATTTTTAAATTACTGGAATGTCAAATATTGTTTGAATAAATATTCTGGAGATTTACAAGAATTTTAGTAAAAGCAAAACACAAATGAGAGCTTTTGAACATCGAAATGTTCTATTGAACAGAGAATTGATTCAATTAAAATTCGAGTTGTATTCAAGACAACTTGAGCCTATAGCTCAAGTGGTTGGGGGACTCTTTAGTGCTACAGTGTGTGCGGTTGGTCTCCCTTGGATCGCGGGTTCGATGCTTGAGGACCCCAATCTTTTATGTACGTTATAAAATCTAATTATTTTTTTTAACCCGAGAGCATTTAAGACTCTAATCCCCCTTTATATCGAACGACGCAAGTGGCCTATTGGCCAGAGCGTGCAGTTGCGTTCCTTTGGTTCGCTGGTTTGAATCCTGGCCTTGGCCATAATGTTACTTTTGTAAAAAAAATGATTTTTTTTGGGTTTCTTGATGTGTGAAAATTATGAAAAAAATACTATTATTATTCTAAAATCATGTGTGACTTATGAAAAATTAATTGGGAGCTATCGGGATAAAATAAAGTATATTTGGGAATAAAAGTGTAGTTGGAACTATGGTTCTACACTCGTATATTTTGTGAAAAATGTGTTTTGCAAAGGACTTGAAGTAAGTGCTAGAAAGGAAAAATAACAAAGAAAGAAAATATATATATTGTGAAGTTTGTACGAATTATTCTTGTTAAAGAATAGTGTGACAATAATGGGTTTGTGAATATTCACTTTGGCTATATTGGGGATATGATTTTAAAGTGGAAATAAAGGTTGGTTATGAAATACATGATGAATAATTGAACTCCATGTATGGTTATTGACTCATGAATAATTTAGAAATCATGTGATTGGAAAACGAGAAATGTTATTGAGTATGAAAACTCAAACATATGAATTTCTGAAATGAAATTGAAAATTAGGGTGTAGCCAAAACTCACACCGGCAAGTGAAAAGTGATAAAATATGATTATTGACATTGAAAAGATCAAGTTTGGGTCATTGTGAAATGAAAGAAATAAGACCGGTAGTAGTGAGAGGGCTAACTCTAAGTGATTGATTTTGTTCATGATTTCATTAGAATTAAGGATTAGTTACATAGTGAAGATGTGATGAAAGTAAGAGAAAAACATTGAGTATGAGGGCCATTGGATTGGCGGCGAGAGAGTATCCCAGGATGTCCCATGATGAGTCATGATAGGGCGTGGATACTGCTCCAGAGTACCATCCCGCTGGCGACGCTCGTGGGGTGTTTGACGACTGCGGGTGGTGTCATGTCTGTGGTAGGAGCTGAATTCCCACAGGAAGCCTGCATGATGAGTCATGTGTCAGTGCGTTGGGATTCCCTCCAGGGTGCCTAGACATGAGTTCGTATGTCAGAAAACATCTAGGATACTTACCGTAGTTACAGTAGTAGATTAAGTCATGACGAGGGATTGAATCCTACAAGATGAAGAACGATTAAGAGGCTTGCCCTCGGACCTATGTAGTATGGGATGCATAGAATCCGAACAAGTGTGCATTAGTGTTATGTAATATAAATAACTGCATTAAGGACTAAGTGCACAATCACAGCACGACATCAATAGGGTATTCCCGTTAGTTTGATATGTGACAAGTTTGTGTTTGTTAAATATGGAAAATCAGTTATACTGTTTCCGGCATAGAGAGGATGGCCGTGTATAATGTTCGTCGGTTGAATAAACTGACGTACCCACAGTTTTGTATGCAGGGTAAATGACATGATAAAGATTAAAGGTGAACTGATGCTTAGAGATTATTCAAGTGTTGTTGTACTTTCATTATATAAATGTTGTAAATTTGCTTCCGCTGTAAAATGTAAAGTGTAAAGATTTCTTGTAACTCTGATGTAAAGTGAAAAGTTTGAAATTCCTTGTAAAATTGTACGAAAGAAGTATAAAGATCCTGTGGAATCTCGAATTCATTTTATTTTGGAATTCGGGGCTTTATAGAGTGGTATCAGAGCCACGTTTCACACTAGTAGAAATTTATAAGGAACGACACCCTAGAAGTGGACATTAGAGTGTGTGTTGAGTCTAGAGATTTAAATGCAAGTTACTTACATTTGTGTTGCTCTATGACTTATGCTTCTTCTTCCTTATTTCTAAGATGGCTGATCACTTCGACCCTGCTGGAGACTACAATTGGCATATCATAGAGGAAGATTACTATCCTGGACAAGCAGATTCCGAGGAAAAGTACTACCCAGGGCAAGCAGACTCCGATGGAGAGGAATGGCCTGAGTCCCGAGAGATCACTCCACCTCCGGATTCATCTGATGACTCTTCTGAAGAAGAAGAAGAACCAGTTCCAAGTAGTCTTGTGATATCTCTTCAGAGGCAGGTAGAAACACTGCGGGAGAGAGTCGGACTATTGGAGGCTCAGTTGGCAAAGCGCAAGGATGATTTCGCGGTTCGCAATCATCGTGTATGGGAACTCGAGAAGAGGAAAAATATGACCAATGTGCTGAAGGAAGAAATTGAAGAATTACGGGGAAAGCTTCGTGAAGCCAAGAGGAACCGTAGGAGTTAGACCATTGTATCATCTACTGCTTTCATTTTGATGTCAAAAATGTTTTGAATTCGAATGTATAAAGTTTGAAATTCAATGGATGGAAATATTGACTTAAAGGTTCATGTTTCACACTTCGAATTTAATGGATCTTTTGCATCAGAACATGGCTGGACGAAGAGCAAGAAATGGTGAAGGTCTGGACTTGGAAACGGAACTCGCGAGGTTCTATCAGACACTCAATGCCGTGGCCATGAATCCGAACCAAGGAAGAGTACCTGCGAATCCGGTGCCCGAAGCAATCAAACTTGTGGAATCATTCAAACGGATGAAACCACCGGTGTTTGAAAGGAAGTCAGACCCTGATACGGCTGACAACTGGATCAGGCAGGTAGAGACTATTTTCGAAGTCTTGGAGACCCCTGAAGGCAGCAAGGTGAAGTTGGCGATTCTGCAATTTGAGAAGGATGCGGCTGTGTGGTGGCAGTCGATGAAGCGGACGATGGGAGGTATTATTCTTGGCTGGGAGGAATTTTTGGAGGAATTTCGCAGTCATTACTTTCCTTCAGACATCCAGGAGAAGAAGGCCATGGAGTTTCTATCACTGCAACAAGGTGGCATGTCAGTTAGGGAGTATGAGACTAAATTTACTCAGCTCTCAAGGTATGCTCCTGAATTGGTAATGGATGAGGCGAAGAAGGCTCGTAAGTTCGAGCATGGATTGAGGCCGAGCTTGAGGTCCTGGATGATACCTCTTGGTATCAGAAGGTTTGACAAACTGGTCAAGCAAGCGGCAGCCACGGAAGCAGACATGGAGCAGTTTCATGTTGTTCAAAATCGGTGGAACAACTGGCAGTCTGGAAAGAGGCCCGTAAATTTTGGAAATTTCAAGGGTCAACCATTGGCACAAAGGTTCAATCCGACAGGGGCGAACGCTATCAGTGTGGTTGGAGGACCCGGGAACAATGTTGTGAGACCTCCTACGGTAAATTGCTACAACTGTGGTGAGATGGGACATTACAAATCTCAAGGCCCCAAACTGTGGAATGTTAATTGCAATGTACCAATGCAGCAGACTGGGAAGAGACCGTACCAACAAGGGCGAGTATTTGCCTTGACTGAAGCTGATGCCAATGAGGTGGATCATGTCATCACTGGTACGAGGGCGGATGTTTAAAGGTTCATGTTGTTTCTTTTTCCTGTTTATTTAGTGAACTGTTTCGTAATGAGTGTGTATTATGTAACAGGAGAACTTTATTTGAATGGAATGAAAGCTGTTGTTTTGTTCGATACTGGATCCTCTCTTACTTTTGTGTCTCCTAAATTTGCTAAAGTGTTGGGAGTTGAACCGAAGATTTTTCCAGGCAAGATCTTAGCAGTAGCTACTCCATCAGGAGAGGCTTTAACCACTAATCGGTACTATGCGGATTGCAAGATTGTGATTGGAGACAGAATCTTCGGAATTGATCTAATCAAGCTGACTATCTTGGGAGTCGATGTTATCATTGGCATTGATTTGATGTCGGTGTACAGTGCAAGCATCGAGTGTAAGACCAAGACGGTAACAGTGAAGGCTCCAGGTGGAACTGAAGTCACTTTCCAAGAGAAGAAGAAGTGTTCCAGGCTGGTGGCAGCTATCCGCAAGGAAGAAATTCCTATGGAAGTGCAAAGGAGTCCTGTGGTTCGGGACTATCCGACTGTGTTCTTAGATGATTTTCCTGGGTTACCCCCACAACGTGATGTAGAGTTCAGCATCACCCTTCAACCGGAAAGTGCACCCATTTCTAAGGTACCGTATAGGATGGCTCTAGTGGAACAGGATGAGGTGAAATGGTAGATTGAGGAACTGTTGGAGAAAGGCTTTATTCAACCTAGTGCGTCGCCTTGGGGAGCACCAGTGCTTTTGGTAAAGAAGAAGGATGGATCGATGAGAATGTGTATCGATTACCGAGAGCTGAATAAGGTCACTGTTCAGAATAAGTATCCTATTCCCCGAATTGATGACTTGTTCGATCGTCTACAAGGAGCAGCTGTTTTCTCCAAAATAGATCTTCGATCAGGATATCACCAAGTTCGAGTGAAAGCTGAAGATGTGCACAAAAATGCATTTAGAACTCGACATGGGCATTACGAATTCTTAGTTACGCCATTTGGAGTGACGAATGCACCCGCAATCTTCATGGATTTGATGAACAGAGTTCTGAGGCCGTTCATTGATTCTTTCGTCGTGGTGCTTATCGACGATATTCTCGTGTACTCCAAGTCAGAAGAGGAGCACACCGAGCATCTGGCAGCAGTTTTGAGGAAGCTGGAAGAGCAGGAGTTGTATACCAATCTGTCCAAGTACGATTTCTGGAAATCTGAAGTGGCATTCCTAGGTCACATTCTTTCTAAGGAAGGAGTGGCAACTGATCCTCAGAAGATAGAGGCAGTGAGAGATTGGGCAAGGCCTACTACAGTGAAGTAAGTCAGAAGTTTTCTTGGATTAACTGGATACTACAGGAGATTCATTCAAGGTTATGCTCGTTAGCCGTGCCGCTCACTGGTTTGACCAAGAAGAATGTGAACTTCAAGTGGACTGAGCAATGTGAGGCAAGCTTTCAGGAGTTGAAAGAGAAACTGACTACTGCACCTATTTTGGCTTTGCCTAGAGCAGGTGTTGAGTATGATGTTTACAGCGATGCTTCACATCGTGGGCTTGGTTGTGTCTTAATGCAAGAAGGAAGAGTAATTTCTTATGGGTCTAGGCAACTACGACCGCATGAGAAGAATTATCCGACTCATGATCTAGAGTTGGCTACGATTATCTTTGCCCTGAAGCAATAGAGGCACTACATGTACGGTGAGAAATTGAACATGTACACGGACCACAAGAGTTTGAAGTACATATACCAGCAGAAGGATCTGAATCTGAGGCAGTGAAGATGGTTGGAAGTGCTTGAGGACATGCGACCTGAGATCAAGTATCATCCTGGGAAAGCTAATGTTATTGCTGATGCACTTAGTCGCAAGAGCAGTTTATCCAGTTTGATTACAACTCAGAAGCATCTGATGGAAGAATTGGATCGAGCTAGTATTGAAGTTGTCTTGCAAGAATTGGGAGCATCTTTAGCTCAGTTGAGGCTTCAACCTACATTGAATGGAAGGATTATTGCATGTCAAGAGGTTGATGCTGATATCTTGGAGATGAAGGAGCAGGTTAGTGTTGGCAGGTTGCCCGGATTTCATATCAGGGGTGGAGTGCTATGGTTCGGAGATAGACTGTGTGTTCCAAATCAGGCGGACCTGAAAGAGAGTATTCTTCAAGAGGAACATGCTACTCTTTTGTCAGTACATCCTAGGAGTACTAAGATGTACAGAGACATCAAACTGCATTTCTAGTGGTCAGGTTTGAAGCGGAATGTGGCTGAATTTGTGGCGAAGTGTGAGGTTTGTCAGCAAGTCAAAGCCGAGAATCAGAGACCCGGAGGTCTATTACAACCGTTACCTATTCCGGAATGAAAGTGGGATAACATCAGTATGGATTCATCACGGGATTGCCCAAGAGTCCTAAAGGCAATGATGTGATTTGGGTTATAGTCGATCGACTAACCAAGTCCGCTCACTTCTTGGTGATGAAACTCACTGCTTCGATGGATAAGTTAGCTAAGTTGTATGTTGGCGAGATCGTCAGGCTTCATGGTGTTCCGTCAACTATTGTGTCTGATCGAGATGCGCGGTTTACTTTACATTTTTGGAGGAGTCTTCAGACAGCTTTGGGTACCAAGACAGATTTCAGCATTGCTTTTCATCTGCAAACCGATGGGCAGACCGAGAGAGTCAATCGTATTCTTGAGGATATGCTTCGGTGTTGTGTACTAGACTTTGGAGGCAGTTGGGAAAGGCATTTACCTTTGGTAGAGTTTGCCTACAACAACAATTTTCAGACTAGCATTGGGATGGCACCGTACGAAGCTTTGTATGGTAGGAAGTGCAGAACACCTATTTATTGGTTTGAAGTTGGGGAACGTCAGTTGTTTGGGCCTGAGCTTGTACAGCAAACCTCTGAAAAGATTGATCTGGTCAAGAAAAGGTTGGTAGAGGCTCAGAGCAGGCAGAAGAGCTTGCAGATAACCGGAGAAGGGACCTTGAGTTTGAGGAAGGTGACTTCGTCTTTCTGAAAGTATCGCCCAGTAATGGTGTGATTCGATTTGGCAAAGGCGAGATGTTTTCCCCGAGGTTTATAGGCCCGTACAAGATATTGAAAAGGATTGGGAAAACTGCTTACCGGCTTGAGTTACCGGAAGAGTTATCTCAGGTGCACAATGTCTTTCATGTGTCTATGCTAAGAGGTTATATTCCAGATTCGAGTCATCATTTGCCTGAAGTGCCGGAATGTTTGCAATTGGATCTCAATTACATCGAGTCTCCTGTCGAGATTGTTGATCGTCGAGAGAAAGTCTTGAGGAACAAGATGATATCGATGGTCAAGGTAGTCTGGAGAAACCATTTGGTTGAAGAGGCTACTTGGGAGTCTGAGGAGAGGATGTTGAAGGATTATCCTAAGCTTTTTGCTTGATTTGTATTTTGTATTTTCTCGTGCTTGTTGTGAGTGTTTTGTTTCTCGCTCTTGACTGTAATTCCGGGGACGGAACTATTCTAAGGAGGGAGTGTTGTAATACCCCGATTTTTATTTATGAAAATTATTTTTTTTTTGCACGTATTGTGCACGTGCAATTTTTGTAGTATAAAATCTTATAATTATTTTCATTAGATTAGACAATGAGTGTGTGTATATATATATATATATATATATATATATATGCGTATGTGTTCTCTAATTGTTTTTATAAAGGCCCATTTTTCTTCAAATAAACATAAGCCTTCTTTTTAGCCCAAATCTAATTTATTTTGTAAACCATTATTTGGCCCATTAATTAAAACCCATGAATTTATTTTTCCATTTTATTACAACTTGTAATGTAGAATATTTGTATAAGATTATTTTTATAAAAAAAATAAAATGTACAACTTTTATATGGGGAACTAGTGAATGCACGTGCATTGCACGTATACGTGCATGAAGCACTATAGTGGCCGGTTTTGAATGGAGGGAAAAGAAAAAAAAAGAGTGGAGTCATGGGTGGTAGTTGTTTGAATCATGGTTGGTTACTACAACTTCCCCTTAAATCCTAGCCTTCTATTTTTAACTCCTAGATTAATCCTAGCCCTTCATTTGCTCCAATTTTTAGTATAAATACCTCCCCCCTAGCCTAGTTATTCTTGCACTCTTCATTTCTCCAAAACCTATAGTAGAAAATAAAATTGTTAGTAGTGTAGTAAGTGAGATAAAAGATTGAGAGTTTGTGGGTGAATTGTGCTTGCAATCAAAGGAAGGCCGACATCATCACAAGGAGGGCTCAGATTGCATCTTTTGAAGGTTCGGGTGCACATCAAGGAGGAGGAGGAACACTCTTTTGGCAAGCTCGCGAAGGACTCTTTTGTTTAGGAGGTATTGCAAATTTTGTTCTCTCCAAATAAGGTGGGTTATTTTCCATATTTCTAATTAGATATCATGCTAAGATTAATTGAAATGATAATGCATGAAAGAGATTAATAAGAGTACACTTAATGGGAAAAATGGCTTATTAGTTGATTGAATCGATGCTAAATAGATTGCATGTTATTCCGTCATGAATCGTAAGTTGTATGTGAATTATTTATAGCTATGGAATGCTTGAATTAAAATTTGTCGTTAGTATCAAAACTAAATGCAAATGCTAGTAGATGAAATTTTTGCTTTATGTGATTAGATGGACTTCTGTGATAATGTTTAGAATAAGTAACTTGAAATATGTTTTGGGTTTGTAAAAGAAAAAATAAATAAATAGGGAATTGATATAGGAAATATTAATGTTAAGTTGTACAAGAAATGTCAAAATGAGATGTGATAGGAGTAGTATACAATTTAAATTAATTGTATAAAAAATATGTGTTTAATTACTAGAAAAATTATTTTTAAATTACTGGAATGTCAAATATTGTTTGAATAAATATTCTGGAGATTTACAAGAATTTTAGTAAACGCAAAACTCAAATGAGAGCTTTTGAACATCGAAATGTTCTATTGAACAGAGAATTGATTCAATTAAAATTCGAGTTGTATTCAAGACAACTTGAGCCTATAGCTCAAGTGGTCGGGGGACTCTTTAGTGCTACAGTGCGTGCGGTTGGTCTCCCTTGGATCGCGGGTTCGATGCTTGAGGACTCCAATCTTTTATGTGCGTTATAAAATCTAATTATTTTTTTAACCCGGGAGCACACTAGTAGAAAATGCTACAGTCGTAATAGAAATTTCCCTTGTAGAAGAGTACAATTCCATGGTTAGTGTACATTTGTAAGGGATTTTTCTTCATTCCCTTGTAATTGTGCTGTTGCGAAATCTCTCCTGGTTAATGTACACATTCGCAACGGAATTTTAACTATCCCTTGCGAATATTAGCCACAATAGAATATCTGCAATGGAAGTTGTACCTTGCTATCTCCATATACAAGAGAATATTTACAACAAATTCGTCTCTTGCAAGTGTGTTTTAAAAGGGATTTTTTCCGTTGCTAATGAACTATTGCTACAGAGATCTGCAAGATACTGATTCCCTTGCAATTGCTATATCGCGAATGCAATTGCACACATTTTTTCTTCATTACTGATTATATTTGAATGGCTTAACCAAATTTACAAATTAAAATAATGTATTTTGACAATGAAGAACATATAATTATTTCACATACTGATTCACACAATTATATAAAGAAAACACAATAATGCAAAATAAATTTGAATATTATATAATTCGGAACCTTCTCATTACAAAATTTTTTGTTTGTTTCATAGTGCCAAAACAACAATACATTCTAGAAGAAAAGATACGTTGTGAAACTCCAAGAAACAAAATTGAATGTTTTCAAAATAACTTTTAACCCGCTACTGCTTCCATGTATCCCCAACTTCACTTTTCACGTAAGGTCTTCTACATGTTCCTCATTACCCACTGTCTCATAGTCATCGCCACTACATATAAATTACATGAAAAAGAAACAATACAAAATTAGAACTCGTTATTCAATATATATAGATAATAATATATTATCCAATTGAGGCAATTAAATATATAGCTACCTCTTGTCGTATTTGACTATTGGATGAGTCCACAGTAGTATATTCCAACCTTTGTTTCAAGGCTTCCATTTTATCAGGATGCAGCTCACAAAAGAAGTCCATAAGAACTTGATTTTTTATTGCCAACTTGTCACACTTTTTGAACAAAGATTTAACATTTGATTCTTCTTGTATCCTTTTATCTATTGTTGATTCCGATGAGAGAGAACCAGCATCATCTTCCTTTCTATTTCTCAGAATTTTTGTTCCTTTAAGTCTACTGCGGTTCTTCTTTGGACTGCCAAACACACTGTAGACGCACCTATCTTGAACTTCTTGGGGCAGCTTTGATGGATCTGGATTTTCAAAACCTTGTAACTTGAGTGCAGCTTGTTTGACAGAAAAAGTCAAAGCATCCTAAAATAAGAAAATTAATAATTGATATACATGCCACAATAAGAATCATCACAAAAATATTGAAGAAAGCAAATCTTACCACCATAATGAGGTTCTTGTTCTTCTTTGTTTCATTCTTGTATTCTTTGTTAAATGTTCCATATGATATCTTCGCAATTTGGTCGATAGTCAACTTATCGACTTTTAATTTTTTCTTCTGAAAAAAAATACTTAATTTGAAGGTTATAATTTTGTAGATATAATTGGAGGGAAGAGAAAATGAGAATTTTAATGTTTCTCTTACCAGCTTATACTCCATCTGCGCATACGAACTTGATCCCAAGTGATGATCAAAATCATTTGATAGTCGATTTCTGCTGCACTGCAATGATTTTTTCTGCGAAAGTTTACAAAATATGTAATGCACAGAAGTACAATAATGCTCAGAAAGAAGGCTGATAGAAGTCACATTTAATTAAGAACTACAGCAAATGGTCATAGCATAAACAATTCACTAGTCATAGCATAATTCATTTAATATAAGTAGGACAATTGAACATCCATGTTGTACCAATTTACAGGTTTTAGAGATATAAGACAAGCACTCACTTAAGAGACTAGTCCAGAACAGCAAAGTTCTAAGGCATACAACCTGAATATAACTAATCTAAGTACTTATTGAATTTTCTAAAACTTATTGTTAAGCTGGAAAGGCTGACTTTGTAGACCATAGTGGGTGGGTAGGTGTAAGTGGATGGATAGGTAGAAAGTGTTCTGAATAATAATTTTCACCAAAATAGATCAAATAAAATACATCTTTTGCATTTTAAGAACATGAAAATTTGTCCCAGAATTTTACGTTCCTTTTACAACATTAGAGAACAAGAAATGCCATATTTATTGTTGGGCAAGTTTTATTATTATCTATGGAAACAGAGAAGAGTATTGCATTCATACATAGCAATTCTTGAGGAAAAGATGCATTTGAATATGTATTCTGGCATGCTATGATTATGTACATATGTTCAGTATATTTCTAATATACTGACAAAGATTAATTTAACAATTAACACATAACAGCTTCACTTTCATAGGAGTTAAACACACAACATTCTATTCGTATTCGCCAAGGAATGAGTTAAACACACAACATTCTATTCATATTCGCCAACAAAATTAAATGATTCAGCAGGTACTCTATAAAGGCACTTTCAATCAAGGTAGGAATTATCAGTTAAGATATTCATAGCCGTGGCACGAGAGATGAACTATGCATTTTAGTTGAAACTTATTAGTTTGGTTGAATTTCAGAAAATTATATACAACCATTCATAGAGTAAAGCAGATGGCAAACACATTGTTTGTGGGTTAACGAAGATGGCCTAGAATGCAACTTATGAAAAATATATCGTCGAAAACAGTGATATAAATTTTCTAATGATGGAGGATATTATGATTTTAGAGCTTCATTGTCACTAATTTAAATAAACACTATTGCAACAGTCTACTCCACAGCTGACATTACAAGTGAAAAGGCCAAAATTTGGTTCGGAGTTCAACCACCTCAAAGAGTCAACAGAAACATATTAGATTGACAATGATGACAAATGAAGCATCAGAAAGGTGCAAGAGAGACAAATATTGCTGAAAGGTAGTCTGACTGTTTGAACGGAGAAAATCAATATATAGATACCATGAGGGTAGGTGTTATCCTTTTATGAAAAGTTAAATCAGCTGATGTAGTGGTTTAGGAGAAGCCTATTGAGGAAGTGATTTGTTGTATGTGAAGTTTTTCCTGAAACTCTGAGATTCGTGAGGTTGCACAAATAAAAAAACAGTAAAGTAGAAATTTCCCAAACGAACTTAGAGTGACAGTTAAAAGAAAGAAAAGAAATCCAATATAACGTAAATGGTTAAACAGCTGCTTAAAGGAAAACGTAGAATGATGCTGTATATTTTAATACTGAGGAACTATAATTCAACAAGGATTTAGCTAAGGCTCCATGAAGTTAAAAATCATAGAACAAATTCCACTACATGCACTCCAGCATTCAATCATTGTTAATGTACTACAAGTTGTATCATTCCTTTTATGTGGCTTTATTGCTATATGTTTTAATTATTTCATTAGATAGCATACATAAGCAAATTCCTAATGTGTCAGCCTATTTGAAATTTAGGGTACTTCTTATTTTACCAAGCTATCTGGATGTAGATATTGATGATAAGTATCTGTGTGATATATTAGATCCTTGGAACAATGTCAAGCTTAAAACTCTTATATCTTTTGTTACTTGATTGCACAATGCCTTCATAATGTTTACATGTCATCTTATAGGAGGTTTCTTGTCATTCAAACCAAGTATTCCAAAAACTTTGTTGCTAGACGGCCCACATACAGTTGAAACTCACTTCGTATTAGTAAATTACCAAGTATCAGTTTGACGTAGCTTTTATGCTTCACATAATATAAACCCCAATAATGATTCCAACAACTTGTCATTAAAATTTCAGTTGAAGCAAATAAGGACAGCACTTGCAATTGCTTCGTTGTTGAATCGAAACACTGGTGAGTGTTGTTTCCCCTACCTTTGCTGAGGTTATTCATTATTCGCTCTTTTGAACTGATGATCTTCTGCATTCTCACACGTAGAACCTATGGTGTTTCTCAGTAAAGGAAAAGAGTATTTATCTGCTAACAAATTTTCACTCAAAATTTGTGTACACTTTTATGACAACATAAGTGATGTTCGAGTCTGTTTTTCTTTCTTCACTAGATCATTAATTATAAAAAATGCAACAACCTACAATTCAAATCAATTCTTCGTCCTTCTTATTTATTGCCAAAGACTCATTACTGTTAGGGTTATATACTGAAAGCATCACTTTTGTATTAACTTTATTTCCTTATTTTTTTGAATGAGAATCATATGGGCATATGTTTGCATATTGTGTTTATTATAATATTAATGCAAGTGTCTGATATTCTATAAGGTTGATAATATGGTGTGAGGTGACACACAGAAGATCATATTATCAGTTCCCTATGGAATATATAAATAGTTCACAACCTAGACGGACTTGGACAATCCATTGGAAAGGTTGTAGTGTAATCTGGTATTAGTCTGTCTTGACTATAGGTTTACACTAGTACTCTTTGTGTGTATTGAACAGGACCATTTGAGGTTGTTCTCTTTGTACTGACTACAAAAGAGAACAAACACCTCTGTTATTATGGATGCTTATGCTCTTAATCCAGATATAATAACAGACATGTATATGCAGTGTGCATTACTTTGACTCATAAAAGAGTGAGATTCATTATGGATCAACAACCTCTATGAATTGGGTAATAGCATTGTATGTATGATGGGCTGTTGATTGTAAAAGGAATCCATGTCCCGATACGTCGGGTTGATGATGTCCCCTTAAGGAGCTCATAAGGATTGTCATGTAAACCCTGTAGGTGGATTACATCCGACATGACAAATAAAGTTGAGTGGTACTACTTAAGGATAAAAGATGTTGATCAATATAGTTGTCAGTAACTTAATTTGATCGACGGACATTCGATATCTTAACATGGGGAGTTGAACGAGCATATAATAAAAGGAGCCCATAAATATAATTTGGGATTAGGAAGGTAGTGCAACAATAGCTCCTTAGTGGACCGAGCTATTGTTAATGGGCATGGGTTGTGTGTTCGGGCTGAACACGGGATACCCAGATTCGTTAGGAGACCTAACCCTAATTTCTCCTCAGGGTCCCTGCCGTAGCCTTATATATATCCTCTATTCTCTGGCCGTCATTGATAATCTGAAATATAAGATTTTTTTCTCAAAATTCGTGATTCACGTAAGGAGAGAAAGAGAGGTCAGCCAAGGAGAAGAAAGGTTGGGAGATCGTCGCCCACATGACGTCCAACCCGAGGAAGGAATACGTGCAGAAGATCTTGGGGTCGCTGTCGTCTTCTTCTCACCGCAGGTATAATTTGTGAACCCTAGATTCCGCTATATAGGGTTAGATCACATTTTTAATCTGTTTATATTTAACGATCGATACACACACCAATCCGTAGTCCTGGGAATCATCTCAGTTCCATCAATTACAACAACAAAAAATTGCATAAATATCAAGGCCATTAGCCAAAACAAATGATAGAAATATTGGAAGTATACCTGTGAGGCCACCGACTCCCAATAATATGAACATGCTGAAAACTGAATTGCATCTACCTGAGGATCTAATCGCCAGAACCGTTCCCAATCATCATTGTATTTAAGAAAATGGGAATGCAATCTAGTCTTCCAGCACCCTAGCATACCATGAATTTTAGTTTGAAATACATACTCCCATGCTTTCGGATTTTTGTCCATAACATAGAATTTCTGCAAACACGAGAGATGACGCTTGGTATTTATATAAAGATCAATATAAAATCGACAAATAGAAGTTCTTTGCTTAATATTACCAAAAGAATTCGCCATGTAGCTTCTAATCTGCTAAACGGTTGATGCAACCAACCAACTGCAATAGTGAATAGATCTGATCGCTTGGCTAGAATTCCTAGATAGTTGTTGAAGCGGTTACCCCACTTACCAATCGGCTGGCCTAACTCGTTCCATTTTAAAACTACCCTTTGACCATTACGGGGTCGCTTGGTTGCTGGATTATTACCTGTTCGTCCTCTTTTTGGGGGCCTCATCAAAGCTATGCAAAATATGTAACTTTTTGCATCAATTAAACTATAACATAGCCATATGTAGGATGACAATTAATAGTTCAAAAAGATTGAGAATTGCATGTAACATGCTTACCCGTGTGTCGTACTCTCTCCGCCTTGGCACTCTCATAGCGATCAACGTACATTTGTCTATTTGCCTCCAATACGCCACAACTTTCGGTACATTTTTTTTCCTACTTTCTTGATCAATGAGAGCGAGTGGTGGTAGCGGTAGAGATAAAATCTCATTTATTGCAATGCCCGGTAGAAACTCATCATCACTGTCATCATCTGATTTATCCGCTTCTGGTATTTCTCCATCTTCACGTGCAAACTCCTCAATAGTCTCCGGAAGAACATCATCTGCACAAATTTAAGAATAACATTTAATAGAAGTAATCAAATCATAAAAACTGTAATTAACACGAAGAATAAGATAAAAATAAGCTAATATCCACCTATTCTTCTTAAACTAGCTTCAATTGTAGGGTCCCTCATCTGTCAATAAATATTAATGTCCAAGAGTTAGTCACTTTAGAATATCCTCATATGAGAAGTACAAACAAAGTCAATGAAAACTAAACAAACCACTGATCTAGATAGTAAGTAAACAACAATATAAATGCCAAGTTTAATGAAAGTACCTGCAGGCTATACTGTAATGGATCAGAACAGTCAGAATACAACCAAATAGAGTCTACAACAATAAAAATGTCAAGTTTAACAAAAATAAAAAATGTCAACTTACTGTCCAAATACAGTCCATACAGTACTTTTGGGCCACAACATCATTGCTTATAGAAAAATATCAATGTAGTTCAGAAGGTTAATATCACACATAAACAACAAAAGATCTCTCTAATCAATGAAGTTCTTAAAAGTTAATAATAACTGAAACAGTTGATGCCCTACTGTTCTACTCCAACTTTTTTGTTTCTCTTCATTGTTGATGAAACATTTGCCTCTATAACTTCACTATCAATTTCTGGCCTCACCAAGGAGATATCACCATCAAGTTGGATGTTCTACGAGAAGGAAAATTTTTGAACAGGATCAACAGCTCCTTCGATCTCTATTGGCCCATCTTCTTCTTCATCAACAATATTACCACTATCTAGTATATCAAATACAGCTCTGGATGGCCTTCTCAAGACTACCCACATATTTGGATATATAGGATCTTCGATGTAAAAACATTGTTCTGCTTGATTTGCAAACATGAATTTATCATCTGTACATATTTCTTTCTTCAAATTCACAAGCTGAAAACCATACTCATCCTTGGATTTTTGCATTTCGCACCAACGCACTTTGAACATTATGTATTTATATTCTTGTTGATGTCCATAATATATCTCCACAATATCTTCAAGCTGACCACAGTACATCACATTACCTTCACGAGGATTTTTATCTTTATTGCTTGAATAACATCTTTGGGTAAAGACCTGAACAATCCCATTATTTTGGGTTGTTCTCTTTTCTTCCAGAGAAGTTATATGAAACTTGAAACCATTAACACAATACCCGCCATACCTATTCACCCATGAAAGTGGACCTCTTGAAAGAGAAACAACTAGATCTGAGACAAGTTCTCCTTCAGTGACTAGGTACTCAACCTAACATGAAATAAGTAGAGTAATTTCAGTTAATCATAACTTTCCATGCACACACACGCACACATACAGAAATGAACTAGGCTTAAGGATAGATTTATAGAATTATACGTGACTTTGAAGCCAACATGGAAAATCCTTTCTGTGAATACGATCAATCGCCCTTGTTGCACTTTTTCCCCTATATTTCTTTCTCAATTCTTCGATGTGTTTACTACAAAAAATAATAATGATAACTTGTTAAAGTATAACATTCTATATAATCATAAAAACACTAAACTATATATAAGGGTATAGTGAACGCACTTTCGGAAGATATCTATTTCTTCAACATTATTTAACACATATGCATGTGCTTGCTCCAACATTTCTCTAGGGTAATGTGTATCCTCCTCAATGAAAGAAAACAATGAACCCTCTGCATTTCGGACTGGACGGTTTAGCCTTGTTTCCACATCATGCAAATAACGTGAAACAAAGTTTAAGCATTCGTTTGCTAAATAATTTTCAGCTATTGAACCTTCAGGGCGTGCTCGATTATGAACTTGTTTTTTCATAAACCCCAAATACCTAGAAACAAGAAACAATCAAAAATTTATAAGTACATGTACACATGTTTCTAAGTATAATATAAAATTTTAAAATTAGGTTTATAGTCTTTAGTACCTTTCAATGGGATACATCCATCGATATTGGACAGGACCACCTACCTTAGCCTCTGCAACTAAATGTACTGTAAGGTGTACCATGATTGTGAAAAAAGATGGTGGAAAAAACACTTCTAACTTGCACATAGTCTCTAATACTTGTTGCTCTAGCTCCTCAAACTCTGATACATCAATAACTTTTGAGCACAACTTATTAAAAAAGTCACAAAACTCTATCAACACTTTAGCAACTTCAGATTTCATGTTATGCCGGAGTGCAACAGGTATTAGTTGATGTAGTAGTATATGGCAATCATGTGTATTGAGGTTTGGAATTTTCCTATCTTGAACCTGCACATTATTGGAAATATTTGAAGAATAGCCATATGGAGATTTCACTGATTTAAGCACCTGACAAAATCTCTGCATCTCTTCTTTTGACATGGTGATTACTGATGAGGGCAATTGAAACCTGTTATCCCCAATATCTACAGCTTGAAGGTTCCTACGTATATCCATGTCCGTCAAATCTCGACGAGCCCTTAAATCATCCTTTGATTTCTTTGAATCTTGCAGGAGCGTAGATAATATATTGTCACATATGTTTTTCTCCATATGCATTACATCCAAGTTATGTCTAATTTTAAGATCCTTCCAATATGGCAAGCGAAAGAATATACTTATTTTGTTCCACCCTGCCGGTAATTTTTGCACATTTTCATTGTTACTTATTCTCTTGCCTCTCTTTCGTTTCTTCTTCTGAACTGCATTGTCTGGCTTGAAACGATCTTTTCCAAAAGTCACATTTGGAAAGCCCCCTAGCCGTTGGAAAATGTCAGCTCCAGACATCTGTATTGGTGCTATCCGTCTTTCAACTGTTCCATCAAACTTATTCTTATTTTGACGGAATGGATGATGTGATGGCAGCCACCTTCGATGACACCAAAAGCAAAACTTGCGACTATAAGTGAGATGCTTCCCTTCGTAATCTGTTGCACAAATAGGACATGCAAATCTACCCTTAGTTGACCAACCAGAAAGATTACCATAAGCTGGAAAATCATTTATAGTCCAAAGCACAGCTGCATGCATTTTAAATTCTTTCTTAGTGTAAGAATCGAATGTTTTAACACCAATCTCCCATAGAATATTTAGTTCATCAATAAGTGGCTCCAGAAACACGTCAATATCATTCCCAGGAGCATATTTCCCAGGAATCAATAAAGATAGAAATATGTATGGTTGCTTCATACACATCCATGGAGGTAAATTATATGGCATAAGCACACAGGCCATGTAGACCATGATGAGCTCATTAAACCAAAAGGGTTGAACCCGTCGCTTGCCAAACCCAATCTGACATTTCTTGAATCTTCAGTTAATTTTGTATACAAACGATCTAGGTGCTTCCACGCCTCTGAGTCAGCCGGATGTCGTAGTTTGCCATCATCGATACGACATTCGGAATGCCACCTCATTTCCTTAGCAATATCTTTGGACATATACAATCTTTGCAATCTGCTTATGATAGGAAAATGAAGAAGAACCTTAGCCGCCACATTCGTTTGATTTGCCCCCTCTTCAGACGTACTTGCAACTGCAGTGCGCTTGTTCTTTTTCCACCTAGATACCTTGCACTTTGGACATTCAACCAGGTCATTATACTCCTTATAATATAGAATGCAGTCATTTGGACACGCATCAATCTTGTTGTACTCTAGGCCTAGTGTCGGAAGAATCTTTTTAGCATCATAATATGATTTGGGTAAGATCTCTTGCCCATTGGGGATTACTCTGCGAAGTAAATCAAGAAGCATCTCAAAATGTTTTATGGACATCCCACTTATAGTTTGGAGATGGAAAAGTCTAACCATAAATGAAAGCCTAGAAAATTCAGTGCAACCATCATGTAAGTTTCGCTCATTGTCCTCTAGTAGTTTCAGAAGCTCATTAAAATCTCCGAAGTCTTGATTTTGAGATGCTTCTCCTCCATGTGCCATGTCATCATCAACATAGGTTGCAGCCATTATGTCGTCCAACATCACATTTATGTCGTCAATCCTTTCAATCTCTGCTTGAACTGTTTCCTCGTCTATGTTATGAGCATCCATTCCTTCTCCATGATAATCCCAAAAAATGTAGTCCTTACTGAACCCAAACATCAATAAATGTTCACGTACTACTTCTTGATCCTCTAATGTTCTATTCAAACAATGTACACATGGGCAATATATTTTTCCTGTCTCCGAACGATAAGGATTTTCATCAGCATATTTCAAGAATGCCACTACACCTTCTTCATATAGTTGATTCTTAAACCTGTCTTTCTTAAGTATACTAATGAATGACTTGTCTGGAAGAATTCTCATCTGAAAGTTTACAGCATTTATTATTAGTTATATAATCAAACTATTTGCAAGTGCATACATAATTAGAGTCTCATTCTTTCAAAAACTTTTTGGTACACACATGAAATCTAGTTAGAAAGTGCAGTGAACTATTTCTGTAATGGTGTTATTCACAAGCTTTTAATGGTGTATTTCTATTAGTCTATATGCACATTAGTAAGCACACATATAAACACTACATTACATCTATGCAGTATACAAATTACAGGAAACAACAAACAATTGAGGACAACGAAATAGAAAAGCACAACCACAACAAAAAACTCAATAAAATTTGATCATTGTTTACATCAAAAGTATGATACCCTTCTTTTATGGCTTAATAAAAGAAATAAAATTTCCACAAAAAAAACCCAAACTTGTTCATAGGCATTGTAAAGAAATAAAATATGACGCATGGAACCATTGATTCACACCATGCGTCATAATCTACACACTACACCTTAAAAGGCATTGTAAAGACATGTGTATTAGTTATTCATTCACACCATGCATCATAATTTTTTGTGCTTTCAAATAATCCATTATTATTGCAAGGTTTTCTACTAGTGGTTATTTCTTATAAGTAATGTGAATATACATATGCCAAACTATATGAATACTTTAAATATGTCATCTGTTTATATTCAATAAAGATATCTAGGAGTTATGCATTATCATGAGTTGTATAGATGCATTATTTAGTTTCAAGTAATATGTATAAGAGTTACACAGTTACTACCTCTATATATAGACTTCCATTCCTTCACCAAATCAAAGAAATCAAAGATTTCACTTGGATGTAGAACAAAATAAATGTTTCCAGGTAATATAGAATAGGGCTTGGTTGTGTAGATAAAATTCATACTTTTTTTGGTTGTGTAGATCAAAGATTAACAGATGATAGTTCATACTTTTTTTTTGAAAAAGTTTTATTTTGTTGTTGAGTATTTTTTAAGGATATAAAACTTGAAAAGTAAACAGGCATTACTAGATTTTTTCGCTATGACAGACATTAGATATTTGAAAGAAAATAAGAGTTGCGCTAAGACATTTCATCAAATCTGACGAGAATATTAAACCTTTGAACCACTGAGTTGAGTTGTAGCTCAAATGGTGAGAAGTTGGGATGGATAAAGGGATGTATAAATACTTTTTTACCATATATATATGGCACATCCATGCGTTTTATTTTGATATATGTGCCATATTTATCTGTGTTGTTTATATGTTTACCATATATATATGGCACATCCTTATATATATTTTTTACCATATACAGATAAATAATTATCCAATGACTATAAACTGAAGTGTTAAACATAATCTAATGGAAAGTGTTATATGCAGATCTCTAAGCATATATATGTTTGTTGCTCATGCTAGTAATTAATCTCAGTGTGGTTACGCAAATTTCATACTACTATTTGTTTTATCTAATGAAATGTATTCAGGATAATTTAGGCTATAGGACTAATTTATGATATAGTAAACTACAGTAAATAAACAGAGAGTTAGTAATATCTACAGATGTCCATTTTAAGGATAATGTTTATATTGCATAAATTTTACTTAATAGGAGAACCTGAATAAAATATCTTAATATTGTGGAAACTAATGTTAGTTCTACCTTCTCATCTTGACATTATGCTACAAACTCTCCTACCCTCTGTCTAGTTGCCATGGAACTGAGATTTAAATTCATACCTCTCTAGCTGATATAACTTATATATGTAACTCTTCACTCCATAGCAGGATGTGGGGCTAAGACACTTCAATATATAAATGCACTTGTATATCTAACAGAATATACGAATGACCATCCATGAAAGGGGACTTCAAAATATTAGCATTGTCACAATAGGTCATGGTCACTTGACATTCCAAATTTACCATCTAAAACATCCATCTTGCACTTTATTGAGTATCTTGGAGACTTGGAGCTCTAGTATATACAATGATTAATTAACAGGTTGGAGAAAAAAGAAGAGCTAACGAATGATTTTTTTTCTTCTTTACCTGAAGAAAGTGGTGCATTAGTGTTCTTCACTATCCGAATCATATATACACACAGTTAAATTATAACTTATATGATATACTATCACTTTGATCTTGCTTTTATTAACTAAATTTGGTTATCATAAATATTACAGTTACTCAAAGGCCTAAGTGTTTCTGATCATCAAAATTTCATTTTTATTCTTTTTACAAATTAAGAAATAGGGCAAGTGTTGCAAGCAATCTGTAACAAAAAAAGAGAAGAAAAACAACATTCAAGAGATCTGAATGAGTACTTCATCAATTACCTTGGAGCGGCGACGGGGAATAGGGGCGACGAAGAGCGGGTAGGGGCGACGAAGAGCGGCGAACAAAGAGAGGGTAGGGGCGACGAAGAGCGGGGAGGAGCGGCGATGAAGAGCGGGATGAAGAAAGTTGCGATTTTGGTGGGATGCGGGCGTGGGGGTTGGGGGGGGGGCAAAATCAGGGTTATATTTTGGGGAAGGTCGCGCGGGTTTTTTATTCTTTTTGTTCCGCCTTTCGTTTTTGGCCCGGGAAAGTTAAAAGAATGTGTTTATTGGTTTTTTTTTTCTTTTTACCCGCTCAGTATTTGAAAAGTGAGAATAATTTTTTAACACGAAATTGTTGGGTGGCAAAATTATCTATGTAATGCACGTGTTTATATCTAATTTATTTTTAAAAATAAATATTTTATTACTACTTTGGTAATGGAGTATTGTTTGTTGCAATTGTTCTCTTGTAATTGTCAACACTTGCAACGGTTGAATAAAATCTCTTGCGGATGTCAAAATATTTACAATGAATGGGTTTGTTGTGAGTAATTTGTTGTTGATAGTAACAACTACAAGGAATTTTTGGTGCTTGCAAATAATCCACTATTATTGCAAGGTTTTCTACTAGTGGCATTTAAGACTCTAATCCCCCTGTATATCAAACGGCGCAAGTGGCCTAGTGGCCAGAGCGTGCGGTTGGGTTCCTTTGGGTCACTGGTTTGAATCCTACAAGATGAAGAACGATTAAGAGGCTTGCCCTCGGATCTATGTAGTATGGGATGCATAGAATCCGAACAAGTGCGCATTAGTGTCATGTAATATAAATAAATGCATTAAGGACTAAGTGCACAATCACAACACTACATCAATCGGGTATTCCCGTTAGTTTGATATGTGACAAGTTTGTATTTGTTAAATATGGAAAATAAGTTATACTGTTTCCCGCATAGAGAGGATGGCCGTGTATAATGTTCGTCGGTTGAATAAACTGACGTACCCACAGTTTTGTATGCAGGGTGAATGACATGATAAAGATTAAAGGAGAACTGATGCTTAGAGATTATTCAAGTGTTGTTGTACTTTCATTATATAAATGTTGTAAATTTGCTTCCGCTTTAAAATGTAAATTGTAAAGATTTCTTGTAACTCTGATGTAAAGTTAAAAGTTTTAAATTCCTTGTAAAATTGTACGCAAGAAGTGTAAAGATCCTGTGGAATCTTGAATTCAGTGTATTTTGGAATTCGGGGCGTTACATGTACCTACTAAAATAAATACAGAAATTGCCTTATAGCTAGTGCATTAAGGAGGCATCTACCGTTACAGTGGATGCTGTCAATTCGTTGTCTGCTGTTACAATTCTCATCCTGGCCCTATAAATAAAGGACCATCTCCCCTGAATCACTACACAAGAAACTTCTATCTTCCCCAAACTCTTTGTTATGTGCTTGTTCCATTCTTCCGTCGTGTGGTGATAGATTTCAGACGCTGTCTAGTTCGAGAGTGTGGAGTGGTGCCTGCGTCAACTCTTCTTGTCGTTGCATCTTGGGAGACAGACGCCTACGCACGTTTCAGCACTCGGACGAGGCAAAATCTGTTTTAAGGAGATTGTGTGATACACAAGTCTTGACACAAATCAGTTCGTTTTTGTTGTTTTTCACTTTCCTTTAATTTTATTGGTTTTATTCTTCTCCTCCTTCTCAGATATTTGTGCCTCTCAATCATATTTGGATTTATTGCAAATATTTTGTAACCAAAGTTGTAACAAAGAAAATAAATATCTCAAAGTTGGTTTTATTGTGATACAAATATTATAACAAACTGAAAATAGATTTTGATTTTCTTCCTTTCTGATTTTCATGCACTTCTTTTTATTTTCTTTTCATTCTGAAAAAGTTTACACTCGTGTTGTGTATTTTCAGATTAAAAAAGACAAATGCATCGGAGAATGTTGTTGTTACTGATGCGGCACAAGTACCGACTGTTGCTGTAGCACGAGTGCCAATGCCAGCCGTTGTACCTGTCTCAGTTTTCCTTAGGGAGAAACCTGAGATGTTCAACGTGCTAAATTTCAAATGGTGGCAACAGAAAATGATGTTCTACTTGACCACCTTGAATCTCGCAAGATTCTTGAACGAAGAAGCTCCAAATCTTAAGGAAGACGAGCAAGACTACCAAGTCATCGCCGCTGTGGATGCTTGGAAAAGTTCTGATTACCTATGTAGGAACTACAAAATGATCGGATTAGCTGATTCCTTGTATAATGTTTATATTGACAAAAGAACCGCTAAAGAGCTTTGGGAATCTCTAGATCATTAATATAAAACTAAGGATGTCGGAGCCAAGAAAGGTTGGTTATGAAATACATGATGAATAATTGAACTCCATGTATGGTTATTGACTCATGAATAATTTAGAAATCATGTGATTGGAAAAAGAGAAATGTTATTGAGTATGAAAACTCAAACATATGAATTTGTGAAATGAAATTGAAAATTAGGGTGTAGCCAAAACTCACACCGGCAAGTGAAAAGTGATGAAATATGATTATTGACGTTGAAAAGACCAAGTTTGGGTCATTGTTAAATGAAAGAAATAAGACCGGTAGTAGTGAGAGGGCTAACTCTAAGAGATTGATTGTGTTCATGATTTCATTAGAATTAAGGATTAGTTACATAGTGAAGATGTGATGAAAGTAAGAGAAAAATATTGAGTATGAGGGCCATTGGATTGGCGGCGAGAGAGTATCCCAGGATGTCCCATGATGAGTCATGATAGGGCGTGGATACTGCTCCAGAGTACCATCCCGCTGGCGACGCTCGTGGGGTGTTTGACGACTGCGGGTGGTGTCATGTCTATGGTAGGAGCTGAATTACCACAGGAAGCCTGCATGATGAGTCATGTGTCAGTGCGTTGGGATTCCCTCCAGGGCGCCTAGACATGAGTTCGTATGTCAGAAAACATCTAGGATACTTACCGTAGTTACAGTAGTAAATTAAGTCATGACGAGGGATGAAGAACGATTAAGAGGCTTGCCCTCGGACTTATGTAGTATGGGATGCATAGAATCCGAACAAGTGCGCATTAGTATCATGTAATATAAATAAATGCATTAAGGACTAAGTGCACAATCACAACACTACATCAATCGGGTATTCCCGTTAGTTTGATATGTGACAAGTTTGTATTTGTTAAATATGGAAAATAAGTTATACTGTTTCCAGCATAGAGAGGATGGCCGTGTATAATGTTCGTCGGTTGAATAAACTGACGTACCCACAGTTTTGTATGCAGGGTGAATGACATGATAAAGATTAAAGGAGAACTGATGCTTAGAGATTATTCAAGTGTTGTTGTACTTTCATTATATAAATGTTGTAAATTTGCTTCCGCTATAAAATGTAAATTGTAAAGATTTCTTGTAACTCTGATGTAAAGTTAAAAGTTTTAAATTCCTTGTAAAATTGTACGCAAGAAGTGTAAAGATCCTGTGGAATCTTGAATTCAGTGTATTTTGGAATTCGGGGCGTTACATGTACCTACTAAAATAAATACAGAAATTGCCTTATAGCTAGTGCATTAAGGAGGCATCTACCGTTACAGTGGATGCTGTCAATTCGTTGTCTGCTGTTACAATTCTCATCCTGGCCCTATAAATAAAGGACCATCTCCCCTGAATCACTACACAAGAAACTTCTATCTTCCCCAAACTCTTTGTTATGTGCTTGTTCCATTCTTCCGTCGTGTGGTGATAGATTTCAGACGCTGTCTAGTTCGAGATTGTGGAGTGGTGCCTGCGTCAACTCTTCTTGTCGTTGCATCTTGGGAGACAGACGCCTACGCACGTTTCAGCACTCGGACGAGGCAAAATCTGTTTTAAGGAGATTGTGTGATACACAAGCCTTGACACAAATCAGTTCGTTTTTGTTGTTTTTCACTTTCCTTTAATTTTATTGGTTTTATTCTTCTCCTCCTTCTCAGATATTTGTGCCTCTCAATCATATTTGGATTTATTGCAAATATTTTGTAACCAAAGTTGTAACAAAGAAAATAAATATCTCAAAGTTGGTTTTATTGTGATACAAATATTATAACAAACTGAAAATAGATTTTGATTTTCTTCCTTTCTGATTTTCATGCACTTCTTTTTATTTTCTTTTCATTCTGAAAAAGTTTACACTCGTGTTGTGTATTTTCAGATTAAAAAAGACAAATGCATCGGAGAATGTTGTTGTTACTGATGCGGCACAAGTACCGACTGTTGCTGTAGCACGAGTGCCAATGCCAGCCGTTGTACCTGTCTCAGTTTTCCTTAGGGAGAAACCTGAGATGTTCAACGTGCTAAATTTCAAATGGTGGCAACAGAAAATGATGTTCTACTTGACCACCTTGAATCTCGCAAGATTCTTGAACGAAGAAGCTCCAAATCTTAAGGAAGACGAGCAAGACTACCAAGTCATCGCCGCTGTGGATGCTTGGAAAAGTTCTGATTACCTATGTAGGAACTACAAAATGATCGGATTAGCTGATTCCTTGTATAATGTTTATATTGACAAAAGAACCGCTAAAGAGCTTTGGGAATCTCTAGATCATTAATATAAAACTAAGGATGTCGGAGCCAAGAAAGGTTGGTTATGAAATACATGATGAATAATTGAACTCCATGTATGGTTATTGACTCATGAATAATTTAGAAATCATGTGATTGGAAAAAGAGAAATGTTATTGAGTATGAAAACTCAAACATATGAATTTGTGAAATGAAATTGAAAATTAGGGTGTAGCCAAAACTCACACCGGCAAGTGAAAAGTGATGAAATATGATTATTGACGTTGAAAAGACCAAGTTTGGGTCATTGTTAAATGAAAGAAATAAGACCGGTAGTAGTGAGAGGGCTAACTCTAAGAGATTGATTGTGTTCATGATTTCATTAGAATTAAGGATTAGTTACATAGTGAAGATGTGATGAAAGTAAGAGAAAAATATTGAGTATGAGGGCCATTGGATTGGCGGCGAGAGAGTATCCCAGGATGTCCCATGATGAGTCATGATAGGGCGTGGATACTGCTCCAGAGTACCATCCCGCTGGCGACGCTCGTGGGGTGTTTGACGACTGCGGGTGGTGTCATGTCTATGGTAGGAGCTGAATTACCACAGGAAGCCTGCATGATGAGTCATGTGTCAGTGCGTTGGGATTCCCTCCAGGGCGCCTAGACATGAGTTCGTATGTCAGAAAACATCTAGGATACTTACCGTAGTTACAGTAGTAAATTAAGTCATGACGAGGGATGAAGAACGATTAAGAGGCTTGCCCTCGGACTTATGTAGTATGGGATGCATAGAATCCGAACAAGTGCGCATTAGTGTCATGTAATATAAATAAATGCATTAAGGACTAAGTGCACAATCACAACACTACATCAATCGGGTATTCCCGTTAGTTTGATATGTGACAAGTTTGTATTTGTTAAATATGGAAAATAAGTTATACTGTTTCCAGCATAGAGAGGATGGCCGTGTATAATGTTCGTCGGTTGAATAAACTGACGTACCCACAGTTTTGTATGCAGGGTGAATGACATGATAAAGATTAAAGGGGAACTGATGCTTAGAGATTATTCAAGTGTTGTTGTACTTTCATTATATAAATGTTGTAAATTTGCTTCCGCTATAAAATGTAAATTGTAAAGATTTCTTGTAACTCTGATGTAAAGTTAAAAGTTTTAAATTCCTTGTAAAATTGTACGCAAGAAGTGTAAAGATCCTGTGGAATCTTGAATTCAGTGTATTTTGAAATTCGGGGCGTTACATGTACCTACTAAAATAAATACAGAAATTGCCTTATAGCTAGTGCATTAAGGAGGCATCTACCGTTACAGTGGATGCTGTCAATTCGTTGTTTGCTGTTACAATTCTCATCCTGGCCCTATAAATAAAGGACCATCTCCCCTGAATCACTACACAAGAAACTTCTATCTTCCCCAAACTCTTTGTTATGTGCTTGTTCCATTCTTCCGTCGTGTGGTGATAGATTTCAGACGCTGTCTAGTTCGAGATTGTGGAGTGGTGCCTGCGTCAACTCTTCTTGTCGTTGCATCTTGGGAGACAGACGCCTACGCACGTTTCAGCACTCGGACGAGGCAAAATCTGTTTTAAGGAGATTGTGTGATACACAAGCCTTGAGACAAATCAGTTCGTTTTTGTTGTTTTTCACTTTCCTTTAATTTTATTGGTTTTATTCTTGTCCTCCTTCTCAGATATTTGTGCCTCTCAATCATATTTGGATTTATTGCAAATATTTTGTAACCAAAGTTGTAACAAAGAAAATAAATATCTCAATGTTGGTTTTATTGTGATACAAATATTATAACAAACTGAAAATAGATTTTGATTTTCTTCCTTTCTGATTTTCATGCACTTCTTTTTATTTTCTTTTCATTCTGAAAAAGTTTACACTCGTGTTGTGTATTTTCAGATTAAAAAAGACAAATGCATCGGAGAATGTTGTTGTTACTGATGCGGCACAAGTACCGACTGTTGCTGTAGCACGAGTGCCAATGCCAGCCATTGTACCTGTCTCAGTTTTCCTTAGGGAGAAACCTGAGATGTTCAACGTGCTAAATTTCAAATGGTGGCAACAGAAAATGATGTTCTACTTGACCACCTTGAATATCGCAAGATTCTTGAACGAAGAAGCTCCAAATCTTAAGGAAGACGAGCAAGACTACCAAGTCATCGCCGCTGTGGATGCTTGGAAAAGTTCTGATTACCTATGTAGGAACTACAAAATGATCGGATTAGCTGATTCCTTGTATAATGTTTATATTGACAAAAGAACCGCTAAAGAACTTTGGGAATCTCTAGATCATTAATATAAAACTAAGGATGTCGGAGCCAAGAAAGGTTGGTTATGAAATACATGATGAATAATTGAACTCCATGTATGGTTATTGACTGATGAATAATTTAGAAATCATGTGATTGGAAAAAGAGAAATGTTATTGAGTATGAAAACTCAAACATATGAATTTGTGAAATGAAATTGAAAATTAGGGTGTAGCCAAAACTCACACCGGCAAGTGAAAAGTGATGAAATATGATTATTGACGTTGAAAAGACCAAGTTTGGGTCATTGTTAAATGAAAGAAATAAGACCGGTAGTAGTGAGAGGGCTAACTCTAAGAGATTGATTGTGTTCATGATTTCATTAGAATTAAGGATTAGTTACATAGTGAAGATGTGATGAAAGTAAGAGAAAAACATTGAGTATGAGGGCCATTGGATTGGCAGCGAGAGAGTATCCCAGGATGTCCCATGATGAGTCATGATAGGGCGTGGATACTGCTCCAGAGTACCATCCCGCTGGCGACGCTCGTGGGGTGTTTGACGACTGCGGGTGGTGTCATGTCTATGGTAGGAGCTGAATTACCACAGGAAGCCTGCATGATGAGTCATGTGTCAGTGCGTTGGGATTCCCTCCAGGGCGCCTAGACATGAGTTCGTATGTCAGAAAACATCTAGGATACTTACCGTAGTTACAGTAGTAGATTAAGTCATGACGAGGGATTGAATCCTACAAGATGAAGAACGATTAGGAGGCTTGCCCTCGGACCTATGTAGTATGGGATGCATAGAATACGAACAAGTGCGCATTAGTGTCATGTAATATAAATAAATGCATTAAGGACTAAGTGCACAATCACAACACTACATCAATAGGGTATTCCCGTTAGTTTGATATGTGACAAGTTTGTATTTGTTAAATATGGAAAATAAGTTTTACTGTTTCCGGCATAGAGAGGATGGCCGTGTATAATGTTCGTCGGTTGAATAAACTGACGTACCCACAGTTTTGTATGCAGGGTAAATGACATGATAAAGATTAAAGGAGAACTGATGCTTAGAGATTATTCAAGTGTTGTTGTACTTTCATTATATAAATATTGTAAATTTGCTTCCGCTCTAAAATGTAAATTGTAAAGATTTCTTGTAACTCTGATGTAAAGTGAAAAGTTTTAAATTCCTTGTAAAATTGTACGCAAGAAGTGTAAAGATCCTGTGGAATCTCGAATTCAGTGTATTTTGGAATTCGGGACGTTACATGTACCTACTAAAATAAATACAGAAATTGCCTTATAGCTAGTGCATTAAGGAGGCATCTACCGTTACAGTGGATGCTATCAATTCGTTGTCTGCTGTTACAATTCTCATCCTGGCCCTATAAATAAAGGACCATCTCCCCTGAATCACTACACAAGAAACTTCTATCTTCCCCAAACTCTTCGTTATGTGCTTGTTCCATACTTCCGTCGTGTGGTGATAGATTTCAGACGCTGTCTAGTTCGAGAGTGTGGAGTGGTGCCTGCGTCAACTCTTCTTGTCGTTGCATCTTGGGAGACAGACGCCTACGCACGTTTCAGCACTCGGACGAGGCAAAATCGGTTTTAAGGAGATTGTGTGATACACAAGCCTTGACACAAATCAGTTCGTTTTTGTTGTTTTTCACTTTCCTTTAATTTTATTGGTTTTATTCTTGTCCTCCTTCTCAGATATTTGTGCCTCTCAATCATATTTGGATTTATTGCAAATATTTTGTAAACAAAGTTGTAACAAAGAAAATAAATATCTCAAAGTTGGTTTTATTGTGATACAAATATTATAACAAACTGAAAATAGATTTTGATTTTCTTCCTTTCTGATTTTCATGCACTTCTTTTTATTTTCTTTTCATTCTGAAAAAGTTTACACTCGTGTTGTGTATTTTCAGATTAAAAAAGACAAATGCATCGGAGAATGTTGTTGTTACTGATGCGGCACAAGTACCGACTGTTGCTGTAGCACGAGTGCCAATGCCAGCCATTGTACCTGTCTCAGTTTTCCTTAGGGAGAAACCTGAGATGTTCAACGTGCTAAATTTCAAATGGTGGCAACAGAAAATGATGTTCTACTTGACCACCTTGAATCTCGCAAGATTCTTGAACGAAGAAGCTCCAAATCTTAAGGAAGACAAGCAAGACTACCAAGTCATCGCCGCTGTGGATGCTTGGAAAAGTTCTGATTACCTATGTAGGAACTACAAAATGATCAGATTAGCTGATTCCTTGTATAATGTTTATATTGACAAAAGAACCGCTAAAGAACTTTGGGAATCTCTAGATCATTAATATAAAACTAAGGATGTCGGAGCCAAGAAATTCATTGTGGGTTGCTTCCTAGATTATAAAATGGTAGATTCTAAAATGGTAATCAGTCAGGTTCAAGAAATTCAACTGATCCTGCATGAGATACATGATGAAAGTATTAACTTGAGTGAAAATTTTCAAATTTCTTGTATTATTGATAAATTGCCAGAAAATTGGAAAGATTTCAAAAACTACCTAAAGCATAAGCGAAAGGAAATGGGCATTGAGAATCTCATTGTTAGGCTTCATATTGAAGAAGATAATAGAAAATCTAAAAAAATCGGAGCCATCAGTCATGCGACCAAGGCTAACGTAGTGGAACATAGTCAATGTTCCAAAAAGTACAACAACAAGAGGTCCACGTTAGGGCCTAAGTAAGAATCTCTAAGAAATCGAAGTTTCAAGGCAAGTGCTTCAACTGTGATAAGACAGGTCACAAGTCTACTGCTTGCAGACACCCAAGAAGAATATGAACAAAGAAACAAATATTGTTGACTGCTTGCTCAATACGTTTCTGATATCAACCTCTCAACTGGAGGCCCACAGAGTTGAGTTGATGATTAGAGCTAGGGGTGGGTTATGCATGGATATTTATAACAAATAGATATATGGATTAGGGTTAGGGTTTACCGCTAACATAAGGATTAAATTAGGTGCTTATTTATTCTGGTAGAGTTAGGATTCGAACCAATACGCCAACCCACTTGTATTGTGGGCCTCCAGCTGACTACATGGGAAAATTTAGTTAAACTCCCAGTTTTAACGTGTGCATTTGAATTCGTGCAATTGCCAAGGGAAAAAAACCAGGCTTTATTTGTACCCACGACCATTTAACCTTCTTGATGAGTCTTAAGCAACTGAGCTACAAAACTAACTTTTAATACAATAGTTTTTTTATTACTTACTTAGAATTCATATGGTATACTGAATGTCAGGTGCCCTTGAAAGTCGGGGGCCTTGTGCGCTTGCACCACCCGCCCACCCCCAGGGCCGACCCTGTCTAATGGAGTTATCTTTGGAAGTGAAGTTTTGGTGTTTTGCTTCATATTTCTGGTATTAGGGATGAGTTATAGAGACTCATTAGGTAATCAACTTTTGCAATCTTTAATCAAACAAAAACTTTTTCAATTTTCCATGTTAATTTTGAACTTTTGCAATTTTTAGTATGCAAGTCGCAAGTTAAAATCAAGTTGTTTAAGTTAAAAAAAGGGGAATTACCAGATCTCGCTGTTGCTGCTTATTTTGGTGTGGGAGAAAACAGATAGTCAGTTTATATTTGAAGGAAACTATGAAAGATCTAACTTTTGATCGTGCCGTAAAAAGTAGTTAGATCTCCCCTGAGTGGATCTGGATTGTTGATTGACACCGTGATCTGAATCCGATGGTTACTGACGCAGTTGATGGACCTGCAAAAAGCCTGAACTACCGGGGGTGGCCCCGGCAACAAACCATTAGATTGATATGAATTTTTTATCTTGTTGATTCTCCCCCTTAAGAGATAAGACTCTAATTTGTGGATTAGAGATTTGACTTATAGTCCTCATGGGATGAGTTTCTCTCCTAGTGGGCCTAATTGCTTTTAATGGGCTTGAAAGCGACCTATGTCTTGTAAATGAGCATGAAGAAGGCCCAGACGTGTTAAAGACGCTCGTGATGGCTATTCTTCTTGTGGAAGCTTTAGGATCCGTGCTTGAATCGTATAGCCCTGATTCTGTACGATTTTTACCATTATCATAAGCCCCCTACTCATAGAAGATAATTTTCTTGGCTTTCGAGGAGTAGCTCGCCTTGTTTTAGAATTCTTTGGTACAATCTTAGCTTTTAAGGTCGACTAGAGATACGTAGAACTGATCAGAAGCGTATGGAGGCAGCAAATATTTTGTTGGACTTTTATGAATTTTTCTAGAAATTTCCATAATTTTTTGGATTTCAGATAAAGTTTCCCTAATTTAAAATTTCTTTTTCCAAATTTGTAATATTTTTTTTCAAAAATTTTAATTATATATTCAAAATTTAATTAAATTTTGGGAATTTTATATTGATTTATCAAACCTTGCATGACTTTTGGAGCAATCCAGTTCGTCGATCATCACTTGGCTCGCCCGTCGAGTTGATTTAACAGTTGTAATGGAGAATATTTAATTGGAGGCACCGTGGCAACTTTAGGAGTGCTGATCAAGGCATGAATTGCCCACTGAGTGAGATCAAGCGATTGAGAAGCAAGTGAGAGCGAGGAGCGATGTGGCTCGATCCCTAACGTCCATCAAGTGCATGCCCGATCTTCTCGGAGATCCAACATCGAGCGATGGCTGCAAAGACCCCCTAGCTCACCTGACCTTTGGGTGAGGTACTGTTCATTTTCATCATTTTCTTTCTTTATTTTCTGGCGACCTAGGCTTTGAGTGGGAACCAGTCTTTGACGAGCTCGTCTTAGTCGAATTAATTTTTAGTCGATGTGGTTTCAGGCATGATGCATTCTCTAAGACCTCCTCTTAACGTCCTCGAAGCTTGGTCAAGCTAGGAGTCGTCAAGCACTGCATTGGGCGAGCTCTTCTCTTGTCGAGCTGATCTCGTCAAGCTAGTTTTGGTCGAGTTTCTATTCTTCATCGAGTTCGAACCTTAGGCAAACTTCTCTCTTGTCAACTTGATCTCGTTGACCTAATTTTGGTCGATCTCATTTTGGCCGAGCTCATTTTGATTGAGCTTTTATTCTTCGTTGAGCTTATTTTGGTTGAGCTCATTCTGGTCAAGCTTCTATTCTTTGTCCAACTCGAACCTCAGGCAAACTTCTCTCTTGTCAAGTTGATCTCGTCGAGATAATTTTGGTCGAGATCGTTTGACCAAGCTCATTTGGCTCGTGCATCTGTATTTGGGCGACCTCGGAGCTCGGTGAGCTCCCTTCTTCGTCGAGCTGAGGTCTTGGCGTGTAGCGCCCCAAATCCCTATACAGGAGATCTGAGACACAATCCAGGAATCGAACTTCAAATAGTCACAGTCACAGAGAAATACAGGAAAGTTTAAACTTTTATTCCATTTGATTATTACAATTACAAGTGTACAATGTCCACTAGAATTTACAAGATTTACAAATTCTACAGTAACACTTGAATATGTCACTTGGATGCTTGGACCAACTCGAGCTCTGTTGTACCTATGAATCAGCTCCCAATACCTACAAGGTGGGGAATGTCAGTACATCTACTGATGCAATGCTGATAATAACAGTGATATCCAAACTAGCAACCACAACCATAATTTATGCAAAAGAGAAAAGTGATGTGAAATAGGTATTAATGGATTCGGGTTATAGTGTTGTTGTATGCCATGATCTGACAACTAAATACATCAGTCACATGTCATATTCCAATGCAAGCAAGACTTTGGAAACACATGCATCCCATACTACATACGTCCCAAATCTAGCCGTCTTTCTCCAGTTTTAGAGATTTGAAACCTCGCCATGCATCCTACTCTTGTACTCATCCTGTTCCCAATAGATTTTCCGTGTCTGAGGATGTTGCAGTTAATCGATCTACTCCGTTACTGCAGTCGCTATACTGGTTGACACGTTTGCCACTAAGTACCCGCACACTGACCTCACTCAAAAAGCCGTGACAAACCTTATGTTGTAAGCCCATGCACCCATGACGTCAAAATAATTCATATATAAAAACCAAACCCACGTGCATAGGAACATGACAGCCTTTAGGGTCAAATCCCCCTATCCGACAGGATTTTCTCCCCCGTTCCTTACCCCGACTTTTTGGGAATTAACAGATCGAGATACGAGACTCCTGATCTCAAAACCTGAGAACAAAATTTATATCCCTACGACAGGAAAAGTACAACACCCGACTATAGTCTGCTAGCACTAATGAATTTTTTTTCATATATCTAACACATCACTCTAATCCTATACTCACTCTAATCATTCAGGTAATAAGGGTTGCTTCCAAAACTGAGCCTATCGACTTGTGGCCCCTGGTGACACAATGTCCTGCTCGCCACTTCACCTAGATTGGATTTCGTCGATCACCAAGGCTCGCGTTCACCCTTCACTGGCATGAATTCAATTCGACGGCACCAATCGGACGTCCAACACCTCGGCGGAAGTTCTAATCTTAGGGTCGACAACCGTAGGGTATCACCCAACCCTAGTGACTAACTCGAGTCACAAACATTCTCAACAGGAGTCAACACAACAAGACCAGTAATAATCACAATCATCCCCAATAGCAACTCTTATTCACAAGAGGGGAAAGTACTCCCAACACATAGTGAAAAATCATGACTAATCTAACTATGCTGTTTCTACCTGAAACTTAGAAAGGTCATAACACCCACATTACAACAAGGATTTGGGTATTCAAGCCCATTCTGGAAAGCTAAGAACCTAGGATACGACTCTCTAGTTGATCATCACCTCAGATTCATCCATCTTGTTGCTTAAAATGGCCTTACAATCCTCACCCTGTGTACTCCCTGTATACTGGCTGCACCTTACCGATAGCATAAAAACCTATTCGCCCATCGGAATAGCACTGATTAAGGTTCTATGAAAAGATGAGAGTGTCCTCTACAACTTTATAGTTGATCAACAATCCAAATTTTCTCATTTGATTAACAAAAAACAACCATCTTCCTCAGGTGTACAGAATATACATAATATATTACTCAAACAGAGCTTATACCTCAAAATCTGGTTTCTATTCCAACTTGAAAAATCATATCTATTACTCTAATTATAGGAACTTCTTGACATAAGTCTTATTGGAAATCTTAGGATGTCTACTACAACTTCCTAGTGTACACTTCCTCAAATTCTGCTCATACAGAGCCATAAGGTTACAATCTTATCTGGGTGACAATTCTTACTAAGTTCTGCACAGTACTCACTTAAAATCTCACAATAAATCACATGCATAACCAATGATTATCAAACTTGCATTTTCAGAAACTAGACATCATCATGTATAGCATGCACAAAAAATCTCGTCCTGATTCCAAGTATTCAATGAGTTCTACCTATTTTAATCATGTACAAAAGTCCTACTGTTCATCAGTCACTGTCGTGAATACTCCTACTTAAATAATTTTGAATATGCATCAAATGTCACCAAAATAATTCTAATATTTTATGTAGGATCTAGATTCATGCATGTTACTACATTAAAAATTTCACAAATAGATCAAGCATCAATTAATTCTAAAAATTCCTTCCAGTTCAGGTTCTTCAAAAGACAGAATCGATCTCTGCCTTACGACCCAGTCATCAAAAATAATTTTATTAAAATACTAAAGAATGTCAGAATATCCAAAATAATTCATGTAGCCTCTAGATATGCATAAGATCATTTTGCAAAAAATTCAAGTTCAGATGGATCCATCTATACCGCTCTCTAGAAATTCGGGAACTTAGCATGTTGTTTGTATTATTCTGTTTTCAATTTCAGGTTCTAAACAAACTACCACTAACCATCCAATTCAAGATACTACTACTTATTTCATGCAAGAAATCAAACAAGAAAACAAGAACAAAAGTTTAGAGAACTCCCCATCATTTTGGTGCAGTTTGAGAAGATGAGAATAACTTGGCATCCTCTTCCAATTCCACCTCCAAAGTGCTCTTGATCACCACTTTTCCTCCTTCATTCACTTTCTCCTTTCCTCTTTCTCTAAAAAAATTTTAGAATTCTAAAATGAGAGTGAAGAGAGGGGATTTTAAGAAGTGAGAAGAGATGGGGGGTGTGCATAGGGGGTGGCCGGCCTAGGGGTCGGGGGGGGGGGGGGGGGGGTGAGCTGGAGCCAAGTAGCAAGGGGGGTTTTCACAAACCATGCCCTCTTGCCCATGGGTTTGGAGATATTTTGCATGCCTCATTTTCTAGCCATTAGATCCATGACCATGATGAGCTGTAATGAATGACTAGATGTGAGTGCATGCAAAAGAGAGAAAATATATATATAGTATAATATCATACAATTTGACAACTGCATATGTACCACACGTATGTACTAGTATACGTACTAGTGTCGATTCTCTCATTCTCGTACACCACCATGAACGCAACCATCCATATGAATAATCAAACAATTTAATCACTCTAAAACATTCATATATATATATATATATATATGGGCATAATATACACAAAAGTAGTATCTTATTTGGGTTATTACATTACTCCCTCTTTAGAATCGTTCTGTCCCCAGAACGACACTTGTGGGAGAAAAGAAAAGAAAAACAACTCCTAAAACAAATCCGGATACAAAGTCTTCATGCTGCTCTCCGGCTCCCAGGTGGCATCTTCCATGAATTGATTTCTCCAAAGAATCTTGACCATCGGTATGACGTTGTTTCTCAGCACCTTGTCATGACGATCAAGTATCCTGACCGGTTTCGATCAAGTATCCTGACCGGTTTCTCCTTGTAAGAAAGATTAATCTGCAGATCTTCGGAACTTTCTGGTAACTGATGGCTCGGATCCGGCACATACCTCCATAGCATAGAGACGTGGAACACGTCATGCACTTGGGATAACTTGGACGGTAGCTCCAGTTTATAAGCCATCCCGTCAATCCTCTTCAAAATCTTGTATGGTCCAATGTATCTCGGAGCTAACTTTCTGCCCTTTCCGAACCTGATAATTCCTTTTGTCGGCGACAACTTGAGAAACACGGAATCGCGGCGGTTGTCAGCATAGCTCTTCTGCTTGCTCTACGCTCTATGTAGTCTCTTCTGAATGAGCTCGTTCTTCTCCGAGATTTGTTGTATGATTTCCTGTCCAAACATCTGCCGCTCTCCTACCTCGTACCAGCACACAGGCGTTTTGCATCTTCTGCCATAAAATGCTTCATATGGAGTTATACCAATGCTTGCCTGATAGTTGTTATTATAAGCAAACTCCCTTAAGGCTAGGTACTTCTCCCAATTTCCTCCAAAGTCCAAAATGCATGCCCTTAACATGTCTTCAAGAATTCGATTGATTCTCTGTCTGTCCATAGTCTGTGGATGAAAGGCTGTGCTAAAGTCTGTTCTGGTCCCCAATGCTGACTGTAGACTCTGCCAGAAACGAGATGTAAATCTCGCATCTCTGTCGGATACTATCGACACTAGCACTCCATGTAGCTTCACTATGTCTTCGATGTAGATTTTGGCTAGCTTTTCAACTGACCAGGTTGTCTTCACAGGAAGAAAATATGTCAATTTTGTTAGTCGGTCCACAATCACCCATATTGAGTCATTTTCTTTAGGGCTCCTGGATAATCCAATGATAAATTCCATACTGATGTTCTCCCATTTCCACTCTGGAATGGGTAGAGGCTGTAGCAATCCTTCCGGTTTCTGATTCTCAGCCTTGACTTGTTGGCACGTTAGACATTTGGCCACAAATTCTGCTGTCTCGCTTCATCCCTGACCACTAGTAGTACTACTTTATATCACGATACATCTTGGTGCTTCCGAGGTGAATTGTAAGCAATGTGGAGTGAGCTTCCTTCATGATGTCTTCTCTCAACTCCTTGTCCTTTGGTACACACAGTCTGTTACTAAACTATAGTGAACCTTCTCTTATACTGAATTCGGGCAGTTCCCCTTCGTTCATTTGCTTCTTCATGGCTTTGATCTCTTGGTCTTCAGTCTGAGCCTTCTTCACTTGCTCATTCAAGCTTGGCTGTAATACCAACTATGCCAAAACTGCACTTAAGTGTTGAGTAACCACTTCAATGCTTGCTTGTCGGATCTCATCATCTAGCTCTTTCCGGGTTGCTACAAGCTTAGCTATACTTCTCTTCCTGTTGAGTGCATCAGCTACCACGTTGGCCTTCCCTGGATGATATATGATTTCTGGCCTGATGTCCTCGAGGACTTCCAACCATCTCCTCTGCCTTAAATTGAGGTCCTTCTGCTGGAATATGTACTTTAAACTCTTATGGTTAGTGTATATCTCCGTAGATGTAATGTCTCCATGATTTCAAAGCGAAGATTATGGCTGCAAGTTCCAAGTCGTGAGTCGGGTAGTTCTTCTCATGTGATCGGAGCTGTCTTGATCCATATGCTATAACCATGCCTTCCTGCATTGTAACACCCCGTTTTGTACAATACCTGAATATATGCATATGTGTATGTATATTGTTAGTATGCGTGCAATTGATTGTAGTATTATGGGTCGATTTTGCCATCGTGGTGGATGGTTAGGGCTACGGGACGGTTCTTGGGAGAGTTGTATTCCAAAGATGCACGAGAACGAGACGGACCGATACTAGTATAACTGCTAGTTTTCGGCACGACGCACATGCAAATATAACACGGTATAGTACTACAGTGAATATAGGTTGCGTGCGCTCGTTAAAACACGCGTCTCACACTCGTTGGAACTCGTTAAGAGTTATGTTGGGCAGCCAACCTAACATATACCAAACTAATGGGCTAAGCCATGGTTTTGGGTCTACAAACCACCTATAGCCTAACCTACCCCCCTCCCCCCCCCCCCCCCCCCCCCGCATCAAATTCGGCCTCCACCCTTCCCATCACCCTCATTTCCCAATTCTGTTCCCCCTTTTGCTCTGGAATTTTCAGAAGAGAACACCACAAGAGAAGGAGGAGAGAAAAGAAGAAGGAAGTAAAGGAGAAGGAAGAAAAGGAGATTTCCAAGAGAATAGCCTTCAAGAAATTCCTTCTACTACTACAACCTAAGGTGGGAAGTTTCTCTAAACTTGAAATTCTTGTCTTTTAATTAAATTTGGTTGCATGCATGTGTGCTAGAATGCATAGGATTGCTCTTCTAAAGGTTAGAAGTAGAAGTCAGAATGGAACTAGGAAAAACTGGTTCGGAGTACAATTTGGTGGATTTTTCTGAGAGCAAAATATGATGACTTAGACCATAAAATTAAAAGGATTTGTTCATATATGTGTTAGGATTATCCATGATTTATTTCAGATTTTTCTATGATCATTTGATATGCTTATAAAATCGTGAGATGGATATGTGTCGTAAGGCAGACTCAGAAAAAGAAAAACAGGATGGCTGATATTGTAGGAATTTTCGAGATTTATTGAAGCATGATATTGATCTGAAATTTTCACTAATGTTCCTGAATACATGTTGATTATGTAACAAAATCAGTAAATTATTTAGATGATTTTAGAGGTATGAGAAAAATCTATCTATAACTAGTATCTGATGTTGAATTAGAAAACTTGATGTTTTCTGTGCTAACTTGCAGTAGGTAGTACTCACTGTATTACTAAAATTTCGACATGAGGTCATTTTCATGATGTTGGGTATGATGTCTAGTTTCACCACCATAAATTTTATGTCAATTGGATTAGTGTGCAATTTACTGTGATTTTGTGATTAAGCACTGTGCTGTTTTCAGCTAGTTTTGATACTCTGTAAAGATTGGGAATTTGAGACCTGTTGCAGGCACATTTTGAGGATCATGACCCAGTAGAGAGTTGTAGTGGACACCTAGACCTTTCGAACAAAACTAATTTGAGGTAATTTCAGTAAACGGTTGAATTATTATGATTTTTGTAAGACTGGACAGGGGACTATAGTAGAGCTGAATGCTCTGAATTGGAGAGACCAATTGTGTAATTGGTGTATTGATGATAGATGAGTGTGTTAGGGTGACTTAATGGTATAATTTGGACTCATGACCAACTAGAGAGTTGTTGAGGATACCCACACCCTTCTACAGAATTTGAGTTAGTGTCGTTCTGATGAACGAGTAGGATTTAGTGTTACTGGTAAGGTGCAGTCCGTGCGCAGGAAGCACGCAGGTTGGAGCTTGAAAAGCTATTTCGAGGACTTAGATGGTTGAATCTAAGCTCGTGATCAACTAGAAAATTGTATCCTAGGATCGTACCTGTCCAGGTTGGCCCCATACACTCTAATCGGAGTTGTATCGATAGAAGGATGACCATTTTGAGATTCGGCCAGAACCCGTAGGTCGCTTAGTTTGGGTATGGACTAAGGGTTGTGAAAGAAATTTTCCCTTGTGTGTTATTTGAGTCGATGACTCGTGTCTAGGAGTGGTTGATCTCTGTTATTGAGGTTGTTGACTCCCTGAGTGGAATGGGTGACTCGAGTTAGTCACTAGGGTAAGGAATACCCTGCACCTATCAAGCCTATATTATTAAACTTCTGCCGAGCGTAGGACGTCTGAGCATGCCAGTGAGTGGAGCTCACGGGGCAATTATATATTTACTGCCAGAGTAGCAGCAGGCGTAGGCCATTATGCTGGACGAGTCCAAGCTGGGGAAGTGGCGAACCAGATCGGTATCGCCAGGGGCCAGAGGCTGATAGGCAAGTGTGGAAGCAGTAATTCTTACCCGAAATAATTAGAGTAAGGTAGGTGTTTGAATGGTTTATTAAGGGGTTGGAAAATTGCATTAGTCCTAGTAAACCATAGTCGGTGTTGTATCTTCCAGTCGTAGGGATACGTTCTCGGCCGCTCATGGATTGAGTCCCCAGCTCGTATCTCGATCTGTTGATTCCCAAAGTTCTGCCGAAGTAAGGTGCGGGAGGCCCGGAGGATTTGACCTCCCGTGGTGCTCACGTCCCTAAAGCGCGGGTTTTGTGTTTTGTATTTTTTGGTATATATCAGTTCATTACCCGATGAGGGGTGAACACGCATGCGTCAGTCCATTGGTGGACATGTGGAACCAAGGGTCGTAAGGACCAGGTTCAACGCGGTTTCTAAGGAGGTCCGTATGCGGGTACCAACTGGCGGTGACCACTTAGGCACTGCAGGGTGGAATTAGACCGACCGCTGCAATCTCCTTGGGCGACGGACAGTCTATTGGGAACTGGAGTGTGTACAAGAGTAGGGTGCATGGCGAGGGTTTGAGTCCCTAATTGTGGAGAAAGACTGCTAGATTTGGGGGCGTATGTAGTATGGGATGCATTCGTGCTCTAATATCTTGTTTGCATTAGAAGTTAGGCATGTGAGTTTGCTGCATCTAGTCATAGGGTCATGTCATAGCACTGCACTAGAACCCGAATCCACTAAACCCTTGTTTTGGCACATCACCTTTCTATTTTGCATAAATTACTGGTTGTGATTGAATTTTAGAGGATCGCTGTTATTACCAGCTTTGCGTCAGTCGAAGTACTGACGTTTTCCACCTTTTTGGTATCCGTTATACCCTCCGAACAGGTGCAGAGATATCAGAGTCACGCAGCAGAAGCCTGAAGCTGGGGAGCAAGTCCCGGGGGAGCCGATGGGCCGCTCAACGAAGTTCCGCAAGTAATCAGTCGATTACCATTCCAGGGGGCAGCTGATAGCTTTACAAGAGGAGTCTGTAAATACTTGTAATAAGTTGTAATGAATTGATGTAAATTTGTACTCCTTTTCCAAGAACAGGTTATCGGTTGTAATCAATGATGTAATGACTTATTTGGCGAATGAAAAAAAGTTTTTAAATTTCTATGTTATTACTGTGTTGAGATGCATTTGAAGGTAAAGATTCTGGAAGGTGTCACGGATGTCCGGTAACGGTACAGAGTTGGTATCAGAGCTGACTTCAAATTGCTGTCTAACACGGTAGGAAATTAGACTTAAAGGCCAGATAAAATGATTCTAGTTGACAAATAGGATGATTATAAATCATATGGTAGCGCTACAACTTATGATTATGATCTTCCCTATATGTGAACCAGTCTCAAATTACTTCATTTTTACTAACATGCTTGGAGCAGTCAAGTCCAAATTGTGGCTAGTCTGTTACCAGACATTAGTGGAGGCAAACAGAACAAGATGTGTCTGTAATTCCGAAACTAAACCCTGTTTATGTTTTACAGATGGTGTTCGAAGATATCTTCATCCAGGATTGGTCAGTGGGTAAGCCAATGCCTACAAGGAAAATGATAACGATGGAGGAAGAAATGAAGAAAGTGCTACAGAAGACCGAAGGTGAGGAGAACTCTCCTCCACCATCGCTAGACCCAACGGCAGAGTAGCAGAGGATAGCCATTGGGTATCTGGAAATGAAAAGGGTAAGGGAATGCTGGGACGAGGCGATCCACCGGGCCCAGCAGCAGATCAAATTTCATCAGGCACAGATGACACACCTGAAGAAAGAACGAAAGCAGCTTCATGACGGTATGAAACACCTCCAGAACCGCTGGTGGGGACTTCAGAAGGGTCCCAAGCCAAAAACTACTGGGAAAATCACCAAACCTTCTAAAGGAGAATATCCCAAGAGAACAATTGCGACTAAGTGTTGCTACATATGCGGGGAAGTCGGACACTACAAGTCGCGTTGCCCAGCAGCGATCAAGGGTTGTTTCAACTGTAAGGAACTTGGGCATGTCAAGTCCAATTGCCCAGAATTACAAAGGGTATGCTCATCGAGCAAGTAACCGGATAAATGACAAGGTGAAGATAATATGTGGACCTACTATATTTTGAGATCTTTCGGAAGCTGAAGAAGTAATGTAATCAAGTTTAAGTTGTATTTTGGGTTTATGGAAGTTGGTGGACGATGTACTGTTGTAACAAGACATATATTTATAAATGGAATTTTGGCAACAGTCTTGTTGATAGTGGATGGACTCATTCTTTTGTGTCAAAATCTTTTTTGAAAAAATTAAGATGCACACAAAGTGCAATCCCAGAGTTAGCTTTGACGGTAGCTACGCCGTCAGGGGCAACCCTTACTACAGATCTATGCTATAGGGGATGTAAGCTCCAGATTAGCAGAGAAATCCCAAGTATCGATTTGTTGGAGTTGGGTTTTGCCGGGACAGATGTCACTATTGGCATGGATTGGATGTGGAGGCACATGGCAAGCATTGACTGCAAGGAGAAGAAGGTAGTTATTTCAACTGAAGGAGTGGAACTTGTATTCCACGGGGAGCAGAGATCGGAGGTAATGACTTTCACAACTGCTAGTGAAGTACGGGTACCAAAAGAGGTGAACAAGTTACCAGTGGTGAGGAATTTCCACTTGCATTATTAGAGGATTTACCTGGAATTCTCCCACACTGTGATGTCGAGTTTAGCATCACAATTCAACCAGGAAGCGCTCTAGTATCCAAAGCACCCTATCGAATGGTACCAGTAGAGCAGAATGAGATCAAGAAGCAGATTGAAGAGTACTTGCAGAAAGGATTTATCAGACCAAGTGCATCGCCTTGGGGAGCACCAGTATTGCTAGTTAAGAAGAAGGAAGGGTCGTCCAGGATGTGTATTGATTATCGGGAATTGAATAAAGTCACTATTTGAAACAAGTACCAAATTTCCAGGATCGATGATTTGTTCGATCAGCTTCAGGGAGCAGCAGTATTTTCCAAGATTGATCTACGGTCTGGATATCATCAGGTATGAGTCAAGGAAGAGGATGTACCTAAGACAGCTTTTCGAACTCGACATGGACACTATGAGTTCTTGGTAATGCCGTTTGGAGTGACTAACGCTCCAGCTATTTTCATTGACTTAATGAACAAAATTCTACGGCCGTTTATCGACTCATTCGTTGTGGTCTTCATCGACGACATTTTGGTATATTCAAGGACGAAAAAGGATCATGCTGAACATCTAACAACAGTCTTGAGCAAGTTACAAGAGCATCAGTTGTATGCCAAATTATCTAAGTGTGAGTTCTGGAAATTGGAAGTTGCATTCCTAGGCCATATCCTTTCTTAGAAGGGAGTGGCAACGGATCCTCAGAAGATAGAGGCGGTCAAGGAATGGCCACAACCGAAGACGGTGAAGAAAGTAAGAAGTTTTCTGGGTATGACTAGGTATTATCGGAAGTTTATCCAGAATTATGCAAGGATAGCTGTACCCCTTACAACTTTGACCAAAAAGAACCAAAGTTTCGACTGGACGGAGAAGTGTGAAGGAAGTTTTCAGGAACTAAAGAACCGTTTGATCTCCGCACCTATATTGGTTTTACCTCAGGAGGACAAGGACTACGTCATTTACAGTGATGCGTCATATTTGGGGTTTGGATGTGTTCTGATGCAGGAAGGCAAGGTTATAGCTTATGGTTCGAGGCAACTATGACCACACGAGAATAACTATCCAACCCATGATTTGGAACTTGCAGTGATAATTTTTGCTTTGAAATCATGGAGACATTATATCTACGGAGCAAGGGTGGAAATTTACACTGATCACAAGAGCTTAAAGTACATCTACCAGCAGAAGGATCTCAACTTAAGGCAGAGGAGATGGTTGGAAGTACTCGAAGACATCAGGCCTGAGATTATATATCATCCAGGAAAAGCCAACGTGGTAGCAGACGCGCTCAGCAGGAAGAGAAGTGTGGCAATATTGACAGTGATCCAGAGGGAGCTAGATGAAGAGATCAGGCAGGCAGGCATCGAAGTGGTTACACAACACATAAGTGCAGTTCTGGCACAGTTGGTGTTACGACCAAGCGTGGATGAGCGAGTGAAAGAGGCTCAGACCAAAGATCCAGAGATGGAAGACATGAAGAAGCAAGTGCATTAAGGAAAATTGGCAGAATTCAGTATAAGAAAAGGTTCACTATGGTTTGGTAACCGACTATGTGTACCAAAAGACGAGGAGTTGAGGGAAGACATGATGAAGGAAGCTCACTCCACATTACTTACGATTCACCCCGGATGCACCAAGATGTATTGCGATGTGAAGCAACACTATTGGTGGGCAGGGATGAAGCGAGATATAGTAGAGTTTGTTGCCAAATGTTTGACGTGCAAACAAGTTAAGGACGAAAACCAGAAACCAGGAGGATTGTTACAGCCTTTACCCATTCCAGAATGGAAATGGGAGAACATCTGTATGGATTTTATCACTGGGTTACCCAGGAGCCCTAAAGAAAATGACTCAATATGGGCAATTGTGGATCGATTGACCAAGTCAGCACATTTTCTCCCAGTAAAGATGACCTGGACAGTCGAGAAGTTGGCCGAGGTCTACATTGAGAACATAGTAAAGCTACATGGAGTGCCAGTGTCGATAGTATCCGACCGAGATGCAAAATTTACGTCTCGATTCTGGCGAAGTCTACAGTCAGCGTTGGGAACTAGAACAGACTTCAGCACAGCTTTTCACCCTCAGACGGATGGGCATACGGAGGGAGTCAACAGGATTCTCGAGGACATGTTACGGGCATGCATTTTGGACTTCGGAGGAAGTTGGGAAAAATACTTAGCCTTGGTAGAGTTTGCTTATAATAACAGCTATCAGGCAAGCATTGGCATGGCCCCGTATGAAGCTTTGAATGGACAAAGATGCAGGATGCCGATTTGTTGGTTCGAGGTAGGAGAGTGGCAGATGTATGGACCAGAAATCGTGCAACAACGTCGGAGCAGATCGAGCTTATTCAGAAGAGGCTTCAAGGAGCACAAAGCAGGCAAAAGAGCTATGTGGACAACCGCCGAAGAGAGTTGGAATTTGAGGAAGGCGACTCCATATTTCTCAAGGTATCGCCGACCAAAGGAGTTATCAAGTTTGGGAAAGGCGGGAAGTTAGCTCCGAGTTATATTGGACCATACAAGATTCTGAAGAGTATTGGCAGGATGGCTTATAAGTTGGAGCTGCCGGGCGAGCTATCTCAAGTGCATGACGTGTTCCACGTCTCTATGCTACGGAAGTATGTCCCGGATTCGAGCCATCGGTTGCCAGAGGTTCCGAAGGATTTACAGATAGATCTTTCCTGTAGAGAGAAACCAACCAGGATACTTGATCATCAGGACAAGGTACTGAGAAACAAGATCATCCCGATGGTCAAAGTTCTCTGGAAGAACCAGGTCGTGGAAGAAGCCACGTGGGAGCCGGAGGGCCGCATGAAGGCCTTATATCTGGATTTATTTTGAATGGTTTCTATTTTTGGTTGTTGTTTTTCTTTCTCCTACTAAGGACTTTCTGGGGACAGAACGATTCTAAGGAGGGAGCGATGTAACACCCCGTTTTGTACGATACCTGAATATATGCATATGTGTATGTATATTGTTAGTATGCGTGCAATTGATTGTAGTATTATGGGTCGATTTTGCCATCGTGGTGGATGGTTAGGGCTACGGGACGGTTCTTGGGAGAGTTGCATTCCAAAGATGCACGAGAACGAGACGGACCGATACTAGTATAACTGCTAGTTTTCGGCACGACGCACATGCAAATATAACACGGTATAGTACTACAGTGAATATAGGTTGCGTGCGCTCGTTAAAACACGCGTCTCACACTCGTTGGAACTCGTTAAGAGTTATGTTGGGCAGCCAACCTAACATACACCAAACCAATGGGCTAAGCCATGGTTTTGGGTCTACAAACCACCTATAGCCTAACCTACCCCCCCCCCCCCCCAGTCAAATCCGGCCTCCACCCTTCCCATCACCCTCATTTCCCACTTCTGTTCCCCCTTTTGCTCTGGAATTTTCAGAAGAGAACACCACAAGAGAAGGAGGAGAGAAAAGAAGAGGGAAGTACAGGAGAAGGAAGAAAAGGAGATTTCCAAGAGAATAGCTTTCAAGAAATTCCTTCTACTACTACAACCTAAGGTGGGAAGTTTCTCTAAACTTGAAATTCTTGTCTTTTAATTAAATTTGGTTGCATACATGTGTGCTAGAATGCATAGGACTGCTCTTCTAAAGGTTTGAAGTAGAAGTCAGAATGGAACTAGGAAAAACTGGTTCGGAGTACAATTTGGTGGATTTTTCTGAGAGCAAAATATGATGACTTAGACCATAAAATTAAAAGGATTTGTTCATATATGTGTTAGGATTATCCATGATTTATTTCAGATTTTTCTATGATCATTTGATATGCTTATAAAATCGTGAGATGGATATGTGTCGTAAGGCAGACTCAGAAAAAGAAAAACAGGATGGCTGATATTGTAGGAATTTTCGAGATTTATTGAAGCATGATATTGATCTGAAATTTTCACTAATGTTCCTGAATACATGTTGATTATGTAACAAAATCAGTAAATTATTTAGATGATTTTAGAGGTATGAGAAAAATCTATCTATAACTAGTATCTGATGTTGAATTAGAAAACTTGATGTTTTCTGTGCTAACTTGCAGTAGGTAGTACTCACTGTATTATTGAAATTTCGACATGAGGTCATTTTCATGATGTTGGGTATGATGTCTAGTTTCACCACCATAAATTTTATGTCAATTGGATTAGTGTGCAATTTACTGTGATTTTGTGATTAAGCACTGTGCTGTTTTCAGCTAGTTTTGATACTCTGTAAAGATTGGGAATTTGAGACCTGTTGCAGGCACATTTTGAGGATCATGACCCGGCAGAGAGTTGTAGTGGACACCTAGACCTTTCCAACAAAACTAATTTGAGTCAATTTCAGTAAACGGTTGAATTATTATGATTTCTGTAAGACTGGACAGGGGACTAGAGTAGAGCTGAATGCTCTGAATTGGAGAGACCAATTGTGTAATTGGTGTATTGATGATAGATGAGTGTGTTAGGGTGACTTAATGGTATAATTTGGACTCATGACCAACTAGAGTGTTGTTGAGGATACCCACACCCTTCTACAGAATTTGAGTTAGTGTCGTTCTGATGAACGAGTAGGATTTAGTGTTACTGGTAAGGTGCAGTCCGTGCGTAGGAAGCACGCAGGTTGGAGCTTGAAAAGCTATTTCGAGGACTTAGATGGTTGAATCTATGCTCGTGATCAACTAGGAAATTGTATCCTAGGATCGTACCTGTCCAGGTTGGGCCCATACACTCCAATCGGAGTTGTATCGATAGAAGGATGACCATTTTGAGATTCGGCCAGAACCCGTAGGTCGCTTAGTCTGGGTATGGACTAAGGGTTGTGAAAGAAATTTTCCCTTGTGTGTTATTTGAGTCGATGACTCGTGTCTAAGAGTGGTTGATCTCTGTTATTGAGATTGTTGACTCCCTAAGTGGGATGGGTGACTAGAGTTAGTCACTAGGGTAAGGAATACCCTGCACCTATCAAGCCTATATTATTAAACTTCTACCGAGCGTAGGACGTCTGAGCATGCCAGTGAGTGGAGCTCACGGGGCAATTATATATTTACTGTCAGAGTAGCAGCAGGCGTAGGCCATTATGCTGGACGAGTCCAAGCAGGGGAAGTGGCGAACCGGATCGGTATCGCCAGGGGCCAGAGGCTGATAGGCAAGTGTGGAAGTAGTAATTCTTACCCGAAATAATTAGAGTAAGGTAGGTGTTTGAATGGTTTATTAAGGGGTTGGGAAATTGCATTAGTCCTAGTAAACCATAGTCGGTGTTGTATCTTCCAGTCGTAGGGATACGTTCTCGGCCGCTCATGGATTGAGTCCCCGGCTCGTATCTCGATCTGTTGATTCCCAAAGTTCTGCCGAAGTAAGGTGCGGGAGGCCCGGAGGATTTGACCTCCCGTGGTGCTCACGTCCCTAAAGCGCGGGTTTTGTGTTTTGTGTTTTTTGGAATATATCAGTTCATTACCCGATGAGGGGTGAACACACATGCGTCAGTCCATGGTGGACATTTGGAACCAAAGGTCGTAAGGACCAGGTTCAACGTGGTTTCTAAGGAGGTCCGTACGCGGGTACCAACTGGCGATGACCACTTGGGCACTGCAGGGCGGAATTAGACCGACCGCTGCAATCTCCTTGGGCGACGGACAGTCTATTGGGAACTGGTGTGTGTACAAGAGTAGGGTGCATGGCGAGGGTTTGAATCCCTAATTGTGGAGAAAGACGGCTAGATTTGGGGGAGTATGTAGTATGGGATCCATTCGTGCTCCAAAGTCTTGCTTGCATTAGAAGTTAGGCATGTGAGTTTGCTGTATCTAGTCATAGGGTCATGTCATAACACTGCACTAGAACCCGAATCCACTAAACCCTTGTTTTGGCACATCACCTTTCTATTTTGCATAAATTATTGGTTGTGATTGAATTTTAGAGGATCGCTGTTATCACCAGCTTTGCGTCTGTCGAAGTACTGACGTTTCCCACCTTTTAGGTATCGGTTATACCCTCCGAACAGGTGCAGAGATATCAGAGTCGCGCAGCAGAAGCCAGAAGCTGAGGAGCAAGTCCCGGGGGAGCCGATGGGCCGCTCAGCAAAGTTCCGCAAGTAATCAGTCGATTACCATTCCAGGGAGCAGCTGATAGCTTTACAAGAGGAGTTTGTAAATACTTGTAATAAGTTGTAATGAATTGATGTAAATTTGTACTCCTTGTCCAAGAACAAGTTATCGGTTGTAATCAATGATGTAATGACTTATTTGGTGAATGAAAAAAAGTTTTTAAATTTTCATGTTATTACTGTGTTGAGATGCATTTGAAGGTAAAGATTCTGGAAGGTGTCACGGATGTCCGGTAACGGGGATCCGGGGCGCTACATGCGTTAGCACACATCCGAACTCCAAATATGATGCATCATTGTAGATGACATAGTCTTTATCCTCCTGAGGTAAAACCAATATTGTTGAAGAAATCAATCGGTTCTTCAGTTCCTGGAAACTATCTTCACACTTCTCTGTCCAGTCGAAACCTTGTTTCTTCTTGGTCAAAGCCATAAGGGGTACATCTATCCTCGCATAATTCTGTATAAACTTTTGGTAATACCTAGTCATACCCAGAAAACTCCTTACCTCTTTCACCGTCTTCAGCTGTGGCCATCCCTTGACCGCTTTAATCTTCGGAGATCCGTAGCCACCCCCTCCTTAGAAAGGATATGGCCCAGAAATGCAACTTCTGATTTCCAGAATTCGCACTTGGACAGGCGTACAACTGATGCTCTTGTAGCTTGCTCAGTACTGCTGTCAGATGTTTAGCATGATCTTCTTTTCTTTGAGTACACCAAAATATCGTTGATAATGACCACGATGAAAGAGTCAATAAACCGACGTAGAATTCTGTTGATCAAGTTAATAAAGATTGCTAGAGCGTTAGTCACTCCGAATGGCATTACTAAGAATTCATAGTGTCCATGCCGAGTCTGAAAGGCTATCTTAGGTACATCCTCCTCCTTGACTCGCACTTGATGATATCCAGACTGTAGATCAATCTTGAAAAATACTGCTACTCCCTGAAGCTGATTGAACAAATCATCGATCCTGGGAATCAGGTACTTGTTTGAACAGTGACCTTATTCAATTCCCGATAATCGATATACTTAATGTACTAATCAAATAGAGCCTATAATTCAAAATCTGGTTTCTCTTATAACATGTAAAAAATTATATTTATGTAGATTCTTGATTTTGATGACTACAACACAATACACAATTGTTCTTTATTACATATCTTTTGCAATGTGTATCAAAAGTGTTCAAGGTCAAAACCATGATGAAGCTTTCAAAGCTAATACAATGTGATGAAGCTTTCAAAAGTATTTGCTAAAGCCACAAAGATTCATGTTCAAGACTTTCAAAAGCTTTCAATTCAAGACTTTCAAGTGCTTCAACTGATAAGCTACATTGAACAAATATCTTGTAATATTGTTTTTATTATTTGTAAGTCTTAGGATCTTGTAAAATCCTTGTCACACACACTCACGCATTCCCTACATAAAGAAAATGTTTTACAAAATCAAAATGTCAAAACAACGCTTGTATAAATTCAGCTGATTGAGTACCAGTCGACTTACTCTTGGAAGCAGTCGACTGTTAGAGTACGAAACTGACTGAACTCACTCAAGCTCTTACCAGTCGACTCTTTTGGCAACCCAGTCGACTGTTCAAACAGTTTTTGATATTTTTCTGAATTTAAAACTTATTTTTCAAATTTAAACTTTTATTGCCATTGTATGGCAGTTGGGATACTATTTCTCAACGTTCAAGAGAATCTAACTCTATTAAAAGAGTATAGATTTCAATTGAAAAAGGTTACAAAACTTTTGATTCAAGTCTTTTGCTTTTGATAAGAAAAAGAACAAGTTTAAAAAGCATATACTTTCTTTAAGACTTGGTTCTCTGATTTTCAGTCTTGTATAGCATTGAATTCGTTCTATACTGAAGTCAGAAGTCGACCTATAGCTAATATACAAAAAACACTTTCACATACAAGGCTTTAGGTTGTTGTAAATTTCTTATTGTTGTTGTTTCACTCTCGGGTTGTGAGAGTGGTCCTCTCGGTTGGAGAGTAGGACTCTTAGTTTAGAGTCGGTTTCACTCTAGGGTGTAGAGTGGGTTTTTCTCTCTCTAGTGGTGAGAGAGGTCTACGGATTTGACATAGTTTTTGTCAAAGGCCGCAGAGTATTCTTGTATTTTTTTCAAGAATAGTGGAAAAACTCAAGTGGGTTGCTTGAGGACTGGATGTAGGTCGGAAGGACCGAACCAGGATACATTGTGGTGTTTGCTGTGTTGACTTTCTGTGGTTGTATTCTCTAAACTTGCATTTTTAATTTCTTTGAGTTTCTTGTGTAAATCGAGTCTGGTCAGTCGACTACTTTACTCTCTAAGTTGACTTAACAGACTTGTAACTCTTCAGTTAAATTACTCTTCTTATCTGATGCTTCAGTCGACTGCCTTTTTTTTCAGTCGACTTAATAGTGCGAAAAGTTCAATTTATTTATTAATTTTTATACAACACTATTCATCCACCCTCTAGTGTTATTTGCCTTGCATACAGGATCCAACACTTGGTATCAGAGCCTGGTTGAGTGCAATGGCATCTACTTCAAATGCAAGTCAATACCAAGAAGGCCAATCCACATAAAGGCCACCTCTATTTGATGGAACAAACTACAACTATTGGAAGTGTAGAATGAAGATCTATCTACAGTCCATCAACTATGAGATTTGGAACATGACCAAGACAGAATATACCATACATACAATTCCCTATGCACAATGGAACGATGACATGAAGAGAAACACCATGAACAATGTAAAGGCGATGAATGCTCTCTTCTGTGCACATAACAAAAAGGAGTTCAATCGTGTGTCAAACGCAACAACGGCTTATCAAATTTTGCCCACTATTAAGGTAACACATAAAGGTACAAATAAGGTCAAAGAATCTAAAATCTCTGTTCTTGTTCACAGGTTCGAGATGTTCCGTATGAAGGAGAACGAAAGCGTGTCAGACATAAAAACAAGGTACATGGACATCACAAACTCTCTTGCGGCTCTTGGAAAGACATATTCTCAAGAAGAGATGGTGAGGTAGGTCCTGCGTGCCCTAACCTCCAAATGGGAAAAGAAGACCACCACTATAGAAGAAGCCAACGGTTCAACACAACTCTCTATTGAGAATCTTGTGGGAAATCTAATGGCATACGAAGTATAACTAGAAGAACGCAAGAAGGATCTAGAACCTCAACAAGCCAAGAAGAAGACTCTTGCTTTCAAGGCCATGTCCGATTCAGAAGATGAAGAAGAAATAGCCATGTTCACTAGAAAATTCGAGAAATTTCTTCGAAAGGGAAAATTCAATTCTAAGTTTAAAGATACTAATAAACTCCCCATTTGTATTAAGTGTAACAAGACAGATCACATGAAGAAGGACTATCCGTTAGAAAATGCAAAATCAAAAGGGAAGGTTTCTAACTTCAAGAAGGATAAGTACACAAAGAACAAGTACATGAAGAACAAGAAGGTATATCAAGCAACTTGGGATGATAGTGACTCATCATCCGAAGAAGAAAATGAAGAATCAAATCAAGTCGCAAATGTGTGCTTCATGGCTACTCAAAATGATGTAAGTGACAATTTTGATTCAAATAATTTATTAGAAGCATTTAATGAAGTTTTTCAAGAACTAAAAAAGGTGAAGATAAGAGTTAAAAATGTAGAGAAAGTTAATCAAACACTTTCTCAAGAAAATCTTGACTTAAATGTTGAAGTCAAGTCTTTAAATTCTCGTCTTTCAAACCTGGATATAGATCTTGTATCTCTTAAGAAAAATTATGAAGAGATATCCAAGAATGTATCTAGGTTTAATAAAGGAAAAGAGAATTTAAATGAAATTCTTCAAAATCAAGTTCAATCTAATAAAAAGTTTGGGCTTGGTTTTCAAAAAACTCTTGAAAAACATCATACTTCTAATAATACTAGTAGTAAAAAGATTGATTCTGTTTATAGTATGAAAAAGAAGTTATATGATTATTTTGAGAAAACAAAAATTATTTTTAACCATGAAAAGAGTAATCTCTCAGATCAGACCAGTTGACTGAACCAAAAATTCGATCGTCTGCCCAAAGGTTTGGAGTCTTATTCGAAAAGACGAAAACCTCATATAAGTCGACTTGTTTCACTTCCCAGTCGACTGACTTCACAAAACAGTCGACTGAAGGGTACAACAAAGTTGACTGGACAGACTAAAAATATTTGGGTTCCAGTCAACTTGAGTCTTAATGATAGGATTACTTATATAAATTCTTTTGTTCTTAATGTGTGTAAATTATATGCCTGTTTTTTGTGGTAAATGAAACTCACTTTGGGTTTGGTTTTCCAACACTAATCTCTTTCGGACCCAATGAAAAGGGTACCATATTCACAATTCTTATTTTATAGGTACCTAAAAGAGAAAGATGGATACTTGATAGTGGATTCTCTAAGCACATGACTGGCCATGCAAACTTACTTTTTTCCATACAAGAGATAGATGGAGGAACTGTTACATTTTGTGACAATAACAAAGGAAAAGTCATCGGGATAGGCATGGTCGGTAAGAACACTACCCCTACTATTGAAGAGGTATTTCTAGTTAGTGGTTTAAAGCATAATTTGTTAAGTATTAGTTAACTTTGTGATAAGGGTTATAAAATATTCTTTAAAAAAGATGCATGCTTAATCTATGATTCATCCATGAAAAATGTAAACTTTGAAGGTTTTAGGATAAATAATATATATGAATTATGTTTAAAACAAATGAGTTTTCAAATGATTTTTGTTTAGTTGCTTCTAACAATGATTCTTGGCTTTGGCATAAGAGATTTGGCCATGTAAATATAAAAAACATTGCTAAATTATCTAAGAATAACCTAGTTAAAGGACTGCCAAAATTACCTTTTAAGAAAAATAAGATGTGTGATACATGTCAACTAGGAAAACAAGTAAAATCTACTTTTAAGATGAAAGAAATGGTTTCTACTAGTAGGCCTCTTGAGTTAATCTATATGAATTTATTTGGTCCTACTATAGTTGCTTCTTTAAATAAAAGTAGATATGTATTTGTTTTAGTAGATTTTCAAGATTTATATGGGTATTCTTTTTAAAACATAAAAATGAAGCCTTTGAAGAATTTGCAAATTTTTGCAAACGAATTCAAAATCAAAAATCTCTAACCATAGTCACTATTAGAAGTGATCATGGTGGAGAATTTAAAAATGAAACGTTTTCAAAATATTGTAACAAGAATGGTATAACACATTCATTTGCATTTCCTAGAGCTTCACCACAAAATGGAGTGGTCGAAAGAAAGAATAGGACATTGCAAGAATGTTTTCACGTACTATGCTTGTTGAAAGCAATTTGCCTAAATACTTTTGGTCTGAAGCTGTTTCTACAGCATGCTATGTTTTAAATAGAATATTGATTAGGCCAAAGCTTAAGAAAACTTGTTATGAACTTTTTTATGAACGTATTCCTAAAGTATCATATTTTAAAGTATTTGTTTGTAAGTGTTTTATATTAAACACAAAAGATAATCTAGATAAATTTGATGCTTGATCTAATGAAGGTATCTTCATTGGATACTCAAATAGGAGTAAGCCATATAGAATTTTCAATAAGTCAACTTTGACTATTGAAAAATCTATGCATGTTTCATTTGATGAATCTTTACCTACGTCTAATGTTATTGAAGATGATGAAATTGAATCATCCCCACTAGATAATGTTATTAAATCACTAGAGCAAACTGCCCTAGACAACTCGACGGATAGGATTCCTAAGTCGACTGATGTGAATCAGTCGGCTGATGGACTTGTTAAGTTGACTGATCCTGTTGTGATAACTCAAACTTAACCAAAATCATTTGTTGAAGTTCGAGATCATCCTCATGACTTAGTCATTGGTGACATTTCACATGGTATTCAAACAAGAACTCGTTTTAATATGATTTCTTATACTGCTTTCTTATCCAATTTTGAACCGAAAAATATATAAGAAGCATGTGAGAATGAATTTTGGTTGAATGCCATGCAAGATGAACTTAACCAATTTATAAAAAATGATGTATGGGATTTTGTTCCATGACCTCCTGATCATACTATAATTGGTACCAAATGGATATTTAAAATAAGTTAGATGAATCAGGACAAGTCGGTAGGAACAAGGCTAGATTAATTGCTCAAGGATATAATCAGGAAGAAGGAACTAATTTTGATGAAACATATGCTCCTGTTGCTAGACTAGAATTAATTAGGATTTTATTATCATTTGCGTGTTTTATGAATTTCACACTCTTCCAAATAGATGTTAAAACTGCTTTTTTGAATGATTTTATTAAGGAAGATGTTTATGTTAAGCAACCACCCGGTTTCGAACATGAACAATTCCCAAACCATATTTTTAAATTGAAAAAGGCTTTATATGGTCTTAAACAAGCACCTCGTGCTTGGTATGATCGCTTAAAAACTTCTCTCTTAGAAACTGGTTTTGAAATTAGTAAAGTAAATACTACCTTGTTTATTAGGAAAGTAAAGACTGATATTTTAATCATACAAATATATGTAGATAACATAATTTTTGGATCTACTAATAGTAATCTATGTCAAGAGTTTGCTAATACCATGAAAAATGAGTTTGAGATGAGTCACATGGGTGAACTCAATTATTTCCTTGCACTACAAATAAAACAGTCTCAAAATGGCATTTCTATTAATCAAGGAAAATATGCTAAGGAATTACTCAAACGATTTGGCATGGATAGCACTAGTAGTAAGACCACACATATGGCTACTAGTACTACACTTGACAAAGATGAATTGGTAAGAGTGTCGATCAAAAGCTCTATTGAGGTATGATTGGCTCACTCTTATATATAACTGCTAGTAGACCAGATATTATGTTTAGCGTATGTTTGTGTGCTAAATATCAGTCCAATCCAAAAGAATCTCACTTAAAAGCATTGAAACGTATTTTAAGATACATTAAAGGCACATCTGAATATGGTTTGTTTTATCCACGCACCAATACCTTTCAACTTTTGTAGTATAGTGATGCTGATTTTGCTGGTAGTAAAACTGATCGTAAAAGTACTAGTGGAACTTATCACTTTTTGGGACATTCACTAGTATCTTGGTGCAGTTAAAATCAATATTCGGTATTCCTATCAACTACAGAAGCTGAATATATTGCTGCAAGTTTGGTTTGTGCACAAATTTTATAGATGAAACAAACTTTATTAGATTATGGTATTTCTTTCTCAAGACCCGCTATAATGTGTGATAATACTAGTGCTATTAATTTATCTAAAAATCCGGTTCAACATTTACGTACGAAACATATTGATATTCGACATCATTTTCTACGTGATCATGTGTTAAAGGGATATATCATATTGAATTTTATTTCTACTAATAAACAAGTAGCAGATATATTTACTAAACCTCTTAAAGAAGACACTTTTATCAACTTTAGAAGAGAACTAGGCATTTGCTCATTTCATGACATTTCTTAATTTTTTTTATGTTTAAGTCGACTTATACAGTATTTTTGTTGTCTATATTTCTGACTGAATTTTTTGTTCTGACTAGTCGACTGTCTTCAAAATGCAGTTGACTGACAGTAGCTTTACTTAACTTTTGTTTGGCTTTATTTGTTCTCGACTCAGTCGACTGATATAAAACCCAATCGACTGTCGCGACATCAAATTGACTTTCTGACTCTGAATCTTCACAGTATGAGGATTCTATCTCTCTCTTTCTTTTACCCTCTTTTCGATCATGACCCTTCATTCAAACCCTCCTTCAATCACAGCCGTTTACTTCAAGTAAAAACCCTAAACTCTTCTTTCCCCTTTTCACTTTTTTACTTTTGCTCCCCAAACCTAAGTCGGCTGCTCTGGTTGCTGTTCTTGAAGCTATCTTCATTGCTGCTCCTGACGTTGAGTTCTTAGTCCAGATTTGAATACATTCAGAGTTTCATGAGTCTTTTGTTTCTCTCTAGTTGTGGGTAATCATCTTTCAATCTCTCTCTTTTCAAAATTTTCTTGCTTCTCAATGCCTAAACCCAAAAGATCTAGGGGTTCTACTGTTGAAGAAGAGCAATTTTCTCACAATTATCTACAGTACTTAAGGCACCATACTCTTGTTGAGAAGTATTTTATCATTTGCTAAATAATGATCTTTCCGGAACGATTTGTTAATTTCCCCGACTTCGATAGATTTTCGATGGCCCCATTGTTTGAACAATGTGGTTTATTTGAACTTCTATCCTTAGTCAATCAACCCTATTACTATCGCCAGCTCATATATTTGTTTTATACAAATATAAAGGTTGCAACATCCGAGGATGGTAATGAAATATTTTTCACTACAACGGTGAAAAATGTTAGAATGAAAATAACTACTGAAAAATTAAGGAATACTTTGAATATCTCTAATGAAGGGTTGGATTTAGGGAAAATTGAAATGGATGATCAATCTATTTTGTCAAAAATCTTTTTGCCTAATCGAGGTCCTCCAATTGACCAACAAATAGATTACTCCTCTAGCCAAGCTTGTTGCCCGGATATTGTCGTATAACATTATCCCTAAAATGGGTAGCTACGGCCACTTTTGAATTGCAACAAGCGGTGTATGCCATCTTCGGCAACATCCAAATAAATTAGAGTCGAATCATTTTTAATCGTCTCCATAAGACTCACACATCTTTTCTTCATTTTGGTGCACTACGTACCCATGTCTTTAACTTCTATCAAATTGATCTTGATTCCGAGTCGAGTGTTAATTATCTCAAGGATCGTACTGATCTCTTCTTAGGTTGACAAGATTCTCTTGAGTCTAGCATTGCTAACCTCACTCAAATGTTTGTTAGGCAGTTTCCACAACCCCCTCCTTCCTCAAACAGTGATGATGAAGACGGAGAAGACGATTGATGTATTTTTTGTTTTTTTTGAAATAATGTTTTATGTTCTCATGTTGTTTTATCTTCACTTTCTGAACAATGTACTTGACTTATCATGTATCCATGTTTTCTATTTATGCAATGTTGGTTTTTTTATCTATGGCTTGTCTTTCCTCCTTATTTTTTGTTGATGACAAAGGGGGAGAAATATCTGTGCATGTGAATGTTTGTGCATGTTATGTTATGTTGTTTTATTTCAATATATTGTACTTTATTCAGGGGGAGCTTATAACAATGATATATCTTTTCAACTTTTGTGTGAGTATCATGATTTGTAAATTTAATGTCTATATTATTTTAAGTTATTGTGTTGTCATCATCAAAAGGGGGGAGAATGAAGATTCTTGATTTTGATGACTACAACACAATACACAATTGTTCTATATTACATATCTTTTATAGTGGGTATCAAAAGTGTTCAAGGTCAATACCATGATGAATCTTTCAAAGCCAATAAAATTTGATGAAGCTTTCAAAAGTATTTGCTCAAGCCACAAAGATTCAAGTTCGAGACTTTCAAGAGCTTTCAATTCAAGACTTTCAAGTGCTTCAAGTGATTAGCAACACTGAACAAATGTCTTGTAATATTGTTTGTATTATTTGTGAGTCTTAGAATCTTGTAAAAGCCTTGTCACACACACACTCACACATTCTTTACATAATTTTTTTTTTTACAAAATCAAAATGTCAAAACAAAGCTTGTATAAGTTCAGCTGATTGAGTACCAGTCGACTTACTCTGGGAAGCAGTCAACTGTTAGAGTACGAAACTGACTAAACTCACTCAAGCTCTTACCAGTCGACTCTTTTGGCAACCCAGTCGACTGTTCAAACAGTTTTTGATATTTTTCTGAATTTAAAACTTATTTTTCAAATTCAAACTTTTATTGCCATTGTATGGCAGTTGGGATACTATTTCTCAACGTCCAAGAGAATCTAACTCTATTAAAAGAGTATAGATTTCAATTGAAAAAGGTTACAAAACTTTTGATTCAAGTCTTTTGCTTTTGATAAGAAAAAGAACAAGTTTAAAAAGCATATACTTGGTTCTCTAATTTTCAGTCTTGTATAGCATTGAATTCGTTCTGTACTGAAGTCAGAAGTCGACCTATAGCCAATACACAAAAAGCACTTTCACATACAAGGCTTTAGGTTGTTGTAATTTCTTATTATTGTTGTTTCACTCTCGGGTTGTGAGAGTGGTCCTTTCCGTTGGCGAGTAGGACTCTTGGTTTAGAGTCGGTTTTACTCTAGGGTGCAGAGTGGGTTTTGCTATCTCTAGTGGTGAGAGGGGTCTACGGATTTGACATAGTTGTTGTCAAAGGCCATAAAGTATTGTAACCCCTATTTTTATTTTGTGTATTTTTGGGTGTATTTTTCGTTTGGTGTATTTTTCTCTCTTGTATTTTTTTTCTGAACCGTATATTAGAGTTGTTTTCAATATATATTCGTTAATTTCATTTTGAGCTCTTTGTGTTTGATGGTTGCCTCTTTTGTTTCGTTCTTCATTATTTTGTTCTTTCTTTCATTTGGTTCTTGATTATTGTCGTGGTTTCGCTCTCCAACTGTGTGTTGTTCTTTTTATTGTTGTCTTTTGGTGCTTGTGGTGTGTTGGTGGTTCATTCCCTTTTTCAATTCCATTATTTTTATCCTAAATTGTTCACCAAAGCCTAATTAAACCAAAATACTATTTTTATTCCTATTTGTTTTGACCCAAATCCACAACCCATTGGTATAACCTATTAATACTCCTAATACCCATTAACCAATTACCCAATAACCCTAATCCTCTATATATATTTATACCCCTCTAATCTCTCAAACCCTAACCCTAACTCCTTGCACCCTCACCTCGGCCTACCTCTCTCTCTCTCCCCCTTGGCGGCTCCACACCCAACCCGATGCCAGCCACCCCAGGCCGACCACCCCTCCTTTCGGCCTGCACCACTGGCCGGCATCCCCCTCATCCCGATCTCCATCCCCCTCTCCGGCCATCACCCCCATACTCTCCCCCCCATCCGATCACTTCTTCCCCCTTGCCGATCAACCCTCAAAGCCACCAGCCACTACAAGTTCACATCTCTCTTTTGTGGGTTCTCTCTTCTGTTGCTTTGAGAAGCGTGCCGTGTGTTCGTGCGATTGTTCGTGGGTTCGTTGCTCTTGATTTTGAATTCTCTAGTTCGTGGATTTTCGTTCGTGAGTTTTGCTCGTCACTCTTGGTTTTCGTTGTTCCTTATCTTCGATTGAGGCAAGTAACTTGTACTCTAATTCATTTGTTTGATACAAGTCAAAAATACCATCTATAGTGTAGTTGGGTCTAGAGACGACTCATGTTTGTGTTATGTTTGATGGATTTTGTCTCTATTGTGAAAATTTGACCATAGATGACTCATGACACAATATTGACATGAATTAACTTAGGTTTTACCCGTTCTTGATTTTGATCATATATGTGAGATTTTTGTGAGAATACGTGATTTGGTTGAGACCCATGTGATATTCTTGGTGTGGACATGCTAGATGCCCTAATTCATAATGTTTAGACACTTGGTAGACCCGATTTCATGTTTGGTTGTATTTTGAATAAGTTTTGTATGATATATGTTAAGTTGTTGTTAAAGGAAAAAATATGTGTTTCGTCGCTGATCTGTTTGTTTGCTGTTTTGGACTGTCTTGAGGTCATTATCTTAATTTCGGTACAAAACATGAGTTTTAGAGAATTTCTTCTATTTTCAAACCCATCTGACCTTGCTTGATTTCGTTTTTGTATGAGTCAGTTATGATTGTTTTACTACAGAGGTGTCGATCTTTTCCAGATTTCGTTTTTCGATGATTTTGATGACTAAATGATTCTGCTATTGATGCTACATATATTATTTGGATCCAAAACTTTGTTCAGTGTTTCTTTATCTAGTTAGGGTTACCCATAATTTTGGTAAATTTTATTGGTGAGTTTTATGTGTTGTTTCATGCTCGTTTATGAAATCTATACTTGCTGTATTTTGCTCGCTGTTCTGTAAAGAACATTATTTTCACTATGACTTCTTTTACTATATGAAAAATGTTTGTGAAATATGAAAGTTAGTAAATTTTACCTATTTTTATATCCCTTTGGCGGAATTGGATTTTGTTTCACTGGTTGCGAGATATCGTAGTTTTCGTACAGCAATGTTGGGAATTCCAGATTTGCGAAACTACTGTTTATTTATGTTTTCTTATTTTTGATGACTGATCTAATCTTTTTGAAAAATTCTAAAACTAGACATATTGGGGAATAAGCCAGATTTTTTGTGGATTTATTTAATATGTTTTCATGCTATTTTCCTACTCGTGAATTTGTTTTCCTGATTTCTGGCTGAACCTATTTTCTGTATTCAAATCAGTTTGTAGATATATTTTTGTGAATTAATATATGACTTATTTATACTCGCTGGATTCGGTTGGGAGTCTACTTTTTAGAAGTTTTGACGGATTCAGATTTGGATATTTGTAATACTGGGAATCACTGTTTTACTACAGTATGGTCTTGCTGTCCTGAACTTGAGATTTATTTATTTTAATCTTTTATGAGATATCTTGCACTTGTACATGTTTATCTTACAACTTGAACTAGTTACATGATCATGACATGATATACTTGATATGTTTTGCACACCTACATGCTTGTTGGACACTATTAATAATAAAATAACCAAGCCGGGGTTAAGGGAAAGATCTAGTAGTGGATAGTGTAGAAACGTGTACTCGGAAGAACCTAGCGGTTATTGGAGCTTGTTTACATGTGGAGTTTGACACGAAATACATGACACATACACACATGACACTGGAGCTTGTTTGGATTTTGGAGCTTGTTTACATGATACATGATTACATTATACTTGGAGCTTGTCCCTGAGTACACTGCCCTGTATGGTCTCCTAGGAAATCTAAAGCGAAACTGTTTGTTGTGGCAACCATGTGTTATGTTTTTGGGGCGCATGAAGTACTACCTAGATAGTAATAACTATAAGACTTGATACATGACACTTGAATATGATACATGCCTACTTGACACTTGACTACATGATACATGAGATTTGATACTTGCTACATGCTACATGATTACATGATTCTTGATACTGGTTACTTGATGCATGACACTTGTTTACTTGACACTCGACACATGCTATTATATTTGCTCATCTTGCCATGCTATGATTTATATCCTGTATTCATAATTATACCATGCTAAGTTTGTTACTTAGATTTACCTATCCCATGTACTTGTATCCTACATTATAAGTGGCCTGTAACTTGCAATTGATGGGTACTTGTTTTTCTTCTTCCTTCTCCTGTAAATTTACTAATTGCAGATCAGGATGGTCGGCTACCAGATGGTATTGGCGAGATGATGTATTAGTGCTGGATTTTTTGCTTTATGATTTTTATTATTATTGTTGCTTGAACTTGAATAAGATGTACTTGATTACTTGGATATTTATCTTGTATTTGGGCAATGTGACCTAGAATATTTGACTTGTTCAGAATTTGATTATTTGAGATTATTATATTTGCTTTCAAGTAATTTCTGTTGGTATCTTGTTTCAATTTTGCATGCCTGGTTGTATCTTTTTCTTCCGACTCTGAGTATCTTGTGAAGTATTGTAAAGATTTCTTGAACAGCTTATGGATGATGAAAATCATTCGCTGGGCTTTTGTCTCGTATCCGTATTCTGTATCCTTTTGGGAAGCGGAGCGTGACAAGTATTCTTGTATTTTTTTCAAGAATAGTGGCAAATCTCAAGTGGGCTGCTTGAGGACTGGATGTAGGTTGGAAGGACCGAACCAGGATATATCGTGGTGTTTGCTGTGTTAACACACTGTGGTTGTATTCTCTAAACTTGCATTTTTAATTTCTTTGAGTTTCTTGTGTAAATCGAGTCTGGTCAGTCAACTGCTTTACTTTGTAAGTTGACTTAACAGACTTGTAACTCTTCAGTTAAATTACTCTTCTTATCTGATGCTTCAGTCGACTGCCTTCGTTTTTCAGTCGACTTAACAGTGCGAAAAGTTTAATTTATTGATTAATTTTTATACAACACTATCAACCCCTCCCTATAGTGTTATTTGCCTTGCATAGAGGATCCAACAATCTATTACTTTACTAACAAGAATTTTTTGACATAAGGCTTATTGAAATCTTAGGATGTCTACTACAACTTCCTAGTTGTACACTTCCTCAAATTCTGCTCATACAGAGCGATAAGGTTACAATCTTATCAGGGTGTCAATTCTGACTAAGTTCTGCACAGTACTCACTTAAAATTCCACAATAAATCACATGCATAACCAATGATTATCAAACTTGCATTTTCAGAAACTACAGCCGCATCATGTATAGCATGCACAAAAGATCTCATCCTAATTCCAAGTATTCAATGAGTTCTACCTATTTCAATCATGTACAAAATTCCTACTGTTCATCAGTCACTGTCGTGAATACTCTTACTTAAACAATTTTGAACATGCAACAAATGTCATCAAAATAATTCCAATATTTTTCTATAGGATCTGGATTCATGCATGCTACTACATTAAAATTTCAGAAATATATCATGCATCAATTAATTCTAAAAATTTCTTCAAGTTCAGGTTCTTCAAAAGACAGAACTAGTATCTGGATTACGATCCAGTCATCAAAAAAGAATTTTTTAAAAATACTAAATAATGTCAGAAAAATCCGAAATAATTCATGTAGCTTCTAGACATGCACAATATAATTCTGCAAAAATTTCAAGTTCAGATTCCATCTATACTGCTCTCTGAAAATTTGGGAACTTAGCATGCAGTTTGTGTTTTTCTGTTTTCAATTTCAGATTCTAAACAAACTACCACTAACCATCCAATTCAAGCTACTAATACTTATTTCATGCAAGAAATCAAACAAGAAAACAAGAACAAAAGTTTAGAGAACTCTCCACCCTTTGGTGTAGTTTGAGAAGATGAGAATAGATTGGCTTCCTCCTCCAATTCCTCCTCCAAAGTGCTCTTGATCACCATTTTTTCTCCTTCCTTCACTTTCTCCTTTCCTCTTTCTCTAAAAAATTTCAGAATTCTGAAATGAGAGTGAAGAGAGGGGGTTTTAAGAAGTGAGAAGAGATGGGGGGTGTGCATAGGGGGTGGCCGGCCTAGGGGTCGGGAGGGGGGGGGGGTGAGCTGGAGCCAAGTGGTAAGGGGGTTTTTCACAAACCTTGCCCTCTTGCCCATGGTTTTGGAGATATTTTGCATGCCTCATTTTCAAGCCATTAGATCCATGATGAGATGTGCTGAATGGCTAGATGTGAGTGCATGGAAAAGAGAGAAAATATACATATAGTATAGTATATGTAACCCCCGTTCCCGTAAATACATATTTTCTGAATATTTTCGGTATTATGACTAATTATAAATCCATTTTTGTTTTGAATTTGTTTCAGATCTTTTATTAAAGCGTTTTCTAATCGAAAACTATATTTTGTTCGAACAATGGCATATTTTAACTCCTATTCCTAATTGATCGATTATTTGCATTTTTACTCAATTTAAATTTAAATGTATTATCACTATTTTGGTTGTTTTAATAAACATATATTTCGCTATATAATATTCTTCTTCTTCTTCTTCTTCTTCTTCTTCTTATTATTATTATTATTATTATTATTATTATTATTATTATTATCATCGTTATTGTTATTTTATCCTTGTGATTTTTACTATTGTTATTATTGCTAATATTATTGTTATTAGTATTATTGTTCTTATGGTCATTATTATTATTATTATTTTTGTAAAGCCGAACATACTTATTTATTCGTATTTTATTATTTGATTTAATGTGTATATATATGTATATTTTATAAACCCTATAGCCCATTTTGATTTTGGATTTAAACCCATTACTTTCCACCAATACCCAATATCCATTATTCCATATACCCAAACTCGTTAAGCCCATCCCGTTATCCTCTCTCCCTATATATTACCCCATCTCCTGTTTAACCCTAATATTCCAAAACCCTATCAGCTGCCTAACACCTAACTTCATCCCCTACCTCTCCCCATCCTCTAACCCATCTCCCGTTCAACCATCCCATCGCCTGGCCGCCCTATGCCCCCACCTGCTCGCCACAACCCCACTGTAGCGACAACAGTACCAGTTGGCAACAGCTGTTGCGACAGCAACCCTGATGTCAAGCCAGCCTCGACGTCAGCAACTCCCCGTGCCCCGCCTGGACTACAGCGTCGCCCTACTACAGCGCCGCCCTCGCGACCTCCTTTCATTGCCGCCCTCCTCCCTGTGCTGCTCAGCCCGAAGCCAGCGAGCCGCTGTCTCCCTGCACCCTCTTCCCGATGCCCTGACTGCACAACGCCAGCCAGTGCACCACCAGTCCGCCGTCGTACCGCTGGCTATCCCCTAGCCACCATCGCCTAGCCGCTGTGCCGTTCAGCCGTCACCCAGTGCAACACCTCTATCAGGGAACTCCATCATCTCCTTTTGAATGTAGGGTCGTTGATCAACATCATGATCATCAGCTATTTGATCCTGGGCCGTCGGACCTTCCTTGATCATCATGATCGCGATCATCATCTTCGACCTCATCTGATCAGATTTGAGCCGTCTGTTTGATATCATCTTGATGATCACCTTGATGTGGGCCGTCCGATCTTCGTCATCTTGATCATCTCGATCTTGATCCCCATCAAGATCTGTGCCCGATCATGATCGTTTGCTCGCCGCCATGTCGTCGGGATTCCGATCCCGTTATTCTTCGCATATTCGGATTTATCTAACGTCGTTCTAAAGGCAAGTCATCTCACTTTTGAATCATATTGAATCGTATTCGAAATTTTTTATTGAATCCCGCAAGTAGATCCCTATTTATTATCGTATATTGTTATTGTTATCTATCATTGGGATACTACGGATTTATACGAGTGAATTCAAGTAGTAGTCTTGACTTCGTGCTGTCTTTTGCCTCCAAAGTATAGAGATCTTACATGCTTTCATGTGGTTAATTACTGAAGATAGGGATATGGATTACTATTGTATTTCTTGTCATGACATCTCAAAATAATTGTAGATTACATACTAGTATTGATGGCTTATATGATTGATGTTAGTGTGTTAGTTGATTGTGATTAGTAAGATTATGGACATTATACATCTTAATACCATGCTCACATAAATGTAACTTTCTGTGATTTATGTTGTCGACCCCTAACTTATCATTAATAACATTCTAATAATTTTATGCATGAAAAATGTATTGAGAACCTGAAATTTACTACCAACCTGAACATTACCATGCTGTTTCGACCTAGATAATGTCACCAAAATCAATAACTTTTTGAATATGAAATGTATCCTCAGATGTTTAGTTTACTACCCCTTTGACGGAGTTGAATTACGAGTTACGGTTTATGAGATATCGCAGTTTTACTGCTGCTGTGTCGTACAATTCCAGATTCTAAAAACTGCTGCCACACTCTGATTCACAATTAATTTAACCATGCTACCTGTAAGATAATGACTTGAAATTTTGCATGCTAATACTAGACAAACTAAAGAACATTTCCTAATTTTACTGGAATTAATTAACCAAGTTTCAGACCTGTTTCATATGTATAAACACAATTTTACAAGTTCGGGCTGAACACAAATTCTATGTAGTTTGCTGTTTTGACACCTGATGCCACAACTTTTATGTACCTTATTTATATGCGTTGGAACCGAGTAGAAGTCTAGTTTCTAGACCTTCTGAAGGATCCACATTTTCTATCCTGTAGAAATGGAAGTTCTTATTTTGTTACAATAACCTACTGCTGTCCAGAATTGAGTTTCTATGTTCAATAATATACAATTGAATCTATAATGTTGTATTTGGTGCATTTAATTGTGTAGAGTACATTGCATGATCATAGAATTTTTTTGTCATCATTCTAATGTCCCTTATTTAATCGCATTATCGTTTCCCATTAATGTTTCTGTCTCTATTGTTCTCTATTAGTATTGCATGATTAAATAAAAGAATGTTAATCAAGCCGGGGATAGTTGATTAATTTGGGACGATAAAAGAATGTTAATCAATTATGCAAACTTGGGTAGTTGATAATATAGTGACTGTACTCAGAAATATGGGCCTCGTCCCAAATTATCATTATCGTCACCTTGCAATAAATTACAAATGGCCAGTGCTATCGTCATCTCTTGCAGGAAATTGCTCAATAGCCAATGATTATTATTAAAATGTTATATTGTGCCTAGTACATGACCTATAGAATCTACCACCTTAGTCTAAACAAAATTGATTGTATGCATAGAACCTGTAGCATGGAATGCAGTAGTACGTGCATTAGTTAGGATTAAAAATGAATAATAGACTTAAGACTTCATCGCATTGTCATTGCATATTGTCATCTTCATTGAACAGTGTTACCATTATTGTTTTCCATCATTGTTACTGTTTATTGTTATCTTTATAAATCATTGTTATTGCACATTGTACTATTATCGCCTTGTCACTGTTCAATACTATTGATTTCATCGTCCATTGTATTCATCGTTATACTGTTATTGTCATTGTTCTCTGTTTCTGTACTTGCTGTCCACGATATGCTCTAAGGACATTTTCCCTCTCTTTTAAATGAGCAGCTTACAGGTATTCAGGGAGATTTTCCTGATGGACTAGGAGAACAACAATGGTGAAAGACTTGTGTTGTCTATTATCGCCTTGTCATTGTTATTGTTAGACTTGTGTTGTCTATAAATCATTGTTATTGCACATTGTACTATTATCGCCTTGTCACTGTTCAATACTATTGACTTCATCGTCCATTGTATTCATCGTTATACTGTTATTGTCGTTGTTCTCTGTTTCTCTAATTGTTGTCCACGACTTGCTCTAAGGACATTTTTGCTCTCTTTTAGATGAGCAGCTTACAGGTATTCAGGGAGATTTTCCTGATGGACTAGGAGAACAACAATGGTGAAAGACTTGTGTTGCTGCGCCGTTTAAATAATCATTATTTCTCCTTTTTTTGAACTTTAATAATTGAATATTGTTGTATTTGTGGGCTTTTGACCCGAATATTATTGTTGTTGATTCCAAATGTTGGATTTATTTTATGTTGGTTATTTTATGCTTAAATTTCAAGTATTGTTATTTATGTGATTACTTATTTTATTGCATGTGGGATTGTTTTACTTCCTGTTTTATATTGTTGAGTTGAATCAATGACAGTCTATGAATGACGCAAGTCATTTGCTGGGCCATGTCACGTGCTTGCATTCCGTATTTTTGGGAAGCGGGGCATGACAGTATCATACAATTTGACAATTGCATATGTACCACCTGTATATACTAGTATACGTACTAGTGTCGATTCTCTCATTCTCTTGCACCACCATGAATGCAACCATCCATATGAATAATCAAGCAATTTAGTCACTCTACAACATTCATATATATATATATATATATATATATATATATATATATATATATATATGGGCATTTATATATACACAAAAGTAGTATCCTATTTGGCGTATTACATGGTGGGTAGGCTTTTGGGTGACCTCTAATCTCGGGGACCTAGCTCTTTGTTGAGCAAGGTTTTGAGGCGAGCAAGCATCTTTGGCGAACTACTCTGGTGAGCTACTACATTGGGTTTAGAAGCTTTGGTCGGAGCTTGATGTTGGGTTTGAAGCTTGATATCGAACGGGGTTCGGAGCTGCAGATCTTGGGATCAACTTCGGGATCTGTTGAGTTGTTTTCCAAGCGTTTGATCTTAGTTTGGAGGATTTGTTGTTGGGTTTTTGCACAATTCACTAACTTATGGATGAATTGGCTAGCACATTTATGATCTCAATATCGGGTTCTTCGTGGAGCTTTCTCGGCTTCGAGGCTTTGTCTCTATCGTTTTCGAGGTTGGGTTTTAAAGCAAGAGTTTTGGCAAAGTTTAAGCTTGTGTTTGATCATCTTCTCCTCCTTCGGTTGGGCTAGATTTTGGCCGAAGCTTGAGGTAGGAGGTAGGGTTTGGTTCTTATCTTTGGAGCTTCCAAGTTTGAAGTTTTGGAGTTTATAGTTCTTGCTGCCTTCGGGGCTCCATTGATCTCGAGTTGGTAGATTGGGAATTGGGTTGCAAGGATCTAGTTTTTTGGTGAAAGGAATTGCATAATAGACCCAAGATTGAGAGAGGGATGCTATAACTACGATGTTGAACTGGTTTTGAAAGCTTGGACCGCTAGGAGATGGAGTAATTAGGGTTTGTACAACTTCTCATTCTTTGTGCTTGTCAACTCATTTTGTTGAGTTTGGATTGAAGATCTCTTGAGTTTTAGACCACCAAGTGTTTGTTGAGTAGTCTACCACATCGAATTGCTATTTTTTCGACCAAATGTCTCGCCGCTCGCTTCATTGAACCACTCTTTCGTTGACCAAGCGTTCTATTGTTCACTTATTTTGTCGATCGAGCATTTTATTGTTGTACAAGCATTCTGTTTGTCTGGGAGCTGAGTGCATTGATCGTTGGATCTTTTGTATGCAGCTGACATAGAAGAGCTGTTGCAGGAATGAATTTCAAAAGGTTGTTGCGGTTTTACTGTTTGATCCTAGCAAGTTTGTTGAGGCAATTCTAGGACGGAGTTGAACATGGAGCTCATTATTTCATCCCAATGAGTTATAGAGACAACTGTGAGACAGAGTTGGTCATAGAGCTTGTCGTTTGATCCTGGCAAGTTTGGAGAGACAACTCTTAGACAAAGTTGAACATAGAGCTTGATGTTTTATCCTAGTAAGTTTAGAGGGGCAACTCTGAGTCGAAGTTGAATGTAGAGTTTTTCGACTGATGCCAGCAAGTTTGGAGGGGCAACTCTGAGACGAAGTTGAACGTAGAGTTTGCCATTTGATCCCAGCAAGTTTGTAAAGTCAACCCTGAGACATAGTTGAAAGTTTGAGCTTGCTGTTTGGTCTCAGAAAGTTTGGAGCGACAATTCTGAGGCAGAGTTGGTAATAGAGCTTGTCATTTGCACCTAGCGAGCTTGTAGAGGCAACTCTACAACAAAGTTGACGTTGAGCTTGCCGTTTGCGCCCAGTGAGTTTGGAGAGGGAACTCTAACACGAAGTTGAATGTTGAACTCGATATTTGATCTCAACAAGGTTGGATAGAACTCTATGACAAAGTTGAACGTTTAAACACATTGTTTGATCCTAGCAAGTTTTGTAGAGGCAACTCTTTGATCAAGTTGAACATATAGCGTGCTATTTGATTCCAATAAGTTTGAAGGAGCAACTCTAAGACGGAGTTGATCGTAAAGCTCGCCGTTTGATCCCGACAAGTTTGTAGAGTCAACCCTGAGACGAAGTAGAACATTGAACTTGTTGTTTATGCCCAACAAGTTTAGAGGCACAACTCTGAGACATTGTTGGTCATAGAGCTTGCGTTTAATCCCGACAAGTTTGGAGAGAGAACTCAATGACGGAATTGGTCGTAGAGCTTGCCGTTTGAACCCGACAAGTTTGGATAGACAACTTTGAGATAGAGTTGAACGTAGAGCATGCTGTTTGATCCCAATAAGTTTGGAAAGGCAACTCTTAGATGGAGTTAAATGCTGAGTCTATTGCATGCAGTTAAGGGGTTGTTGGAAGGACTCGAGCGAAGTGCAGGGTGCTGAACTCGTTGTTTGGATTCGACGAGTTGTTAATGGAGCTCTAGCGTAGAGCAGAGCGTTGAACTCGTTGTTTGAAGTCAACGAATTGTTGATGGAGATCGAGCGGTGAGCAAGGCATCAAACTCTTCATTTGGAGTCAATGAGTTACTGATGGAGCTCGTGTAAAGAGCGGGGCACTGAACCCGTTATTTAGAGTCAACGAGTTGTTGATGGAGCGCGTGTGAAGAGCAAGAGTGTTGTGTTGGTGTATGCCCTAGAGGCCAGTTGTGTATTGACATTACTAGTTTACATTATATCATGATATTTATTTCGTATATGAGGCATTTCATTTATTGTGTTGTTTAGTATGATTAAATGAACATAATAAAGTCCGTAGAATAGTAGGTTCAATACCATGGGATATCAAGTGCATGACTTGATTGTGAGATCCTATTGGTTGTAATAAGAACACTATTTTTAAATGTCTCTAGTCAAGTATTATTGTGAATTAGGACAACAATAATGCATAAAGACTAGTATATGCGTAGAATGATGACCAAATCTCATAGGTCATGGATATGAGATATCAAGTCTTCACATGGGTACATATTAGAGTAATAATGTACTGGACTGACCCACCATGAGAATGTTGCATGGATCGTTACGTGAGTGTCATAAGCGGTTCTCACAGTGACCATGGTGTATGTAGTCCTTTGACTTGAAGTCACTACGGTTCCCTACATAAGAAGTTATAGATATTAATGTCGTCAAACGTTGCCTATAATAAGGTGATTATAAAGTCGACTATTGGATATACTACAATTCATGCAGAGGGATGTGAGTGACTTAGATAGGATTTGTCTCTTTTACATAATAGGAGCGATATCTATGGGCCCCTTGATTGAGTGAAACTACAAAATGCATGGTCATGCTCAAATGAGTCAATATGAGATATTGAGCTCATTTGTTTTAGTAAGTCTACTCGGATATCAAGAAACCAAAGATTGAACTATACATGGGTGTCACTCTCTATGCCTTGTGGTTAATTAAGATATCTGGACCAAGGGACTAGACTACATGGTAACATTGGTCATGGATAGGCTATGTCTAATCACGGACATTTCCATTACTTCAGTAGCAGTTATGTATTGCTAGATACCTCTCACTGTTTATAATACTAGAATATGATTTTAGTATTACTGTCGACGTAACGGGAACCTACAGGGTCACACACTTAGAATGGATTAAAATTGAGATTTAAATTCATAAGATGAATTTAATTGGGGATCCAAGTAAGATTTGGAATCCGTATATTGGTTGAACATTTAATTAGATTAAATGGGTTGATTAAAGTTCAAAGGCCCACATACGACCTGATTCGTGTGTAACTCTTAGACAAAGTCCAACCGCCTCATTGCTCTCTTAGGCTTGATTTTCTGTAGCTATATATATGATACGTATCTGTGGAAAAGGGTTACACATGAATCAGGTCAGATTGTGAGTCCAACCGCCTCATTACTCTCTTAGGTTTGATTTTCTGTAGCTATATATATGAGACGTATCTGTGGAAAAGGGTTACATGAGAAAACCTTAGCCGTCACAGAAATTGTTTAAGAGGGAGATCGTAAGGAACATCCCTTCTTGCAGCTAGGACTGCGGCGTGAAGGAAAGCTTGATTTGATCCGTTCGTGTGGATACCGTAGAGGCACCACAATATCTTAATGTTGTGATCGTCATACTGTGGAGACAGCAGATCCATCTTCAATGTATAACTCCTAAACATGATTTATGGTTTTCGCATGGATCCATGGCTAGGTTTCGATATTTTTTTGTAATTTTTCTGCTGTGTATTTAATCTGAGATTACCATTGAAACCTAATACGTTGAACTCATTATTTGGAGTCAACGAGTTGTTGATGGATCTCAAGCGGTGAGGAAGGCATCAAACTCGTTGTTTAGAGTCAACGAGTTGTTGATGGAACTCGAGTGGTAAGCAGAGTGTTGATCTCGTTGTTTGGAGTCAACAAGTTGCTGGTGGAGCTCGAGCGGTGAGTAAGGCGTTGAACTCGTTGTTTGGAGTCAATGAGTTGTTAATGGAGCTCGAGCAGACAGTTTGGTGTTAACGAGTTGCTGATGAAGCTCGAGCGGGAAGCAAAAAGTCGAGCTCGTTGCTTGGAGTCAACGAGTTGTTGATAGAGTTCAAGTAGTGAGCAAGGCATTGAACTCATTTTGTAGAGTTAACGAGTTGTTGATGGAGCTCGAGCAGTGAGTAAGGCACCGAACTCGTTGTTTGGAGTCAACGTGTTGTTGATGGAGCTCGAGCGATGAGCATGGCCTTGAACTTGTTATGTAAAGTTAATGAGTAGTTGATGGGGTTCAAGGGAAGTGCAAGGTTGTTGATGTTAGGTTTCGATTGCAATCACAAATTAAATATGCAGAGGAAAAACTACAAAAATATCGAAACCTAGCCATGGATCCATGCGAAAACCATAAGTCATGTTTAGGAGTAATACCTTAAAGATGGATCTGCTGTCTCCATAGTATGCCAATCACAGCACTGCAATATTGCGGTGCCTCTACTATATCCATATGAACAGAACGAAAAATGGCTCTCCTTCAGACCCTGGTGCTAGCTGCGGGAAGGGGATGTTCCTCCTCACTACCTCTGTCTCACTTTCTGTGACAGCTAGGGTTTTTTTTTCTTTCATCTGTATATTTTTCACAGATACATATCATATATATAGGTGCATAAAATCAACCCTAAGAGTGTAATGAGGCTGTTGGGCTCACAATCTGACCTTGGTCAGATTTGTGTGTAGGTCTTTGAACTTTAGTTGGCCCATTTAATCCAATTAAATGTCCGACCAATGTCAGGAGTCCAAGTCTTACTTGGATCCCCAACTAAATTCATCTTATGAATTTAAATCCCAATTTTGATCAATTCTAAGTGTTTTACCCTATAAGTTCCGATTACGTTGGCAGTAATACTAAAATCATATTATATTATTACAAACAGTGAGCGGTATCTAGCAATACATGACTACTAGTCAAGTAACGGAAATATCAGTTATTTGACATAACCTATCCATGACCAATGTTACCATCTAGTCTAGTCCTTTTGTCCAGATATCTTAATTGACCACAAGGCATAGAGCAGGTCACCCTTGTATAGTTCAATATTTGGTTTGTTGATGTTCGAGTAGACTTATGAGCATGGCCATGCATTTTGCAGTCTCACTCAATCAAGGGGCCCGTAGATATCGCTCCTGTTATGTAAGAGGGAAAAATCCTATCTAAGTCACTCACATCCCACCGCATGATTTGTAGTATATCCAATAGTCGATTTTATAATTACCTTATTACAGGCAATGTTTGACGGCATTAAAACATATAACTTCTTATGTAGGGAACTGTAGCGACTTCAGGTCAAAGGACTACGTACACCATGGTCATTGTGAGAACCGCTTATGACACTCACGTAACAATCCATGAAGCGTTCTCATGGTGGTTCAGTCCAGTACATTATTACTCTAATATGTACCCATGTGAAGACTTGATATTTCATATCTCATATCCATGACCCGTGAGAATGGTCATCAGTCTACGCACACACTAGTCTCTATGTATTATCGTTGTCCTAATTCACAATAATACTTGACTAGGGACATTTAAGTACAGTGTTCTGATTTCAGCCTATAGGATCTCAAAATCAATTCATGCACTTGATATCCCATGTCATTGAACTTACTATTCTAAGAACTTCATTATATTCACAATAAATAACACAATAAATGAAATGTCTAAATATGAAATAAATATCATGATACAATGTAAACTAGTAATGTCAATACACAAATGGCCACTAGGGCATACACAGCAATCTCCCACTTGCACTAAAGCCAATCAGACATACATCTAATGCCTATAGATCTAGTGTGACCCTCAAGCCTTTCGCTGTGCAAGAGGCTTTGTTAGTGGGTCAGCGATGTTATTATCTGTCGGTACTCTGAATATCTTCACATCTCCTTTATCAATGATCTCTCGAATGAGGTAGGTGCGCCTAAGTATATGTTTGGATTGTTGGTGTGATCTATGCACCTTAGCTTGTGCAATGGCCCCATTGTTATCACAATAGAGGTCCACCGGGTCCACAATGCTAGGAACTATGCCAAGTTCAATGATGAACTTTCTTATCCGAACGACCTCCTTTGCAGCATTGGAGGCAGCAACATAATCAGCCTCTGTGGTAGAATCGGCTACTGTCTCTTGGTTCAAACTCTTCCAGCTCATAGCACCACCATTTAGGCAAAATACAAAACCCAATTGCGATTTGGAGTCATCTTATCGGACTGGAAGCTAGCGTCAGTGTAACCCTTTACAACATGCTCTTCCTCGGCTCCATATACCAAGAACGAACCCTTAGTCTGTAACATCTCGTATTTTTATTTTAATTAAAAAATACATTTTTCAATTTTTGTACGTACAATGCACGTACAAATTTTTCCATCTTTATTTTTCTCTCTCATTTATTATTTTGTAGCATGCATGAGCCTTTTATTAAACCCATGGACCTGAGAATAGATTCTAGCCCACTAAACTAATTAATTAAATTAATTAAAAGCAAGCCCACTAGACAAGCCCATTAATTTTTGGTTGTGCATGGACTCACACATGACATGTAACAACTTTTAATACATATATTAGAATTATAGGATTTTTATTTATTTTTCGTGTGTGCACTAGTGCACAACACGTGCATGTGTGGAGAGGGAGAGAAAAAGACCGGATGAGGGAGAGAGAGAGTGGGCTCGGGAGATGGAGAGATGGAGAAGGTGGGAAAGTGGAAAGTTGAGTGGGTAGTTATTAGGTGGATGAGATTACATTTTAGCCCTTCATTTTGTCCTATAAATACCCCCCCCCCCCTCCCCCCCCCCTCGTTTTTTTTTCTTCTCATTTCACACCTAAACAAAACAAATCAAGAGAGGAAAAAGACAGAGAGTTAGAGAGTGTTCTTGTTGCATTGGAGGCTTTTTGGAGTGCTCTTGATAGGAGGAGAAAGACTAGGTGTTGCTTGTTGGAGCTAGGAGTCCTAGAAGTTGTGTCTCATCATATTTGTTTGCAAATTCTTCATAAGAGGTGGGTGATCTTGAACATTCTAAATGTAGGAAATGCATGCTAGTAATGTTAAATGAGTAGTATAGATAAATTTGATGTGATAAATATAGAACAAATCTATGCTATTGTGTTGTGCCATGAATTGTAGAAATTTTGTTATGATTAAGAAATTAATTTCCATCATGTTAGTTAGAAATGAGACAATGAAACAATGAGTTATTGACATGAACAAATATGCTTGTTAATTTGCAAATGTCGAAATAAAAAAATTGTATGAGAATTGTATGAAAAACGAATTTTAGTGAAGTTAAATTGGTACACAAAGATTCATTTAATTGGTTGTAAGAGATACACATTGCTATTTTGATTAAATTGAAGAAATGCAATTCATGTTCATTAATGAGAGAAATAATTTGAAATATAGATACAATGTCTAAACTATAAGTTTGGAAAATTCGTAAGTTACTATTTTCAAGTACACTCAGTATGAATGAGATAATTACAATCCATTGAAAAGATTAGATCGATCATATGTTTGAGTTTTGTGAAATAAACTAGTTATTGTGCCGTATGATCAAAATCTTGGCCGCTATTCTCATAACAGTAGTTGGGCTTGGACTTACTGGTTGTCACGCCCCGCTTTCCAAAAGAGAATACGGAATACGGATACGTGACTAAGCCTAGCAATGATTATCATCATCCATAAGCTGTTTGGAATTTTTACAACATTTCACAAGAATAATCAGAGTCGGAAGCAAAAGAATCAACCAAGCATGCTCATATGAATCAAAATACCAACAAGAATACTTGAAACAAAATATATTAATCTCAAATAATCCAGATCTGAATAAGTCAAATATCTTGGGTCACATTCCCCAAATACAAATGAATCCAAGTACAAGATACAATTGTTCAAAAATAAGAAACAAGAATTAATAATAGCAAATCCAGTACTAATATCTCATCTCGCCTATTCCATCTGGCAGCTGATCTCCAAAATCTATAATTTAACAATTGCAGGAAGAGAAAAAAGAAAACAAACTCCCGTCAATGCAAGTTACGGGCCGCATGTAGTGCATGATACAAGTACATGGGAAAAAACTAACTAATAATATGGAATAGGCATGATAATAAAATATAACAACTAGCATGGCAGGATGAACTAGTGCAAGTGGTATATATCAAGTGTCAAGTGAACACGTATCATGTAAACAAGTAACACGAATGAAGTATCAAGAAATCAAGTAACAAGAAACAAGTTGTATTATTACTAACTAGGCAGTACTTCATGTATCCATACTTTTACTACATGGTTGCTACATTCAAATAGTTTCTTTTAGATTTCATAGGGGATTCTATAGGTCATGTACTCAGGTATCACAGAATCACAAAACTTGGTCGGTAAACTTGATCGGTAACAGAAATTAACTTGATCGGTAACTGGATCGGTAACAGAAATTAACTTGATCGGTAACTTGATCGGTAAATTTGATCGGTAACTTGTCATACAGGAAACACAAGTCTCCTTCCGAGTACAGACTCCTATATTGTCCACTACTAGATCTTTCCCTTAACCCCGGCTTGGCTATTTATTTTTATTAGTGTCAAATAAGCATGTATGTGTCACAAACAGGCCAAGTATATCATGGTATAATCATGTAACAAGTTCAAGTTGCAAGATAAACATGTACGGGTGCAAGATAACTCATGAAAGGATAAAACAACCAAATTTCTAGTTCAGGACAGCAAGACCATACTGCAGTAAAACTGAGATTCCCGTTGTTACAAATATGCAAACCTGAATCCGTCGAAAGGTCTAGAAAATCGACTCCCGGCCGAATCCATATAGCATATATAAGTCATATAGTATTCCACAAAAATATAACTCAAAACTGATTTGAATCCAGAAAACACGTTCAGCCAGAAATAAGAAGATCGTATTCAAGAACAAGAAAATAGTATCAAAACACCTCAAATAAATCCAGGAAAAATCTGGGGTATTCCCCTATATGTCTAGTATCAGGGTATAAAGTTTCAAAATTTTCCAGTAAGATTAGTTTAGCCAACAAAAATCAGAAAACATCAAGAAACGGTAGTTTGGTACATCTGGAATTCCCAACATTGCTGTATGAAAATTGTGATATCTCGCAAACCGTGAAACGAAATCCAAATCCGCCAAAGGGAGATGAAAATAGAAAAAATAATCTAACATTCATATTTGATAAATATATTTCATACAGAAAAACGAAATAGGGTGAAAATACAAATCTTTTCAGATTAGCGAGCAAAATCCAGCAAGTTTAGTTTTTAGAAACAAGGATGAATGGTATATGAAACTCATCAATAAAATCCACCAAAATTCTGGGTAATCCCTAAATAGGTATAGAAATACTGTACAAAATTTCAGATCAATATAATATGCTTAGCACTAGTATCAAAATAGTTTAGTCATCAATATCATCAAGAAACGAAATCTAGAAATGAAATACACCTCTGTAGTAAAATAATCATATCTCACACATACGAAAACGAAATTGATCAAGGTTGGAAAGTTTTGAAAGAAGACAGATTTATCTGAAAACTATGTTTAATGCTGAAGTTAAGAAACTGACATTAATATGGTCTAAAATAGCAATCAAAACTGATCACAAGCAAAATACAGATTTCCCTCTTAACAACAAATCAACATACAACATATGAAACTCGTCCCAAACACAACCAAACATGTTATAGAGTTTACCAAGTGTCCAAACATCATGAATTAGGGTATATGGCATGTCCACAACAAGTATATTACATGGATCCTAACAACCACACAATTCTCACAATCAACTCACATATATGATCTCATCAAGAACGGTTCAAACCTAAGTTGTTTCATGTCAAATTTCTGTCGTGAGGCAATTATGGTCAAATAGCACTATAGAGACAATACCCATCAAAGATAACACACACACGAGTTGTCTCTAGAACCCAACTACACTACAAGCGTTATTTATGACTTGTATCATACAAAGGAATTACTTACCTGAGAGACGACGATAAAAACGATGCAAAGCAAGAATAATGGGAACAGATTCTCGGGGCACGAACACAACGAACGGATCACAAACTAATCACGATCACACGAACAACAAAAAAGATGAAGACGATCGAGATCACAAACACAATCGGACGGTTGAGATCGAAGATCAAGATCAAGATGATCGAATCAGATCGGGCGGTCAGATCTTTTGATGATGAAGATAATGATGAAGATCAAGATCGATCGATAGAACGGTTGCGATCAAAGGAAGTTGATGATCATCATGATCGTGACGATCAAGAAGAGATCAGACGACTAGGATCTAATTGGATGATCAAGAGGAGATCGACGGCCCACATCTAATCAAGCATGATGATCAAGATCCAACGGATGGCGAGAATCAAAACTAAGGGAACATGATCATGATGATCAAGATGATCACGATGATCGACGGCTCTGGATCCACATGATCAAAACATGATAAAAAAGAAATCGATCAAAGGCTTCGGCTGACTGCGACCCAGGGACACGGCGGACGGGGAGCGACAGCCAGGGGGATCGTCGGCAGGGCTTCACGGTGGGCGGAGTCAATGCAGGGGCAAGGGTGCACCTGGCTGCCGCTGCTACTGCAGTGCAGAGGAAAGGACAGCGCAAGCGGTAGAACACAGGGGAGTGGGGAGCACGGCAGGGATGTGCACCGAGGGCTAGCTGAGCAGGGTGACGCTGTCGCGGCGGCACGATAAGGAGGAGTGAAAGATCGGGAGATGGCCAGGAGCGGGAGAGGGGGTTCAGGTCGGGAGGCTATCGTCGGCATCGGGGTTGATATGCGACACAGGGAGGACGGGGGTGAGCACAGGGTTAGGGTGCAGCATTGGAACAGGGGGAGGACCGAGAGGTAGGGCGGAGCACGGGAGGTGCAACGGGGGAACGGGAGAGAGATTTGGACGATGGGTTAGGAGAAGATGAAAATGGCCGAGGGATGAATAATAGGGTTTAGCAGATGGTATATATATAGGGGTTATAATGCTAAACGGGTCTGGGTTACTTGGTAACGGGTATCGGGTAGGGGTAAGGGGGATTAGGGTATAGGCTGAAAGGGTAATGGGGTTTAAAATGGGTTATTGGGTTATAGGGTTGTTGGGGGATTAAAAATAGTGTTTGGGTTATAAAATAGAAATAGGGTTTTAAAAACTCAATAGCAAAATAAAAGAAGCAATAAAAAGATTGTTTATAATAAAAATATAATTTGCGTTACAAAAATAAAATTTATTCAAAATACTACAAATACAGTTAGTAGATAAAAGTGGGTTTTTAATAACCAGTCAAAAATATCAATAATAACAATAATACTAATAACAATGATAATAATAAGAAACTGATAAAAATAATAATGGTAATAATATAACAGAAATAATAATATTAAGAGTAATAATAAAAAAAATGCTAATTTTGTTACAATATAAAAATCATCGAAAATATTTACAAATAAAATTATTGCTCGAAAATAGATTTTAATAGGAGATCCAATAATACAATTTGACAAAAGAAATTGAAAGCGGTAAAAATAATTTACGAAAATTTTAAATACAGAAAATACCCAAAATACGTTTTGGAAAATAGGGATTACAAATCCTACCCACCTTACAACAAAATTTCGTCCTCAAAATTTGCTTAGGCGGTATAAAGGACAAGGCAAAAGCCAACTGGGAAGGGTAACAAAGCCGAGGGTTAACAGGGAAGGAACAACGCAGAGGCAATACCAGAAAAAGAAAGAAGTGGATAACAATGATGTCAAATGGAATGCATGAAAGAGAGTAAACAGTATTAAAAGGAAAAAAGAAATAACACAAGATCACCAGGCAAGATAGGGAGTAGGTAGAACTGGAATCAAAAAGAGAATGAACAGAGAAGAATTGAATCGAATAATGAATGGGTGCATGATGGCAAATGAAATGCAAGAAAGAAGTAATCGGTATCGAAAATGAAGAAGAAACAACACAAGACTTGCAAGATAACAAAGCAAAGAGATGAAGAAATAGATAGAGCCGGAATCGAAGAAATGATGGACAAGGAAGAGATAGACCAATCAATGAGTCAATGGATGAAGACGGGTACAAGGGATAGAAAGAAGCAAACGATACAAAGAAGAAGCAACAAGAGAATCCTGGGACCTGTGGGTTATAGGCCTACCACGCTTCTGCTGTGCCACTCTGATCGAAAAGACTCTGCTAATAGCATCCAGCGATGCCGACTGACGGACCAAGCAGAAAGAAAAGAATGGATAGCAACAAAAATCAGAAAGATATGGGTACGAAAGGAATGAATTCATACCCAAAAGAAATCAACAAATGAGGACGACTGAAAAAGACGGAAGAATCAAGAAATCAAGAGATCGAATGAGAAGGGATCAAAATGAATGGAACAAGACTAGTATCCAGATCAATATTGATTATAATTCATTTATGCATGCATGGTTGGTGAAATATTGAGCTGATCCTAGTACGAGCCAAGCTTGTCTAATATATCAGTCAAACTAATACATTAGCCAAATCTGAGCTCTGATACCACTAAAAACCTTGTCACGCCCCGCTTCCCAAAAGAGAATACGGAATACGGATACGTGACTAAGCACAGCGAATGATTTTCATCATCCATATGCTGTTCAGAATTTTTACAACATTTCACAAGAATAATTAGAGTCGGAAGCAAGAGAATCAACCAAGCATGCACATATGAATCAAAATACCAACAACAATACTTGAAACAAAATATATTAATCTCAAACAATCTAGATCTAAATAAGTCAAATATCCTGGGTCACATTGCCCAAATACAAATGAATCCAAGTACAAGATACAATTATTCAAAAATAAGCAACAAGAATTAATAATAGCAAATCCAGCACTAATATCTCATCTCACCTATTCCATCTGGCAGCTGATCTCCAAAATCTGCAATTTAACAATTGTAGGAAGAAGAAAAAGAAAACAAACTCCTGTCAATGCAAGTTACGGGCTGCTTGTAGTGCAGGATACAAGTACATGGGAAAAAACTAACTAATAACATGGAATAGGCATGATAATAAAATATAGCAACTAGCATGGCAAGATGAACAAGTGCAAGTGGCATGTATCAAGTCTCAGGTGAATAAGTATCATGTAAACAAGTAACACGAATGAAGTATCAAGAAATCAAGTAACAAGTAACAAGTGTCAAGTGATCATATTCAAGTCTTGTATTATTACTAACTAGGTAGCACTTCATGCATCCATACTTTTACTACATGGTTGCTACATTCAAACAGTTTCGTTTAGATTTCGTAGGGAATTCTATAGGTCATGTACTCAGGTAACATAGAATCACAGAACTTGGTCGGTAAACTTGATCGGTAACAGAAATTAACTTGATCGGTAACTTGTCATACAGGAAACACAAGTCTTCTTCCGAGTAAAGACTCCTATATTGTCCACTACTAGATCTTTCCCTTAACCCCGGCTAGGTTATTTATTATTATTAGCGTCAAACAAGCATGTATGTGTCACAAACATGCCAAGTATATCATGGTATAATCAAGTAACAAGTTCAAGTTAGAAGATAAACATGTACGGGTGCAAGATAACTCATGAAAGGATAAAACAACCAAATTTCTAGTTCAGGACAGTAAGACCATATTGCAGTAAAACTGAGATTTCCGTTGTTACAAACATGCAAACCTGAATCCGTAGAAAGGTTTAGAAAATAGACTCCTAGCCGAATCCAGCAAACATATATAAGTCATATAGTATTTCACAAAAATATAACTCAAAACTGATTTAAATCTAGAAAACACGTTCAGCCAGAAATCAGAAGATCGTATTCAAGAACAGGAAAACAATATCAAAACACCTCAAATAAATCCCGGAAAAATCTGGGGTATTCCCCTATATGTCTAGTATCAGAGTATAAAGTTTTAAAATTTTTCAGTAAGATTAGTTTAGCCAACAAAAATCAGAAAACATCAAGAAACGGTAGTTTGGCAAATCTGGAATTCCCAACACTGCTGTACGAAAACTGTGATATCTCGCAAAACGTGAAATGAAATCCAAATCCGCCAAAGGGAGATGCAAATAGACAAAATAATCTAACTTTCATATTTGATAAATATATTTCATACAGGAAAAGAAATTAGGGTGAAAATATAAATCTTTTCAGATCAGCGAGCAAAATCCAACAAGTATAGTTTTTAGAAACAAGCATGAATGGTATATAAAACTCATCAATAAAATCCACCAAAATTCTAGGTAGTCCCTAAATAGGTATAGAAATATTGTGCAAAATTTCAGATCAATATAATATGCTTAGCACTAGTATCAAAATAGTTTAGTCATCAAAATCATCAAGAAACAGAATCTGGAAATGAAATACACCTCTGTAGTAAAATAATCATATCTCACACATTAAAAAACGAAATCGATCAAGGTCGGAAAGTTTGGAAAGAAGACAGATTTATCTAAAAATCAAGTTTAATGCTGAAGTTAAGATACTGACCTTAATATGGTCTAAAATAGCAATCAAAACTGATCACTGACAAAATACAGATTTTTCTCTTAACAACAAATCAACATACAACATATGAAACTCATCCCAAACACAACCAAACATGTTATAGAGTCTACCAAGTGTCCAAACATCATGAATTAGGGTATATGGCATGTCCACAACAAATATATCACACGGATCCCAATAACCACACAATTCTCACAATTAACTCACATATATGATCTCATCAAGAACGGTCAAAACCTAAGTAGTTTCATGTCAAATTTGTGTCGTGAGGCAACTATGGTTAAATAGCACTATAGAGACAATACCCATCAAAGATAACACACACGAGTTGTCTCTAAAACCCAACTACACTACAAGCGGTATTTATGCATACTAAGGAATTGAGTACAAGTTACTTGCCTGAGAGACAACGATGAAAATGATGCAAAGCAAGAATAATGGGAACGGATTCCCGAGACACGAACACAACAAACGGATCACGAACCAATCCGGATCACACGAACAACGAACAAGATGAAGACGATCGAGATTATAAACACAATCGGACGGTTGAGATCTAAGATCAAGATCAAGATGATCGGATCAGATCGTGCGATCAGATCTCTTGATGATGAAGATAATGATGAAGATCAAGATCGATCGATCGAATGGCTGCGATCAAAGGAAGTTGATGATCATCATGATCGTGATGATCAAGAAGAGATCAGACGACTAGGATCTAATCGAATGATCAAGAGGAGATCGACGGCCCACATCCAATCAAGCATGATGATCAAGATCCAATGGACGGCCAGAATTAAAACCAAGGGAATATGATCATGATGATCAAGATGATCACGACAATCAACGACTCTGGATCCACATGATCAAAACATGATAAAAAAGAAACCCATCAAAGGCTTCGGCTGACTGCGACCCAGGGACACGGCGAACCGGGAGCGGCGGCCAGGGGGAACACCTGCAGGGCTTCGCAATGGGCAGAGTCGCTGCAGGGGCATGGGTGCACTTGGCTGCCGCTGCTGCTGCTGTGCGAAGGAGAGGACACCTGCAGGCGGCAAAACATAGGGAGTGGGGAGCACGGTAGGGATGTGCACCGGGGGTTGGCTGAGCAAGGGTGATGCTATTGCGGTGGCGCGACAGGGAGGAGGGAAAGATCGAGAGATGGCAAGGAGTGGGAGAGGGGGGTCAGGTCGGGAAGCTGTCGTCAGCATCAGGTGGAGACACAACACAGGAAGGACAGGGGTGAGCATAGGGGTAGGGTGCGGCATCGGAACAGGAGGAGGACCGAGAGGTAGGGCGGAGCATGGGAGAGAGATCAGTATGATGGGTTAGGAGAAGATGAAAACGGTTAAGGGATGAATAATAGGGTTTAGCAGATGGTATATATGTAGGGGTTATAATGTTGAACGGGTCTAGGTTTCTTGGTAACGGGTATCGGGTAGGGGAAAAGGGGATTATGGTATAGGCTGAAAGGGTAATGGGGTTTAAAATGGGTTATTGGGTTATAGGGTTGTTGGGGAATTAAAAACAGGGTTTGGGTTATAAAATAGAAATAGGGTTTTAAAAACTCAATAGCAAAATAAAATAACCAATAAAAAGATTGTTTATAATAAAAATGTAATTTGCGTTACGAAAATAGTGTTTATTCAAAATACTACGAATACAATTAGTAGATAAGAGTGGGTTTTCAATGACCAGTCAAAAATATCAATAATAACAATAATACTAATAACAATGATAATAATAAGAAAGTGATAAAAATAATAATGGTAATAATAATAACAGAAATAATAATATTAAGAGTAATAAAAAAATGCGAATTGTGTTACAATATAAAAACCATCGAACATATTTACAAATAAAATTATTGATCGAAAACAGATTTTAATAGGAGATCCAATAATACAATTTGACAAAAGAAATTGAAAGCGGTAAAAATAATTAACGAAAATTTTAAATATAGAAAATACAAAAAAATACATTTTTGGGAAAACAGAGGGGTTACATTGGTTATCGGCTGAGCTTTAAGATCATTACTGTAGCACGTCTGTGGTCTTGGGCCGCAAGTTCGAACCTTGACAGACCCTTCCCTTTTGTTTTGATTTTTAAATTTAATCTTCAGACCGAGACTCAGTATGAGTGGCTTTCAGCTTTCTCTTGTGACAGTGAAGTCACATGGACTTCTTGGTTAGAGGGGAGGCCATAGGGGGGTACTGTAGTGCCGTTGGGCTTGGGTTCGAAACCCGGTGCTGCCTATTTGACTTTTTTTGGTATTTTATTATTTTAATGGGGTTTTTAATGTGAATAAAATTTGGGAAAAATATCTAATATTCCAATAATATGATATAGAATTTATTAAAAGTAGTTTTAGAAATTTTCATCTATATTGTGATAAGCTAAAAGTGAAATTGAGATAGAAAACAAGTTATTGACTTCGAAATTATTTATTTAAGAATATGACATTTATTTGAGTAGAAGAAGAGTAAAAGAATTGCTATGTTACTTGATTTCCTTTGATGAGACTATATGAATATGCTTGATTGTGGTTAAGAACTTATATGTGATTAAGTTCCTAAATGAGATTTGAATCTATGCTATGAGTTCATGAAAAGAATGATGGCTTTTGAAAGATAGTGAATGAATTGAATTTTATGAATGATGCTAAAATAAGACATTGATAAAATTGTGAATAAGTTAAAGATATGAATACCAAGAGGTTAATACATGATTATTGAAGGGTATGAGTACCCATGGATTTAAGTACATTAAAGGATGTGATTTAGAGTTTAGTGAGACCCCGGGTACCGGCATTGTTGAATTAAAAGATTTGAGTTATATTTTATGTCATGCCCTGCTTCCCAAAAATACGGAATACGGATACGTAACTAAGCCCGGCGAATGATTTTCATCATCCATAAGCTGTTCAGGAATCTTTACAACATCTCACAAAATAATCAGAGTCGGAAGCAAGAGAATCAACCACACATGCATAACTGAAGTAATAAACCAACAGAATTTATTTGAAGCAAAATATATTATTCTCAAATAAATCAGAATCTGGACAAGTCAAATATCTTGGGTCACATCGCCCAAAATACAAAATAAATATCCAAGTACTCAAAATACATTGTTCCAAAGCAACAATAACAATGATACTAATAAATAAGAAATCCAACACTAATATCTCATTTCGCCAATGCCGTCGGGCAGCTGACCATCCTGATCTGCAATTAATAATTGCAAGAGAAGGAAAGAGAAAACAAGTACCCGTCAATTGCAAGTTACGGGCCACTTATAATGTAGGATACAAGCACATGGAATAATCAATCTAAATAACAGCGGAGACAAATATAGAATGGTATAACACATCAAAAGTAATATCTAACGTGAATTAGTAAGGCAAAGTCAACTAGCATGGTATACTAACAGTACAGATATTTGTGTCAAATATAGTGTCATATGGCAACTAACATTGTCTAGTAACAGTAAGCTCAGTATATCAGTGTAACAGTATAACAGTATCAATCCAACAGTATCCGTCTAACAGTATCGGTCTAACAGTATCAGTCTTATGTTCTTACAGTCTTTTGTGTATTACTTGCTAGGTAGCACTTCGTGCATCCCGGTTTTTCTTACATGGTTGCTACAACAAACAGTTTCGCTTTTAGATTTCATAGTGGACCATAATGGGGTAGTGTGCTCAGGTATCAATAACAGTAGCAGTAGTAGTAAAAGTAACAGTAACAGTAGCAGTAAAAGTAATAGTAACAGTAACAGTAACAGTAAAAGTAACAGTATGGAACATTAGTTCCCTTCCAAGTACATGTTTCCATATTTTCCACTACTAGATCTTCCCTTAAGAAATCCCGGCTTGATTACTTTTATTATGGTTATCAACAGACATGGTAGTGCATGAAATAGGGTCAAATTAATATTTTATAATCAGTACTAAGTTCATGGAAACAAATGAACAAACATAAATGATATACGGTCACATAAACTAGCAAAACAGTGTATGTTCATATTCAGGACTGCATGACAATACAGTACCAAAACAGTGATTCCCGTTACTAAAGAAATTAAAATCTGAATCTGTTGAAGAATCTGGAAAATAGACTTCCACACGAATCCATCGGTTATACATAAGCCATATAGTAATTCACAAAATCATAACTCAAAACTGATTTGAATCCAGAAAATACGTTCAGCCAGAAATCAGTAAATCGTATTCAAAGTCAGAAAAGAAGCATAAAAACTCCTCAAATAAATTCAGAAAAAATCTCGGGTAATCCCCTTTATGCCTAGTACCAGAATATAGAGTTTCATAATATTCCAGTAATATTAGTTTAGTCAACAAAAATCATGAAATATCAAGAAACGATAGTTTGGCAAATCTAGAATTCCCAACACTGCTGTACGAAAACTGGAATATCTCGCAAACCATGAAACAAAATCCAAATCCGCCAAAGGAAGATGAAAATAGACAAAATAAGATAACTTTCATATTTCATAAATATTTTTCATACACTAGAAGGAATTAGGGTGAAAATACAATTCTTTACAGAACAGCGAGCAAAATACAACAAGTATAGCATTTATAAATAAGCATGAAACGACGTATAAAACTCATCAATAAAATCCATCAAAATTCTAGGTAATTCCTAAATAGAATAGAAATACTGTGCAAAGTTTCAGATTAAAATAATATAATTAGGACTAGTATCAAAATAGTTTAATCATCAAAATCATCAAGAAACGAAATCTGGAAGTAGAATACACCTCTGTAGTAAAACAACCATAACTCAATCATATGAAAACAAAATCGATCAAGGTCAGAGAGATTGGAAAGAAAGAAGACGAACTTCTATACAATTCATGTCTAATACAAAAATTAAGAATTCTGACCTTAATATGGTCTAAAATACAAATCAAAACTGATCAACGACAAATACAGATTTTCCTTTAAGAACAAAACCAACATAAATCATACAAAACTCGTTCCATTCACAATCAGACATGGTATAGAGTCTACTAAGTGTCCAAACATCATGATATAGGGAATATAACATATTCACAACCATCATATCACATGGATCTCATCAAATATATAATTTCATCTAATTATCTCACATATATCAATAGATCAAGAACGGTCAAATCTAGTTGTTTTCATGTCGATTTTTGTGTCATGAGGCAACTATGGTCAATAGCAAAATAGAGACATAGACTATCAAAAATAACACACACGAGTTGTCCCTAGAACCCAACTACACTATAAGCGGTATTTTTGACTTGTACAAAGGAATTGAAGTACAAGTTAATTGCCTTAACCGAAGACGAAGAACGATGACAATCAAGAATAACGGGAACGGATCCCGACAACGAACAAAACCCACGAACGAAATCCAGTACACGTGCACAAATTCCAACACATGCAACCATAACAAAGCGAGAGAGAGAGCCCAAAAGGGCGTCAGTCGTCGGCTGGCTTGCAGCTGGTCGTCGCTCCGGCGGGTGCTGACGGCAAACAGAGGCAAGGGAGAGAGATGAAGAGGAGTTGAGTGCTCGGGTGATCGGAGGTGGCTTGGGTGCTTGGTCGGTCGGGTGCAGCCGAAGGGGAAGTCGGCTAGGCGGCATCGGGGGTGAGGCAGGTCAAGATTTGGCTGGTGGGGTATCGAGATGGCTGTGCGACGCAAGGGAGAGAGGAGGAGAGGTCGGAAGGGATGAAGTGTTAGGGTTAGGGTTTTGGGTGAATAAGTATATAAGGTTTTGTTTAGATTTAGAATTAGGAGATGGGTAATTGGGTTCATGGGTTTAATTGGGATCCAATAGGAGTAGTAATAGGATTAGACTAATAGGTTTTGATTAGGATCAAATTGTATAGGCTTCAAATAGGATTGTAGGTTTAAATTGGCCTTGGTAATCAATTAGGGATCAAAATAGTAGGATTGGAATTAGGATGAGCAACCAAATCACCATGAGTGCCCAAGAACAAAAATAAAGGGAACAAAACCCAAATGAAGAGCGAAAATAACAACAATGATCAAGAACAAATCAAGGAACCAAAAATAAATCACAAAAGATCAAGATTGAGCCAAAAATAAATATATAATGAAAACAACTCCAATATACGGTCCAAAAAAAATACAAGGGAGTACAAATACTCGAGAAGGAAGAGAAATACACCAAAAATACGAAAATCGAAAAACAGGGATTACAATCCTGCCCACCTAACAAAAAGAATTTCATGCTCAAAATTCAAAAAGATGATACATAGGGTAACCCCAAAAAAAAAGAAAACAAGGCAAAATAAAACAAAACAACCACTACTCAAACAAATGAGGAAACTTCTGCTGAATTTCCTCCTCCAGCTCCCAAGTCGACTCACTGGGCGAGTGAGGATTACAAGCATCACGAACCAACTTGATGACCTTGTTCTTAAGCACTTTCTCCCGCCGATCCACAATAGCAACTGGCGGAATCTCATGAGTCAAATCCGGCCTGCACGGTCAACTCAGATTAGTCGATCACGTGACTCTCATCGCGGATATATTTTCTGAGTTGTGAGACATGGAAAACATCGTGCACTCCTGATAACGCTGGCGGCAAAGCAAAATGATAGGTCACCTTGCCTACTCACTGCAAAATCTCAAACGGTCCAATAAACCTAGGGCTAAGTTTGTCCCCACCACCGAACCGAATGACACTGCACCACGGCGATACCTTAAGGAAAACAAGGTCACCAACAACAAACTCCAAAGCCCTCCGATGGACATCAGCCCATCGCTTCTGCTTATCCTGAGCTACCTACAAATACTTTCTGATCTGAACCACCGCATTAACTGTCCTGGTGATCAACTTCGGACCCAACAACTTCCTCTCACCAATGACATCCCAGCACAATGGCGATCTGCACTTCCGCCCATAGAGTGCCTCGAACAGAACAGCTTTAATACTCGCTTGAAAGTTGTTATTGTACGAGAACTGTACGAGATGCAAATGGTCCTCCCATGATCCACCAAACTGAGGCATACAAGACCTCAACATATCCTCAAGAATCTGAATTGTCTGCACTGACTGTCCATCAGTCTACGGGATAAAAAGCTGTACTGTACTTCAACTTACTCCCCAAACTAGCCTGAAGACTTTCCCAAAACTGAGATTTGAATCTCGTATCCCTGTCGGATATAATACTGACTGGAACCCCATGAAGTCTGACAATCTCTTGCATGTATCTCTCAGCTAGGATCTCAGTAGCCTGTCCGACATGAAAAGGAATGAAGTAAGCACTCTTCATCAAATGGTCGACAATCACCCAAATAGCATTGTGACCCTTAGGACTCATCGGCAAAGCGGTCACAAAATCCATGGTGATATGCTCCCACTTTGACTCTAGAATAGGAAGCAGTTGAATAAGTCTAGCTGTTCTCTGATGCTCTTCCTTCACCTGCTGACAATCAAACACTGAGCAACAAACCGAGCAATAGCCCCCTTCAAACCATGCCACCAGAAATGAAGTTTCAAATCCCGATACATCTTAGTACCGCCAGGATGGATAGAATACGAAGACTGATGAGCTTCTTCAAGCAACCTCTAACGAACTTCACCCTTAGGGACACACAACCGGGAACCAAAACGAAGCAAACCATCGGCATGAATAACCATGTTCATTCTGGACCTAGACTCAACCTCAGCTCGAAAATCCTGCAATTGCGTATCACCAGCCTGAGCCTCTATAATCTGATCAACAAGAAAGACTGAAGCTGGAGCGCAAGACAATGCTGACCCGAACTCGGCAACAAAACCTCCAAATCCAACCTCCTTATCTGCTCAATGTGGTCACTCTGCTGAGTAAGAAACATAACTGCTGGTGATGTGAATATTTGCAAGTGTACAAAATCGCAACAAGTAGTATAGTTATGTGAAAAGAGTGTCGAACCCACAGGGACTAATTATTTTATTGAGTACCGATATTACTAGATTAACTACTATTTGGAAAATCAAAATTAATAAAGAAAACGACTAAATTAAATTAATCTAAAAAATCTAACTAAATTAATTAAGAGGGAGCGGGATGTGAAATTTTTGTAATTTGTTAATGGCAAAATTAATTGTAGGGCTTTTGACTTCACCTAGTTTATCACATACAATTTATAACTCCATATAAATAAAGAATTTATTTTTCCAAGTTGTAGACCGAAATCCCCAAATTATTCAATGCTTTCTTTCGAATAACACCAAAAATATCTCCAACTAACAGTTTGTCATATTTCTATGCAAATTTAATTAATCGAAGACTCCTTAAGTTCTGTGGATTTCTTAACGGTCACATCAATCACATTAAATCATCTCTAATTTTGCTCAATCAATGGTGTTCAATTTTATAGTTCTAAATCACAAATTACCTCTCGGTCTCTCCTTGATCCAATAAATCATACAATCGTCTGTCCACCAAATGTACGCATTAAGAATAAAAACCAAACACACAACCATGGAAAAATGGAAAAATAATATGGAATTAAAGTTGTGTTCTCAAAACTAGGCTACACCAAAGCGCTAGAAAAATAAATTTAGTTCATAATGGTTTTTCAAGCAATAAACTTATTCATGGATTGCATAATAAAAGTTAGAGAGAAAAAAGAGATACAAAAGGATTGTTTCTGTAAAAGAGATTGCAAACCAATCGCCTCGAAAAGCGTGTCCAAAACAGTGTCTTTTTTTTCTCAACTTCGCCTCGAAACGTGAGCCACAACTGTAACTCCTGTTTCCTCGTATTTATATTTTTATACTGTATTTTGCTCAATTGTACTCTTTTATCTATTTGAGATCCAGTATTTTATTTTCGTTCGAATAAAACCATCAAATTGTTTTCGACTCAATTACTGGTCCTTGTATCGAATTCGTTTGTATGCTCTTTGTGTCATTATTCATGAAGAAATGGCTAATTCTTCATATTCATCTCTTTAATCCCCATTTTAGTGCATTTTGACCACTTCTCTTGTTGGGCTCTTTTTGAAACGGATCCCCAAAACCCACGAACCCGCAAACCCGCAAACCCTACTATTTAAACCCTACCCTAACCCTAATCAAACCCTAATACTGTTTTAACCTAAAAAAATTCCACAGCCGCTAATCATCCTCTTCACCGTTTCCTTCTCCATCTTTTTCGCCAACCGACCCATCTCCCGATCCATCCTGATCGCCCAACCGCCACCTTAGACCGTCATCCTCGTCGACCCCTCCGCACCACCACCTCCAAACTCCATCACCGTCGCCCTCTCCAAACTCCGAACCCATCCTCGTCAACCCAACTTCGCCATAATGTTCCAGCTCGACCTCCGGCGGCGTCGCTGGACGCGGCGGGTCGTCTCCTCGACATTCGACCTGCACCAAATCAAGGTTTGGGGGTTTAAGAATGAGGGGAGGAAGAAGATGATGAACAGTGGCTACAGACAGCAATTCTATTCATGATCAGCCTTATTACAATGGGTGTCTATTTATACAAATTCGAACAGGCCGTTAAGGGGTCTGTTGGACTCAAATGTAAAATACAAGCTCCTCTTTACAAATAAACCCTTCTAAGAAGAATAATCTCCCTCTGATACATCTTCCCGCTGATACCCTTCTCAGTCGACGTATACATCTACCAGTCGACTGATTCAACTTCCCTCTTCAGTCGACTTATGCATCTTCAGTCGGCTGTCGTGAACAAGCTCTGGTGAGCTTGGAACAATCCTTCCCCCATATAAAGGAGCACCCATGGTGCTCCGAAAAAAAAAAGAAACCTGTGACGAAACCTGTGATATATCAGTACAGTGTAAGATGCCTTCCTTGCTGTGCAAAAATCATACAAGATAGTAGTTCTTTTCTGCTGCCTTGGCTCAACCGTGGACATCATTGCAATCTCCCTACCATCAACACATATATACTGGGGCCTTGAAACAGATATAGTATGAGGTCCAACTTGTAGATTTCCTGATCTTGAAGCTGGGGAGGCTTGTTCGACTGAACTTTGAAATCCAACAGCTCGGTGAACTAGAGCCTCATCAAGTTCTCCATCAATGTCAAGTATACTTGTGCAGCTTTTGACAACATCCTTTCCTTTGCCAAAATCAACATGACACTTCGGGGGACCTTTATAGGAGGAATAATGTTGTAAGCTATGATCAAAACAGTAACTAAACTCCTTGCTGCTGGAATTTAGTGGCGAAAACTCTTGCAGGAGCTTCCTACAAAGAAACTGCATCATGGGGAACTCATCTTGAAGCTTCTCAGTAGTGACACACATCCTCTCCGTACTTTCAGAATCCTCTGAGACATTTCCAAGAACCCCAACAGACGACCTCCTTAGCTGCATTCTCTTAATCATTCTGCTTGGGTCCCTCATGTAGGCAGCTACTTGTTCACTAGTGTCCTTATTAAAGGCATACAATTTTCCTTTGAAGGCAGCAGCACCAGTATTTACTTGCGCCTTTCTATGCCATTTGTCTACTGACTTATTTCTAAATGGTGCTAGACTGGAATGCGCTTTATGTATCATCAACCACTCGTCATCAGCATCGTTAGACAAATCTCCATCCTGGTGAGATTCCTTACTGTTTCCAACTGTGCCTTGTATGATTGAATGGTTCTACTCAAGCAAAGCATCCTGTGGCTCCAACATGTTGTTTAGTGTCTGCTTATCGGATATATCCAGGTCTGAATATGCACGATCAACCACCTCATCTGAACTACAAAAAGATGACTTGATAGACCACTGCGGTAACTTATTTGAACTTGAAAATGTTTTCTGCAGCAAAAACCTGAACTCCAAGGTCTTGTCCCACAGTACCTTTTGGTTCTTCACAGCTTGACCTTTAATAGCATCCTCATCCACTGAACTGAATTTTGAGTTTGCATCAACAGGATGATGGCCCATAACATTCTCTAAACAAGTGAAGTCTAGTGGATTTAAACTCAGCTTAAGTCTTTCACTAGAAAAACAATTAGCGCACAAATCATAATCAAACACTTTATTGCAGTTGTAACGTTTGTAGGAACAATCAACGAAGCAAAGATTGCAATCATACTCCTCCGATGTGGCTAATGGAAAAGAAGTAATTGATCGAACCTGCATACCTGGTTGCATTGTCACCTTCGAAGCTGGTTTATTGGCCTGTGAACCCTTAAATGGCGATGGTTTCTCATAAGAATTTCTTCGAACAGTTGGTGATTGCCGATAACCACCTCTACCTTCTGATTCTTCTTCATTATCATCAAACGTCTAATGATGAGTTCCTGATCTTCTGTTACCTTGATGGTTTTCTTGATGCTGATATGACTTTCCAACTTCTCTATGTCGTTGGTAATGGCTTGAATGCTGATGTCATCCATGTGGCAATCGTCGATGCTGTCCATTTCCATTCGACTCTTTTCCACTCTCATTCGAACTCTTGTACCTTCTTGATCGTCGAAATGAGTGTCGATGACTTCTTGGTTCTTGAAGCAATTCCTCAATAGCCTTCTCAATTCGATCAATCCTCTTTTCACAGCTGGATCGCTTGTGAGCAGCACTGCTATTATTGGCAGCAGCTCGCGCGATCTGGTCGCTAACTGCAGGTCCAGATCGAGATCCAAACCTAAATTCGATAGGATTCTTGGCTTCTTGAATGGGTTCTTGATCGAATTCTTGGTCGACGGCAGCTATCGGATCGACTTCGAGCTCTGATACCATTGTTCCAGCTCGACCTCCGGTGGCATCGCTGGATGCGGCGGGTCGTCTCCTCGACATTCGACCTGAACCAAATCAGGGTTTGGGGGTTTAAGAATGAGGGGAGGAAGAAGATGATGAACAGTGGCTACAGACAGCAATTCTATTCATGATCAGCCTTATTAAAATGGGTGTCTATTTATACAAATTCGAACAGGCCGTTAAGGGGTCTGTTGGACTCAAATGTAAAATACAAGCTCCTCTTTACAAATAAACCCTTCTAAGAAGAATAATCTCCCTCTGATACATCTTCCCGTTGATACCCTTCTCAGTCGACGTATACATCTACCAGTCGACTGATTCAACTTCCCTCTTCAGTCGACTTATGCATCTTCAGTCGGCTGTCGTGAACAAGCTCTGGTGAGCTTGGAACACATAACCGTTTCCACCACCTCCGACCACTGCTCCACCGCAACACCATCGCCGTCGCCTCCAACGCATCCCCTCGACCTCCTCTCCACCTCCGTCGCTTCGCCAACACCCCACACCGCCGAACTCCTCCCCCGCTCTCACCTCTGTTTCGAACCCAAGAACAGAGGAGCTCCACCGTCGTCGCCTCCCGTCACCCTCGCGCCTCCGCCGTGCCACCATTGCTGCGTCGCTTCCCGACGTAGTGCCACCGTCGAAGCACCGCCGTACGTCGCCGTCCCCATCTCTCTCTCTCTCCCTGTTTCGAAGCAGCGTCGAAGAAGAAGAAGAAGGGGGAAAACGGGCGCGGTCGTGTTTGGACCGTTGGATCGCGCCAAGATCCGCGCCTGTGATTGCTGTACGGTGTTCGTCCACAGCAAATTCCATTTCTGCTGCACGCTGTTCTGGCGCAGATCCGCTGCGTTGAGACGATCTGATTCGCCCATTTCGCTGTTCCCTGTTTTGCCGCATCAAATCTGATCGGCTGTTTGCTGTTTTGGGCTGATCCGGTGTGGGAGAAAACTCGATCTTCGGTAATTTTTCGCACGCGCTTTTTGAGGACTTCTTCCGGGATTTTTCAACCCAAATTTCTTCTACAAGTGGGTCTAGTCATCGTCGATCTAAGGCAAGTATCCTTGTACAATTTATTGTTCTAGTACAAGTACCCTTGAAAATACTACAAATAGTTAGATTGTGACTCCTCTTTGAAATATCATTGTAGATCAATATTGAACCTCCAATTTGACAAATCTAAGAGTCACAAAATTTCCTTGTATTTAATTTATAATTATTGGACTCTTTTATCCTTGGACACATGAAAACATAGACATATGAATTTAGGATCCCTAAATTTGTGGATACATGTCACATTTAATTTTTGGACGAACTTGCGACCATTATGACTTAAAAAACATTTATTAGCTACTGTTTTGACCTCCATTATCATGTATTTATGCCACATAATGACTTAGACGCCAAATGACATTTTCCCATGGAATCTATACTAGTAATTTATTTGTACGTGTTGCTGTCCGAATATTCTTTTGCTGTTTCGACCTATTTAACCTTAGAATCTGGGCCTGAGCCCTGAATAGAAATTGTAGGTCTAGATGTTTAGATATCGATAGACTCCAAAATTTTCGAATTCGGAGTTACGGCCTAGGAGTTATGGCAGTTATACTGCAGCTGTGTCAGTAGACGCAGATTTGCAAAACTGCTGTATACATTTAACTTGCGAATTAATTTAGCTGTGCAAACAGCAAGCGCTGGTCATGAAATTCTATTTGTAGTCGCTGGACACCCTATAGGACATCCCCAATTTTTCTTAGAATTAATTTACATTAATTCAATCCTGTTTCGCATGCATGAATACAAATACACAAATTCTGCCTGAACAAATGTAATAAGCCGGGGTTAAGGGAAAGACTATAGAGTGGACAATATAGGTAAGTGTACTCAGAAGGGGGCCCGTGTTTCCCAGTACTCGGTTCATGAACCTGTCGCACGTGATGTATTCATGGAGTCAGTTACTTGGCTCATGAACCTGTTGTATTCATGGAACCACTGTGTGGTCCTTGAAACCTGTTAGTATTCACGAACTTGCTTCGTGAACCTGTTATTTAATTCGTATTCATGAACTGTGCCTACTTGATACTTGATACCTGAGTACACCGCCCTATAGACTCCATTACTAGGTCTAAACGCAATTGATTTGACTGTAGCAACCATGTAGTAAAAAGATGGATGCATGTCGTGCTACCTAGATAGTAATCACACAAGACTTGAACTTAATACCTGATACATGATTATCCTGTTACCTGATTATCCTGTTACCTGATTACCTGGTTACCTGATATCTGATACATGAACTTGAACATGACACCTGTTACTTGATACATGATGATACGATACAAGAAACCTGACACGTGTAACCTGACACATGAAACATGATACTTGATGTTAGTTACCCCTACAGGTTCACCTGACATATGTTTTACCATTAATAGTTGTTGTCTAGCCTGTTCACTAGGATGTCCCTCTTGTCAGCTAGTTTTTGGTTTTTCTACTACTTGTTATAACCCTGTTACATTCTTGGTTCCAATTCCTGTTCCCCATACTTGTACTTGTTTTCACTATTTGTGGCCCTAGCTTGCACTAAGGGCATCTTCTCTTGTTTTTCCATGTTTTCCCTTTTATATTTATTAAGCAGACTTTGGAGACGAGTTGCCTGCTGGAATTAGCGAGCAGACATTTTAGGCTTCGCTTGGAGCAAGGACTTGTTTAATTAATTGCTTTCTTAAGGTGTTTATTTCTTCTGCTGTATAAGACTTGTTTCCGAGTTTACACTTGATCCAGACATGAGAACTATTTGAATATTATTACTTGTTTAAATTGTTTTCTGTTGCTTAATAAATTATTCATGCATGCTTGGTTATATATAAATCTGGTTATATTCTTGTTATGATGCTGAGTCGATCCTACAGCTTATGGATGATGTAAAAATCATCTGCTGGGCTTTCGTCATGAGCTCGTATTTCATGTTTTTAGGAAGCGGGGCGTGACAACGACAGTGCTATCCTGATCACCGAGCCGCCACACGTGCCTACTGACGTCAGCAGTCTTGATGCTTCTCCTTTGTCTCTGAGCACATGCCTGCTACTTTGCTTTTGATCTCGCCCCACGTGACAAACAAACAGAGAGAGAATATAGATTCTCCAATTTGTTTTTTTTAAAGTTTTTTTATTGAGTAGCCATCACTTCGTTGTTGTATGGCGTGCCCTCCTCTCTTTATTCAATCTGCTGTTGTATTTATAGGAGCAGGAGACGCAAAATTAGGTTTTAAGTTTGTAGAAAGAACCCCTCTCTTTATTTATTTGAAACATGTACTGCAAATACAAAATAAAATCAGAAATTAGGATTTAAAAATAAACATAAAAATAAAATTAATTAGTTTAAAATTAATGAAACTAACTAAAAATCATATTAGCTCATTTAAACTCTTCTAAAATTGTTTATTGCACTTTTAGCTCAATTGGCAAATTAAAATTTATATTTTATTTTTCACACGGCCAAAATGTAAAATTTAAAACTCAACAAAACAATAAAAATTAATAAATCAATAGTTTTGCTTCGTTTGTTGATTTTTACCTAAAAATATTCACTTTTTCCTTCAAAAATCTTATTCCTTAAAAAATAATTAATTAACTGAAATCTTATGGAAATAAGATGAATTATAAACAAGATAGGCGAATACATGCAATTTTAATGGGTAAATGAGAACAAATATTTGTATAAAAAATAGATACATCAGCTGGTCTCCTGCTCAAAGCATCAGGCACCAAGTTTACTTTACAAGGATGGTATTGCAAACTGATGTCAGAATCGGCCATAATTCCAACCAATGCCTTTGCCTCTTGTTTAACTCCTTCTGGGTGAAGACATATTTGAGACTTTTGTGGTCTGCAAAGATCTCCACGCGATCTTCAAGTAAATAATGTCTCCACAGCTTCAAATCAAAGATCACTGTCGCTAACTCCATGTCATGAGTAGAATAGTTCTTCTCATGCGGCCTCAACTGCCTCGATCCATACGCAACGAAACGGCCCTTCTGCTTTAGAACTACTCCAAGACCCTTATCAGAAGCATCACAGTGAATTACAAATCCGCCTAAACCATCTGGAATAGTCAACACAGGTGCTGACGTCAATCTGTTCTTCAACTCAACAAAAGCCTCATAGCACTCATCAGACCAACAAAACTTCTGATTCTTTCCCATCAGTTAAGTTAACGGACCTGCAATCTTCGAAAAAATTTTGACGAATTTTTGATAATAGCCCGCAAGACCAAGAAAACTCCGCACTTCGGAAACTGACTTAGGAATAGGCCAATCCTTCATAGCTTCAACCTTAGAAGGATCCACAGAAAGACAATCACCAGAAATAATGTGCCCCAAGAAAGAAATACTGTTGAGCCAAAACATGCACTTGCTAAGTTTCCCATAGAGCTCATTTTCTCTCAAAGTCTGTAGAACCACTCTAAGATGCTTAGCATGATCTTCTCGATTCTGATAATATACTAGAATGTCATCAATGAAGACCACCACAAATCTATCCAAGAACTGAGAGAAGACTCGGTTCATAAGACTCATGAATACAGCTGGCGAATTAGTGACCTCGAATGGCATCACAAGATACTCATAGTCCATGTGTCTAGTCTTGAATGCAGTCTTCTGTATATCAGTAGCCTTCACCTTGACTTGGTGATACCCAGAATGAAGATCCAACTTCGAGAAAACAGCAGTCCCATTCAATTGGTCGAACAAATCATCGATCATAGGCAAAGGATACCGGTTCTTCACAGTAACTCTGTTCAGTTCCCGATAATCTACACACAGTCGACGACTACCATCCTTCTTGTTGAAAAAAAGGACTGGAGCACCCCAAGGCAAGACACTAGGTCTGATGAAACCCAAATCAAGAAACTCCTGAAGCTGCACCTTAAGCTCTACTAGCTCAACCGGTGCCATCCCATAGGGACTCTTCGATATCGGTGTCGTTCCACGCTGAACATCAATACCGAACTCCACTTTCCAATCAAGGGGTAAGCCAGGCAACTCATCTAGAAAAACATCCAAGAAATCCTGAACTACTAGAGGCGCAGCCTCATAGCCTTAGTGCAATTCCATTGCACAATTCACTAGTTCAACTGCAATCCTTGCTCGGCCAAAGGAAGACTCCCCTGCATGGAACTCGAATTCTACTCGATCTGGAATTCTGAAGACAACTTTCTTGGCACAGCAATCAATAATGGCATGGGCTTCACCCAACCAATCCATACCTGAGAATGACGTAGAATCCTGCATTCCCAATTATAATCAGGTTGGCTTTGAAATCTGCATCCCCAATAACAACGGGGCATTGCCTGCACTCACGGGAACAAATGACAACACCACCGCCTGTCAAAATATTCCAAGCCTCTGACATGTTGCTACACTCCAACTGATAGCGAGCGATAAATCGAGGGGAGACAAAAGAATATGTCATCCCAGAATCAAAAGGAACATGGGTAGGAAAAGAGCAAATACGGATGATACCTAAAAGTAATCAAAAGAAAAGGAGAACGAATAGAGAATCAAGGGTGAGGGAAAAACAACAATGCAAAAAGATAACATAAAGAAGCAAGGCAAGACTAAAAAAAAGAGAACAAAAGAGAAACAAAACAACAAAACAACAAAAAAAAAACAAAATATACTTGCCACAACTCCATCAGCTGTCTCCGCATCTGCAGTAGTCAAGTTGAAAGCCTGACCTCTCCTCGGAACAGCGGTCCTCTGACTGACAATCTGGCGTTGAGTAGGAAGTAGAGGCTAACTGGACCACGAGCTGGGTCTGCTTGCTGAACAGGACCCCTGGTTGGAAGACCAACCTGCTGCTACTGTGGACAATTGCATACTGAATGATCAGCGGCGCCACACCTAAAGCACCGGCAGTTGACGTGCCAACAATTCTTACGCTCATGCCCAGACCTCTGATAGAAGTCACAAAAACCACCCTTCTGGAAACCAGCAGTAGGATACGGAGCTGTCCTGACCGAAGGGGTTGGGACAAGCCTCCAAATAGGACCACTAGAAGGCCTAGCAGCAGGGTGCGGGACAGTCTGCGGAGAAGGAACCAAACCACCACGAGCCTGCTCCTGAGCTCGAGCTGCCTCAAGAGCTTCAACATAAGTACGCAAATGAAGAGAGACAAGATGCCTCTTGATATCCTGCTCAAGCATATTTGTGAATCTACGAGCCCTATCCTCTTTGGATGCCACAAGAACGGCAGCGAAGCAGCTAAGTCTGGTAAACTCAGCTGCGTACTCATCTACTGACCTGGAGCCCTGTTGCAAGAAGTCCATGTTACAATATTGTTTGAACAATTATGTAACAAAATTCAAAATAGAATCATGACTTAACCTGTTTTAGGGCCAGAAATTGCTGTTCCATCTCAACTCGAGTACTACTTGGGAAGAACTTCTCCAAGAATCCTCGAGTGAAAGTAGTCCAAGCAATATTCCTCTCAAGACGCTCGGACTCGGCCATCCACCAAATATGAGCCAAATCCACCAGCTAGATGGGAACCACGTCCACCATATCAGCCTCGGCAACACGTGCCACCAAGAGCAAGTGCTCGGTCCGGATCAACCACTTTTCAGCCTCCAAAGGCGTCTCAGTGCCGGAAAAATAGTCGAAATGCAGACTCATAAAATTTGTAACTGTTCCTAGACGAGGCGAAAGATCTTCCTGCACAGGCACAACAGGAGGTGGAACCCGGGCAGCTTCAATAGCAGCCATCACAAGATCACTGTGGTTTTACTGCTGTTTAATGTGCCGCTCAAGCAAAGTAGTGACAGCCTCAATCGGATCAGGCTGAGAAGAATTTCCACGAGCCATAGCCAGCACAAAACCAAAAACAATTAGCATCCAGAATCAGAGTTGACATTAATTTCATTCATGTATACATGGTTGGTGAAATGTTGAGCCGATCCCAGTTCGAGCCAAGCTTGTCTAATATATTAGGCAACTAATACATTAGCCAAACCTGGGCTCTGATACTACTAAAAACCTTGCCATGCCCCGCTTCCCAAAAATACGGAATACAGATACGTAACTAAGTCCAGCGAATGATTTTCATCATTCATAAGCTGTTCAAGAATCTTTACAACATCTCACAAAATAATCAGAGTCGGAAGTAAGAGAATCAACCACACATGCATAACTAAAGTAATAATCCAACATAATTTATTTGAAGCAAAATATAATATTCTCAAATAAATCAGAATCTGGACAAGTCAAATATCCTGGGTCATATCGCCCAAAATACAAAATAAATATCCAAGTACTCAAAATACATTGTTCCAAAGAAACAATAATAATGATACTAATAAACAAGAAATCCAGCACTAATATCTCATTTCGCCAATGTCATCGGGTAGCTGACCATTCTTCTCTACAATTAATAATTACAGGAGAAGGAAAGAAAAAACAAGTTTCCGTCAATTGCAAGTTACGGGCCACTTATAATGTAGGATACAAGTACATGGAATAATCAATCTAAATAACAACGGTGACAAATATAGCATGATATAACACATGAAAAGTAATATCTAATGTGAATCAGTAAGGCAAAGTCAACTAGCATGGTATACTAACAGTACAGATGTTTGTGTCAAATATAGTGTCATATGGCAACTAACAGTGTCCAGGAACAGTAAGCTCAGTATATCAGTGTAACAGTATAACAGTATCAGTCTAACAGTATCCGTCTAACAGTATCATTCTAACTATATAAGTCTTGTGTGTATTACTAGCTAGGTAGCAATTCATGCATCCCGGTATTCACTACATGGTTGCTACAACAAACAGTTTCGCTTTTAGATTTCATAGTGGATCATAATAGGGCAGTGTACTAAGGTATCAATAACATTTGCAGTAGCAGTAAAAGTAACAGTAACAGTAACAGTATGGAACACTAGTTCCCTTCCAAGTACACGTTTCCATATTTTCCACTACTAGATCTTCCTTAAGAAACTCCGGCTTAATTACTTTTATTATGGTTATCAACAGACATGGTAGTGCATGAAATACTTTCAAATTAACATGGTATAATCAGCACTAAGTTCATGGAAGCAAATGAACAAACATAGATGATATACGGTCACATAAACAAGCAAAACAGTGTATGTTCATATTCAGGACAGCATGACAGTACCGTACCAAAACAGTGATTCCCGTTACTACAGAAATCTAAATCTGAATCCGTCAAAGAATCTGGAAAATAGACTTCCACACGAATCCATCGGTTATATATAAGACATATAGTAATTCACAAAATCATAACTCAAAACTGATTTGAATCCAGAAAATACTTTCAGCCAGAAATCAGTAAATTGTATTCAAAGTCAGAAAAGCAGCATTAAAACTCCTCAAATAAATCCAGAAAAAATATGGGGTAATCCCCTATATCTCTACTACTATAATGGGAGAACACCTTAGTGTAATTTGTCCTCAACCCAAATATTTTCGAAAGTGGACCAGTTATGGACTAACTTTGGTAAATATTTTCGAACGTGGACCCGTTTGGTAAATATTTTCCACAGTGGATCAGTTTGGAAATTATTTTCTTTTTACCCTTTTCATTATCCCTTCAATTTTTTTCCCGTGCACGTGTGCACGTGTATTATCCCTTCAATTTTTTCCACGTGCACGTGTGCACGTGTATGATACTAGTGTCTAGTAATAGAATATAGAGTTTCATAATATTCCAGTAAAATTATTTCTGTCAACAAAAATCAGAAATCATCAAGAAACAATAGTTTGGTAAATCTGGAATTCCCAACTTGCTATACGAAAACTGGAATATCTCGCAAACCGAGAAATGAAATCCAAATCCGCCAAAGGGAGATGAAAATAGACAAAATAACCTAACTTTTATATTTCATAAATATTTTCCATATAGTAGAAGGAATTAGGGTGAAAACACGATTTCTTACAGAACAGCGAGCAAAATACAGCAAGTATAGCTTTTATAAACAAGCATGAAATGGCGTATAAAACTCATCAATAAAATCCACCAAAATTCTGGGTATTTTCTAAGTTAATATAGAAATACTGTGAAAAGTTTCATATCAAAATAATATAACTAGGACTAGTATTAAAATAGTTTAATCATCAAAATCATCAAGAAACGAAATCTGGAAGTAGAATACACCTCTGTAGTAAAACAGCCATAACTCACTCATACGAAAACGAAATCGATCAAGGTCAGAAAGATTGGAAAGAAGATGGATTTCTCTACAATTCCTGTCTAATACAAAAATTAAGAATTCTGACCTTAATATGGTCTAAAATACAAATCAAAACTGATGAACGACAAATACAGATTTTCCTTTAACAACAGAAACAACATTAACCATACGAAACTCATTCCAATCACAATCAAACATGGTATAGAGTCTACTAAGTGTCCAAACATCATGATATAGGGTATATAACATATTCACAACTATCATATCACATGTATCTTATCAAACACATAATTTTGTCTAATTATCTCACATATATGAATAGATCAAGAACGGTCAAACCTAGTTGTTTTCATGTCGATTTTTGTGTCGTGAGGCAACAATGGTCAATAGCACAATAGAGACAAAACCCATCAAAAATAACACACACACGATTTTTCTCTAGAACCCAACGACACTATAAGCTGTATTTTTTACTTGTATCATACAAAGGAATTGGAGTACATGTGACTTGCCTTAACCGAAGATGAAGAACTATGAAAATCAAGAATAACGGGAACGGATCTCGACAATGAACAAAACCCACGAATGAAAATCCAATACACGTGCAACCAAAACAAAGCGAGAGAAAGCCCAAAAGGGGGTCAGGTCGTCAGCTGGCTTGTAGCTGACCGGCACTTCGGCGGGTGCTGATGGCGAACGGAGGCAAGGGAGAGAGAGAGATGAGGAGGAGTTGAGTTCTCGGGTGATCAGGAGGTGGCTTGAGTGCTTGGTCAGTCGGGTGCAGCCGAAGGGGAAGTCAGCTAGGTGGCATCGGGGGTGAGGCAGGTCGGGATTTGGCTGGTGGCGTGTCGGGATGGCTGTGCGGCGCAAGGGAGAAAGGAGGGAGGCCGGGAGGGATGAAGTGTTAGGGTTAGGGTTTTGGGTGAATAAATATATATAGGGTTTTGTTTAGGTTTAGAATTAGGAGATGGGTAATTGGGTTCATGGGTTTATTTGGGATCCAATAGGAGTAGTAATAGGATTAGACTAATAGGTTTTGATTTGGATCAAATTGTATAGGCTTCAAATAGAATTGTAGATTTAAATTGGCCTTGGTAATCAATTAGGGATCAAAATATTAGGATTGGATTTAGGATGAGCAACCAAATCACCATGAGCACCCAAGAACAAAAATAAAGGGAACAAAACCCAAATGAAGAGCAAAAATAACAACAATGATCAAGAACAAATCAAGGAACCGAAAATAAATCACAAAAGATCAAGATTGAGCCAAAAATAAATATATATTGAAAACAACTCCAATATACGGTCCAGAAAAAAATACAAGGAAGTACAAATACTCAAGAAGGAAGAGAAATACCAAAAATACGAAAACCGAAAAACGGGGGTTACAATCCTACCCACCTAACAAAAAGAATTTCGTCATCGAAATTCATAAAGAAGATACATAGGGTAACCCCAAAAGAAAAGAAAACAAGGCAAAACAAAACAAAACAGCCACTACTCAAACAAATGAGGAAACTTCTGCTGAATCTCCTCCTCCAGCTCCCAAGTTGACTCATTGGGCAAGTGAGGATTCCAAGCAACACAAACCAACTTGATGACTTTGTTCTTAAGCACTTTCTCCCGACGATCCACAATAGCAACTAGCGGAATCTCACAAGTCAAATCCGGCCGCATAGTTAACTCAGAGTGGTCGATCACATGACTCTCATCGCGGATATATCTCCGGAGTTGTGAGACATGTAAAATATCGTGCACTTCTGATAACGCTAGCAGCAAAGCAAGATGATAGGCCACCTTGCCTACTCGCTCCAAAATCTCAAATGGTCCAACAAACCTAGGGCTAAGCTTGCCCCCACCACCGAACCGAATGACACCACACCACGGCAATACCTTAAGGAAAACATGGTCACCAACAACAAACTACAAAGCCCTCCGATGGACAATAGCCTATCGCCTTTGCCTTTCCTGAGCTGCCTGCAAATGCTTCCTAATCTGAACCACTACATCAACTGTCCTAGTGATCAACTCCGGACCCAACAGCTTGCTCTCACCAATGTCATCCCAGCACATTGGCGATCTGCACTTGTAACGCCCCTGAATCCCAAATACACTGAATTCGAGATGTTCTACAGGATCTTTTCACCTTCTTTAGTACAATTTTACAGGGAAATTAAAACTTTTCATCATACATCAGAGATTACATCAAATTACATCTTTTCTTTTGCACAGCGGAAGTAAATTTTACAACAATTGAAATAAAGTACAACAACAATGATACAATCTTTAAGCATCCATTCTTCTTTAATCTTTAACAAGACATATACCTGCATATAAGACTGTGGGTACGTCAGTTTATTCAACCGACGAACATTATACACGGCCATCCTCTCTATGCCGGAAATAGTATAACTTAACTTTTCATATTTAGCAAACACAAACTTGTCACAATTCAAACTAAAGGGACTACCCTATTGATGTCGTGTTGTGATTGTGCACTTAGTCCTTAATGCAGTTAATTATGTTACATGACACTAATGCACACTTGTTCGGATTCTATGCATCCCATACTACATAGGTCCGAGGGCAAGCCCTTATTCGTTCTTCATCTTTATAGGGTTCAATCCCCCGTTATGTCTTAACTACTACTGTAACTACGGTAGTGTCTTAGATGTCCTATGATCTATGAGCCCATGTCCAGGCAGCCTGGAGGGGAATCCCACGCACTGTCACGACGCGTCGAGCAGGCAACCTATGGACAATTCAGCCTCCGCCATGGAACAATGGCACCACCCATAGCCACTCGAACATCCCACGAGCGTCGCCAACGGGATGATAATTCCGGAGTAGCGCCCATGCCATGTCTTGACGCATCAAGCAGGCAGCCTGTGGATCGCTCTCACACCACTATCCGATGGCCCCCATACTCGTGTTTTTTCTTCTACTTTCATCACGTCTCCACTATGTACTAGTCCTTAGTTTAATTTAAAAATCATGAACAAAATAATCTCTAGAGTTAGCCTCTCCATCAACCGGACTTATTCATTTGTTCATCATGACCAACCTTGGTCTAATTTCATCTCAATTCATTTTTCTCAATGCCGGGGAGACTTAGCTACTCTATTTCAAATTTCATTTCACAATCTTCAACTCGTAACAATTTCCATGTCGAGTTCTCAAACTCACATGCATGTTCTTTTTTTTTTCAATTCATGATTACACTTTATTCACAAGTCCATAATGAATACTTCTAACTCATAAAGTTCATATGTATAGCCAACAATTTCTTTTTCTCTTTCATAAATCATGATTTTAATTTCATAATCATACATGAATTCGTGCAACTTCATAATATCACTAGTAACCTTCATACTTCACATTTTGCACAATATTCACAAGTAAGAATAAATAATATCATGTTACACAACAAGTACTTTTTCCAATTACTTTATCATAGCCTATTTCACTTAATCTTTATAAGTTATGAATTCCATAAGTATGTATCTTATAACCAAAGCTCTAATTATGCCTTTTGTCCACAAACCATATTGTATTTCATTCAAATAATATCCAAATCACTCTTATAAAATTCCTTGTATTTTTATGAGAATTACCATATTTATTTCATAATTTTTGGACTTCAAAAACTCCCCAAAAAATATTTTTTTTATATATGCCGAACCCAAGAATCGAACCAGGCACAGCACCGTGACAGCATAGAGCCCCGACCGCTAGGCCGGTCGCCGAACACGATATAAGAGCGACTGAGAGTAATAAATACTCTCGGTTCGCTGTTAACTAGTTTTTGAGAATTTAAACAAAAAGGGTGTGAATACTGGGATTCGAACTGTGCAAACCAGAGAAGCAAACCGCAGTCCAAGACCACCTGAGCCACTGGCTCGGGTTGTCACTAACCCAATTAAAAATCGATTTGTATTATATTCACACTGCTTTAAAAATAACTCGATATTCAAATAACCATAGTTTCTTATTGCTTTGGTAAAACTTTTCTAAACTTCCAGATTAATCCCCATTTGTATAAAGTTCATACCAGAAAAAAAATATAATTTTTTGGTACTAATGAAATGTATTTTTCACACACAAAATCCAAGAGTTATTTATTAAACTACAATATATTGTATTTTCGACATTGCCATATAATTGATCTACTAGTCTTTTTATTCAATAATTTCATGGTGATAATTTGCTGATATTAGTTCTTAATTCAACCCATACATATGAGTTCAATAGTCCATATCCATATCAACATAAAGGTCTATTCATCACAATTCAACTACTAATTTTATGAGTAGTACTTTCATTAATCAACCTATGTCATAATGAAGTATACTCACTTATCGATTATACAAATCACATCTCAAACATACAAATATTTCATTTTTCTTCAAAATAAGGTGTACTCTTTCTTAATAAGTTCCATGTCTCAATTTCACAATTAACAAGCATGCATTATGTCTCTAATCCTAACAACATTCTCAATTAAATTTAATCCCCATCATAACTTCATATTAATAAACATGGAGCAATCTACACACAATTTAATTTTAACACTAAAGCCATATAAGTTAATCACCGCATTTCAATCAATTCACATGCTAACTACTCAATTCAAGTGGGCTCTTATTAATATTTTTCATGCATCTTTGATGGTTGAAACTTAGCATGGATCTATATTAGAAATATGAAATGTTTTACCCACCTTAATTGGAGAGAAAAACCCAAACAAAAGCAACCAAGTCCTTGTAGATGAAGGCACCTCCTCCTAGCCAAAAGAGTGCACCAACTCCAAGCCTCCTAGCCAAGCCGAATGCTTCCTCAAGCCCAATCCGAATGCTTCCCCTCCTTGTGATGCCGGCCACTCTAAGCAACAACAACCCACACAACTCTCTTATCTTTTATAACTCTCACTATTATAATACTATAACTTAGAAATTATACTTTGCATATGAAAAATTAGCCATGAGAGGAGGGGGTATTTATACTAAAAGATGAGTGAAATGGAGGGCCAAGATTGTTTTTGTGGTTGTAGAATGAAGGGTCTAGATCAAAGTAGGAGTTAGAAGAACTACCCACTTCCATGAAACTACCCCCCATGATCACCATACCCAAAATCAAAAATCCCTCCAAAAAGATTGAAACCCGGCCAAGAATAAAGTGTGCAATGCACGTGTACGTGTAGTGCACGTGCATGCAACTAGGCCAAATTTGTACATTTTTAAATTTGTATAAAAATAATTTAGTTAAAAAAAGTCTTCTACATGACAAGTTTAATTAAAATAAATTAATTCATGGGCTTTCTTTGTGGGCCAAAATAGTTTATAAAAATAAATAAAATAAAATACTTTTGGGCTTTTTAAGAAAAAGGGCTTTTCATTAAATTAAAATAAGGCTTTTTAAAGAAAGGCTTTTTGTACTAAAATAATTTGAGAAAAATATATTTAAATATACACATCATGATAAAATAGTCCAATCAAAATATTGCACGTGCACACTACGTGCAAAATAAATAATTTTTCATTTATTGAAAAATCAGGGTATTACAGCACTCCCTCCTTAGAATAGTTCCGTCCCCGGAACTACAACCAAGAGCGAGAAAAACAAAATACAACACACACAACAAAACAGAAGATACAAAAATACAATCAAGCAAAAAGCTCAGGATAGTCCTTCAACATCCTCTCCTCAGATTCCCAAGTAGCCTCTTCAACCAAGTGGTTTCTCCAGACTACCTTGACCATCGGTATCGTCTTATTCCTCAAGACTTTCTCTCGACGATCAACAATCTCAACAGGAGACTCGATGTAATTCAGGTCTAACTGCAAACCTTCCGGCACTTCAGGCAAATGATGACTCGGGTCTGGAATATAACCTCTCAGCATAGACACATGAAAGACATTGTGCACCTGAGACAACTCTTCCGGTAATTCAAGTCGGTAAGCAGTTTTCCCGATCCTTTTCAATATCTTATACGGGCCTATAAACCTCGGGGCTAACTTCCCGACCTTGCCAAAACGAACCACACCTTTGCTGGGCGATACCTTCAGAAAGACGAAGTCACCGACCTCAAACTCAAGGTCCCTTCTCCGGTTGTCTGCATAGCTTTTCTGCCTGCTCTGAGCTTCCACCAACCTTTTCCTGATCAGATCAATCTTCTCAGAAGTCAGCTGCACAAGCTCAGGACCAAACAACTGACGCTCCCCTACTTCATACCAACAAACAGGAGTCCTGCACTTCCTGCCATACAGAGCTTCGTACGGTGCCATCCCAATACTAGCCTGAAAACTGTTGTTGTAGGCAAACTCCACCAAAGGTAAATGCCTTTCCCAACTGCCTCCAAAGTCTAGTATACAACACCGAAGCATATCCTCAAGAATACGGTTGACTCTCTCGGTCTGCCCATCGGTCTGCGGATGAAAAGCAGTGCTGAAATCTGTCTTGGTACCCAAAGCTGCCTGAAGACTCCTCCAGAAATGCGAAGTAAACCGTGCATCTCGATCAGACACAATGGTTGACGGAACGCCATGAAGTCGGACAATCTCACCAACATACATCTCCGCTAACTTGTCCATCGAAGCAGTGAGTTTCATCGCCAAAAAGTGAGCGGACTTGGTAAGTCGATCGACTATAACCCAAATAGCATCATTGCCTTTAGGGCTCTTAGGCAATCCCGTGATGAAATCCATACTGATGTTATCCCACTTCCATTCCGAAATAGGTAACGGCTGTAATAGACCTCTGGGTCTCTGATTTTCGGCTTTGACTTGCTGACAAACCTCACACTTCGCAACAAATTCAGCCACATCCCGCTTCAAACCTGACCACCAGAAATGCTGCTTGATGTCTTTGTACATCTTAGTACTCCCAGGATGTACCGACAAAAGAGTAGCATGCGCCTCCTGAAAAATACTCTCCTTCAGGTCTGCCTGATTTGGAACGCACAGCCTCTCTCCGAACCACAGCACTCCATCCCTGATTTGAAATCTGGGTAACCTGCCAGCACCAACCTGCTCCTTCATCTCCAAAACATCAGCATCAACCTCCTGACTTGCAATGATCCTGGCATTCAAAGTAGGCTGAAGCCTCAACTGAGCCAAAGATGCTCCCAATCTTTGCAAGACAACCACAATACCAGCTCGGTCCAACTCCTCAATCAGATGCCTCTGAGTTGTAATCAAACTGGCCAAACTGCTCTTGCGACTAAATGCATCAGCAACAACATTAGCCTTTCCAGGATGATACTTGATCTCAGGTCGCATATCCTCGAGCACTTCCAACCATCTTCGCTGCCTCAGATTGAGATCCCTCTGCTGATATATATACTTCAAGCTCTTATGATCCGTGTACATATTCAACTTCTCACCATACACGTAGTGCCTCCATTGCTTCAAAGCAAAAATAATCGCAGCCAACTCTAGATCATGAGTCGGGTAATTTTTCTCATGCGGTCATAGTTGCCTAGACCCATAAGCGATTAATCTTCCCTCTTGCATTAAGACACAACCAAGCCCCCGATGTGAAGCATCGCTATAAACGTCATACTCGACACCAGCTCTAGGCAAAGCCAAGATAGGTGCAGTAGTCAGTCTATCTTTCAACTCCTGAAAACTCGCCTCACATTGCTCGGTCCACTTGAAGCTCACATTCTTCTTGGTCAGTCCAGTAAGCGGTACAGCTATCTGAGCATAACCTTGAATGAATCTCCGATAATATCCAGTCATCCCAAGGAAACTTCTGACTTCCTTCACTGTAGTAGGCCTTGCCCAATCTCTCACTGCCTCTATCTTCTGGGGATCAGTTGCCACTCCCTCCTTAGAAAGGATGTGACCTAGGAATGCCACTTCAGATTTTCAGAAATCACACTTGGATAACTTGGCATACAACTGCTGCTCTTCCAGCTTCTGCAAAACTGCTGCCAGATGCGCAGTGTGCTCCTCCTCAGACTTGGAGTACACGAGAATATCGTCGATAAACACCACGACGAAAGAATCAATAAACGGCCTCAGAACTCTGTTCATCAAGTCCATGAAGATTGCAGGTGCATTCGTCACTCCGAATGGCATAACTAAGAATTCGTAATGCCCATGCCGAGTTCTAAATGTAGTCTTATGCATATCTTCAGCTTTCACTCGAACTTGGTGATATCCTGATCGAAGATCTATTTTGGAGAATACAGCTGCTCCTTGTAGACGATCGAACAAGTCATCGATTCGAGGAATCGGATACTTATTCTGAACAGTGACCTTATTCAGCTCCCGGAAATCGATGCACATTCTCATCGATCCATCCTTCTTCTTTACCAAAAGCACTGGTGCTCCCCAAGGTGACGCACTAGGTTGAATAAAGTCTTTTCCCAACACTTCCTCAATCTGCCGTTTCACCTCATCCTGTTCCACTGGAGCCATCCTATAAGGTGCCTTAGAAATGGGTGCACTTCCCGGTTGAACAGTGATGCTGAACTCTACATCACGATGCGGGGGTAACCTAGGAAAATCTTCCAAGAACACAGTCGGATAGTCCCGAACCACAGGAATCCCTTGCACTTCCACAGGAGTCTCTTCCTTGCGGATAGTTGCCACCAGCTTAGAACACTTCTGCTTGCCTTGGAACGTGACTTCAGGTCCTCCTGGAGCCTTCACTGTCACCGTCTTGGTTTTACACTCGATGCTTGTACTGTACACCGACATCCAATCAATGCCAATGATAACATTGACTCCCAAGATAGTCAGCTCGATCAGATCAATGCCAATGATTCTATCCCCAATCACAATCTCGCAATCAGCATAATACCAATCAGTGGTTAAAGTTTCCCCTGACGGAGTAGCTACTGATAAGATCTTGCCTGGGAAAATCTTCGGTTCAACTCCCAACACTTTAGCAAACTTTGGAGACACAAATGTATGAGAGGATCCAGTATTAAACAATACGACAACTTTCATTCCATTAAGATAGAGTTCGCCTGCTACATAACACACACCGTTACATAACAGTCCCACTAATCAAAGGGAAAAGAAATGACAAAGACTCTAAACACCAGCCCTCGTACCAGAGATGACCTGATCTGCCTCCTCAGCATCAGCTTCTGTCAAGGCAAATACTCGCCCTGATTGGTACGGCCTCTTCCCAGCCTGCTGCGTTGGTGCGCTGCTATTACCGTGCTGAAGTTTGGGACAATGAGATCGGTAGTGTCCCGCTTCCCCACAGTTAAAGCAAGTCACCGCAGGAGGTCTCACCACATTGTTTCCAGGTCCTCCAGCTACACCAATAGCGTTCGCCCCTGTCGGTTTGAACCTCTGTGCAGATGGTTGCCCCTTGAAACTCCCTGAATGTGCAGGCCTCTTACCAGACTGCTAGTTGTTCCTCCTATTCTGAACAACTTGGAACTTCTCCATATCTGCCTCCGTCGCTGCTGCCCTCTTGACCAGCTTATCGAATCTCCTGATACCAAGGGGTATCATACGAGACCTCAAGCTCGGCCTCAGACCATGCTCGAACTTGCGAGCTTTCTTGGCCTCATCCATCACCAGTTCTGGAGCATACCTGGAGAGCTGAGTGAACTTGGTCTCATACGCTCTCACCGACATGCTTCCTTGCTGAGGCGACAGGAACTCCATCGCCTTCTTCTCCTGGACGTCGGAGGGGAAATAATGACTGCGGAATTCTTCCAGAAATTCTTCCCAGCCAAGCAACAGACCTCCCATGGTCCTCTTCATGGATTGCCACCAAACCGCTGCATCCTTCTCCAGCTGCAAAGTCGCCAACTTGACCTTGCTACCCTCCGGTGTCTCCAACACCTCGAAGATTGTCTCCACTTGCCGTATCCAGTTGTCAGCCGCATCTGGGTCTGACTTTCCCTCGAATACCGGTGGTTTCATTCTCTTGAACGATTCCACCAGCTTGATCGCCTCGGGCACTGGATTCGCCGGCCCCCTAGCTTGGTTCTGAGCCACTGCATTCAGTGTCTGGTAGACCCTAGCAAGCTCAGTCTCCAGATCCAAACCTTCCCCATTCCTTGCTCCTCTTCTCGACATATTCTGATGCAAAAGATCCGTCAAATTCGAAGTATATGACAAGAATTTAAACCAGCTTGCATTTCATTGAATTCCAAAAGTCTATACATTCGAATTTAAAAAAAACATTTTTGACATTAGAACGGAAAGAAACAGAAGCTACAACACTCTAACTCCTACGGGTCCTCTTCGCTGCTCGAAGTTCTTCCCGCAGTTCATCAACCTCATCCTTCAGCACATCAGTTAGGTTCTTTTTCTTCTCAAGTTCCCAAATCCGATGGCTAAGAACAGAATAGTCGGCCTTCCGCTTCTCCAGCTGAGCCTCCAACAATCCAACTCTCTCCTTCAGGGTTTCCACTTGCCTCTGAAGAGAAGCCACAAGACCACTTGGAACTGGTACTTCTTCTTCGTCGGAAGAAGAATCATCAGATGAATCCGGAGGTGGGGTGATCTCTCGGGATTCAGGGTACTCCTCATCATCAGAATCAGCTTGCCCAGGGTAGTACTCGTCCTCGGAATCTGCCTGTCCAGGATGGAACTCTTCCTCAATGATGTGCCAGTCGTCACCTCCAGCAGGGTCGAAGTTATCAGCCATCTTAGAAATAGAGAGGAGAAGCATAAATCTTAGAGCAACACAAATGTAAGTCACTTACATTTAAATCTCCAGACTCAAACACACACTCTAATGTCCACTACTAGGGTGTCGTTCCCTATAAATTTGTACAAGTGTGAATGTGTAGAAAGCCTGGCTCTGATACCACTCTGTAACGCCCCGAATCCCAAATACACTGAATTCGAGATGTTCTACAGGATCTTTTCACCTTCTTTAGTACAATTTTACAGGGAAATTAAAACTTTTCATCATACATCAGAGATTACATCAAATTACATCTTTTCTTTTGCACAGCGGAAGTAAAATTTACAACAATTGAAATAAAGTACAACAACAATGATACAATCTTTAAGCATCCATTCTTCTTTAATCTTTAACAAGACATATACCTGCATATAAGACTGTGGGTACGTCAGTTTATTCAACCGACGAACATTATACACGGCCATCCTCTCTATGCCGGAAATAGTATAACTTAACTTTTCATATTTAGCAAACACAAACTTGTCACAATTCAAACTAAAGGGACTACCCTATTGATGTCGTGTTGTGATTGTGCACTTAGTCCTTAATGCAGTTAATTATGTTACATGACACTAATGCACACTTGTTCGGACTCTATGCATCCCATACTACATAGGTCCGAGGACAAGCCCTTATTCGTTCTTCATCTTTATAGGGTTCAATCCCCCGTTATGTCTTAACTACTACTGTAACTACGGTAGTGTCTTAGATGTCCTATGATCTATGAGCCCATGTCCAGGCAGCCTGGAGGGGAATCCCACGCACTGTCACAACGCATCGAGCAGGCAACCTATGGACAATTCAGCCTCCGCCATGGAACAATGGCACCACCCATAGCCACTCGAACATCCCACGAGCGTCGCCAACGGGACGATAATTCCGGAGTAGCGCCCATGCCATGTCTTGACGCATCAAGCAGGTAGCCTGTGGATCGCTCTCACACCGCTATCCGATGGCCCCCATACTCGTGTTTTTCTTCTACTTTCATCACGTCTGCACTATGTACTAGTCCTTAGTTTAATTTAAAAATCATGAACAAAATAATCTCTAGAGTTAGCCTCTCCATCAACCGGACTTATTCATTTGTTCATCATGACCAACCTTGGTCTAATTTCATCTCAATTCATTTTTCTCAATGCCGGGGAGACTTAGCTACTCTATTTCAAATTTCATTTCACAATCTTCAACTCGTAACAATTTCCATGTCGAGTTCTCAAACTCACATGCATGTTCTTTTTTTTTTTCAATTCATGATTACACTTTATTCACAAGTCCATAATGAATACTTCTAACTCATAAAGTTCATATGTATAGCCAACAATTTCTTTTTCTCTTTCATAAATCATGATTTTAATTTCATAATCATACATGAATTCGTGCAACTTCATAATATCACTAGTAACCTTCATACTTCACATTTTGCACAATATTCACAAGTAAGAATAAATAATATCATGTTACACAACAAGTACTTTTTCCAATTACTTTATCATAGCCTATTTCACTTAATCTTTATAAGTTATGAATTCCATAAGTATGTATCTTATAACCAAAGCTCTAATTATGCCTTTTGTCCACAAACCATATTGTATTTCATTCAAATAATATCCAAATCACTCTTATAAAATTCCTTGTATTTTTATGAGAATTACCATATTTATTTCATAATTTTTGGACTTCAAAAACTCCCCAAAAAAATATTTTTTTATATATGCCGAACCCAAGAATCGAACCAGGCACAGCACCGTGACAGCACAGAGCCCCGACCGCTAGGCCGGTCGCCGAACACGATATAAGAGCGACTGAGAGTAATAAATACTCTCGGTTCGCTGTTAACTAGTTTTTGAGAATTTAAACAAAAAGGGTGTGAATACTGGGATTCGAACTGTGCAAACCAGAGAAGCAAACCGCAGTCCAAGACCACCTGAGCCACTGGCTCGGGTTGTCACTAACCCAATTAAAAATCGATTTGTATTATATTCACACTGCTTTAAAAATAACTCGATATTCAAATAACCATAGTTTTTTATTGCTTTGGTAAAATTTTTCTAAACTTCCAGATTAATCCCCATTTGTATAAAGTTCATACCAGAAAAAAAATATAATTTTTTGGTACTAATGAAATGTATTTTTCACACACAAAATCCAAGAGTTATTTATTAAACTACAATATATTGTATTTTCGACATTGCCATATAATTGATCTACTAGTCTTTTTATTCAATAATTTCATGGTGATAATTTACTGATATTAGTTCTTAATTCAACCCATACATATGAGTTCAATAGTCCATATCCATATCAACATAAAGGTCTATTCATCACAATTCAACTACTAATTTTATGAGTAGTACTTTCATTAATCAACCTATGTCATAATGAAGTATACTCACTTATCGATTATACAAATCACATCTCAAACATACAAATATTTCATTTTTCTTCAAAATAAGGTGTACTCTTTCTTAATAAGTTCCATGTCTCAATTTCACAATTAACAAGCATGCATTATGTCTCTAATCCTAACAACATTCTCAATTAAATTTAATCCCCATCATAACTTCATATTAATAAACATGGAGCAATCTACACACAATTTAATTTTAACACTAAAGCCATATAAGTTAATCACCACATTTCAATCAATTCACATGCTAACTACTCAATTCAAGTGGGCTCTTATTAATATTTTTCATGCATCTTTGATGGTTGAAACTTAGCATGGATCTATATTAGAAATATAAAATGTTTTACCCACCTTAATTGGAGAGAAAAACCCAAACAAAAGCAACCAAGTCCTTGTAGATGAAGACACCTCCTCCTAGCCAAAAGAGTGCACCAACTCCAAGCCTCCTAGCCAAGCCGAATGCTTCCTCAAGCCCAATCCGAATGCTTCCCCTCCTTGTGATGCCGGCCACTCTAAGCAACAACAACCCACACAACTCTCTTATCTTTTATAACTCTCACTATTATAATACTATAACTTAGAAATTATACTTTGCATATGAAAAATTAGCCATGAGAGGAGGGGGTATTTATACTAAAAGATGAGTGAAATGGAGGGCCAAGATTGTTTTTGTGGTTGTAGAATGAAGGGTCTAGATCAAAGTAGGAGTTAGAAGAACTACCCACTTCCATGAAACTACCCCCCATGATCACCATACCCAAAATCAAAAATCCCTCCAAAAAGATTGAAACCCGGCCAAGAATAAAGTGTGCAATGCACGTGTACGTGTAGTGCACGTGCATGCAACTAGGCCAAATTTGTACATTTTTAAATTTGTATAAAAATAATTTAGTTAATAAAAGTCTTCTACATGACAAGTTTAATTAAAATAAATTAATTCATGGGCTTTCTTTGTGGGCCAAAATAGTTTATAAAAATAAATAAAATAAAATACTTTTGGGCTTTTTAAGAAAAAGGGCTTTTCATTAAATTAAAATAAGGCTTTTTAAAGAAAGGCTTTTTGTACTAAAATAATTTGAGAAAAATATATTTAAATATACACATCATGATAAAATAGTCCAATCAAAATATTGCACGTGCACACTACGTGCAAAATAAATAATTTTTTATTTATTGAAAAATCAGGGTACTACAGCACTTCTGCCCAAAGCGTGCCTCGAACGGAGCAGCTTTAATACTGGCTTGAAAGCTGTTATTGTACGAGAACTCTACGAGATGCAAATGGTCTTCCCATGATCCATCAAACTGAAGCATACAGGAGCTCAACATGTCCTAAAGAATCTAAATAGTTTGCTCTGTCTGTCCATCTTTTGTGCTATACTTCAACTTACTCCCCAAACTAGCCTGAAGACTTTCCCAAAACTGATATCTGAATCTCATATCCCTGTTGGATACAATACTTACTGGAATCCCATGAAGTCTGACAATCTCTTGCATGTATCTCTCAGCTAGGCTCTCAATAGACTGTCCGACCCGAAAATGAATGAAGTGAGCACTCTTCGTCAAACGGTCGACAATCACCCAAATAGCCTTGTGACACTTAGGACTCCTCGGCAAAGCGGTCACAAAATCCATGGTGATATGCTCCCACTTCCACTCTGGAATAGGGAGCGGTTGAAGAAGTCCAGTGGTTCTCTGATGCTCTGCCTTCACCTGCTGACATATCAAACACCGAGCAACAAACTGAGCAATACCCCTCTTCATACCATGCAACCAGAAATGAAGCTTTAAATCCCGATACATCTTAGTACCACCAGGATGGATAGAATACGAAGACTGATGAGCTTCTTCAAGCAACCTTTGACGATCTTCACCCCTAGCGACACTGTAACGCCCCGATCTCCCCGTTGCTGGGAAACCGTGACACATGCCAAGATCTTTCCTTCAATTAGTCTCGAGACACAGAAAAACTGGAAAAATTAAAAACCTTTCTTCAACACAAAGTTACTATGCAGTAATTACAAATATCAGTTTGTACTACCAAACTGTACTGCCTGCCCCTTTTCTTTTCCTTTTGACTCCAAACCCAATTCTTCCAATTTCTATATCACTTTAAACATAAACTAAAATGGTTATGTTTCAAAGAAAAATTGGGCAGAGTCTCCTTTGTATTTTTTGCCCAAAACACAGAAAAGCTTACGGAATTTTGCTCTAAATTCCGTAGCTTACATCACAGGCAATAAAAATACGGGCTCCCCAGGCCAAAATGAGCATCATCACACAGGCAATATATATATATGCTCTGGGGGCCAAACTCATAACGGTATAACAATTATCAAATAAAAACCATAAATTCCTTATGAAAACGTAGTAAGTTTTTTAGAATTTTACCTGTAAAAACCTACCACGACGCCTGGCACTCCACACGAAATGGTTACGGGTCAAAACCATATCCTACTGCCTCACACTATACTTTTCATCATCATGCTCATACTTATACATCAAAAATACAATTTAAAGCATGAATCTTTACTATTTACAATTAAAACATAACAATGAATTATAACTGGAACTCCACTCCACGGAACCTGTACCTACACCTCACCTCTGCACTGCTGAAGACCTGTAACAGTAGGGACCTAGGGCAGTCCGGGGACTCCCTAACCCCCAAACACTAAGGGGTTAGCCATTTCTGGTGTGAGTATAATTTATTAAAAGTAAATAAATTAAACTTTCAAGTAAAAACATAACGAACTCACAATTTCCAAGATAAACAAATCTTACTTGACATTTGAACATGTAAACATCATAAATGAGATTTTACATCAAATACTCTCTGAGTCATCACCTGTATGTATATCTATACCCGCTCATAACATACTTATATTTAGTAACCATTTGAATAACCACCCATAATACAATATTGATTTTGTTTCCTTATCTCATGTATCCCATCATAAACATATGCCTTCATCCTCATACTACCACATTCATTCATGTCCAACCTCACATCTCATTTCACCTTACCATTTACTTGCATTTTATCACAATACACCCCATATCCCAACATAGTTTGGTAATAACACAATCACATCCCAAGCCCATAGCTTGGTTATTAATCTACTCCAACTATCACACTCGCAATTCAACTTGAATGGAAAGGACACGTGTACATATAATTTGTGCCAGTGTATGTTATGACTTAACTCTAATGCAAATTACCAATACAATGATACTCTTATTCTAATGCAAGATTACTAACGCGATGATGCTCTTATTCTAATGCCAGATTTACTAGTGCGATGATGCTCTTATTCTAATGCCAGCAAGTCTCCGAAGCAACATGCAGCCCATAAATACATGCGCCCCATCTCAAGCCGTTTCTCCAAATATAGGGATTTGAACCCGCGTTATGAATTTCTAATTGTACACAACCTGTTCCTGACAGATACTACATGACTGATGAGGTTGCACATGTGGTCAAGTCCCACCAATGCAGTGGGCTCATGGTGTCTATGTTTGCCACTACCACCCGGTACACCGGACCTCACTCAAAAACCAGACGAACACAGGGTCTTCCGAACCCATAACTCATAGACCGCTATCTATGGCCTGTTCGCTTCCCCCTGGCCAAGGACCTGACGAAGTTCTGGGGTCCATCCCCCTAGCTCCGCCCGCCTTATCATGGCACTTCGGGAATTAACAGCGCGCGATACGCATCCCGTGCTCCCAACTCGTGAGAGGGCACCGTACGTATCCCTTTGACAGGAAGATACAACCCAATATCACCACCTAAGGCCTGCTTCGAGGGACAAGTTGGTCGTAAGGCGCTACCTATAACCAACTCCTCTCTTTTCGGCAAGGGTCGAAGTAAAATGATCTTTATAAGTCACTACCTTAATGATGTTCCTAACCCTGAACAATCCTAGGAATGACAACATTACACAACATGCTAGGTCTTAAATTAGACTTCGCAAGATAACTCTATTAGGCTGCTCAACCTAAACTCACCAGAATCCCTCAGGATCTGGTTCATGGCCTATCGATCCAAGACTCCGGCAATACGAACGTATTCGCATGCTACTATCCTGAACTTGGATTTCGTCACACTCCGGTCCGCAATCAACCAACGGTTAAGATCTGACGGCACCCGCGAAGTGACTCGTCCACAGTTCCTTAGGAGTAAGCTAAACACACGTCTTAATGGTCGATAGCCCTAGGGCAATGATATCACCCTAGATGAGCACAACAAACTGCGTATTAGCCAAGAAGCTACATACGAGTAACCAAAAACACATACGAGCTAAACAGCTACGTATGGGACCAACAGCTACATACGGGCCAGTCGAGCCGCGTATGAGACAACAACATGCATACGAGCCAAATAAGCTCCGTATGAGACCAACATTTACATACGGGCCAGTCGAGCCGCGTATGAGACAACAACACACATACGAGCCGAATAAGCTGCGTATGAGACCCACAGCTACATACGGGCCAGTCGAGCCACGTACGCGCAAAACCACATACAAACAACCATACGGGTAATCAAACCTAGAAGCAACCAACTGTGCTTACTAGCAAACTTGATCTTCTATAATTAGAAGCAACAAAAGAATCTACTATAATCAACTTAGCATGGGTTTCTTCTAAAATCAACTCATCATGGCATACCTACTATAATCGACTCAAACATGAGTTTCTTTCTAAAATCGACCCAAACATGATATTCTACTACAACTTAACCATGGGTTTCTTTCTACAACAATTCAAGCATGGATCTAATACAACTCAAGCATGGTAGTCCTACTTACTAACTCAAAACATGATAAGTCAACTAGAATGTCACATAGCATGAATGGGTTCCTTTTTTTTTTGACATAGACAACACTCATCTTTATGCTATTCTCTCAAGTTCTACCATTCATACTTTTTATAGGATCCCTTTGATCCATAAATTTTTATATCAATACTTTAGTTTATTCGAACTTCTTCAAAACATCAAAATACGTATATAAACCATACACCCATATTTTGATATCATCATCTAAAAATAACTCATCCATTGTATAGGTTTTTATATGCTCATGAATAGTTAAAATTCACCATATTTTTACAATCACAAAAAATATGTAAAATAAATCAATACTCACATAATCTTTAACCCACAAAATATATCAATATACTAACTCACATATATTTTTACACCACAAAAATATATAAATAATATAACTCACATATTCTTCAAACCACAAAACTTATAATAAACCAACTCACTATATTTCTTAAAACCCAAAAATATACATATATAAATTAACTCACATATTTCTTTAAACCATAAAATACACGAATATATAAACAAACTAACTCACCATTATCTTTAAACCACGAAAATATATAAATAATATAACTCACCATTATCTTTAAACCACGAAACTTATAATAAACCAACTCACATATTTCTTAACCACAAAATACGTAGATAAATTAACTCACATCTTTCTTAGCACACAAAAACACATAATAAGTCATACTCACTTATTTTCCGCGAAGATCCGAAGCGCCATGCCACTTCGCCTCCAAAGTCGCAATATATCCTATCATCAATTTCAAAGCCATTAAACTCAAATAATTCAAACTAATCATAAAATCTAATAACACTATCCCCAAATATCACACAAGCGTTTACTGAACGCTTGGAATATACACGTGCGATGCACGTGATAATCTAATGCTTACGGTATTTTCATTCCCAATTAATCACTAAAATCACCCCAAAAATATTCTAATAGTCCAACTATACTCTCCATTATTATAAGAGAAATAGTTCACACTTAAATAATTCTCTTTTTCAAACCCAAAACCCCAATTTACTAATAACTTACAATCTCTCTAATAACCTACTAATCTTTCACATCTACACTTTCCAATATCTCTAAATCTCTCTACAATAATATTCCTACTCAATAAAATTAACCCAACTAAAATTTATACAATAAAATAGTTAGGGTTTATACCTTCCGAAATCCAATCGAAAATCCGACAACACCACCATGTAGAGAATCCCTCCATTAATCTAACCCTCAACTTAATTCGAAATTGACGAAGGAATGGAGGTGGGTTTTGAGGTGGGGAAGAACCGTCGATGGGTTCGTTTGGGTTTGTTTTGGGTTCGGAATGGAAGGGGAGGGGAAGGAGAAGATGAAGGAAGGTGGGGGGTCGGGGCTCCTTCCGATCATGGCTGGCGTGCGAACGGGAGGAGGAGGGGAGGAGTAGGTCGGGGCTTCTTTGCGTTCGGTATCGAACCAGGAAGGGGAAAAAGAAGAAGAACGAAGGAGGAAGAAGTAGGGTGGGGTCGGGGTTTCTTCGATCGGCTGGGTGCGAACAAACGGGGAAGGGAGGAAGGGAGAGGGAGTCGGGGTGCTTCTGGGGTCAGCATCGAACCGAAAGGGAGAAGAATAAGGAAAGGGAGAGGGGAAATGGGGTTTGGGTTTCTTTCATTGGGAGTGAACGGGGAGAGGAAGAAGTAGGGGAAGGAGATGGAGTGCGGGATCGGGGGAGGTGGGAACTGGGTCGGGGTGGAACCAGACGGGGAGAAGAAGAGAAGGAAGAAGAAGGAGAAGGAGAAAGAAGGGGGGGGTTTTTTGTAAAAATGTGAGTAAATAATAGTAGATAGGTAAATATCTAAGGGAATGTTTCGTATAAGCCCCCTAGCCTTCATACATTTCAAATAAAGCCCAACTCTCTACTCTAATAATTCCAAACAATACAAAACACATTAAAACTACTTTGTAATAATCCGTATAAAAATAATTTAATTTTGAAAATAATAATAAAATAAAACTAGGCAATAACCGATAATTCTTAATTAAAACTAATTGTTATCAAAAATAACATACTCGCGTGAAATTTTCAATTGCGCCCACATGTCGATGCAAAATAGCCATATGCTATTTTTCGGGTCGTTACATCACTCCCTCCTTAGAATCGTTCTGTCCTCAGAACGCTGCTAGTGGAGAGGAAGACAACCACAACATCAATGGTTCACGAGACATTTTCCCGAACCATCTCCAGTTCCCCGAGTGATATTCTTAAAAACTGGTCTTCTACCAAGTTGAACTGTTGTCCTTCAGCCTTTTGGACAGACCCACTATGAATATAATGCTGACACTCCTCTGCTCCTGCTCTGGAGTAGACAATGGCTGCATTACCTTGCTCTATCCTTGTCCACAAGTGTTGTTGATTTACTCCTTGGTTACGACTCCTGTTGATTGGTGACCACTCCCTCCTTAGAAAGGACGAAGTCACACATTGTCGCTTCAGCCCCTGAGTCACTCCTCTTGGTGACCTTGCTGAATTGTTAACACGGTTGCCCTCTGTCTGAGCAATATCTCCTCCTTGGTGTGCTCCTAGTGGCGGCTTAATCATAAGCTGATCTTAGAGAACTCTGCCGCTTCAGTGCTCCAATCTCTGTATTTCCTGCTTAAGCCTTCTGACTTGCTCACTTGGACTCGATTGTAGCTCCCATCGTGCCAAAATTGAGCTCTAAACTTGAGTAATCACTCCTATACTGGCTTACTTGATCTCATCATCTATCTTCTTGCTTTCTTTCACGGTCTTTGGCTGGGGTCAATCCTCCACTTATCTCGATCCTTTGCAGTTCAGCAGTCACTCCCTCCTTAGAATAGGGCATGGCCTATAATCATTACTTCAAACTTCCAGGATTCTCTCCTGTAATTTGTCCGAAGCTGATGCTCCAGATGGTGTATTCAAACAAACCAAATCTAGAGTTGCCTCCCGCACATATCTCAACACTTGAAAAATAATTCAGACAACGAAAGTGATGAACCACAATTGAACAAAATCGTTGTATGGATTCCATATATACATATATATATATATAAATCCAACTGTTTTCGAAAGTGTTTCATCATACCTTACTTCCTCGTCCAAAAATAAATTTCAAAAATACAACTTTTAACTTAGTTGCAGTTCTATATGCACATACCGGTACTAGCACTCCTGCCTTGTAGTAAGTGCGAACTCTACCCTCGTGGTCGTGGACAGACTGATTTCTTGTGCCTGACTCTCTCACAAAGGCTGCATACTACAACTTGGTGGTCTCTGGGATTTGCTCCCATTCATTTTGTAATCGTGCCAATTTGCTAGGCCTTCTAATATAGCTCCGAAGGCATCACCCAGTTTCTTAGCTTGACGACCCTTCCTAACTACGCACTTCCTAAGCTTCCTCTTTTCCCGATGTATGCTGGCTGCCGCCGGTGTGTGTTGATCCACACTTAGTCCTTACGGTGGTGAAGCCTCCTTGGCTCCTCGCTCAAGATTATCGGATCACCCATCGATATCGGTTCACTCTCTTCCATCAACACCTCCTTGGTTAGGACATCCTCGAACATCATTCATGTGTTTAAAGGATGGTAACACATACACTAGGATTAGTCCAGATATAGAAAAATTATAAAAACATAAGTTGAAATAACCAACAATATGAATTATAACTATCTACAACTAAATAAAACCTCACTCTTAAAAGGCATCCAAGTTTAATTTTCCTACTGTGTTGGACTGTAAATTGAACCTGGCTCTGATACCATCTGTAACGCCCCGATCTCCCCGTTGCTGGGAAACCGTGACACATGCCAAGATCTTTCCTTCAATTAGTCTCGAGACACAGAAAAACTGGAAAAATTAAAAACCTTTCTTCAACACAAAGTTACTATGCAGTAATTACAAATATCAGTTTGTACTACCAAACTGTACTGCCTGCCCCTTTTCTTTTCCTTTTGACTCCAAACCCAATTCTTCCAATTTCTATATCACTTTAAACATAAACTAAAATGGTTATGTTTCAAAGAAAAATTGGGCAGAGTCTCCTTTGTATTTTTTGCCCAAAACACAGAAAAGCTTACGGAATTTTGCTCTAAATTCCGTAGCTTACATCACAGGCAATAAAAATACGGGCTCCCCAGGCCAAAATGAGCATCATCACACAGGCAATATATATATATGCTCTGGGGGCCAAACTCATAACGGTATAACAATTATCAAATAAAAACCATAAATTCCTTATGAAAACGTAGTAAGTTTTTTAGAATTTTACCTGTAAAAACCTACCACGACGCCTGGCACTCCACACGAAATGGTTACGGGTCAAAACCATATCCTACTGCCTCACACTATACTTTTCATCATCATGCTCATACTTATACATCAAAAATACAATTTAAAGCATGAATCTTTACTATTTACAATTAAAACATAACAATGAATTATAACTGGAACTCCACTCCACGGAACCTGTACCTACACCTCACCTCTGCACTGCTGAAGACCTGTAACAGTAGGGACCTAGGGCAGTCCGGGGACTCCCTAACCCCCAAACACTAAGGGGTTAGCCATTTCTGGTGTGAGTATAATTTATTAAAAGTAAATAAATTAAACTTTCAAGTAAAAACATAACGAACTCACAATTTCCAAGATAAACAAATCTTACTTGACATTTGAACATGTAAACATCATAAATGAGATTTTACATCAAATACTCTCTGAGTCATCACCTGTATGTATATCTATACCCGCTCATAACATACTTATATTTAGTAACCATTTGAATAACCACCCATAATACAATATTGATTTTGTTTCCTTATCTCATGTATCCCATCATAAACATATGCCTTCATCCTCATACTACCACATTCATTCATGTCCAACCTCACATCTCATTTCACCTTACCATTTACTTGCATTTTATCACAATACACCCCATATCCCAACATAGTTTGGTAATAACACAATCACATCCCAAGCCCATAGCTTGGTTATTAATCTACTCCAACTATCACACTCGCAATTCAACTTGAATGGAAAGGACACGTGTACATATAATTTGTGCCAGTGTATGTTATGACTTAACTCTAATGCAAATTACCAATACAATGATACTCTTATTCTAATGCAAGATTACTAACGCGATGATGCTCTTATTCTAATGCCAGATTTACTAGTGCGATGATGCTCTTATTCTAATGCCAGCAAGTCTCCGAAGCAACATGCAGCCCATAAATACATGCGCCCCATCTCAAGCCGTTTCTCCAAATATAGGGATTTGAACCCGCGTTATGAATTTCTAATTGTACACAACCTGTTCCTGACAGATACTACATGACTGATGAGGTTGCACATGTGGTCAAGTCCCACCAATGCAGTGGGCTCATGGTGTCTATGTTTGCCACTACCACCCGGTACACCGGACCTCACTCAAAAACCAGACGAACACAGGGTCTTCCGAACCCATAACTCATAGACCGCTATCTATGGCCTGTTCGCTTCCCCCTGGCCAAGGACCTGACGAAGTTCTGGGGTCCATCCCCCTAGCTCCGCCCGCCTTATCATGGCACTTCGGGAATTAACAGCGCGCGATACGCATCCCGTGCTCCCAACTCGTGAGAGGGCACCGTACGTATCCCTTTGACAGGAAGATACAACCCAATATCACCACCTAAGGCCTGCTTCGAGGGACAAGTTGGTCGTAAGGCGCTACCTATAACCAACTCCTCTCTTTTCGGCAAGGGTCGAAGTAAAATGATCTTTATAAGTCACTACCTTAATGATGTTCCTAACCCTGAACAATCCTAGGAATGACAACATTACACAACATGCTAGGTCTTAAATTAGACTTCGCAAGATAACTCTATTAGGCTGCTCAACCTAAACTCACCAGAATCCCTCAGGATCTGGTTCATGGCCTATCGATCCAAGACTCCGGCAATACGAACGTATTCGCATGCTACTATCCTGAACTTGGATTTCGTCACACTCCGGTCCGCAATCAACCAACGGTTAAGATCTGACGGCACCCGCGAAGTGACTCGTCCACAGTTCCTTAGGAGTAAGCTAAACACACGTCTTAATGGTCGATAGCCCTAGGGCAATGATATCACCCTAGATGAGCACAACAAACTGCGTATTAGCCAAGAAGCTACATACGAGTAACCAAAAACACATACGAGCTAAACAGCTACGTATGGGACCAACAGCTACATACGGGCCAGTCGAGCCGCGTATGAGACAACAACATGCATACGAGCCAAATAAGCTCCGTATGAGACCAACATTTACATACGGGCCAGTCGAGCCGCGTATGAGACAACAACACACATACGAGCCGAATAAGCTGCGTATGAGACCCACAGCTACATACGGGCCAGTCGAGCCACGTACGCGCAAAACCACATACAAACAACCATACGGGTAATCAAACCTAGAAGCAACCAACTGTGCTTACTAGCAAACTTGATCTTCTATAATTAGAAGCAACAAAAGAATCTACTATAATCAACTTAGCATGGGTTTCTTCTAAAATCAACTCATCATGGCATACCTACTATAATCGACTCAAACATGAGTTTCTTTCTAAAATCGACCCAAACATGATATTCTACTACAACTTAACCATGGGTTTCTTTCTACAACAATTCAAGCATGGATCTAATACAACTCAAGCATGGTAGTCCTACTTACTAACTCAAAACATGATAAGTCAACTAGAATGTCACATAGCATGAATGGGTTCCTTTTTTTTTTGACATAGACAACACTCATCTTTATGCTATTCTCTCAAGTTCTACCATTCATACTTTTTATAGGATCCCTTTGATCCATAAATTTTTATATCAATACTTTAGTTTATTCGAACTTCTTCAAAACATCAAAATACGTATATAAACCATACACCCATATTTTGATATCATCATCTAAAAATAACTCATCCATTGTATAGGTTTTTATATGCTCATGAATAGTTAAAATTCACCATATTTTTACAATCACAAAAAATATGTAAAATAAATCAATACTCACATATTCTTTAACCCACAAAATATATCAATATACTAACTCACATATATTTTTACACCACAAAAATATATAAATAATATAACTCACATATTCTTCAAACCACAAAACTTATAATAAACCAACTCACTATATTTCTTAAAACCCAAAAATATACATATATAAATTAACTCACATATTTCTTTAAACCATAAAATACACGAATATATAAACAAACTAACTCACCATTATCTTTAAACCACGAAAATATATAAATAATATAACTCACCATTATCTTTAAACCACGAAACTTATAATAAACCAACTCACATATTTCTTAACCACAAAATACGTAGATAAATTAACTCACATCTTTCTTAGCACACAAAAACACATAATAAGTCATACTCACTTATTTTCCGCGAAGATCCGAAGCGCCATGCCACTTCGCCTCCAAAGTCGCAATATATCCTATCATCAATTTCAAAGCCATTAAACTCAAATAATTCAAACTAATCATAAAATCTAATAACACTATCCCCAAATATCACACAAGCGTTTACTGAACGCTTGGAATATACACGTGCGATGCACGTGATAATCTAATGCTTACGGTATTTTCATTCCCAATTAATCACTAAAATCACCCCAAAAATATTCTAATAGTCCAACTATACTCTCCATTATTATAAGAGAAATAGTTCACACTTAAATAATTCTCTTTTTCAAACCCAAAACCCCAATTTACTAATAACTTACAATCTCTCTAATAACCTACTAATCTTTCACATCTACACTTTCCAATATCTCTAAATCTCTCTACAATAATATTCCTACTCAATAAAATTAACCCAACTAAAATTTATACAATAAAATAGTTAGGATTTATACCTTCCGAAATCCAATCGAAAATCCGACAACACCACCATGTAGAGAATCCCTCCATTAATCTAACCCTCAACTTAATTCGAAATTGACGAAGGAATGGAGGTGGGTTTTGAGGTGGGGAAGAACCGTCGATGGGTTCGTTTGGGTTTGTTTTGGGTTCGGAATGGAAGGGGAGGGGAAGGAGAAGATGAAGGAAGGTGGGGGGTCGGGGCTCCTTCCGATCATGGCTGGCGTGCGAACGGGAGGAGGAGGGGAGGAGTAGGTCGGGGCTTCTTTGCGTTCGGTATCGAACCAGGAAGGGGAAAAAGAAGAAGAACGAAGGAGGAAGAAGTAGGGTGGGGTCGGGGTTTCTTCGATCGGCTGGGTGCGAACGAACGGGGAAAGGAGGAAGGGAGAGGGAGTCGGGGTGCTTCTGGGGTCAGCATCGAACCGAAAGGGAGAAGAATAAGGAAAGGGAGAGGGGAAATGGGGTTTGGGTTTCTTTCGTTGGGAGTGAACGGGGAGAGGAAGAAGTAGGGGAAGGAGATGGAGTGCGGGATCGGGGGAGGTGGGAACTGGGTCGGGGTGGAACCAGACGGGGAGAAGAAGAGAAGGAAGAAGAAGGAGAAGGAGAAAGAAGGGGGGGTTTTTTGTAAAAATGTGAGTAAATGATAGTAGATAGGTAAATATCTAAGGGAATGTTTCGTATAAGCCCCCTAGCCTTCATACATTTCAAATAAAGCCCAACTCTCTACTCTAATAATTCCAAACAATACAAAACACATTAAAACTACTTTGTAATAATCCGTATAAAAATAATTTAATTTTGAAAATAATAATAAAATAAAACTAGGCAATAACCGATAATTCTTAATTAAAACTAATTGTTATCAAAAATAACATACTCGCGTGAAATTTTCAATTGCGCCTACATGTCGATGCAAAATAGCCATATGCTATTTTTCGGGTCGTTACAGACACACAATTGGGAACCAAAACGAAGCGAACCATCGGCATGAATAACCATGTCCGTTCTGGACCCAGACTCAACCTCAGATCAAAAATCCTGCAATTGCGCATCACCAGCCTGAGCCTCTTTAATCTGATCAACAAGAGAAGACTGAAGCTGGAGTGCAAGACAACACTAACAAGAACTTGGCAACAAAACCTCCAAATCCAACCTCCTTATTTGCTCAATGAGATCACTCTGCTGAGTAAGAAACATAACTGCTGGTCTCCTGCTTAAAGCATCAGGCACCAAGTTTACTTTACCAGGATGGTATTGCAAACTGATGTCATAATCGGCCATAAGTTCCAACCAATGCCTTTGCCTCTTATTTAACTCTTTCTAGGTGAAGACGTAGTTGAGACTTTTGTGGTCTGTAAAGATCTCTACACGGTCTCCAAGTAAATAATGTCTCTACAGCTTCAAAGCAAAGATCACTGCCGCTAACTCCAAGTCATGACTAGGATAGTTCTTCTCATGCGGCCTAAATTGCCTCGATGCATACACAACGATATGTCCCTTCTGCATTAGAACTGCTCCAAGACCTTTACTAGAAGCATCACAATGATTTACAAATCTGCCTGAACCATCTGGAATAGTCAACACAGGCGCTGACGTCAATCTGTTCTTCAACTCAACAAAAGCCTTATAACACTCATCAGACCAAAAAAACTTCTGATCCTTTCCCTTCTGTTTAGTTAACGGCCCTGCAATCTTCGAAAAATCTTGGACAAATTTCCGATAATAGCCCACAAGACCAAGAAAACTCCGCACTTCGGAAACTGACTTAAGAATAGGCCAATCCTTCACAGCTTCAACCTTAGAAGGATCCACAGAAAGACCATTGCTAGAAATAATTTGCCCCAAGAAAGAAACACTGTCGAGCCAAAACTCGCACTTGCTAAGTTTTCCATACAGCTGATTCTCTCTCAAAGTCTGTAGAACAACTCTAAGATGCTCAGGATGATCTTTCCGATTCCGAGAATATACCAGAATGTCATCAATGAAGACCACCACAAATCTATCCAAGAACTGAGAGAAGACTCGGTTCATAAGACTCATGAATACAGCTGGCGCATTAGTGACCCCGAATGGCATCACAAGATACTCATAGCGCCCGTATCTAGTCCTGAATGCAGTCTTCTGTATATAAGCAGCCTTCACCTTGACTTGGTGATACCCAGAACGAGAAAACAGAAGTCCCATTCAAGTGGTCGAACAAATCATCGATCCTAGGCAAAGGATACCGGTTCTTCACAATAACACTGTTCAGTTCCTGATAATCCACACACAGTCGACGACTACCATCCTTCTTGTTGATAAAAAGGACTGGAGCATCCCATGGAGAAACACTAGGTCTGATGAAACCCAAATCAAGAAACTCCTGAAGCTGCACCTTAAGCTCTGCTAGCTCAATCGGTGCCATCCTGTAGGGACTCTTCGCTATCGGTGCCGTTTAAGGCTGAACATCAATACCGAACTCCATTTCCCTATCAGGGGGTAAGCTAGGCAACTCATCTGGAAAAACATCCTAGAAATTCCGAACTACTAGAGGCACAGCCTCACAGCCTGAGTGCAATTCCATTGCACAATCCACCTGTTCAACTGCAATCCTTACTCGGCCAAGGAAAGACTCCCCATCATGGAACTCGAATTCTGCTCGATCTGGAATTCTGAAGACAACTTTCTTGGCACGGCAATCAATAATGGCATGGGCTTCACCTAACCAATCCATACCGAGAATGACGTCGAATCCTGAATTCCCAAGTATAATCAGGTTGGCTTTGAAATCTGTGTCCCCAATAACAACTAGGCACTTCCTGCACTCATGGGAACAAATGACAACACCACCACCTGTCAAAATGTTCCAAACCTCTAAAATGCTGCTAAACTCCAACTGATGGCGAGCAAAAAATCGAAAGGAGACAAAAGAATGGGTTGCCCCAGAATCAAAAAGAACATGGACAGGAAAAGAGCAAACAAGGATGATACCTAAAAGGAATCAAAAGACAAGGAGAAAGAATAGAGAATCATGGGTGAGGAAAAAAAAAAACAATGCAAAAAGATAACATAAAGAAGGAAGTCAAGACTAAAAGAAAGAGAACAAAGGAGAAGCAAAACAACAAAACAACAAAACAAAATATACCTGCCACAACTCCTTCAGCTGTCTCAGCATCTGCAGCAATTAAGTTGAAAGCCCGGCCTCTCCTTGGAATAGCAGTCCTCTGACCGACAATCTGGCATTGAGGTGGAAGTGGAGGCCTAACCGGAGCATGAGCTGGGCCTTCTTTGTAACGCCCCGAATCCCAAATACACTGAATTCGAGATGTTCTACAGGATCTTTTTCGCTTCCTTTAGTAAAATTTTACAAGAAAATTTAAACTTTTCACTTTACATCAGAGTTTACATCAATATTACACTTTACATTACACAGTGGAAGTAAAATTTACAACAATGAAACAAATGTACAACAACATTGAATAATCTTTAAGCATTTGTTCCTCTTTAATCTGTATCAAGCCATTTACTTGCATATAGGACTATGGGTACGTCGGTTTATTCAACCGATGATCATTATACACGGCCATCCTCTCTATGCCGGAAATAGTATAACTTATTTTCCATATTTAGCAAACACAAACTTGTCACATATCAAACTAAAGGGACTACCCTATTGATGTCGTGTTGTGATTGTGCACTTAGTCCTTAATGCATTTATTTATATTACATGACACTAATGCGCACTTGTTTTGGATTCTATGCATCCCATACTACATAGGTCCGAGGACAAGCCCTTAATCGTTCTTCATCTTTGTAGGGTTCAATCCCTCGTTATGACTTAATCTACTACTGTAATTACGGTAGGTATCTTAGATGATCTATGAGTACAAGCTCGTGTACAGAAAATTCTAGAGGGGAATCCCACGCACTGACACGACGCATCGAGCAGGCAACCTATGGACAATTCAGCCTCACTTCATGGCACACGATCCTCTTGCAGTCACCAAACATCCCACAAGCGTCACCACCGGGACAATAATTCTGGAGTAGTGCCCACGCCATGTCTTGATGCATCAAGCAGGCAGCCTGTGGATCACTCTCACACCGCCAATCCGATGGCCCTCATACTCGTATTTTTCTCCTACTTTCATCACGTCTCCACTATGTACTAATCCTTAGTTTTTATCAAAATCATGAACAAAAATCAAAGCTCTAGAGTTAGCCTCTCCACTAAACCGGACTTATTCATTCATTCAAACATGACCAACCTTGGTCTTTCACTTCAAATTTTCATTTCATTTATTTCCAAATGCCGGGGGAGACTTAGCTACTCTTTTTGTTTCAATTTTTAAATAGAACCATAGTTCTATTTATGCATTTATTCTCAAATCACATTTTATTTCATGCGAATAATTCCCAATTTATTTTTATAAAGTCCCATATATTTTTAGAAGAATAACCATATTTTTCCCATAATTTTTGGCCACCGAAACATTCAAAAAAATAAAATTTTCAATCTTGCCGATGGCAAGATTCGAACCCAGCACCCCAGGAAAAAATGCCCAAGGCACAGACCACTAGGCCGGGTGTCACAAGCATTATAGAGAGGACTGAGAGCATTATATGCTCTCGGTCGCTGCTTTCTTTTATTTTAAAAAATCATAGAATAAAATGTGTTGCCCAGAGGATTCGAACCGATCACCACAGGGAACCCAACCGCACACTATGACCACTTGAGCTACGTGCTCAGGCTGTCACTAGTATAATTCCAATTTCATTTAACCCATACTCTCTATTATTTAGAACATTTCGATGTTCAACTAGTCCCTATTTCATTTGGTTTTCATAAAAATTACTGTACAACTCCAGATTAATTCTTCCTTACATAATTTACATACCAGTATGAGTAAAATAATTTTTGTAACAATTAAAACATATTTTCATGCAACTAATTCAAATTCTACATTCTAATTACCACATTTTTTCTTTTCGACATTTCTTCACAATTAACATCTCAATCTCTTTACTAGAAATTCTTCATATTAATTTCTGTTCTTAGTCATTTACCAACCATTCGAATCCATAAATTGATTTGTTTATTTCAATGCAACACAAATGCTCATTAAAACACATAAAGTAGCATGGTTTATCTACTAACTTTTGTGTATATAATGTATGACATAGATAATGAAATTTTTCTTCAACAATCCATGGCCATAACTAATTCACATAAAAATTAGATTTTTACTAATCAAATCACATACAATTGCACACCCACATTCCAATCAATTTATAGCTCAATTTTTCAATTAAAATGTGTACTCTTATTAGCCTTTTTCATGCATTATTTTTTCATTCCAATCTAGCATATATCCCTATTTAGAAATATAGAAAATTTACCCACCTTGTATGGAGAGAAAAATTCACTAGCAATTCCTAGACAAATGTCCTTGCAACGACAATGCTCCTCCTTGAACACGTGCACACAAGCCTCCCAAGCACACCCGAGCTCCTCCTTCTAGTGGTAGCCGGCCTCCTCTCCTTGGTGCAAGAAAAATCCCACACACTCTCAATCTTTCAACTCACAAAAACACTACTAGATAATATAGTTTAGGCTATAGGTTTGGAAGAGAATAATTTTAGACAAGAATAACTAGCCATGGGGGGGGGGGTATTTATACTAAAAATCAAAGAAAATGGAGGGCTAGGATCAATTGGTTGGTTGTAAGATGGAGGGCTAGGATAAAAGTAGGAGTTACATTAACTACCCACAACCTAGTAACCACCAAGCATGATGTCCACTCCAAAATTTGATTTCCCTCCAAAGATTGCAACCGGCCTACTCTAGGAAATGCATATTGCACGTGTTCGTGTAGTGCACGTGCATGCAACTAGGTCCAAAAATTGTACATTTTATTTTATATAAAAATAAACTCTAGTTTGTATTCTACATTACAAGTTGCATTTAAAAATAAATTGACTCATGGGCTTTAGTTTATGGGCCAAAATAATTATTTTAAAATAAAATAAATGAATTACATTTTGGGCTTTTAAAAGAAAAGGCTTTTTAAAAGAAAGGGCTTTTCATCCATTTAAAAGAAGGCTTTTGTATAAAATAATTTGAAAGCACAAATTTACATATTTATACCCATCACAATGAAAATAATTATAAGATTTAATTCAACCAAAATATTGCACGTGCACACTACGTGCAAAATAAAATAATTTTTCATTAATGAAAAATCAGGGCATTACATTCTTACTGAATAGGACCCCTGGCTGGAAGAGCCACCTGCTGCAGCTGTGGGCAATCGCATCCTGAATGATCAGTGGTGCCACACCTAAAGAACCGGTGGTTGACGTGCCAACAATTCTTACGCTCATGCCCAGACATCTGATAGAAGTCGCAAAAACCACCATTCTGGAAACCAACAGCCCTGACCGGATGGGTTGGGACAAGCCTCCGAACAGGACCACCGAAAGGCCTAGCAGTAGGGTGCGGGACAATCCGCGGAGAAGGAACCAAACCACCACGAGCCTGCTCCTGAGCTCGAGCTGTCTCAAGAGCTTCAGCATAAGTATGCAAACGAAGAGAGACAAGATGCCTCTTGATATCCTGCTCAAGCCCATTTGTGAATCTACAAGCCCTATCCTCTTCGGTTGCCACAAGAACGACAGCGAAGTGGCTAAGTCTAGTAAACTCAGCTGCGTACTCATTCACTGACCTAGAGTTCTGTTGCAAGAAGTCCATGTTACAACATTGTTTGAACAATTATGTAACAAAATTCAAAATAGAATAATGACTTAACCTGTTTTAAGGCCAGGAATTGCTGTTCCATTTCAACTCGAGTACTACTGGGGACGAACTTCTCCAAGAATCCCCGAGTGAAAGTATTCCAAGCAATAGGCCTTTCAAGATGCTCGGACTCGACCATCCACCAAATATGTGCCATATCCACCAGCTGGATGGAAACCACGTCCACCATATCAGCCTCCGCAACACGTGCTGCCAAAAGCAAGCGCTCCGTCCGGATCTACCACTGTTCAGTCTCTAAAGGCGTCTCAGTGCCGGAAAAACGGTTGGGATGCAGCCTCATAAAATCTGTAACTGTTCCTGGATGAGGCGGAAGATTTGCCCGCACAGGCACAATAGGAGGCAGAATCTAGGCAGCTTCAAGAGTAGCCATCACAAGATCACTGTGGTTTTGCTGCTGATTAATCAGCCGCTTAAGCACAGCAGTGACAACCTCAATCGAATCAGGCTGAGAAGAATTTCTACGAGCCATAGTCAGCACAAAACCGAAAACAATTTACATCCAGAATCAGAGTTGATATTAATTTCATTCATGTATGCATGGTTGGTGAAAGGTTGTGCCGATCCCAGTTTGAGCCAAGCTTGTCTACTATATTAAGCAACTAATACATTAGCCAAATCTGGGTTCTGATACCACTAAAAATCTTGTCACACGCAACTTCCCAAAAATATGCAATACGGATACGTAATTAAACCTAGCGAATAATTTTAATCATCCATAAGCTGTTCAAGAATCTTTACAACATCTCACAAAATAATCAGAGTCAGAAGTAAGAGAATCAACCACACATGCATAACTGAAGTAATAAACCAAGATAATTTATTTGAAGCAAAATATAATATTTTCAAATAAATCAGAATCTAGACAAGTCAAATATCCTAGGTCACATCGCCCAAAATACAAAATAAATATCCAAGTACTCAAAATATATTGTTCCAAAGCAATAATAATAATGATACTAATAAACAAGAAATCCAGCACTAATATCTCATTTTGCCAATGCCGTCGGATAGCTGACCATCCTGATCTGCAATTAATAATTGAAGGAGAAGGAAAGAGAAAATAAGTACCCGTCAATTGTAAGTTACGGGCCACTTATAATGTAAGATACAAGTACATGGAATAATCAATCTAATAACAGCAGAGACAAATATAGCATGGTATAACACATCAAAAGTAATATCTAACGTGAATTAGTAAGGCAAACTCAACTAGCGTGGTATACTAACAGTACAGATGTTTATGTCAAATATAGTGTCGTATGGCAACTAATAGTGTCCATTAACAGTAAGCTCAGTATATCAGTGTAACAGTATAACAGTATAGTCCAACAGTATCCGTCTAACAACAGTATTAGTCTAAAAGTATCAGTCTTATGTTCTTACAGTCTTGTGTGTATTAGTAGCTAGATATCACTTCATGCATCCCGATTTTTACTACATGGTTGCTATAACAAATAGTTTCGCTTTAAGATTTCATAGTGGACCATAATGGGGCAGTGTACTCAGGTAAAAGTAACAGTAACAGTAGCAGTAAAAGGAACAGTAATAGTATGGAACACTAGTTCCCTACCAAGTACAAGTTTCCATATTTTTCACTAGTAGAACTTCCCTTAAGAAACCCCGGCTTGATTACTTTTATTACGGTTATCAACAGACATGGTAATGCATGAAATAGTCTCAAACTAACATGTTATAATCATTACTAAGTTCAGGGAAACAAATGAACAAACATAGATCATATACGGTAATATAAACGAGCAAAACAGTGTATGTTCATATTCAGGACAGCATAACAATACAGTACCAAAACAGTGATTCCCATTACTACAGAAATCCAAATCTGAATCCGCCAAAGAAATATGGAAAATAGACTTCCACATGAATCCATCGGTTATATATAAGCCATATAGTAATTTACAAAATCATAACTCAAAACTGATTTGAATCCAGAAAATTTGTTCAGCCAGAAATCAGTAAATTGTATTCAAAGTCAGAAAAGCAACATTAAAACTCCTCAAATAAATCCAGAAAAATTTTGGGGTAATCCCCTATATGTCTTGTATAATAATATAGAGTTTCATAATATTCCAGTAATATTAGTTAAGTCAACAAAAATCAGAAAATATCAAGAAACGATAGTTTGGCAAATCTGGAATTCCCAACTCTGTTGTACGAAAACTAGAATATCTCGCAAACCGTGAAACATAATCCAAATCCGCCATAGGGAGTTGAAAATAGAAAAAGTAAGCTAACTTTCATATTTCATAAATATTTTCCATACAGTAGATGGAATTAGGGTGAAAATACGATTCTTTACAGAACAGCGAGCAAAATACCGCAAGTATAGCTTTTATAAACAAGCATGAAACGACATATAAAACTCATCAATAAAATTTACCAAAATTCTGGGTAATTTCTAAATAGATATAGAAATATTGTGCAAAGTTTCAGATCAAAATAATATAATTAGGACTACTATCAAAATAGTTTAATCATCAAAATCATCAAGAAACGAAATATGGAAGTAGAATACACCTTTGTAGTAAAACAACCATAACAAACTCATACCAAAACGAAATCGATCAAGGTCAGAGAGATTAGAAAGAAGACGGATTTCTCTACAATTCATGTATAATACAAAAATTAAGAATTCTAACCTTAATACGGTCTAAAATACAAATCAAAACTGATCAACGACAAATACAGATTTTCCTTTAACAACAAAACCAACATAAATCATACGAAACTCGTTCCAATCACAATCAAACATGTTATAGAGTCTAGTAAGTGTCCAAACATCATGATATAGGGTATATAACATATTCACATCCATCATATCATATGGATCTTATCAAACACACAATTTTGTCTAATTATCTCACATATATGAATAGATCAAGAACGGTCAAACCTAGTTATTTTCATGTCAATTTTTGTATCGTGAGTCAACTATGGTCAATAGCACAATAGAGACAAAACCCATCAAAAATAACACACACACGAGTTGTCTCTACAACCCAACACACTATAAGCAGTATTTTTTACTTGTATCATACAAAGGAATTGGAGTACAAGTTACTTGCCTTAACCGAAGACGAAGAACGATGAAAATTAAGAATAACAGGAACGGATCCTGACAACGAAAAAACCCACAAAAGAAAATCCAACACACGTGCAAAAATTCCAACACGTGCAACCACAACAAAGCGAGAGAGAGCCCAAAAGAGGGTCGATCATTGGCTGGCTTGTGGCTAGTTGGCGCTCCGGTGGGTGCTGACGGCGAACGGAGGCAAGGAAAGAGATAAAGAGGAGTTGAGTGGTCGTGTGATCGGGAGGTGGCTTGGGTGCTTGGTCGGTTGGGTGCAGCCGAAGGGGAAGTCGGCTAGGTGGCATCGGGGATGTGGCAGGTCGGGATTTTGCTGGTGAGGTGTCGGGATGGCTGTGTGGTGCAAGGGAAAAAGGAGGGAGCCGGGAGGGATGAAGTGTTAGGGTTATGGTTTTGGGTGAATAAGTATATATAGGGTTTTGTTTTGGTTTAGAATTAAGAGATGGGTAATTGGGTTCATGGGTTTAATTGGGATCCAATAGGAGTAGTAATAGGATTAGACTAATAGGTTTTGATTAGGATCAAATTGTTTAGGCTTCAAATAGGATTGTAGGTTAAATTGGCCTTGGTAATCAATTAGGGATCAAAATAGTAGGATTGGAATTAGGATGAGCAACCAAATCACCATGAGCACCCAAGAACAAAAATAAACGGAACAAAACCCAAATGAAGAGCAAAAATAACAACAAAGATCAAGAACAAATCAAGGAACCGAAAATAAATCACAAAGGATCAAGATTGAGCCAAAAATAAATTTATATTGAAAACAACTCCAATATACGGTCCAGAAAAAAATACAAGGGAGTACGAATACTCAAGAAGGAAGAGAAATACACCAAAAATACGAAAACCGAAAAATAGGGGTTGCATTTCGAGATATGGCTATGGAGCTATCTCAGTATTTGTGATTAAGTCCGGTAGGGGGAGAAGCTAACTTTAGGTGTGATAATTATACATGTCTTGAACTTAAGCACTAGGCATTAAGAGAAGATGTAGTAAACCTGAGCAAATATAAGTGGGGCACTCTATATAGTCGGGCGGTGTACTCCGGGACTATAGACCCAGTCGGGCGGTATACTCCGGGACTGAGGTTGCTTCGATGAAGACGAGCTTTATTTTAAATCCGGGACTATGCGTAGTCGGGCGGATAGTTTTCCGTACTCTAGTGTATATACGTATAATGGGTCTAGAGAGGCACTTACGGGATGTTCGCACAATGAGAAGTCTGTTATAACAGTCGGGCGGTGTACTCCGGAACTGGGATCCAAACTCATGGAATGTCTAAACCTTGCTTTTATTACTGGGTAGTTTTCATGGCGGGGGATCGAACCCTTTAATGAGGAGTACGTAGGTACTTACCCTCGGACCTATGTAGTATGGGATGCATAGAATCCGAACAAGTATGCATTAGTGTCATCTTAGTATAAAATATCTGTATTAGGCATTAAGGCATTGTATACACTTATATGTTTAGAGTAGTCACATTTAACACTTTATTTGCATTCAAATTTGTGGTTTGTTAAAGTATTAAGATCGTTATATTTTCGGCATAGAGATGATGACCGTGTATAACATTTTCGTCGGTTGCAAGCAACTGACGTGCCCACAGTTATATGCAGGAGTTGGATTTTCATGAAGATATAAAGTTGATATGCTGCTTTTGATTTATTTAAATGTTAAAGATGTTGCAATTGTATATTTTTTCATTATTGTACTTTATTTTACCTTCCACTGTGTAAGTAAATGTAAAAGACTCTGTTGCATTATAAAAAGTTCAAATTTCCTTGTAAAATTATATGAAGTGAAGTGTAAAGATCCTGTGGAACTTTGAATTTAGCCTTATTTCGAATTTGGAGTGTTACAGAGTGGTATCAGAGCCAGGCTTCAATAAGTAGTACAAATTTATAAGGAACGACTCCCTAGAGTGGACATTAGAGTGTGAGTTTCAACTTACAGAGATTTAAATGTAAGTAACTTATGTTTGTGTTGCTCTATATGATGACATTTTCTCCTCATTTTCCTATAAGATGGCCAATCATCATGATCCCCAACATGAGATGCATTGGTTTGTCCTCTTCGTGAATGAAGAGGAAGAGCCAATAGACGAAGAAGAAGACCCAAAGGAGATAGAAAAGGAATTCCCCGAGTCCAGGGAGATTACTCCACCTCCGCCTGATTTCCCCAAAGAATCCTTAGACGAAGAACTCGTTCCAGATGATCAAGATGATATTGTCGCTTCTCTTCAAAGAGAATTGGATGCTTAAAAGTGAAGAGAAACCACTTAGAAGCGCGACGGGTAGAAGATAAGGAGCGCATTCAGGAGCTCAATTATCAAGTGTGCGAACTCGAGAAAGTTCAGCACGTGAATGATCGACACTTTGCCAAGTTGGACCACATCACTCGCTGGGAAAAGCAGGAGCGGCATCAGAGATTTGAAGATATGAAGAAGGAAATCCAGGAAATATGGGTAGCCAAGAGAAACCGTAGAATCTAGGATGTCTTTATAAAGGGTGTGATCTTGAGATCAGAGGCAGACTCTTTGGCATCGACTGAGTTGGCGGTTTTGGGGGTCGACATCATTATTGGCATAGACTGGAGTCAGTTTACAATGCCACTATTGAGTGCAAGAGAAAGAAAGTTATGGTGAAGGCACTAGAAGGACCAGCAGTTACATTTCAAGGGAAGAGGAAGTGTAAGAAGTTGGTAGCTCGCTTTGGCGGAGCAGAAGGTTCCTGAAGAAGTGAGGCAGATTCCAGTGGTCCGGGATTTTCCAGTAGTGTTTTTTGAAGACTTGCCTGGGCTTCCTCCTCATCGAGATGTAGATTTCAGCATCTCCGTTCAGCCAGGGAGTGCACCCATTTCCAAGGCATCATACAGAATAGTGCCGGTTGAACAAGATGAGATCAAAAAGCAGATTGAAGAGTTGTTAAGCAAAGGATTCATCAGGCCTAGTGCATCACCTTGGGGAGCCCTAGTTCTTTTGGTTAAGAATAAGGATGGATCAATAAGGTTGTGTATTGACTACAGAGAGTTGAACAAGGTTACAGTGCAGAACAAGTATCCAATTTCTCGAATCGATGATCTGTTCGATCGTCTACAAGGAGCAGCTATTTTCTCCAAGATAGACCTACGGTCAGGATATCACCAAGTCTGAGTAAAGAAAGAAGATGTGAACAAGACGGCATTCCGAACTAGGCATGGTCATTATAAGTTTCTAGTCATGCCGTTTGGAGTAACCAATGCACCTGCTATCTTCATGGATATGATGAACAGGGTCCTGCGACCGTTCATCGATTCTTTTGTCGTTGTGTTCATCGACCACATATTGGTCTATTCCAAGTCAGAATAAGAGCATGCTTGTAGCGCCCCGATTTCCGATACTGGAAAACCGAGACACAAGCCAAGATCTTTGCTTCAATTAGTCACAATACACAGAAAAAACAGGAGAATTTAAAACTTTTTATTCAATACACAAAGTGTTACAAGTCTGAATATTGTACAACTGTAATACCTTACAATAGAGTTACAATATTACCTTTACATTTCTAAGTATTACAACCTTTAACATCTTACATCAGAGTACCTTTTAACTAATACAGAATCAATACATTTGCAGCGGAACTAAACTTAATACTGACTCCTTGCTTTCCTCGCCTTGAGTCCTCCTGAATATCGCCTTTGTACTTGGGCGATCCAGTACCTATGGATGTGGGGACGTCAGTATTCACTGACGCTTAAAGGCTGATCATATAGCAGCGAATCTTCCAAATAATATACAAAATATACAAACATAGCAATGGTGTCGGTGTAGTTTAAGTGTACGTGAGTGCTATGACTAGACTCTAATGTGATACTTAAGTAGAACTAGGACACTCCTATTCTAATATCCGGGATTTGAACCCGCGTTATGAATTCTAACTGTACACAACCCGTTCCTGACACCCACCCACGGCAGTTCAGGAATTAATAGCGCGAGATACGCAACCCGCGTCCTCAACTTGTGAGACGGCACCGTACGTATCCCTTTGACGGGAAGGTAGAACTAGGATGCTTCCTATTCTAATGTCAGCAAGTCTCCGAAAGTAACATGCAGCCCATAAATACATGCGACTCCATCTCAAGCCGTTTCTCCATATATAGGGATTTGAACCCGCGTTATGAATTCTAATTGTACACAACCTGTTCCTGACACCCACCCACGGCAGTTCAGGAATTAACAGCGCGAGATACGCAACCCGTGTCCTCAACTTGTGAGACGGCACCGTACGTATCCTTTTGACGGGAAGGTAGAACTAGGATGCTTCCTATTCTAATGTCAGCAAGTCTCCGAAAGTAACATGCAGCCCATAAATACATGCGACTCCATCTCAAGCCGTTTCTCCATATATAGGGATTTGAACCCGCGTTATGAATTCTAATTGTACACAACCTGTTCCTGACAATACTCCATGACTCTGTGAGGTTGCAGAAGAGGTCAAGTCCCCTTATGCAGTCTGCTTATGGTGTCTCCGTTTTCCACTACTACCCGGCATGCCGGACCTTACTCGACCCCAGTATATCGGGCATCGTTCCAAAATCAAACCATAGAGTTTCGCAAGCGCAGGGCAGCGCGAAGCCTACCCTGTGGCACTCTCTGGGGTCTAGCAAACGCAGGACTGCACCATGCATCCTGTGGCACCCCAGCCACGGTATTTCAGGAATTAACAGCGCGAGATACGCAACCCGTGTCCTCAACTTGTGAGACGGCACCGTACGTATCCCTTTGACAGGAAGGTACAACCCGGTACACCACCTATGATCTGCCTCAAGAGACGAGTTAGTGTCGGGGCCCCTTACAACTGACCCCTCTCTCCCGGCAAAAAGGTTTAAGTAAACTGATCCTTATAAATCACTATCCTAGTGATGTCCCTGACTCGAACAATCCTAGGGATGACGATATTATAACACAACATGCTAGGCCTTAAATTAGGCTTCGCAAAACAACTCTACTAGGCCGCTCAACCTAGATTTACCAGAATCCTTCGGGACCCGGTTCGTGGCTCATCGATCCAAGACTTTGGCCGTCGCGAATATATACGCACGCCGCTACCCTAGACTTGGATTCTGTCTATACTCCGGTCCTCGATCAACCTATCCTGGTTAAGATTCGACGGTACACAAGGAGCGACTCCTCCATAGTTCCTTAGGGTAGAAACACATGTCTTGATGGTCGGTAGCCCTTAGGGTGGTAACATCACCCTAGATAGCACAACTAACTGTGTACTAGCTAACAAGCTATACACGAGTAATAACCACATACGAGCCAACCACGCTACGTATGAAACAATAACTACCTACGAGCCAGGCGGGCCTCGTAGGAGATAACCACGTACATACCAGCCAAATAAGCCGCGTATGAGACCAACAGCTACGTACGGGCCAGTCGGGCCGCGTACGAGACAACAACCTACATACGAGCCAACTAAGCTACGTATGAGACCCACCGCTACATACGGGCCAGTCGAGCCACGTACGAGCACGACCGTGTGCAAACAACCATGCAGGTAATCAATCCTAGAAGCAACCAAGCGTGCTTACTAACAAACTTAATCTTCTACTATTAGAAGCAACAAAGGGATCTACTAGTAGTCTAAGATCGGTATTCTACTAAGGAAGAATCCGAAGGCGACATAACCGCCTTTATCGAATTAACTATCGCTAGTGGTCTTCCCGATCTTACTACTTCGACCTATAATGTCTTAGGCATGACATACACTCGTAGGCATCTTCCTAAAGTAATCCAATTACCAAATAGAACTACTCACCATCACACTCCTAAGTATGAATAGGATTAATGCTTGTGTTTTCATCGAGCTTAAACATAAAAATCACTACGACCTAGACATAGAGTCTACTATAGTCAAGCGAGCATGAAAACTTACTACTTATCTTGACTAATCACCATAACACAAGCATGGATAGATAACTAATATAACATACAATCATTCCAAGGTATAGTAGATATTCTAACATTACTCCTACAATGTTCTAATCATGTATTACTCTAGCATGGCATAGAATCCAACATAAATCACTACAACTAGCCATGGGTAGTTTCTTTACCCTAAGCATGAACATCCTAGTATGGGTATCCTTAACTTAATATGATCAATAATTTGCATGATCCCTACTTACTTAGCATGCATCATGGTCATTCACTAACATAGTATACACTTCTCTACCATTTATCTAGCATGGTATACAATTTGCATACAGTTTAAACTAGCATGATATGCCAAATACTTACAATTAAGCTAGCATGATATATCGCTTTCCAACAATTAAACTAGCATGGTATATGATTTTATCATGGATCCTACAACACTCTAGGCACAATAAAATTTATCCAAACATTGTAGGAAACTTTTGGATTGAATCCTACACATTCTAAGCATAACTAAGTCACTAAACATAATAGGAAACTTTAGGAATGAATCCTACAAAATTCTAGTATAAGTGAGTTACTAAACATGATAGGAAAAGAGTCATACAACATTACCAAGCATGCTAGGAAAAGAATCCTACAACATTCTAAACGTTAAGCATGGTAGGATAAGTTTATAAAACATTCTACAATTAATTAAGCGTAGAATCATGGTAGGATATTTTTATAAGTAATCCTACAACTAGCTAAGCATGGATTATGGCTTCTAAGCATTTCTAGAAGCAAAGCTACCACTAACTAAGCATGGTAGACATGGTAGGATATTTTTAAAGCAATCTTACAACTAATTAAGCATAGATATGGCTTCTAATTATTTTTAGAAGCAAAGCTACAACTAACTAAGCATGGTAAGCATGGTAGGATATTTTTAAATGCAATCCTACAACTAATTAAGCATAGATATGGCTTCTAATTATTTTTAGAAGCAAAGCTACAACTAACTAAGCATGGTAAGCATGGTAGGATATTTTTAAATGCGATCCTACACTAACTAAGCATGGATATGGCTTCTAATTATTTTTAGGAATAATCCTACAACATGAGTAGCATAAACATGGCTTCTAATTATTTTTAGAAGTAATCCTACAACAATTGAAGCATAAACATGGTTTCTAATTATTTTTAGGAATAATCCTACAACATGAGTAGCATGAATATGGTCTCTAATTATTTTTAGAAATGATCCTACAACATGTAAAGCATAAACATGACTTCTAATTATTTTTAGAAGTAATCCTACAACAATTGAAGCATAAACATGGCTTCTAATTATTTTTAGGAATAATCCTACAACATGAGTAGCATGAATATGGTCTCTAATTATTTTTAGAAATGATCCTACAACATGTAAAGCATAAACATGACTTCTAATTATTTTTAGAAGTAATCCTACAACAATTGAAGCATAAACATGACTTCTAATTATTTTTAGGAGGAATCCTACAACCTTAGTAGCATGAATATTGCTTCCAATTATTTTTAGAAGCAATCCTACAACTAACTACTACTACTACTACTACTTCATTCACAACAAAATCATCACATACAACTATCCATTACTACTACTACTTTATGGACATAGACATACTACTACTTTATTAATTACATACATGCTACTACTACTTCATTTATTACATACTACTACTTATTATCTTAGCTTTCTACTACTTAGTTTCTTACTAATCTTATTTATTACTAGTGATAAAGAAAAGATTATTTTTATTAAGTTACAACTAGTGATTAGAAATAAAAGAAGATATTTTTAATTATTAACTACAACTAGTGATTAAAAATAAAAGAAGATCTTTTTACTTATTAGCTACAACTAGTGACTAAGAATAAAAGAAGATCTTTTTATTTATTAGTTACAACTAGTGATTAGAAATAAAAAGAAGATCTTTTTATTTATTATTTACAACTAGTGATTAAAACAAAAGAAGATCTTTTTATTTATTAGTTACAACTAGTGATTAGAAATAAAAAGAAGATCTTTTTATGTACTAGCTACAACTAGTGATTAGAAATAAAAAGAAGATCTTTTTATTTATTACTTACAACTAGTGATTAAAACAAAAGAAGATCTTTTTATTTATTAGTTACAACTAGTGATTAGAAATAAAAAGAAGATCTTTTTATTTATTATTTACAACTAGTGATTAAAACAAAAGAAGATCTTTTTATTTATTAGTTACAACTAGTGATTAGAAATAAAAAGAAGATCTTTTTATGTATTAGCTACAACTAGTGATTAAAAATAAAAAGAAGATCTTTTTATTTATTATTTACAACTAGTGATTAAAACAAAAGAAGATCTTTTTATTTATTAGTTACAACTAGTGATTAGAAATAAAAAGAAGATCTTTTTATTTATTATTTACAACTAGTGATTAAAACAAAAGAAGATCTTTTTATTTATTAGTTACAACTAGTGATTAGAAATAAAAAGAAGATCTTTTTATGTATTAGCTACAACTAGTGATTAGAAATAAAAAGAAGATCTTTTTATTTATTATTTACAACTAGTGATTAAAACAAAAGAAGATCTTTTTATTTATTAGTTACAACTAGTGATTAGAAATAAAAAGAAGATCTTTTTATGTATTAGCTACAACTAGTGATTAGAAATAAAAAGAAAATCTTTTTATTTATTACACCAAGTCCTACAACCAACAATGGTTGTATATTTCAACAATATGCAATATGTGAGTCCTTTGGTCCAATATCATACAAACAACAAACTACAATACTAAAGGTAGGATCTTTATGAGTTAGTAGTTACTACTACTACCTTTATTTCCTTTTCATCCAACATAACAACACAACAACACACCCAAAAAAAGAAACAAAACAAGAAGGTGAGAAGAAGAAGAAGTCAAACAACAAACAACAAACAAACAAACAAACAAGCAAAGGATCAAATGAAGAAACCCCCACCTTGTTTCTTTCTTTGATGGAAGAACTAGCTAGCTACCTTCTCCTTCCCCTAGCTTTTTAGAACTCCTAAGAACCCTACAATAAAACTCTCTTTTGTTAGTATGAAACCTCTCTTTCTTTTCCTTTCTTTCTTTCTTTCTTTCTTTCTTTCTTTCTTTCTTTCTTTTGTTTTCTAAAATGAGAGAAGGAGGAGAATGAAGGGCTATTTATAGAAGGAGATGGGAGGTGGTAAGTGCACCACATGGCACAAAATAACCCCAAAACAAGGAGGTAGGATTGGGGGGAGGTGTTATGTGAGGGAAAATTGATGTGGAGGAGGGTTTGTTCTAGAAGAATTCTTAACCTTGTTATGTAAACTTAACCTAGGTTAAACCTCCTAATCAAATCCTTAACCATCCCTACTAGGTTATAGCAAAATAAGTGTTGTCCAAAATATACAACACATAATTCGTATAATGCACTAATCGACATACTACTCGCACGTGCGCATATATGTCTGTATACCGGAAAATCTTCGCATAATCCGCATAAAAATAATTAAATCTCGGAAATAATAATAAAATAAATTTTATTATTAGTTCGGAAGATCACGGTATCAATTTGATACAATACGGATATATACTGGCCGATATCTGGATACAGATAGTGTCTAGGAGCAAACCGGGTAAAAATCACCAAAATGTTCTAATTTTGGAATTAAAACAAAATAATAATAAAATAATAATAAAATATCAATTTATATACGGTAATATCCGTCCGGGATATTACAATACTCCCTCCTTAGAATAGTTCTGTCCTCAGAACTACGTTAAGTTAGGAAAACAGGCAACACATTCATACCCTAATAACTCGGGGAAAGAAAGCTTATGCTGCTTTCCGGCTCCCAAGTGGTTCATCCACGAACTGGTTCTCCAAAGAACCCGATATTTGCAATTCGGTGTCTACTCCCTCCTTAGAATAGGACATGACCTATGGACATTACTTCTGATCTCTAGGATTTCCTCCGGTAGTTTGCTCACTCTACTCTATCAATACATCCTCAGTTAGGGTATCTTCGACTACCATCCTAAAATATACCTACTGGAATTAGTCCAGATATAGGATAATCATAAAACATACGTTGAAGGGAACAACAATATGAATTACAATTGCCTACAACTAACTAAGACCCGACTCCTAAAAGGCATCCAAGTTTAATTTTCCTGCTGTGTTGGACTGTAAATTGAAGTTAGCTCTGATACCACTCTGTAGCGCCCCGATTTTCGATACTGGAAAACCGAGACACAAGCCAAGATCTTTGCTTCAATTAGTCACAATACACAGAAAAAACAGGAGAATTTAAAACTTTTTATTCAATACACAAAGTGTTACAAGTCTGAATATTGTACAACTGTAATACCTTACAATAGAGTTACAATATTACCTTTACATTTCTAAGTATTAAAACCTTTAACATCTTACATCAGAGTACCTCTTAACTAATACAGAATCAATACATATTTTACAGCGGAACTAAACTTAATACTGACTCCTTGCTTTCCTCGCCTTGAGCCCTCCTGAATATCGCCTTTGTACTTGGGCGATCCAGTACCTATGGAAGTGGGGACGTCAGTATTCACTGACGCTTAAAGGCTGATCATAAAGCAGCGAATCTTCCAAATAATATACAAAATATACAAACATAGCAATGGTGTCGGTGTAGTTTAAGTGTACGTGAGTGCTATGACTAGACTCTAATGTGATACTTAAGTAGAACTAGGACACTCCTATTCTAATATCCGGGATTTGAACCCGCGTTATGAATTCTAACTGTATACAACCCGTTCCTGACACCCACCCACGGCAGTTCAGGAATTAACAGCGCGAGATACGCAACCCGTGTCCTCAACTTGTGAGACGGCACCGTACGTATCCCTTTGACGGGAAGGTAGAACTAGGATGCTTCCTATTCTAATGTCAGCAAGTCTCCGAAAGTAACATGCAGCCCATAAATACATGCAACTCCATCTCAAGCCGTTTCTCCATATATAGGGATTTGAACCCGCGTTATGAATTCTAATTGTACACAACCTGTTCCTGACACCCACCCACGGCAGTTCAGGAATTAACAGCGCGAGATACGCAACCCGTGTCCTCAACTTGTGAGACGGCACCGTACGTATCCCTTTGACGGGAAGGTAGAACTAGGATGCTTCCTATTCTAATGTCAGCAAGTCTCCGAAAGTAACATGCAGCCCATAAATACATGCGACTCCATCTCAAGCCGTTTCTCCATATATAGGGATTTGAACCTGCGTTATGAATTCTAATTGTACACAACTTGTTCCTGACAATACTCCATGACTCTGTGAGGTTGCAGAAGAGGTCAAGTCCCCTTATGCAGTCTGTTTATGGTGTCTCCGTTTTCCACTACTACCCGGCATGCCGGACCTCACTCGACCCCAGTATATCGGGCATCGTTCCAAAATCAAACCATAGAGTTTCGCAAGCGCAGGGCAGCGCGAAGCCTACCCTGTGGCACTCTCTGGGGTCTAGCAAACGCAGGACTGCACCATGCATCCTGTGGCACCCCAGCCACGGTATTTCAGGAATTAACAGCGCGAGATACGCAACCCGTGTCCTCAACTTGTGAGACGGCACCGTACGTATCCCTTTGACAGGAAGGTACAACCCGGTACACCACCTATGATCTGCCTCAAGAGACGAGTTAGTGTCGGGGCCCCCTACAACTGACCCCTCTCTCCCGGCAAAAGGGTTTAAGTAAACTGATCCTTATAAGTCACTATCCTAGTGATGTCCCTGACTCGAACAATCCTAGGGATGACGATATTATAACACAACATGCTAGGCCTTAAATTAGGCTTCGCAAAACAACTCTACTAGGCCGCTCAACCTAGATTTACCAGAATCCTTCGGGACCCGGTTCGTGGCTCATCGATCCAAGACTTTGGCCGTCGCGAATATATACGCACGCCGCTACCCTAGACTTGGATTCTGTCTATACTCCGGTCCTCGATCAACCTATCCTGGTTAAGATTCGACGGTACACAAGGAGCGACTCCTCCATAGTTCCTTAGGGTAGAAACACATGTCTTGATGGTCGGTAGCCCTTAGGGTGGTAACATCACCCTAGATAGCACAACTAACTGTGTACTAGCTAACAAGCTATACACGAGTAATAACCACATACGAGCCAACCACGCTACGTATGAAACAATAACTACCTACGAGCCAGGCGGGCCTCGTAGGAGATAACCACGTACATACCAGCCAAATAAGCCGCGTATGAGACCAACAGCTACGTACGGGCCAGTCGGGCCGCGTACGAGACAACAACCTACATACGAGCCAACTAAGCTACGTATGAGACCCACCGCTACATACGGGCCAGTCGAGCCACGTACGAGCACGACCGTGTGCAAACAACCATGCAGGTAATCAATCCTAGAAGCAACCAAGCGTGCTTACTAACAAACTTAATCTTCTACTATTAGAAGCAACAAAGGGATCTACTAGTAGTCTAAGATCGGTATTCTACTAAGGAAGAATCCGAAGGCGACATAACCGCCTTTATCGAATTAACTATCGCTAGTGGTCTTCCCGATCTTACTACTTCGACCTATAATGTCTTAGGCATGACATACACTCGTAGGCATCTTCCTAAAGTAATCCAATTACCAAATAGAACTACTCACCATCACACTCCTAAGTATGAATAGGATTAATGCTTGTGTTTTCATCGAGCTTAAACATAAAAATCACTACGACCTAGACATAGAGTCTACTATAGTCAAGCGAGCATGAAAACTTACTACTTATCTTGACTAATCACCATAACACAAGCATGGATAGATAACTAATATAACATACAATCATTCCAAGGTATAGTAGATATTCTAACATTACTCCTACAATGTTCTAATCATGTATTACTCTAGCATGGCATAGAATCCAACATAAATCACTACAACTAGCCATGGGTAGTTTCTTTACCCTAAGCATGAACATCCTAGTATGGGTATCCTTAACTTAATATGATCAATAATTTGCATGATCCCTACTTACTTAGCATGCATCATGGTCATTCACTAACATAGTATACACTTCTCTACCATTTATCTAGCATGGTATACAATTTGCATACAGTTTAAACTAGCATGATATGCCAAATACTTACAATTAAGCTAGCATGATATATCGCTTTCCAACAATTAAACTAGCATGGTATATGATTTTATCATGGATCCTACAACACTCTAGGCACAATAAAATTTATCCAAACATTGTAGGAAACTTTTGGATTGAATCCTACATATTCTAAGCATAACTAAGTCACTAAACATAATAGAAAACTTTAGGAATGAATCCTACAAAATTCTAGTATAAGTGAGTTACTAAACATGATAGGAAAAGAATCCTACAACATTACCAAGCATGCTAGGAAAAGAATCCTACAACATTCTAAACGTTAAGCATGGTAGGATAAGTTTATAAAACATTCTACAAATAATTAAGCGTAGAATCATGGTAGGATATTTTTATAAGTAATCCTACAACTAGCTAAGCATGGATTATGGCTTCTAAGCATTTCTAGAAGCAAAGCTACCACTCACTAAGCATGGTAGACATGGTAGGATATTTTTAAAGCAATCTTACAACTAATTAAGCATAGATATGGCTTCTAATTATTTTTAGAAGCAAAGCTACAACTAACTAAGAATGGTAAGCATGGTAGGATATTTTTAAATGCAATCCTACAACTAATTAAGCATAGATATGGCTTCTAATTATTTTTAGAAGCAAAGCTACAACTAACTAAGCATGGTAAGCATGGTAGGATATTTTTAAATGCGATCCTACACTAACTAAGCATGGATATGGCTTCTAATTATTTTTAGGAATAATCCTACAACATGAGTAGCATAAACATGGCTTCTAATTATTTTTAGAAGTAATCCTACAACAATTGAAGCATAAACATGGCTTCTAATTATTTTTAGGAATAATCCTACAACATGAGTAGCATGAATATGGTCTCTAATTATTTTTAGAAATGATCCTACAACATGTAAAGCATAAACATGACTTCTAATTATTTTTAGAAGTAATCCTACAACAATTGAAGCATAAACATGGCTTCTAATTATTTTTAGGAATAATCCTACAACATGAGTAGCATGAATATGGTCTCTAATTATTTTTAGAAATGATCCTACAACATGTAAAGCATAAACATGACTTCTAATTATTTTTAGAAGTAATCCTACAACAATTGAAGCATAAACATGGCTTCTAATTATTTTTAGGAGGAATCCTACAACCTTAGTAGCATGAATATTGCTTCCAATTATTTTTAGAAGCAATCCTACAACTAACTACTACTACTACTACTACTTCATTCACAACAAAATCATCACATACAACTATCCATTACTACTACTACTTTATGGACATAGACATACTACTACTTTATTAATTACATACATGCTACTACTACTTCATTTATTACATACTACTACTTATTATCTTAGCTTTCTACTACTTAGTTTCTTACTAATCTTATTTATTACAAGTGATAAAGAAAAGATTATTTTTATTAAGTTACAACTAGTGATTAGAAATAAAAGAAGATATTTTTAATTATTAACTACAACTAGTGATTAAAAATAAAAGAAGATCTTTTTACTTATTAGCTACAACTAGTGACTAAGAATAAAAGAAGATCTTTTTATTTATTAGTTACAACTAGTGATTAGAAATAAAAAGAAGATCTTTTTATTTATTATTTACAACTAGTGATTAAAACAAAAGAAGATCTTTTTATTTATTAGGTACAACTAGTGATTAGAAATAAAAAGAAGATCTTTTTATGTATTAGCTACAACCAGTGATTAGAAATAAAAAGAAGATCTTTTTATTTATTATTTACAACTAGTGATTAAAACAAAAGAAGATCTTTTTATTTATTAGTTACAACTAGTGATTAGAAATAAAAAGAAGATCTTTTTATTTATTATTTACAACTAGTGATTAAAACAAAAGAAGATCTTTTTATTTATTAGTTACAACTAGTGATTAGAAATAAAAAGAAGAACTTTTTATGTATTAGCTACAACTAGTGATTAAAAATAAAAAGAAGATCTTTTTATTTATTATTTACAACTAGTGATTAAAACAAAAGAAGATCTTTTTATTTATTAGTTACAACTAGTGATTAGAAATAAAAAGAAGATCTTTTTATTTATTATTTACAACTAGTGATTAAAACAAAAGAAGATCTTTTTATTTATTAGTTACAACTAGTGATTAGAAATAAAAAGAAGATCTTTTTATGTATTAGCTACAACTAGTGATTAGAAATAAAAAGAAGATCTTTTTATTTATTATTTACAACTAGTGATTAAAACAAAAGAAGATCTTTTTATTTATTAGTTACAACTAGTGATTAGAAATAAAAAGAAGATCTTTTTATTTATTATTTACAACTAGTGATTAAAACAAAAGAAGATCTTTTTATTTATTAGTTACAACTAGTGATTAGAAATAAAAAGAAGAACTTTTTATGTATTAGCTACAACTAGTGATTAAAAATAAAAAGAAGATCTTTTTATTTATTATTTACAACTAGTGATTAAAACAAAAGAAGATCTTTTTATTTATTAGTTACAACTAGTGATTAGAAATAAAAAGAAGATCTTTTTATTTATTATTTACAACTAGTGATTAAAACAAAAGAAGATCTTTTTATTTATTAGTTACAACTAGTGATTAGAAATAAAAAGAAGATCTTTTTATGTATTAGCTACAACTAGTGATTAGAAATAAAAAGAAGATCTTTTTATTTATTATTTACAACTAGTGATTAAAACAAAAGAAGATCTTTTTATTTATTAGTTACAACTAGTGATTAGAAATAAAAAGAAGATCTTTTTATGTATTAGCTACAACTAGTGATTAGAAATAAAAAGAAAATCTTTTTATTTATTACACCAAGTCCTACAACCAACAATGGTTGTATATTTCAACAATATGCAATATGTGAGTCCTTTGGTCCAATATCATACAAACAACAAACTACAATACTAAAGGTATGATCTTTATGAGTTAGTAGTTACTACTACTACCTTTATTTCCTTTTCATCCAACATAACAACACAACAACACACCCAAAAAAAGAAACAAAACAAGAAGGTGAGAAGAAGAAGAAGTCAAACAACAAACAACAAACAAACAAACAAACAAGCAAAGGATCAAATGAAGAAACCCCCACCTTGTTTCTTTCTTTGATGGAAGAACTAGCTAGCTACCTTCTCCTTCCCCTAGCTTTTTAGAACTCCTAAGAACCCTACAATAAAACTCTCTTTTGTTAGTATGAAACCTCTCTTTCTTTTCCTTTCTTTCTTTCTTTCTTTCTTTCTTTCTTTCTTTTGTTTTCTAAAATGAGAGAAGGAGGAGAATGAAGGGCTATTTATAGAAGGAGATGGGAGGTGGTAAGTGCACCACATGGCACAAAATAACCCCAAAACAAGGAGGTAGGATTGGGGGGAGGTGTTATGTGAGGGAAAATTGATGTGGAGGAGGGTTTGTTCTAGAAGAATTCTTAACCTTGTTATGTAAACTTAACCTAGGTTAAACCTCCTAATCAAATCCTTAACCATCCCTACTAGGTTATAGCAAAATAAGTGTTGTCCAAAATATACAACACATAATTCGTATAATGCACTAATCGACATACTACTCGCACGTGCGCATATATGTCTGTATACCGGAAAATCTTTGCATAATCCGCATAAAAATAATTAAATCTCTGAAATAATAATAAAATAAATTTTATTATTAGTTCGGAAGATCACGGTATCAATTTGATACAATACGGATATATACTGGCCGATATCTGGATACAGATAGTGTCTAGGAGCAAACCGGGTAAAAATCACCAAAATATTCTAATTAAAACAAAATAATAATAAAATAATAATAAAATATCAATTTATATACGGTAATATCCGTCCGGGATATTACAATGCTGAGCACCTAGCAGAGGTACTGAAGAAGCTATAGGAGCAGAAATTGTATGCAAAACTGTCTAAATGTGACTTATGGAAAACCGAAGTCGCCTTCCTGGGTCACATCCTTTCTAACGAGGGAGTGGCTACTAACCCACAAAAAATTGAGGCAGTAAAAGATTGGCCAAGACCGACCACAGTGAAAGAGATTAGGAGCTTTCTGGGTTTAACTGGATACTATAGAAGATTCATTCAGGGCTAGCCCAGATAGCTGTGCCACTCATAGGGCTTACAAGGAAGAATGTGAGTTTCAAATGGTTGGAGCAGTGTGAAGCTAGCTTCCAGGAGTTGAAGAGAAGGTTGACTACCGCTCCCATTTTGGCTTTGCCAAGAGCAGGAGTCGATTATGATGTCTACAGCGATGCTTCCTATCGCAGCTTGGGATGTGTGCTGATGCAAGAGGGAAAGGTAATAGCTTATGGGTCTAGACAGCTGAGATCGCATGAAAAGAATTATCCAACCCATGATTTGGAGTTAGCAGCGATCATTTTTGCATTGAAGCAGTGGAGGCACTACGTGTACGGGGAGAAAATCAACATGTACACAAATCATAAGAGTCTGAAGTATATCTATCAGCAGAAGAACTTGAATCTGAGGCAGATGAGATGGTTGAAAGTGTTGGAAGACATCCGACCCTGGATCAAGTACCATCCGGGCAAGGCAAATTTTGTGGCCGATGCACTCAGCAGGAAGTGCAGTTTGTCCCGGTTAATCACAACTCAGGAGAAGTTGGCAGAGGAGCTTGATCGAGCAGGGATTAAGGTGGTTTTGCAAGGTTTGGGAGCTTCCTTAGCTCAGTTAAGGATTCAACCTACTTTGAGAGACAAGATCATCGACAGTCAGAAGACCGATCTAGAGATTCAGGAGATGATGGAGCAGGTTGGCGTTGGCAGATTGGCAGGATTTCAAGTGAAGGATGAAGTGTTGTGGTTTGGAGAGCGGCTGTGTGTGTCAGATCAAGCGGAAGTGAAGTAGAGTATTCTCCAGGAAGCGCATGCTACTTTATTATCTGTGCATCCCGGGAGTACCAAGATGTATAAGGACATAAAACAATATTTCTGGTGGCCAGGGATGAAGCGAGATGTGGTTGAGTTTGTTGCCAGGTGTGCAGTTTTTCAGCAAGTCAAAGCTGAGAATCAAATACCCGGAGGTTTGTTGCAGCCATTACCCATCCCGGAGTGGAAGTGGGATTGTATCAGCATGGATTTTATCACAGGTTTGCCCAAGTGTTCCAAGGGCAATGATGCAATTTGGATGATAGTGGACCGACTCACCAAATCGGCTCACTTTTTGGTGATGAAGCTTACTTGGTCGATGGAGAAACTGGCCGAGTTGTATGTTAGCATGATTGTGAAGCTTCATGGAGTTCTGCTATCAATAGTATCCGACTGAGATGCGCATTTTACTTTGCATTTCTGGAGATATCTTCAAGCAGCTTTGGGGAAAAAGACTGATTTCAGTACAACCTTTCATCCTCAGACTGATGGGAAGACTGAGAGTGTCAACATGATACTGGAAGATATATGCTGAGATGTTGTGTGATGGATTTTGGTGGCAGTTGGGAGAAGCATTTGGCTCTTGTGGAATTTGCCTACAACAACAGTTTCCAAGCAAGCATCGGGATGGCACAATATAAGGATCTGTATGGAAGAAAATGCAGGACACCGGTATGTTGGTATGAAGTGGGGGAACGATAGCTATTTGGGCTGGAGATTGTGCAACACACCTCAGAAAAGATTGAGCTGATCAGGAAGAGGTTAGTCGACGCACAGAGTAGGCAGAAGAGTTATGCCGACAAGCGGAGGAGAGACCTGGAGTTTGATGAAGGTGACTTTGTCTTTGTGAAGGCGTCTCCGACCAAGGGGGTGATTCGGTTTAGCAGGGGAGGAAAATTAGCCCCGAGATACATAGGACCTTATAAGATATTGAAAATAATTGGAAAGACAACTTATCAGTTAGAATTACCGGAAGAGTTGGCCCAAGTGCACAATGTCTTTCACGTGTCTATGTTACGATGTTATATCCCGGATCCGAGTTGTCATTTTCCAGAAGTGCCAGAAGGTTTGCAATTGGATTTGAGCTCTGCAGAACGTCCAGTAGAGATTATGGATCATCGAGAGAAGGTCTTGAGAAATAAGACAATACCTATGGTCAAGGTCATTTGGAGGAACCAATTTGTTAAGGAGGCCACTTGGGAATCAGAGGAAAGGATGATGAGAGATCACCCTGAGCTTTTCAACTAAAAATTGTAAACTCTTTCTTTTTCTTTTCTTTTTTTGTCTTTTCTCACTCTTAAGTGTAGTTCCGAGGACGGAACTATTCTAAGGAGGGAGTGCTATAACATCCCGTATTTTTATTTTAATTAAAAAATACATATTCAATTTTTGTACGTACGATTCACATACAAATTTTTTCATCTTTATTTTTCTTTCACTCATTTATTATTTTGTAGCATGAATGAGCCTTTTATTAAACCCATGGACCTAAGAATATATTCTAGCCCACTAGACTAATTAATTAAATTAATTAAGAGCAAGCCCACTAGATAAGCCCATTAATTTTTGGTTGTGCATGGACTCACACATGACATGTAACAACTTTTAATACACATTTTAGAATTATAGGATTTTTATTTATTTGTGTGTGTGTGTACACTAGTGCACAACACGTGCATGTGTGGAGAGGGAGAGAAAGAGACCGGATGAGGGAGAGAGAGTGTGGGCCGGGAGATGGAGAGATGGAGAAAGTGGGAAAGTGGAAAGTTGAGTGGGTAGTTATTAGGTGGATGAGATTACATTTTAGCCCTTTTTCCTATAAATACCCCCCCTTTTTTCTTCTCATTTCACACCTAAAGATAACAAATCAAGAAAGAAAAAATAAAGAGAGTTAGAGAGTGTTCTTGTTGCATTGGAGGCTTTTTGGAGTGCTCTTGCTAGGAGAAGAATGACTAGGTGTTGCTTGTTGGAGCTAGGATTCCCTAGAAGTTGTGTCTCATCATCTTTGTTTGCAAATTTTTCATAAGAGGTGGGTGAACTTGAGCTTTCTAAATGTAGGAAATGCATGCTTGTAATGTTAAATGAGTAGTATAGATAAATTTGATGTGATAAATGTAGAACAAATCCATGCTATTGTGTTGTGCCATGAATTGTAGAAATTTTGTTATGATTAAGAAACTAATTGTCATCATGTTAGTTAGAAATGAGACAATGAAACAATGAGTTATTGACATGAACAAATATGCTTGTTAATTTGCAAATGTCGAAATATAAAATTGTATGAAAATTTTTGGGACTTCCCTTATAGTAAAAATGAACTTTAGTGAAGTTAAATTGGTACACAAAGATTCATTTATTTGGTTGTAAGAGATACACATTTCTATTTTGATTAAATTGAAGAAATGCAATTCATGTTCATTAATGAGAGGAAATAATTTGAAATATAGATACAATGTCTAAACTATAAGTTTAGAAAATTTTCAAATACACTCAGTATGAAGGGATAATTACAGGCCATTAAAAAGATTAGATCAGTCATATGTTTGAGTTTTGTAAAATAAACTAGTCACTGTGCCGTATGATCAAAATCTTGGCCTCTGTTCTCATAACAGTAGTTGGGCTTGGACTTACTGGTTATCGGCTGAGCTTTATGATCGTTACTGTAGCGTGCTAGTGGTCTTGGGTCGCGAGTTCGAACCTTAACAGACCCTTCCTTTTTGTTTTGATTTTTAAATTAATCCTCAGACCGAGACTCAGTATGAGTTGCTTTCAGCTTTCTCTTGTGGCAGTGAAGTCACATGGACTTCTTGGTTAGAGGGGAGGCCATAGGGCGGTACTGTAGTGCGGTTGGGCTTGGGTTCGAAACCCGGTGCTGCCTATTTGATTTTTTTTTGATATTTTAATACTTTAAAGGGGTTTTAATTGTGAATAAAATTTGGGGAAAATATCTAATATTCCTATAAAATGATATAGAATTTATTTAAAATAGTTTTAGAAATTTTCATGTATATTTTGAGAAATTAAAAGTGAAATCGAGATAGAAAACGAGTTATTGACTTCGAAATTATTATTTAAGAATATGACATTTATTTGAGTAGAAGAAGAGTAAAAGAATTGCTATGTTACTTGATTTCCTTTGATGAGACTATATGAATATGCTTGATTGTGGTTAAGAACTTATATGTGATTAAGTTCCTAAATGAGATTTGAATGCTATGAGTTCATGAAAAGAATTATGGCTTTTGAAAGATAGTGAATGAATTGAATTTTATGAATGATGCTAAAATAAGACATTGATTAAATTGTGAATAAGTTAAAGATATGAATACCATGAGGTTAATACATGATTATTGAAGGGTATGAGTACCCATGGATTCTAGTACATGAAAGGTTGTGATCTAAAGTTTAGTGAGACCCCGGGTACCGACATTGTTGAATTAAAAGATTTGAATTATATTTTCGAGATATGGCTATGGAGCTATCTCGGTATTTGTGATTAAGTCCGGTACGGGGAGAAGCTAACTCTAGATGTGATAATTATTCATGTCTTGAACTTAAGAACTAAGCACTAAGAAAAGATGTAGTAAACCTGGGAAAACATAAGTGGGGCACTCTATATAGTCCGGTAGTGTACTCCGGGACTATAGACCCAATCGGGCGGTGTGTTCCGGGACTGAGGTTGCTTCGATGGATATGAGCTTTTATTTTAAACCCGGGACTATGCGTAGTCGGGTGGATAGTTTGCCGTACTCCGGTGTATATACGTATACCGGGGCTAGAGGGGCACTTACGGGATGTTCGCACCACGAGGAGTCTGTTAATCAGTCGGGCAGTGTACTCCGGGACTGGAATCCGTACTCGTAGAATGTCTAAACCTTGCTTTTATTACTAGGTAGTTTTCATGGCGAGGGATCGAACCCTTTAATCAGAAGTACATAGGTGCTTGCCCTCGGACCTATGTAGTATGGGATGCATAGAATCCGAACAAGTATGCATTAGTGTCATCTTAGTATAAAATATCTGCATTAGGCATTAAGGCATTGCATACACTTACATGTTTAGAGTAGTCACATTTAATATTTTATTTGTATTTAAGTTTGTGGTTTGTTAAAGTATTAAGATCGTTATATTTCCAGCATAGAGAGAATGGCCGTGTATAACATTTTCGTCGGTTGTAAGCAACTGGCGTGCCCACAGTTTTATATGTAGGAGTTGGATTTTCATGAAGATATAAAGTTGATATGCTGCTGTTGATTTATTTAAATGTTAAAGATATTTCAGTTGTATAATTTTTTATTTTTGTACTTCATTTTACCTTCCGTTGTGTAAGTAAATGTAAAGGACTATGTTGTATTATAAAAAGTTCAAATTTCCTTGTAAAACTGTACGAAGTGAAGTGTAAAGATCCTGTGGAACTTTGAATTCAGCCTTATTTGTAATTCGGGATGTTACATAGTCCTTCTTAAGTACTTAAGGATATTCTTGACAACAGTTCAGTGACTCTCACCAGGAGCTGACTGGTACCTGCTCGTAATGCTGAACACATATGAGACATCTGAAAGAGTACATAAGATGACATACATGATAGATCCAATTGCAGATGCATATGGAATCGTACTCATGCGGTCCCTCTCATCTTGAGTTGTAGGACATTGTGCCTTAGGCAAATTTACACCATGCGACATAGGCCATTGTGCCTTAGGCAAACTTACACCATGCGACATAGGCAGTAATCCCTTTTTGGACTCTTGCATATTAAAACATTTCAATACTTTGTCTATGTATGTACTCTGACTCAGGCTAAGAAATCTTCTTGATCTATCTCTATAGATCTTGATGCCTAATACATAGGCAGCTTCACCCAAGTCCTTCATGGAAAGCATCTACATACAATACCGAAAAGACAATTGTGCTCCCACTAACCTTCTTGTCGACACAAGGTTCATCTACATTCTTGATGAAACCAAACTCTTTGTTTGCATCATCGAAGTGAAGATTATAGCTTCTAGAAGCTTGCTTTAACCCATAAATGGATCGTTGTAGCTTACACACTTTTCCAGCATCCTTTAGAGCGAAAAAACCCTTAGATTGTGTCATCTACACATCCTCGAGAAGATTTCCATTTAGTGTAACAACCTTGATTTTGATGAATGCATCTTGTAAACGAATTGAGTGCTACTAGTTATAGAAATTACATTTTTGGTTAAAGAAATTATTTTCTTACTAATAGCCTACAATTATACATATGAATGTGTATATGAACATATATACATACATGTACATGTTGAATTGGACTTTTGAACCCAAATGAAACCAAACAAACCCACAATACTTGAACCAAACCAAAGTGGGTCAAGCCTTAGGGTTTGGTCGGCCAACCTCGTGGAGGGAAAAAGAGAGTGGGAAAAAGAGGCTAGGGTTTCTTAGAATTTTGAACAAAAGGACATCATGATGGTTTTGTAAGAACCCCATCACATCACCACCCAAGAGAGCCAATCTCTTAGATGATGAGACATTTCTCATCTTTCCCATGAGGGAAAATCTGGCCACCCCCCCTTTGACCCTCTCTTCTCATTGTTGTTAAAACCCCCTTCACTTCTCCATTCCCTCTTACAAACTCCTACCACTCTTACTCTCTTCTTATACCTCCAAACTCCATTCCTAATACACTTAGCTACTGATTTGGGGAGAGATGAAGAAGGAAAGCCAAGCAGAAGAAGAACAAAGAGCCAAAGCAAAGGAGAAGAAGCAAGGAGCTAGAAGAGTCTAGAAGGGGGGCCTTCAAGCAAGAACAAGTTACTAACAAGGTGGGTGTTTCCAATCACTTGTTTTGTTTTTGGATGGTTGAATGGTATCTAATAACTGAAAAAGTGACATGCATGCCCTAGGAATGAACTTAAACAACCTGTTTTGTGTTAAGTAGTCAAACAGAAAATCCTGTTAAAAGACTAATTTTTTGTTGTCAGTCCGTAGCTCATTGCATGAACACTTGGAATTTTAATTTGAATCATATAGGTGTCGTACACCTTCAGTAATTTTTATGGATTTTTATGATTTTTCCTGCTATTAGAATAAATTACGAACTTGCATGCTGGTCAGAATAGAAAAAAACAGTTTTTTTTGTTACTGTTGTGGAAAGAATTTGTATCTCACCACATGCTTATGGGGATGATATGAAATTTTAGTATGTCTTTTTCAAGTGTATCTAAGCCTAAGTTTCAAATTTCATGCGATTTGGACCACTGTAGCTGTGTCAATAAAATCTTGCAAATAGAGCTAGATATTTTAATGAACAGATCTGTTGTTGTTACTGCCCAGTTTTTGGATGACATTCAAAAGGACAAAAATGAAAATCTGCTTGGTAGAATTACCTAATATTTGGGAGTACTGTCATCATGTGTCAGGAACTATATTCTAAAATTTCATGATGATCTGACACCTTATGCTATTTCAAGTGGATTTTATTCCATGACCGTGTTGATCTGATCTGCTGTTCTGGAAGTCTGTATGCTTGTTATAGATGGAGCCATAAGAGCTTGTAAACGACATTGTATGAAGAAACTTGAAACTAAGAAGTTTTAGTAGATACTTGGAAATTTCTGGAATGACTGAGAAATAATGATTTGGACAAGTATTCGATTTTATATGATTTTTACAAGTGACGAAAGAAACACAGTAAATCTTAGAGCTTACTGTTTTGCACCATAATCATTGATATGAGTTTAAACTTATATCTTGTTGGCTTAGAGTTGCTATTTGAGGTCAAAACTCATGTTATAGATGCGTACTTGGGTTAGGACTTAAGTTATCTAAAAGTGTCTTGCTAAGAGTAGCCCATAGTTGCTTGTGGACTCCATTATAGACCACATTGTTCAATATTTCGAAGTGAAATTTGTATTGGACATTGGGGTATTGTTGTAGACCACTTTGGGATAAAATTCATGCCCATTGTGTGCTTATACTTGCTGTCTCCCATTGTGTGCTTATACTTGCTGTCTACTTTAGGTAGAAGCATGGGGAGGGCCCGATCGTGATTCCTCAAGGGAACGGGATAGGGAATGACTCTGTTTTGGCATAAACGCCAAGTGTGTATTTGCTGTTTGGAATCCTAAATTGTCATTTTTTTTAGAACCCCTATTTGGGAATTTATGGGTTAGGACTTACTCCTAGTGTAGTGTACCTTGTTGGGGTACGTTGGTTGAGTTTTGAGACTCTAGGATTAAGTCTTGTGGTAAACCTAGACGGGTAGAATAAGACCCATGTCGCATCGAATGCGTTGGAGGAGATGACTCGTGCACCGACGTACCGTGCATGGATGGATTCTATGGTTTGTGTTTGGAGCTACCACTTATCGAGGACCGTGGAGCGTTAAGTTTAGCAGGAAGCTATTTGTTGGTAGGGCCGAGGTTGCAATCAAACTGCAAGCATCGATGTGGGTGCGACAATCGATGGGGACGATTCACCGAGGGTTCATGCCAAGTGTGGGGCCGAGGCGGGCCAACTCTTGGACCGGACTAGAGGGCTAGTTGAGTCCTAGTGTGAAATGGGTTGAGATTTATTTTTGATAAAGGTGACTAACTAGGGAGAGTCTACTAATGGAACTGAACTACTTGTTCATAGCAAGTCAAGTTGATTATCGAGTTAGAGATTTGGAAATGGTAGATAGATCGCCTAACTGAGGGAGAGGTGTAGCATTGGATACTTTGGTAGGGCTAGATCGAGTCTTGGTTGACTGTAAGGACAGGCACTAGCGAGGGTGTTCGCCTGTCAGGGAGACGTCATCTCGACTGCAAGTTCTGCTCTAGTGTAAGGACGAGTGTCGCGGAGTTGGGAAAACCTTATATCCGTCATGTCCTTTATTGACCGATGTGGGCAGGAGGTTTAGAGGAAGTCCCCAGAGAGCGAGACTCTACGGGAAAGATTCTAAGTCCTCCGGCGGGGGGCTCTGGTGCCCTTATATCAGCTTTTGGTGAGGTCCGGGGAGACAACATATCGGGTAAGCCGATTGGATTACAGTCAACATATCGGGTAAGCCGATTTGATTAAAATTACGCAGGGTAAGCCTGCTAATGACCATGATTTCAGTCACGCAGGGTAAATCTGGTACTGACCAGTCACGCAGGGTAAGCCTGCGACTAGAGTCCCGGGCGTAGTGGATAAAACTATGAGGATTAGACACCACTAACGACTTGTAGGGTAAGCCTGCAGCCTCAACATCACTGGAATAAAAAACAGGAGAGAGCACAAGAGAAGGATGCATAGCGGGGGATCGAGCCCTATTAAACTGAAGAACGTCGTTTGGTTAGGGGGTGTGTAGTATGAGATGCATATCTTTTAGCCAAGCGTGCATTAGCCTTAGGAGCATGTGTGCATAGTGTGTGCATTAGTTTAGGCCATGACATACACCATTTGTTTGACATCACACCTTTTTCTTTGCATCAAATATTATTTATGTTTGTTGAGGTTGGAATCGTTATATTATGGCATAGAGAGGATAGCTGAGTATAGCATTTCGTTAGTTGTAATCAACTGACGTGCCCACAGTTATCAGTACAGGACTGCCGAGTTGGGAGCACAGGAAAGCTCTAGCAGGGGAAAGCATCCAAGTGAAAGTTACAGTCCAAATTTTTATTGTACATTCTTGTTGTAACAATTAAGTTGTAATTGTTGTAATCATTGGTCATTGTAATAACAATTTGATGTAATAAAAGTTTTTAATTTCCTGTGATTTTTGTTGTATTGTGACTGATTTGAAGAAAGATCCTGGAGAGTGTCACGAGTTCCTATGTTAGGAATTCGGGGCGCTGCAGAGTTGGTATCAGAGCTTACTTCAAATTGTAGTCCAACACCACAGGAGATTAGACATGGGTGCATCAGTAGGGTTAGTTTTTATAGTGGGATGGTCGTAAATCATATTATTGCACTTTTGCAACTTATGTTTACGAATTTTTCCTATGTCTCACCTAACCCCACTGCCATTATTGTTTTACTAACTTTTATAATTCAACTGGATGTCAAGGAGGTGAATCTGCGGCCTGATGTCCAGGAGGCAAGCATGCAGCCGGTCGTCGATAAAGGAGAGCCCATGATGCAAGAGTCGAGGAAGAAAGCGGAGGAACCAACGGTAGTGGCCTCAATGGCGAGGTGAGAATTCAACAGGATGTCCAAGCACAAGGTTCACATTGACTGTAAGGAGAAGAAGGTGACCTTAGCCATGCCCAAGAAACCAGAGATCGTGTTTCAAGGGAAGAAGAAAAACAGAAAGATTTTGGCGGCTACAGCCGGGAGTAAGGTGCCAAAGGAAGTCAAGGGGATACCCATTGTACGAGATTTTCCACTTGCATGATGGAGGAGTTACCAAGGTTACCCCCACCAAGGGATGTAGAGTTCAGTATCGTGGCCTAGCCAGGCAGCGCACCTGTATCAGAGACGCCGTATCATATGGCACCGGTGGAACAGAATGAAGTCAAGAAGCAACTAGAGAAATTGCTACAGAAGGGACTCATCAGGCCTAGTGCCTCTCCTTGGGGAGCGCCGGTACTGCTGGTCAAGAAGAAGGACAGGTCATCAAGGATGTGTATTGACTATCAGGAATTGAACAAATTCACAATCCAAAACAAATATCCAATTCCTAGGATTGATGACTTGTTCGATTAGCTATAAGGAGCCGCAGTATTCTCAAAGATAGATCTACGGTCAGGTCACCATCAAGTCCGTGTCAAGGAGGAAGACATACTGATGACAACTTTCAGGATGCGGCATGAGCACTATGAGTTTTTGGTGATGCCATTTGGAGTGACTAATGCTCTAGTAATCTTCATGAATTTGATGAATCAAGTCCTAAGGCCATTCATCGACTCATTTGTGGTGGTCTTCATAGACGACATTTTGGTGTACTCAAAGACCGAGGAGGATCACGCCAAGCATCTGTCTGCAATTCTGAGCAAGCTTCAAGAGCAAGATTTGTACGCAAAGCTTTCCAAGTGCAAATTCTGTAAGTCAGCTTTCCTCGGCCATGTCCTTTCTAAGGAGGGAGTGGCCACTGACCCACAAAAGATAGAGGCAGTGAAGGATTGGCCTCAGCCAAGGACAGTGACGGAAGTAAGGAGCGTTTTGGGCTTGACCAGATACTACAGGAAGTTCATTCAGGATTATGCCAAGATTGTGGTACCACTCATAGCTTTGATCAGGAAGGACAAGCAGTTTGAATGGACCGACAAGTGTGAAACTAGTTTCCAGGAGCCGAAGAACCGACTGATATCAGCACCAATTTGGTCTTACCTCAACCAGGTAAAGGGTATGTGGTCTACAGTGATGCATCTCACTTGGGTTTTGAATGCATTCTGATGCAAGAGGGGAAATTCATTGCCTATGGATCGAGCCAGCTCAGACCACATGAGAAGAATTATCTAACTCATGACTTAGATCTAGCTGCTATCATTTTTGCCTTGAAGATATGGAGACATTATATCTACGGAGAAAGGGTGGAGATGTACACCACCACAAGAGCTTAAAGTATATCTATCAGCAGAATGACTTCAATTTGAGGCAGAGGCGATGGTTGGAAGTGTTGGAAGACATCAGACTGGAGATTATGTACCATCCAGGGAAGGCCAACGTTGTGGCAGATGCACTTAGCAGGAAGATAAGCATTTCCATGCTAACAACTATGAGGAAGGAGTTAGAAGAAGAGATAAGGAGGGCCAGTATTGAGATGATTTCTGAAGAGTTGGGTGCTATGTTATCTTGACTAGAACTCCAACCAAGAAGGACCGAGTGAAGAGGAGTCAAGATGGCGATGCGGAGACACATGCACTCAAGGAGCAAGTGAATGAAGGGAAACTTCCCGAGTTCAATGTTAAGGAAGGAGTGCTATTGTTTGGAGACCGGTTGTGTGTGCCAAAGGTGGGGGATCTTAGGGAGGAGATCATGAAGGAAGCAACACCACCTTACTGGCAGTTCATCCAGGAAGCACGAAGATGTTTCGAGACGTGAAGCCGTTCTATTGGTGGGCCAGAATGAAGCAAGATATAGTGGAGTTCGTAGACAGATGTCTCACTTTTCAGAGGGTAAAGGCAGAAAATCAGAAGCCCAGAGGGTTACTACAGCCCTTGCCCATTCCAGTATGGAAATGGGAGGACATCAGTATGGATTTCGTTACAAGATTACCAAGGAGTCCCAGGGGGAATGATTCCATTTGGGTGGTTGTGGACCGGTTAACGAAATCAGCATATTTTATACCGGTGAAGACGACCTGGTCTTTGGAGAAGTTGGCAGAAGTCTACATCCAGGAGATCGTGAAACTACACGGTGTACTAGTATCTATAGTTTCTGACAGAGACACGAGGTTTACCTCACGATTTTGGAAGAGTCTACAAACAGCATTGGAGACACGGACATATTTCAGTACTGCTTTTCACCCACAGACCGATGGAAAAACAGAAAGGGTGAACAGAATTTTGGAGGATATGCACTGAGCATGCATCTTGGACCTCGGAGGGAGCTGGGAGAAGCATTTAGCGCTAGTTGAATTTTTTTACAACAACAGCTACCAGGCAAGTATCGAGATGGCTCCATTCGAAGCACTGTACGGGAGGAAGAGTAGGACACCCGTATGTTGGTATGAGGTAGGCAAGAGGCAGGTGTTCGGACCGAAAATTGTACAACAGACTTTTGGAGAAGGTTGAATTGATAAGGAAGAGGCTACAGATCGTGCAGAGTAGGCAAAGAGCTATGCCGACACCTGCCGTAGAGAGCTAGAATTTGAGGAAGGAGATTCCGTATTCTTGAAGGTCTCACCGACCAATGGCGTGGTTATATTTAGAAGGGGTGGCAAGCTGGCCCCGAGAAACATTGGACCCTACAAAATCTTGAAAAGGATTGGGAAGGCCACCTACAGGTTGGAACTACCCCCTGAGTTAGCCCAGGTGCATAATGTTTTCCACGTCTCCATGCTGAGGAAGTACGTGCCAGACCTGAGTCATCAACTACCCGCAATTCCAGAAGACTTGCAAGTGGATCTCCCCTACATGGAATGACCTGTGCAGCTAAATAGGTCGTCAGGAGAAGGTGCTGAGAAACTAGATCATTCCGATGGTCAAGGTTCTCTGGAGGAATCAATTCGTCGAAGAAGCTACTTAGGATCCTGAAAGCCGAATGCAGGAGACTCACCCGGAGTTGTTTGTGTAAAATTTTTTCTTTTCTGTTTTCTCCCACTAAGTGTAGTTCTAAGGACAGAACTATTCTAAGGAGGGAGTGATGTAACAACCCTAATTTTGACGAATGCGTCGTGTAAACGAATTGAGTGCTACTAGTTATGGAAATTACATTTTTGGTTAAAGAAATTATTTTCTTACTAATAACCTACAATTATGCATATGAATGTGTATATGAACATATAAACATACATGTACATGTTGAATTGGACTTGTTAACCCAAATGAAACCAAACAAACCCACAACACTTGAACCAAACCAAAGTGGGTCAAGCCTTAGGGTTTGGCCGGCCAACCTCCTGGAGGGAAAAAGAGAGTGGGAAAATGAGGCTAGGGTTTCTTAGGATTTTGAACAAAAGGACATCATGATGGTTTTGTAAGAACCTCATCACATCACCACCCAAGAGAGCCAATCTCTGAGATGATGAGACATTTTTCATCTTTCCCATGAGGGAAAATCTGGCCACCGCCCTTTGACCCCCTCTTCTCATTGTTGTTAAAACCCCCTGCACTCCTCCATTCCCTCTTACAAACTCCTACCACTCTTAATCTCTTCCTATACCTCCAAACTCCATTATTAATACACTTAGCTACTGATTTGGCGAGAGAAGAAGAAGGGAAGCAATGGAGAAGAAGAACAAAGAGCCAAAGCAAAGGAGAAGAAGCAAGGAGCTAGAAGAGTCAAGAAGGGGGGCCTTCAAGCAAGACAAGCTACTAGCAAGGTGGGTGTTTTCAATCTCTTATTTTGTTTTTGGATGGTTGAATGGTGTTTGATGACTGAAACAGTGACATGCATGGTCTAGGAATGAACTTAAACAACCCGTTTTGTGTTAAGTAGTCAAACAGAAAATCCTGTTAAAAGACTAATTTTTTGTTGTCAATCTGTAGCTCATTGCATGAACACCACTTATAATTTTGATCTGAAATTTTTAGAGGATTGTCATATAGGTGTTGTACACCTTCAGTAATTTTTATGGATTTTTATGATTTTTTCTTTTATTAAAATAAATTAAGAACTTGCATGCTGGTCAGAATAGAAAGAAGCAGTTTTTATTGTTACTATTGTGGAAAAAATGACTTGTAACTCACTGCATGCTTATGGGAATGATCTAAAATTTTAGTATGTCTATGCCAAGTGTATCTAAGACCTACATTTCAAATTTCATAAGATTTGTACCACTGTAGCTATGTCAATAAAATCATGCAAACTGAGCTAGATATTTTAGTGAACAGATCTGCTGTTGTTACTGCCCTGTTTTTGGATGACATTCAAAAGGACATAATTGAAAATCTACTAGGTATAACCACTTGATTTTTGGGATTGTTGTAACATCATGTGTCAGGAACTAGATTCTAAAATTTCATGATGATCTGACAACTTATGCTATTTCAAATGGATTTTATTCCATGACTGTGTTGATCTGATCTGCTGTTCTGGAAGTCTGTATGCTTGTTAAAGATGGAGCCATAAGAGCTTGAAAACGACCTTGTATGAAGAAACTTGAAACTAAGAAGTTTTAGTAGACACTTAGAAATTTCTGGAATGACTGAGAAATCATGATTTGGACAAGTATTCGATTTTATATGATTTTTACAAGTGACGACAGAAACACAGTAAATCTTAGAGCTTACTGTTTTGCACCATGATCATTGAGATGAGTTTAAACTTGTATCTTGTTGGCTTAGAGTTTCTGTTTGAGGTCAAGACTCATGTTATGGATGCATAATTGGGTTAGGCTTAAGTTATCTAAAGGTTTCTTGCTGAGAGTAGCCCATAGTTGCTTGTGGACCCCATTATAGACCACATTGTTCAATATTTCAAAGTGAAATTTGTATTGGACGTTAGGGTATGATTGTAGACCACTTTGGGAAGAAATTCATGCCCATTGTGTGCTTGTACTTGCTGTATACTTTAAGTAGAAGCATGGGGAGCGCCCGATCGCGATTCCTCAAAGGAACGGGACCAGGAATGACTTGTTTTGGCATAAATGCCAAGTGTGTGTTTGCTGTTTGGACTCCTAAATTTTTGTTTTTAGGACTCTTAGAACCCCTATTTGGGTATTCATGGGTTAGGACTTACTCCTAGTGTGGTGTACCTTGTTGGGGTACGTTGGTTGAATTTTGAGACTCTAGGACTAAGTCTTGTGGTAAACCCAGACAGGTAGAATAAGACCCGTATCTCATCGAACGCATTGTAAGAGATGGCTCGTGCACCGACGTTCTCACCGTGCATGGATGGATTCCATAATTTGTGTTTGGAGCTGCCACTTGTCGGGGATCGTGAAGCGTTAAGTTTAGTAGGAAGCTATTTGTTGGTCGGGCCGAGGTTGCAATCAAACTCCAAGCGTCGATGTGGTTGCGACAATCGATGGGGACGATTCGTCGAAGGTTCGTGCCAAGTATGGTGCCGAGGCGGCTCAACTCTTGGGCCGGACTAGAGGGCTAGTTGAGTCCTAGTGTGAAATGGGTTGAGATCTATTTTTGAAAAAGGTGACTAACTAGGGAGAGTCTACTAATGGAATTGAACTAGTTATTCATAGCAAGCCAAGTTGATTATCAAGTTAGGGATTTTGAAATGGTAGATAGATCGCCTAACTGAGGGAGAGGTGTTGCATTGGATACTATGGTAGGCCTAGATCGAGTCTTGGTTGATTGTAAGGACAGGCACTAGCGAGAGTGTTCGCCTGTCAGGGAGACGTCGTCTTGAATGCAAGTTCTGCTCTAGTGTAAGGACGAGTGTAGCGGAGTTGAGAAAACCTTATATCCATCATGTCCTTTGTTGACCGATGCGAGCATGAGGTTTAGAGGAAGTCCCCGCAGAGCGATACTCTACGGGAAAGATTCTAAGTCCTTCGGCGGGGGGTCCTGGTGCCCGTATATCAGCTTTTGGTAAGGTCCAGGGAGACAACATATCGCGTAAGCCGATTGGATTACAATCAACATATTGGGTAAGCCAATTTAATTACAGTTACGCAGGGTTAGCCTGCAACTGACCATGATTTCAGTCACGCAGGGTAAGCCTGCGACTGGAGTCCAGGGCATAGTGGATAAAACTATGAGGGTTGGACACCACTAATGACTAGCAGGGTAAGCCCGCAACCTCACCATCACTGGATTCAGAAATAGGAGAGAGCACAAAAGTAGGATGCATAGCGGGGGATCGAGCCCTATTAAACTAAAGAACATCGTTTGGTTGGGGGGTGTGTAGTATGGGATGCATATCTTTTAACCAAGCATGCATTAGCCTTAGGAGCATGTGTTCATAGTGTGTGCATTAGTTTAGGTCATGGCATACACCGACATTTGTTTGACATCACACCTTTTTCTTTGCATCAAATGTTGTTTCTGTTTGTTGAGGTTGGAATCGTTATATTACGGCGTAGAGAGGATATCCGAGTATAGAATTTCGTCAGTTGTAATCAACTGACGTGCCCACAGTTATCAGTGCTGGACTACCGAGTTGGGAGCACGGGAAAGCTCCAGCATGGGAAAAATCCAAGTGAAAGTTATGGTCCAAATTTTTATTGTACATTCTTGTTGTAACAATTAATTTGTAATTGTTGTAATCATTGGACATTGTAATAAAAATTTGATGTAATAAAAGTTTTTAATTTCTTGTGATTTCTGTTGTGTTGTGACTCATTTGAAGAAAGATCCTGGAGAGTGTCACAAGTTCCCATGTTAGGAATTCGAGGCGCTACATTTAGGAAAGCAGTTTTGACATTCATCTGCCAGATTTCATAATCATGATATGTTGTAATAGCTAGCAAGATCCAAATGGATCTGAACATGACAACTAGGGAAAAAGTCTCATCATAGTCTACACCATGAACTTGCTTGAAACTTTTAGTCACCAATCATCCCTTAAAGGTTTGCACGTTACCATCCATGTCAGTTTTCTTTTTGAAAATCCATTTGCACCCAATAGGTTTTACCCCTTCAGGTGAGTCTACCAAGGTCCATACTTGGTTGACGTACATGGATTTCACCTCAGATCTCATTGCTTCAAGCCATTTCTCAGAGTCTGGGCCTTTTACAGCTTCATCATAAGTCGTAGGCTCATCTTGATCCATGAGCAATAAATCAGCATGTTGAGTCACGAGAAATTCATATCTCTCAGGTTGATGAGGTATCGTACTAGACTTGCGTAGGCCTTGTGCTACTTGAGCAGGTTGTTGTTCCACAACAATTTGTGGAGCTTGCTCCATTTCCACCATTGGATTGATGGTACTTTGGGAAGTTTGAATTTCTTCAAGTTCTATCGTTCTTCCACTGGTTCTCTTGGAGACGAATTCTCTCTCTAGGAACACAGCAGTCCGTACGAAAAACACTTTGCCTTCAGTGGGATTATAATGATATCCCTTGGCTTCCTTGGGATATCCCATAAAGAAACATTTAGCAGATTTGAGACCAAGTTTATCAGATACTTGGCAGCTTACATAGACTTCACACCCCCAGATCTTCATAAAAGACACACTAGGACGCGTCCCAGTCCATATCTCATATGTTGTCTCTTGAACCATTTCAGATGGAACACGGTTAACTGTGAAAGCAGCTGTTAATAGAGCATGTCCCCAGAAGGAGCATGGAAGATCTGCAGGACACATCATGGATCGGACCATGTCTAACAAGGTCTGGTTCCTCCTCTCAGAGACACCATTCAATTATGGTGTTCTAGGGGAAGTGAGTTGAGATATTATCCCCCACTCTTTTAAATGGTCATCAAATCTTGACTTAAGTACCCACCACATCGATCTGATCGAAGGACTTTTATAGTTTTACCAAGCTGGTTTTGTACCTTGTTCTTGAACTCTTTGAACTTTTCAAATGACTCTGATTTGTGTTTCAACAGATACACAACCATATCTACTGAAATCATTAGTAAATGTAATGAAGTACTAAAAACCTCCTCTAACCAATGTGTTGAAAGGTCCGCAGGCATCACTATATATGAGAACTAAAAGATCACTAGACCTTTCACATTTTCCAATGAATGGAGATTTCATCGTCTTGCCCAACAAACAAGGTTCACATACCGCATATGATTCAAAATCAAATGAGTCCAAGAATCCAACTTTATAGAGTTTGGATATGCAGTTTTCATTTATGTGGCCCAAAAGATAATGTCAGAGGTAAGTTGGGTTCGTATCATTTGATTTGAACCTCTTAGTATTTATATTATAGATGGGTATTTCGAGGTCGAGAATATAAAGTTCATTACGCAATTGTGCACTAGCATAACATATATCATTCAAATAAATAAAACAACTTTTGTCCTTTATTATAAATGAAAAACTCTTCTTGTCTAAACAAGAAATAGAAATAATATTCCTACTAATAGCAGACACAAAATAACAGTTCTCTAACTCAATGATAAGCCCAGTGGAAAATGATAAATGACAAGTTCCTACAACTGAAGCAGCAACTTTTGCTCCATTTCCAACTCGTAGGTCAACTTCGCCCTTAGCCAATGGTCTACTTCTTTTGAGATCCTACACATTTACACAAATATGGGATCCACATCTAGTATCTAAGATCCAAGATGCAGAAGTAGATAAATTGACTTCTATAACAAAAATACCGGTCGTGGAAGTCCCACTTCCTTTCTTCTTCTTAAGCTCCTCCATGTACTTATGGCAGTTCTTTTTCCAATGTCCGGTCTCACCACAGTGGAAGCATGTGCCGTCCTTAACCACCTCACCCTTAGGTTTCAAAGCTGAAGTACTGAGCTTGATACTGCCCTTGCCCTTCCCCTTATCCTTGGGTTTCTTGATCTGCTTTTTGCCATTGCCCTTACCTTTGGCCTGCTGGACCATCATAATGGTATTTCTCTTATTAATATTCTGCTTAGAAGTTCTCAACATGCTTATCAGTTCTGGCAGAGGTTTGTCAATTTTATTCATGTTGTAGTTCATGACGAATTGACTATAACTTTCTGGCAGTGATTGCAGGACCAAATCAGTGGCCAACTCTTGACCCAAAGGGAAACCAAGCCTTTGAAGGTTCTCTATGTCCCCAATCATCTTGAGCACATGAGTTCCAACGGTGCTTCCTTCTGCTAGTTTGCACTGAAACAATGCCTTTCAGATTTCAAACCTCTCATGTCTAGCCTGCTCTTGATAGAGCCTCTTGAAGTGTACGATCATATCATAGGCATCCATGTTCTCATGTTGCTTCTGAAGCTCAGAGTTCATGGTGGCTAGCATGAGACAACCAACGTCCAAGGTGTTATCTTGATGCTTCTTGTGAGTATCCTTTTCGGTGCAAAGGGCACTTGCAGCAGGTGGCTCAAGAATAGGCTGCTCTAGAACATACAAATTTTTCTTATGCTTGAGGACTATCCTCAGATTCCTATACTAGTCTAGAAAGTTTGTCCCAGACAGTTTGTCCTTCTCAAGGACATATTGCAATGAATGTTTATTTGATTTGTTAGATGCCATGGTAATCTATCAACAGAAATATGCAAAGTAAATAGTATTCATTAAATTATTAAACAGAAATATGCAAAGTATGTATTATGACATTAAAATATTTAATAAGGTCTTTAAACTCTTCATGTTTTAAAAAACCCTTCATGTTTGAAATCTTCATGTTTTAAAAAACCCTAACGCAACTGCAAATGATGCAAGTGCATGAACTCTTCATGCTTTAAGAAACCCTAACTTCACTGCAAACCACATCTTACTGTTCCAGAGATTTTAATGGTTCCAAACCGAGGGCTACCTTGGTATGAAATTTATGTTAACAAAACGAATCCTGATATTGTAACTGTTGCAAGAATTATATCACATATGAATCTTTATTCCAAAAGTGTGAATATATCATGAATAATTGCATATCATACATAACCGAATTATGGTTTCGCAAGTGGCTCTGATACCACTATTTGGTTTCAATTGCAATCACAAATTAAATACACAGCGAAAAGTTACAAAAATATCGAAACCTAGCCATGGATCCACACGAAAACCATTAATCATGTTTAGGTGTTATACTTTAAAGATGGATTGTCTTCACAATATGCCGATCACAATACTAAAATATTGTGGCACCTCTACGGTATCCACACGAACGGAACGAAAAATGGGTCTCCTTCAGACCGCGGTGCAAGCTGCGGAAAGGGGATATTCCTTCTCACGATCTCTCTTTCTCTCACTTTCTATGATGGCTTGGGTTTTTTTTTCCACCTGTATCTTTTCCACAGATACATATCATATATAGGTGCCGAAAATCACCCTTAAGAGAGTAATGAGGCTGTTGAGCACATTTGACCACAGTCAGATTCATGTGTGGGTCTTTGAAATTTAGTCAGCCCATTTAATCTAATTAAATGTCCAACCAATGTCAGGAGTCCAAGTCTTACTTGGATCCCCAATTAAATTCATCTTATGAATTTAAATCACAATTTGGATCCATTCTAAGTGTGTGATCCTGTAGATTCCTATTACATTAACAGTAATACTAAAATTATATTATAGAATTACAAATAGTGAGTGGTATCTAGAAATACATCACTACTACTCAAGTAATGAGAATGTCAGTGATTTGATATAATCTATCGTGACCAATATTACCATATAGTCTAATCCTTTTGTCCAGATATCTTAATTGACCACAAGGCATAGAGTGTGTCACCCTTGTATACTTCAATCTTTGGTTTCTTGATGTCCGAGTAGACTAACTAAAACAAATGAGATCGATATCTCATATTGACTCATTTGAGCATGACCATGCATTTTGCAGTCTCACTCAATCAAGGGTTCGTAGATATCGCTCATGTTATGTAAGAGGGATAAATCCTATCTAAGTCACACACATTCCTCCGCATGATTTGTAGTATATCCAATAGTCGACTTCATAATCACCTTATTACAGGCAATGTTTGACGACATTAAAACATATAACTTCTCATATAGGGAACCATAGTGACTTTAAGTCAAAGGACTATGTACACTATGGTCACTGTGAGAACCGCTTATGACACTATCACGCCCCGCTTCCCAAAAATTACAGAATACGAGTACATGATATTGTCCCAGCGAATGACAAACATCACCCATAAGCTTTTTATCCGATTAACTCAACAATATAATCAATACAGAATAATCGCGCAGACAATAATAATAATCTCATGAACAATAATACTTGGAATGAAGCAATAAAAATATTCAAATACAATAATAATCCAACATCTGGAATAATAATAAAATCTGGGACATAATTCCAAAACAATAGTAACAAGTCTCAATACAATAAGTTCATCAAAGTAATAAGCAATTAAAAAACATTAAGTCTTTAGAATGTCTGTTCTCCAATCCAAGCAGGCAATTCTCCTTCATTACCTTTGTACAATTCATCTAAAAGAGAAGAAAAATTGTCCTTAGAGCAAGTCATGGACAACAAGTAGAGAAAGGAAGGAACAATGAAATAACGGTATAACAATGAATCAATGGATCAATAAGAATCAATAACATAGGACAATAACAATAATCGATACCATGATAATCGGTACAATGGCTATAAACAATCATGCAATATTCGGTAACAGTAATCAATGATCAATAATGGTAACACTTAGCCAATAATCAGTATCAATAGAAACAATAATGAACAATATGCAATGTCGGTGATGTGTCAATCCTTATGTCTATTAATCATTTTAAATCTTAACTAATGCACGTAGTACTGTGTCTCATATGTTCCATACCACAGGTTCGATGCATACAATCGATTTTGTTTAGACTTAAGTGGTGTACTCCTGTATATCATGTACTTGGCAACGGTAAACACTATTCACCATTTGGTGTACGATACGGTCATTGGCAACGATACAGTACACGATAAATTGGGATTACGACCATAATCCACATTCACACGATAAAACAATAGCCGGAACATTATTTAGGAAAACACGGGCCCCTCCTCCAAGTACAGTCTCTACTTTGTCCACTACTTAAATCACTCATTAAACCCTGGCTTATTAATTGTTTATTAATGCAACAATACAATATGTAATCAATGGACATTTCGATGAACGATAGTATCAATTGGAAAATAATAGAATGGTAACATGAAGTAGGACAATTAGGATGATGACAATAACTCATTGGAACTATGCAATGCAACATACATACATTAATTCAAGCGATATTACGATATAGGAATAATTAATCTGTTAAAATATGAAAAGTGAAATTTTGGACAGTAAGAGTAGTTTGTACAAAATTGCAGTTTCCTGCTATTTCAGAAATTGAAAAGTGAATCCGTCAGAAGTTACAAAAACTAGAATTCCACATGGTTCCAACGCATATTTAAAGTTCAAAATCCGACAACAGTAGTTAGGTCAATCACATTGTTCTTTTCAGATTTCATGTTTAGGCAGAATTTCGACATCATGTTATTTTATTTTTAAAAGCAGCAAAATCTCAATAATAAATTCATTAAAAATATTTTATGGACTCCTAACATAATTACTAATCAGAACAAAATTTTAACATTTGGTCAGCCTTTTGACTGTTTAAGCATGCAAGATACAAGAATATGAAAATCTGAATGTAAAAACACAGTTGTAGTAAAACGGGCATAATTTTTGCTACACAACTCGGAATTCAAAAATTCAAGATGGTCTAGAAACTAGAAAGATAAGTCTACAATTCATATTCAGGAATTAATTCATTTTAAGATCATTTACTGGTCAAAAATAGCAATTCCTATATAGGTTAGCAAGCAATATACAGGATTTTGGATAGTTTTCTTGAAATAAATTAATTTAAACATGACGAGTATAAATTCTTTAGCCAATAAATTGTGTAATCAACATGATGGGTGCAATAAAAATATGAATAAGAATAAAATCATATGCATACACTAAATCATCATCGATCAAACAACAAATAATCAACCAAACATACAACTTAGTAGTTGTTCCTACAGTAATTGATTGTGTCATGATTATACGGTTAGCCATATTATCAATTCTATATACATGCATGAAAGATCCAATCTTTTGAGTCAAAAGTGGCACGATGTCAAGAATATTGGGGTTAGCTCGTGTAAACCCTCAATAGATCCAACGAAGATAATCAATATAGCAATATGATAACGAATAGGATCTACTTGCAAGAATTTCAACAAAACTTGAATTTGATACAATTAACAATTCAAGAGGACGGTGACTTACCTTATAAACGGTGAAAACGAATACCAAGAATAATGGGATAAGGATCCCGAACAACGAACCCACGAACTAGCAATCCACCAATAGCACGTGCAATATATGTGCAATAAAACCCAAATCAATAACAGAAAGAGCGCACATCAACAAGAGACAGCAACGTCAACAGCAAAAGGAGAGGCAGTGGCAGTAGCTACAGTCCCGGCCAAGGGGGCGGCGTCGTTGGCGACTAGGCACGGCGTCGCTGGCAACCAGGCATGACATCGACGATGAGGTCGAGCGTCGGTGCTGTGGGCGGCTCGAAGTGAATCCAGCATCGGAAAGGGGGAGAACAGCGATGGGTTTCGCTGCTCTTGCCGTTGTTAATGTCAAGGAAGAGGGGAAGGGTGCAAAGGGGTGGCTGTGGCGGTGCTGAGGGCTGGCGACGGGGTTACCGGAGGATGCTGTCGAGGAGGGCAGCAGGAGTTGGCTTGAGAAGAAGACCGGAGATGGGTTTGGCTGATTTGGGCGGGAAAACAACGGGAGTGAGAGAACGGCGAGGAGAGAGAGAGAGATAAGAGAGAGAATAAGCGGCTAGAATTTCAAAATTGTGCAATTTTGGGGTTCGTAGTAGAGTTGTATTTATAGGGTACAATTAGGGTACTGGGTTGGTGAATTAGGATCCAATAATAGCGGATTTGGGGTAAGAACAAATGAAATTGGGTTTTAGGGTTCAATAAGAGATATATCCAAATCAATATGGTTCAAATAAAAATGTCCAGAATTAAATAGAAGAAAATCGGATCAACAAAAATAGCTCAATCACGAAGAACGAAGAATTTCATGAACAAGATTAAATTAAAATAATCAAGAAGCAAAAATAGATTATTTTATTCAATTTCAAATAAAATATTACAAAATGGGAAAAATAAAAAATAGCGGGAACGGTATTTACAGACACTCACATAACGATCCATGCAACATTCTCATGGTAGGTTAGTCCAGTACATTATTACTCTAATATGTACCCATGTGATGTAAGATCCCCCAAAATAGTGTATAACTATTTTTTACATTAGTCGGTGCACAATTTAGAATTTGTAAGTATTAATGGGTTTTTCTCAATTTTAATTGAGTAATTGTTGGGACATATTATTTAATATGTTTTTAACCCAACAACGGTACATTTGTGAATCGAAGTAGGGACATTTTCTTAATCAAATTAAATACTTATCTCAACTATTAATTGAGATGGAGTGTATAAACACGAATTGTTATTTTTGAATAAAAATATTTTTTGTTTACATACATGTATTTTTCTCAAATTGTAGTATGATGAAATTATCTATATGTATGAATATATGTATGCATACAAGTATGTGTATGTATAGATGTATATATCTACATATGTATGAACAATTATTCTTTATTCATACTAATTGAATTCCTTATATCAAAACCCGAAACCACTTATTGGATGTTTGGGCTTGTTTTAGGTAAGGCCCCCCCTCCCCCCCCCCCCCCCCCCCCCCCCCCACACACACACACACACACCCCTTTTTCTCATTTTTTTCGGCACCCCCCTCCCCATTTTTATTTCATCATTTTTCTTTTAAGAAGAACCCACTCATTTCTTTCATCTTCCAAAAACCCTAAAAATTCTTCTTTTACTCCAACCCCCCCCCCCCCCCCCCCCCCCCCGCGTTCATTTCCTTAGCATTTCCACTACTTCAAAAATATATTTCTCCCAATCTAAATCTAAGGAGAAGAAGAAATGTTGGAGAAGAAGAGCAAATGAGATAGGTGGAGGAGAAGATCAACAAAAGTTTCATATGTGGGTATCTCTCTAAACTCTATGTTTGTAAATTTATTTTTTTGTGTGTCGTTAGAAAGCTGCTGTTTGGGGTTTGCCAGATAGCATGGATGAAATCTTCTATGTTCCAACTTGAGTGCTTGAGCTAGAAATATCAATTGATAGGAAAAGGTTTAATCATGTGAAGGATTGACATGAATTGATTAGAAAATTCATAACCCTGTGCTTTGATAGAATATGAGGTTGAAATTTTTACGGTGGCATCTTGATTGCATCCCTAATATTCAACCGAAATTTCCTAAATTTTGGAGGTTTTTTTATATTTTAATAAAATCATTAAAGTTGTCGTTCGGTGCAAAAGTTGCTGCATTGTTAAATTTTTAACATACTTGACTTACAAGATCATAACTTTTTTCTAAGTTAGAATTTTTGGAGATGGTTTGGTATTTTTATAAAATCTATCAAGTTGCTATTTTGGAAAGAAAAGCGGCTGTTTTGTTGAATTTGGCATGTCGCCTTATAAAATTTGTATCTCCTAATCACTTTAAATCTAGAGCTGAGATTTTTACTGGAGCTTCTTATACATGTTTAAAAAAACACAAAATTTTATTAATTTTTTATATGGTATGATATTTTAATAAATTCCATTTCTTACTGTTTGGGGGAAATAATTACTACTATGTTGAATTTTAACATATTTGACTTGCAAAAAAATCATAACTCTCTTTTGATCATGACTTTAGAGTTGAAATTTTTACAGTATGTGCTCTTACATGTCTTTATCAAATCCCACAAATTTCATAATTTTTGGAGAATGTTTGATATTTTTATAAAATCTAAAATCTCGATGTGGTTGAAAAGCAGCGCGACTGCTGTTTGAAAATCTGCATCCTATTTCAGTTTGCATAACTCTTTAAATACTTGAAGTATTGAGCTGAAATTTTTATGTGAGGTTCTTCTATGTATCCAAAACCACTCTACCATGTTTAGTATGTTTTGAATGAGATTTGGTATTTATTTTAGATATCATTTATTGCAGTGGTTAAGAAACATGGCAGTTTCTGTTAGCAATTTTGCATTCCATTCAAACTATCATAACTTTTTGTATGATTAGAGTTTCTAGCCAAATTTTGGATATGTATTGCTCCTATTTGTCTAGAGAAACTCTGCAAAATATTATAATGTTTTGAGATCATTTATTATTTATAAAGGAGTTTTATTGTGTGACAGGTCGATAGTTTCATATGATCTTGAAGTTTTACATGTCACTCAGTTTTGGCTATTTTTCTTTATCTAAATGAACTATTTTGAGAAAGATTTCAACTGAGAAGTTTGATTAGACTTAATTATCTTTTTAAAAACCCTAAGAACTCTGATTTTTATCGAGTGTATGATTTTTGGTGATTTTCGCAAACAACATCAGGTGTATGTTGGATGACTAAGTTGCTGTTTTGATTGAATGCATATTTCCATCATAGTATGGCATTAAAATGATCTTAGACTGATGATTATTCTTACTCTTGGATTGTGTTTGATCATGTTAGAGTTGTGTCGTTTACATCTATAATATTTAATAATTGGATTGACTAATTTTCCTATGTTTGCACGGTGCATTTTGCTTGTTACTATAATCTTCTAACTTGCGTAATTAGATTAGACTTGTGTTTATTATTGTTTGGGGTGAATTTTACTATCCCGATATATGTATTGCTTGTTGTTTCTTAGGGTAAAGGATTTTACCCTAGGGAGGATATCGTTCTACTTAATCTTTGGGGTGGTTAGTATCTCGTGGGGCCTCAAACGTATTGGAGGAGACAACTCGTGCGCCGGTGTGCTCACCGTACACGGAGGAAAGTCCGTTGTTATTAGTGCTACCACTTGGTCAAGCAAGCATGGAGCGAAATTATTTAATGGGAGCAACATGTTTGGTTGGGTCGAGGTCATAATCAACTCCAAGCGTGAAAGGTGGGTTCGGCAACTGACGACGGTCGGTTCTCCACTTAGTTTGGCCAAAGTGTGGTTAACATTGGTAGCCTTAGGCATGGTAGTGTCCTAGGGTTAGCTTGAGCTGCTGTGTGATGTTAAGGTCATAAATGGAGTTAGATAGACATTAATTGGTTTTTGAATTATGAATTGATCATGTTGAATCAGACTTGTGAATATCTACTGTTTGTTATATATTTGGTTCTGTATATTAGCTTTTCGTTGCCTAGAGTAATGGTTACCACCCTAGGACTATCTATCCATTTCGACCCACTGAAATTTGATAGCCCCTATTACTTCGGGATGCTTTGGATGAAGACAGTTTTTGGGCGACGGCGGATCACTAACCAAGGAGGGATTGATCGCAGGCCGAAGACGGGGTCGAGATCCAAGCAAGAGAGTGTTTGGCATTCGACGGAGGTCGAATCACTATTGTTGCTGGGTCAAGTCTGGGTCAAGTTAGACCAACTTTTGAGCCTGGTCTAGGGGTCGTATTGGTTTCCCTAGGGCTTTGTTATTTTGGTTGAAGGCTGGATTTTTACTAGCTAGTAATCCACTGGTAATGTATATCTCTGAGTTTAAGATCAATTGTTGCTTTTTCAGTTCTAAGTTAGGATTGATGTGTAGTAGTAGTATCTTATGAGCAGTCTTATGTGGTGATAGGATAGCCACTAGTCGGGTGGTTGTACTCTCCTATCAAGGGACATGTGCGGCACCGCATCGCCGGTATGGGGGACATGTGCGGCGCCGCGTCGCCGGTATGGGGGACAGGGAGCTAGAGTAAGACTCTCATCTGTTTATTTCTGAGATCTAGTGGTAAGAACGGGAGGTGTTCCTATCAAAAGTAGGGAATGGACCCTAAGAATCTGTCAAATCCTATGTTGTTTAGTATGGGCAGGGAGCTAGAGTAAGACTCTCCAAGGGAGAGTAAGAATCTATGCGTCTCAGTGAGCGGGGACTCCGTGGGGCCACCTGTATGCTCGCAAAAAGCTTTTGGGTGAGGTTCGGAGCAATGGGACTGCGGGGACCAGATGTAGTGAAAAATGGGAACACCATTACTAACTGCAATGGCAGAAGTAGACCGACCAAATGCAACCTCAATAGCTACTAGGTGAATGTCAGGAACGGGAAAGAGTACAAGAGTAGGATGCATCGCGAAGGATCGGACCCTACAATCAGAAGAAAGTGAACAATTTGGGAAGTATGTAGTATGGGATGCATATATTTCCATTAAGTTGTATTTTGGGGAAGTATGTAGTATGGGATGCATACGTTTTCAAATGGATTGCATTAGAGTAAGTCCTTCATGTGCATTTTGAATTGTGCATTAGACTCTAGGGCTTAGCATACAGTAACACTTGTGATTGTCTACACATTTTCCTTTTGCATCAGTTTTGGTTGTTGATTTTTGGGGAGTCGCTGGTTTTATCAAGCATTGCATCAGTTGCATTCAACTGACGTGCACACAGTCCATCTAGTTGCAGGATGGCTGATCTTGGAGTAGGAGACTCGTGCTGCGGGAGCGATCCATGGAATTTGATGTCTAATGTGTTGCAGAGTTTTCTGATTGTTGTACCCTGTGAGATTATAAGTGTTGTACAGTAAATTTTTGGGATGTAATTCATGATGTAATTCTTTGTTGTACAATTTGTACTTGTAATAACATTTTTGGTGGTAATAAAAGTTTTAAATTTTCTATGATTTTACTGTGTTTTGACTCATTTGAATGAAAGATTCTGGCTTATGTCTCGAGTTTCCTGTGTTGGGAACTCGGGGCATTGCATGTGAAGACTTGATATCTCATATCCATGATCTATGAGAATGGTCATCAGTCTACGCACACACTAGTCTCTATGAATTATCTTTGTCATAATTCACAATAATACCTGACTAGGGACATTTAAGAACAATGTTCTGATTTCAGCCAATAAGATCTTACAATCAAGTCATGAACTTGATATCCAATGGCATTGAACTTACTATTCTAAGGACTTCATTATGTTTATTTAATTCACAATAAATAAAATAATAAATTAAATGCCTAAATATGAAATAAATATCATGATACAATGTAAACTAGTAATGTCAATACACAACTGTCCTCTAGGGCATACACCAACAATTGAACTCATTGTTTGGAGTCAACAAGTTGTTGATAGTGCTTGAATGGAGAGGCGAAGCACTGAACTAGTTGTTGGAGGAACTTGTTCCGAATCTTCTTGGTATTGAAGTGAAGTCTTTTGTATTTGTTCAACGTTGAAGTAATTCAATTATCTTTTTGCTGACAAGTTGTCATGTACATCGAACGATGTCTTCTGCGATGCATTGCGCTTAACGGAGTCGGGACTCGTCTGTTTGCACAGCGCTTCATGCGAGACTGTCATGCCCCGCTTCCCAAAAATACGGAATACGAGCACGTAACGTTAGCCCAGCGAATGACTAACGTCATCCATAAACTGTTTATCCGATCAACTCAACAATATAATCAATACAGAACAATTGCGTAGGCAATAATAATAATCTTATGAACAATAATACGTGGAATGAAGCAATATAAAATATCCAAATACAATAAACCAACATCTAGAAATAAATAATAACAATATTCGGGTCAAAATCCCACAATACAATGAAATAATAATAGTTCAATAATTAAATCTCCATGACAAAAACAATTATTTATTAAGCGGCGATGCAATCAATTCCTTCACCAATGTTTTTCTCCCAATCCATTAGGCAATTCTCCCTCTACACCTGTAAACACTTCATCTAAAAAGAGAAGAAAATTTGTTCTTAGAGCAAGTCATGGACAGTAAGTAGAGAAAGCAGGAAACAATGGAATAACGGTATAACAATAAATCAATGGATCAATAGGAGTCAATAACACGGGACAATAATCAATAAAAAATATCATGGTGATGATGCATTGGTATAAACAATGATTCAATATTCAATAACATTATTCAATGGTATCAATAACACTTAAAAAATATTTGGTATCAATAGGATCAATGATGTACAATATGCAATGTCGATGTTGTGTCAATCCTTATGTCTATTACTCATTTTAATCCTAACTAATGCATGTACTACTGCATCTCATTCTACAGGTTCGATGCATACAATCAATTTCGTTTAGACTGAGTGGTGAATTCTATAGATCATGTGTCGGTATGGTAATCACTGATAAGATACAATATTGTTGCAAAATTCATTTTAATGATACACTAATGCACTGATTCATCGGGTTCACAGGTTCACGAGTTCACGACACGAAAGATTGGGGTGCCTTAGTCAGCGCTCCATAATCAATCGATAAACACTAGACGATACAGTCACTATATTATTCACTACTCAAGTCAATCCCTTAAATCCCGGCTTGTTAAATATTTTATGTAACAATACAATATGCAATCTAAAGACATTAGGTGGACAATAGTAACAATAGGAGAACAATAGGATGGTAACATGAATAGGACAATTAGAATGGTGACAATAACTCATTGGGATCATGAAATACAACAAACATACATTAATTCATGCAATAGTACGATATAGGATAACTAATCTATTAAAAACTGGAATATAAAATTCTGGAAAGCAAGAGTAGTCTGTACAAAAATATATTTTCCCACTGTTTCAGAGCTCCAAAACTGAATCCATCAGAAATTCTCGAAACTAGACTTCTGTACGGTTTCAACACATAATTAAAGTTCAAAATCCGACAACAGTGGCTAGGTCAATCACATTGTTCTTTACAGACTTCATGTTCAGGCAGAATTTTAACATCATGTTAATTTATTTTTAGAAACAGTAAAAACTCAATAATAAATTTTTTAAAAATATTTTCTAGACTCCTAAGCATGATTACTAACAATTTGGAAATTATCATAGCAAAATTTTATTATTTGATCAGCCTTTTTACTGTTTGAACATGGAATGTACAGTAATCTCAGAATCTGTAATTAAAAACACAGTTGTAGTAAAACGGGCATAACTTTTTCTACACAACTCAGAATTTAGAAATTCAAGATATTCTGGAAACTATAAAGATAAGGCTATAATTGTAACTCCTATTTCCTATATTTGTATTTTTATACTGTATTTTGCCCCAATATATCCTTTTATCTATTTGAGATCCTGTATCTTGTTTTCATTTGAATAAAATCACTAATTTGTTTCGACTCAATTTTTGGTGCTTTTATCTAATTCAATTGTATGTGCTCCTTGTGTCGTTCTCCATGAAGAACGAGAAGTTCTATGTCATTCATCTCTTTATTATCCATTTTAATACATTTTGACCAATTCTCCAGTTGGATCCTACTCAATTCGGGTACCCTAATACCCAAAACCCAAACCCTATACTATAAATAAGCCTAAAACCTAACCTAACCCTACCCCCCTACTGTTTTACCCTAACATAACCAGCCGCCAACCTCCTCTTCCCCGTCTCCTTCTTCTTCCATCGCATCAAACCCAAAATTTGACCTCGACTACCCATCTCCTCCAATCGGCATCGCCCATCCCCCCCTCATCTCACCTCCGACCAGTTGCCACCCCCTAGTTGACGCCCCGACCTCCTGTATCACAACCCATCCCGCCGACCAGCCCACCAGCGCGCTCCGACGCTGCCTTGCTCCGACGACAAGCCACCGCGACAGTCAGCGCAGCTACCCTGCGCTGAGACCCCCGCTCTCCTCCTCTCCTGTTTTTGATCTCGAAAACAGAGTCGTGCATCAACTCCGTCATCGCACCTCCCCTGCGTCTCCGCCTCTCCCATGCACTGCACCGCCTTCACGCAGCCACCCCGGTCACGCATTGGTCACGACCAGCCCCTGCAGTGCACTGCGGTAACAGCCCACCGCGATGCACTGCTTCGTCAGTGCGCAGCATCGACCACCAGCCTGTCGCGACCATCCTCCGATGCTGCACTGGCCCCCAGTCGCGCCCCTGGCCGTTGCCGCCCCCTGTCGTCCTCCGCTGTCGCCTCACCACTAGCTGTCGCTATTTCTGTCTTTCTCTGTTCTGAAGGAGGGAAGAAGATGAAGGAAAGAGAGGTTGAATCTGGGCCGTTGGATTCGATCAAGATTAGATTTTGATCAGATCTGATCTCATCAGCTCAGATCAAGTAGATCCAGCCGCCCGATCTCCTCCCGATTTGATCGGATCATCATCATCAGCAACTCTTAACCACAGCCGTTCGATCCTCCGTTTGATCATCACCAAACCATTGGATCTAGGTCGTCTGATCGTTGATCATCGCGATCGTGATCATCGTCTCCATCATCATCAAGATCTTGATCTCGACCATCGGATCTCTTTTGATCGTCACGATCGTAATCATCATCTTGATCTTGATCTTGATCTTCGATCTCAGCCGTCCGATCGACTGATCACACTTGATCTCGACTCTTGATCGTCTCGATCATCTCGTTCGTCTTCTACTTGGTGAGTAAATCATTTGATCCACTTTTTGTTCTCATTCATCAAGTTGTCAATCATGGTAAATTTACTCTTTTCGTACTCTTCTAATTCTTATATGTTTCATGTATGTTCGTTCTCGACCATTGGATTCGCTAGATCTTCATCTTGACCTTGATCATCATCGAGATCCGTGCCCGATCGTGATTATCGTGATCGTTTTCTCGTCGCCGTGTCGTCGGGATCCGTTCCTGTCATCCACCGGATTCATCGTCTTCTCCCCTAAAGGCAAGTATTCCTCTTGTACATATTTTTATTCTAGTACAAGCGTCAATTTAAAAATACCGCAAATAGTTAGAAGTTGTGACTCCTCCTTGACTTGTCGTTGTTGATCAAATGTTAATCTCCATCAAAATTTCATAATCTTAAGAGTCTCAATAATTTTATTGTATTATATTATAACTACTTGGACTCATTTTATCCCCTGAACACATGGACACATGAAATTAAGGAGCCCTAGATTTGTAGACATATGTTATATCTTGTATGTGATGAACATGCACCCACTAGAGTCGAGAAATAAATATTGCTGTTTTCGATAAACATTACCCCGTACTTATATCACACATTAACCTAGGCACCTAAAAACAAATTTTCATGTAACCTATACTAGTAAGACATTTCCACATGTTGCTGTCCTGAATCTTGTTATACTGTTTTGACCCCTCTAACATCAGAATCTGAACCCGAGCCCTGAATAGTAAATGTATCTCTAGATGTCTAAATGTCGATAGCCTCCGAAATTTTTGAATTCGGAGTTACGGTGTAGGAGTTATTGCAGTTTTACTTCAGCTGTGTCGGTAGACGCAGATTCGCAAAACTGCAGCACACCTTTAGTTTGCGATTTAATTTAACTATGTTAGCAGTAAGAGTTTGACTTGAAATTTTATATGCTATTGATGGACACCCTGGAGAACCTTCCCAAATTTTCTTAGAATTATTTAACATTATTTCAACACTGTTTCACATATATAAATACAAATACACAAATTCTGCCTGAACACTTTAGCTGTGTAATTCGCTGGTTTGGCACATGTTCCCACCACATTCTTGTACCTTAATTATATGCGTTGGAACCGGGAAGGAGTCTAGTTTCTAGATCTCCTGACGGATTTACTTTTTCTATTTCATAGCAACAGGAATCACAGTTTTGGTACAGCAAAGTCGTGCTGTCCAGATTTGGGATTTTCGTTGTTCGCGTCACTTTTATTCATGTCGACCCTCGATTATGCGATATAACTACCCTAAATTTGTTCCATGTACATGACCCTGATTTCTTGACTTGTTTCGCACACATGTACGCTTGCTTGATAAAATAATAAAAATTAATAAGCCGGGGTTAAGGGAAAGACCATAGTAGAGGACAACATAGGTAAGTGTACTCGGAAGGGGGCCCGTGTTTTCCATAATGTTATGTTAAATGGAACTAAGTGTCACGTAGAACTAAGTTCCACGTCATGGGTGACGGGGGCCACCTCGAGAGCCTACGGGGGCCACATCTAGAGCCCATTATATGATTACATGATATATATTTGAGATCACATGGAACTAAGTGCCACGTAGAACTAAGTGCCACGTCATGGGTGACAGGGACCACCTCTAGAGCCCATGGTTTGATCACCTGCTTGATACTTGATACCTGAGTACGCTACCCTATAGACTCAATTACTAAGTCTAAACGAAATTGCATTGACTGTAGCAACCATGTAGTAAAAGAATGGATGCATGAAGTGCTACCTAGATAGTAATCACCACCAGACTTGAACATGAAACTTGAACTCGATACATGTTTACTTAATACTTGATGATATGATACATGAAACATGATACGTGAGGCATGAAACATGAAACTTGAACTTGATACATGTTACTTGATACTTGACAACTTGTTACTTGAGACTTGACACTTGAATATTTGACACTAGAATTGAGACTTGTCACTTGAGGTTAGATATCCCTACAGGTTCACTTGTCACTTGTTTCGCCATTAGTATTTGTTATCCAGCCTGTTCACTTGAGTTGTCTTCCTTGCTAGCTAGATCTTTGATTTCCATTACTTGTTGTTAACCTTATTACATTCTTGAATCCAAATTCTTGTTCCCCATTACTTGTACTGGTTTTTACTATTTGTGGCCCTAGCTTGCACTAAGGGCATTTTCTCTTGTTTTTCCCTATTTTTCCTTTTTATAATTATTAAGCAGACTTTGGAGACGAGCTACACGCTGGAATTGGTGAGCAAAGGTTCTAGCCTTCAAGTGGGGAAAGAATTGATTAGAATACTTGTTTCTTGAATTATTTGTTTTCTTGGATTATTATTTCTTGCTATTTAAGGACTTGTAACGGGCTGATGTTCCCGAGTTTTATCTTTGATCCAGACATTGAAAACTATTTGGATATTATTATTGTTTCAATTGTTTTCTGTTGTTTAATAAATTATTCATGCATGCTTGGTTATATATAAATCTTGTTATATTCTTGTTATGATGCTGAGTCGATCCTACAACTTATGGATGATGTTAAAATCATTCGCTGGGCTTCGTCACGTGCTCGTATTCCATATTTTTGGGAAGCGGGTCGTGACAATAATTCTTATTAAGAAAATTATTCATTTTAAGATCATTTACTGGTTCAAAAACAGCAGTCAACATACAGGCCATCAAGCAATATACAGGTTTTGGGTAGTTTTCATGAAATAGATTAATTTAAACATAATGGGTATTGATTCTTTGGTCAATAAATTTTGTAATCAACATGATGGGTGCAATAACATGATAAATAAAAATAAAATCAGATACATACACTAAATTATCATCGATCAAACAACAAACAATCAACCAAACATACAAACAAGTAGTTGTTTCTACAATAATTAATTGTGTCATGATTATACAGTTAACCCTATTATCAATTCTACATGAATGCATGAAATATCCAATCCGTAGATTCAAAAGTGGCACCATGTCAAGAATATTGGGGTTAGCTCATGTAAACCCTCAATAGACCCAACGAAGAGATGAACAAAGTATAATACGATAAACAAGGGATCTACTTGCAAGAGTTTCAACAAAACTTGAATTTGATACAACTAACAATTCAAGAGGACAATGACTTGCCTTATAACCGGTGAAAACGAATACCAAGAATAACGGGATGATAATCCCAGGCGACGAATCCACGAACACGGAAACACGTGCGAACTATGTGCAAACCCAAAACAACATAGCAAATCCCCCCCACACAACAGCAACTCAGCAAAATAGCCGATCCCATCCAAACACCAAACACAGCAGGATCAAGACCCCTCCTCCAACAACAGCAAACACCAGCAACCAATCCCTGATCCCCAAAATAGCAAACACCGAACGATCCAATAAACTCTTCACGAATAGCAAACAACAACGAAATCGAATCCCCTACCTCCGAAAACCAAATAGCGAAGAGAGGGGGATCTCAGCGGTGTCCACACGGCAGGGAACTAGCGACTGCAGGGTGAATGCGACAACCACGACGAGGGCGGTCGGGGTGATTGGTGGTAGCACTGCGGTCTAGGAGCGACGCAGCGGCGAGAGTGAGGAGCTCAGTGGATGTTCTGCTTCTCGACGAAACAGAAGAGGAGACGACAGGGGTGCTCGGGGCTCAAGGACGACGACGACGAGGTGAAGGGGGTTCTACGGTGGTTGCGGGGACGATGGAGAGGGTGAGTGGGGGGGTCGACGAGGCGTGGAAGGCGGCGAGGGTGGTCGTCGAGGAGATGGGTTCGAGTAGGAGGCAATGGCGATGGGTTCTTTGGTGAATGGGAAGGCGATGGGGGTAGGACACGACGGGGACAGGGATGAAGGCCGAGGAGGATAGGGTGGTGACGAAGGCGGTGCAATTGCTTGGTGGACGAAGGGATGAGGGCGGTGGGGTTCAATTGTGGATGGATGATGGGTGGCAATGGCAAACGGGGAGAGGGTGATGGGAAATAAGACAAAGATGAGGCGGAGGTCGACAGAGACTAGGTGTAGGGCATCGCTGGCGTCGAGGAAACCGAGAGCAGCAATGGCAGCTCTGGTCTGCAGTGTTGATGGGAACAGGGGAGACAACAAGGGGATCGACGGGGTTGGAGGACGAGGAGGCAGGGGAGTCGAGGTAGGAGGATTGTCGGAGAAGACGATCGGGGATAAAGATGAGAGGTGAGGTGGACGGGATGACGTGGACTGGGCTCGAAATTTTTGAAGGAAGAAGAGGAGGAGGAGAGCGGGTAGAAGAAGGAACAGGACGGGGGTAGGGGGTAGCACAGTAATGGGGGGCAGCTACTGTTGAGAGGTAGGGTAGGTTAGGGTTAGGGTTAGGGTTAGAGTTTAATAGAACAGTGTATATATAGGATATTAGGATGGGTTTGGGTATAGGGTATGGATCCAATAAGAATATGGGCTTGGGTTTTGGGTTAAAAAATCAATTAGTGGGTTTAAATTCAATAGGGGAAAATAATTATTAACAATAAAGATAACAATAATGCAATTAACAAGAAAATACTACTGATAATGATAACAACAATAATAACGATAACAATAATAATAATAATAACCATAATAACATAATAATAATACTAATAATAATAATACTAACATAACTGGGGTTTCAATAAATAATCAAAGTTAGCAATAATAAAAATAATAATAATATACATATTAGTAACAACAACGATAATAATAATAACGATAACAATAATAATAATAGTAACAATAATAATAATATGAATACCAAAATAAGATTTGAGTTCAACTGATTCATTAAAATCTAAATAGTAATAATATAAAATATAAATAGCTGATCAAATAGAAATAGAAAATAAATTTAAAACATATCATCATTCGAGGTAAATATAATTGTTGATTAGAAACCACTTTAGTAGAAAATCTAAAACGAAATTAACACAAAATAAATTTATAAATAATCGAAATCCAGAAATTATTCAGAAAACATGGATTTACGGAAACAGAGGTTACAATCCTATTGGTGCTTGCTCGATTGAAGGTGTTAGAAAAAACTTAGAGCTTTCCTGTCTAAGGAAGGCTACTCTTGAATTTTAACATCAAGAGTTTAGGCGGCCCTGAAGAGTCTTTTACTTGCAGGAGGTCGGTGAAGAGGTTTGTGTCTCTTAGGTAGAACCTCCCTTTATCGTGTAACCAGAAGGGTGACTTGTAAGTGTATAGTTTTTGCAAAACTTTTTTTAATGATGCTTAGACATGGAACGTAGACTCATTGTAATTCTGTGGTTGTAATGAGACTTGTTGTTTGTGAAATAAGAACTATTTTACATGCCTGTAGCTTGTCCTGTGATTTGTCATCCTTGGTAGTTGGCTAGTCGTAGGAGCTGCTCTTGGGGAGAGTTGGAATCCGGACATGCCATTTTATATTTAGCTAGTTGTGGAAGAAACTCTGAAGAAGAGTTGTTTTCCATACTTTCTATATGGATCATCGAACAAATTTCGAGAGGCACCTCGAGTGGCGAGTTGAACTCCAAATTTTGTTTTTACAAGTTTGTTGGAGTAACTACAATCCACGATTTTGACATCTAATCTGTCTTTAAAGAAATTTAACAAGTTTTAGGAACAAATCGAATGACGAGTTAAACTCTGAACGTGCTTGATTATAGGTTGATAAAGCAATTCCGAGCCTTGCGTATGGATTCCGAACTTGTTATTTAGGGAGTTAACAGGTTGCAGAAGCAGACCAAATGGTGAGTTGAGCTCTGAACGTGCTTGATTACAGGTTTGTTAGAGCAACTCTAAGCCATGGGTACGGACTTCGAACTTGTCTTTGAAGAATTAACGAGTTGCATGAATAGATCAATAACGAGTTGAGCTCTGAACTTGCTTTGTTGCAGATTGCTAGAGTAACTCCGAGCCACGGATATATACTCTAAACTCGTCTTATAAGGAGCTTTTAATGAGTTTTTGGTGCCATTTTTTGGAGTAAGTTTGACATTTAACTCATTGTATGCATCCATAAAGTTGTACAATAATTCTACAAAAATTAATACTAAATTTTATTGGAAAATAAAACTAAGCAACTGCTCTAGTGGTTGGCCTTTATTACATGCAGTGACCAGTAGAGAAAGCGGTCTTTATTGAAGGATAAAACTAGACAGTTGCTTTAGTGGCTGACCATTATTACAAAAATATTGAAACTATATAGAGGAGGAGGGCATTAAGCACCCATATTGAAATTCATGAGGTGTTTCTCATTCCATGTCCATGTTGATATCTCCTTGCCCCTCAGGTCTTCAAGTTGATGAGCCGTTAGGTGAACAACTTGGTAGACCCTGCCTAGATATGCCGGTTTTGGAGCAAGCTTCCCCTTATTTTGTACAGAGAAGAGGAGATTATCAAGTTTGCCAATGTGTTTAGGCAGGACAATTTATTTTCATTGAATGAGCAAAGTGGCTTCGGGCAAAGGATTCAAGTCTTTTACTGTAATCCCTGTTTTTCATTTTGTGTATTTTTGGAGTGTATTTTTCGTCTTGGTGTATTTTCCTCTCTTGTATTTTTCTGAACCGTATATTGGAGTTGTTTTTAATATATATATTCATTTTATTTCATTTTGAGCTCCTTGTTTTGAATTTGTTGTCTCTTTGGGTTCGTTCTTCATTATTTTGGTTCTCACTTTCTTTTTCTCTCGTTATCTTTATTTTATTTTTCTTGGGTGCTTGTGGTGGTGAGTTGTTATCTTTTTCCCACTCCTAGTGATTGATCCCTAATAAGATTTTTTTCACCAAAGCCAATTTAAAATACCCAATCCTATTTGTATTCCTACTTGATAGACCCAATATCCAAAACCCATTGGTAAACTACTACTAACTCTTAATACCCACAACCCCATACCCATAAACCCACATCCTAAACCCTATATATTTGCACTCCCCCTCACAAACCCTAACCCTAACTCCTACATACAAACCCGGCCTCCCTCTCCCTCTCTCTCCCTCTCCTTGCGGCTGCACACCCGACCAAAAGCCCCTGGCCGAACCCCACCTAGGCCACCCACCTAGGCCGACCTCCTCCCTTTCTCGACCTGTGCTCAACCCGACAGCCACCAAGCCGATCCCCTTCTCCCTTGGCCATCCGATCATCTCTCGCACCACCATATCAAACCTCTTGCACCATATAATCACCCTAGTTCTCTTCGTGGTATTCTCTTGTGGCTGCAAGCCACTTTGATCATCTCTCGCTTTTGGAAGTTTCGCTCGTGTGGAGATTCTTGCTCGAGTTGCTTGGATTCGTTGATTAATGGATTTTTGTTCGTGGGTTTTTCTCCTATTCTTTATTTTCATCGTTCTTCACCTCGATTAAGGCAAGTAACTTGTACTCCAATTCATTTGTTTGATACAAGTCAAAAAGTTCACCTATAGTGTAGTTGGGTCTAGAGACGACTCTTGTTTGTGTTTTCCTTGATGGATTTTGTCTCTATTGTGAAAACTTGACCATAGATGACTCATGACACAATTTGGACATGAATTAATCTAGGAATTACCCGTTCTTGAATTTGGATCTTGTATGTGAGATTTTTGAGAGAATTCGTGATTTAGGTGAGACCCATGGGATATAATTGGTGTGGACATGTTAATTACCCTAATTCATGATGTTTAGACACTTGGTAGACTCGAATTCAAGTTTGGGTGTGTTTGGATCAATTTTCTTGAATCTATGTTGATTTTGTTTTAAGGAAGAAATCTTTATTTTTGTCGCTGATCTGTGTTGTTTGCTGTTTTGGACTGTTTTAAAGTCAGTATTTTGATTTCGGTATAAAACATGAGTTTTAGATAATTTTGTCTATTTTCAAACCCTCCAACCTTGCTTGATTTTGATTTCGTATGAGTGAGTTATGACTGTTTTAGTACAGAGGTGTCGATCTTTTCCAGATTCTGTTTTCGGTAATTTTGATGACAAACAATTTTAAAGAACTATGCTATACATATTATTTTGAACCAAAACTTTGGTCAGTGTTTCTATATCTAGTTAGGGATTAACCAGAACTTTAGTGAATTTTATTGATGAGTTTTATGTGTTGTTTCATGCTCGTTTGTAAAATCTATACTTGCTGTATTTTGCTCGTTGTTCTGTAAAGAACCTTATTTTCACTATGATTCCTTTTACTGTATGAAAAATGTTTGTGAAATGTGAAAGTTAGTATATTTTATCTATTTTCATATCCCTTTGGCGGAATTGGATTTCGTTTCACTGGTTGCGAGATATCTTAGTTTTCGTACAGCAGTGTTGGGAATTCCAGATTTGCCAAACTATGTTTTCTTGATGCTTTCTTATTTTTGATAACTAATATACTTTTGCTGGAAAAATCTAAAACTTAATATTTAGTTACTGGACATATAGGGAAATACCCCATATTTTTCGTGAATTTATTTAACGTGTTTTTATGCTATTTTCCTGTTCTTGAATTCGTTTTCCTGATTTCTGGCTGAACCTATTTTCTGTATTCAAATCAGTTTTAAGCTGTGTTTTTGTGAATTAATATATGACTTATTTATATTCTTTGGATTTTTGTGGAAGTCTATTTTCCATATCCTTCTACGGATCCAGATTTGGATGTATGTAACACTGGGAATCACTGTTTTACTACAGTATGGTCTTGCTATCCTGAACTTGAGATTTGTCTATTTTACTCCTTTATGAGATATCTTGCACTCGTACATGTTTATCTTGCAACTTGCGCTTGTCACATGATCATGCCATGTTATTCTTGATATATTTTTCACATATACATATTTGTTTGACATTAATAATAAATAACCAAGCCGGGGTTTAAGGGACAGATCTAATAGTGGATAATTCAGAAATGGGCACTCGGAAGGGGATCCACTGATTCTACGTGATTACTTGAGACATGATACTTGACACGTGAGTACTTGATACTTGCACGCAAGACACGATACTTGCTACTTGCACACTTGACACGTGATTACATGATACATGATACTTGGAGCTTGGAGCTCGATTACTTGACTTGTCCCCGAGTATACTGCCCTCTATGGTTCACTATAAAATCTAAAGTGAAACTGTTTTGTTGTAGCAACCATGTCATATGAAATGCATGAAATGCTACCTAGTTAGTAATCACTACAAGACTTGGTACATGATACTTGAACTTGATACTCGAACATGATACATGTTTGCTTGATACTTGACTACTTGATACATGATAACATGACACTTGATACATGATTACATGATACTTGACACTGATCACTTTTACCATGCTAGTTGTTTATGTTGACATCACAATTATACCATGTGCTAGTTAGTTTCCCCATGTGCTTGTATCCTACATTATAAGTGGCCCGTAACTTGCAATTAATGGGTACTTGTTTTTCTCTTTTCCTCTTTCCTGCATTCGTTGAATTGCAGATTTTGGAGAATAGGTTTCAGATGGTATCGGAGACATGAAGTATTAGTGCTGCATTTTATTATTATTATTTCTTGAAGCTTGCTTGAACAATATTGTATTTTGAGACTTGAATTTATTTCTTGTATTTGGGCAATGTGATCCAAGATATTTGTTTTGTTCAGATCATGACTATTTGAGATTTATGTATTTGGTTTCAAGTATTCTTGTTGGTATTTTGGCTCATTATGTGCATGTGGTTGATTAATTCGCTTCCGACTCTGATGTTTCTTGAGAAGGTTGTTAAGATTTCTTGAACAGCTTATGGATGATGAAAATCATTCGCTGGGCTTTTGTTACGTATCTGTATTCCATATTCTTTTTGGGAAGCGGGGCGTGACATTTACTATATTCTGATGGATGCGAATTTGGACTTGGTGAGAGATGATTTGGCAAGTTTGGAAATTCTCGATAGGATTGTCTAGTGCGGTAGCATTAAACTCATTTACAGACTCGGTGTTACTATGATTGCTTTCTTGTTGTAGCTCTATGGCATCGAGGAGGAGAACCGAGCCCCTTATTTTGGCGGTGTAGCATGCTCGTGCTGCCTGTTGGTTCCCTACAACTTGGCCTATGTCTGTTGTCGTTGGGAACTTCATTTTTATGTAGTAGGTGAAAGCAACTGCATGAAAGGCCGCCAGGCCTGGATGGCTGAATATTGCATTGTATGCTGCTTTGACGTTGACTACCATAATGTACAGTGCTTTCGTTCGAATGGCAGGGGCTTTTCTTGCTATCACATCGATTGTGATGATTCCTTCTATTTGAATGGGTACACTGGAGAATCTGTGAAGTGTATAACCGGCTGGCTTGAGTCGGTCTCGGGAGAGCTTCAGGCCGATGAAAGTGTTCATGAAAAGATGTTTACCGAGCTGTCGTTGTCCACCAGGATGCGGCGTACCTCATGATTTACCATGCAGAGATTTATGACTAATGTGTCGCAATGAGGTGCTCGGACAACTTCTAAGTCCTTGTTAGAGAAAGATATCGGGACCCCGGTGCTTTTGGTAGTTGAATGTTATGCACTGAGTTGACTTCCCTGACGAAGGCTTTGCGGGAGGAGTTGGAATCTCCCTCCATCGGACCTCCGTGAATTGAGTGGAGAATGACCATGTGTTTTGAGTCTTACAGTTCGGAGGGAGTCTCTCGACGCTTATTAGCCCCCCGTGCGAGAGGGGTTTCGGCATTGTTGTTTTGTTGGACAAATTGAGAGAGACAGCTCCGATGAATCAAGCTTTCATTTTCTTCTTTGAGGACTCGGAAATTGTTGGTAGTGTGTCCATGGTCTCTATGAATTGCTCACCACTTGTTCCCGTCTATTCTTTTTCTAGCTATGCACATCTTGGGGGGATGGCAAATTATTCTGTCTTTCTCAACTTCCATAAGGTTGGCTGACACACTTGCGTTGAAGGGAGTGAACTTTTTGAGGCGTGGTGCTGGAGGAGGTGCGCCGTCTTTCTGAAATTTCGTGGGTCCTCCCTCACGTATATTCTTCCATTTGTTCAAGAGATATTAATTGTCACGCCCCGCTTTCCAAAAAGATTCTACAGAATACGGATACATGACTAAGTCCAGCTATTGATTGTCATCATCCATAAGCTGTCAGGATCTTTACAACATTTCACAGGAATAATCAGAGTAGGAAGCAAGAGAAGTCAACCACGCATGCATAAACGAATCAATATACCAACAGAATTTACTTGAAACAAAACTTAATAATCTCAAATAAACCAGATTTGAACAAGTCAATAATTCTTGGTCATACTGCCCAATACAAAATAATCCAAGTAGCAATACATTTATTCAGAAATAGCAGGAAAGTAAATATAGCAAGAACACCAACAACTAGAATCTTAGATCACCTACTCCAACGGGCAGCTAATCATCAAAATCTGCAATTTAATAAATTGCAGGAAAAGGAAAGAGAAACAAAACTCTCGTCAATGCAAGTTACGGGCCGCTTTTAGTGCAGGCACAAGTACATGGGAAATAACAAATATTGAGTAACAGCTGAAGCAAACATAGCATGGAATAGACATGGCAACAAAATAGATCAACTAGCATGAATCATGAACAGAATCAAGTAATGTGGTGAGATAACAGGTGCATATGACATGTAACAAGTAACAGGAATCATGCAAGCAGGTAAACATGTAGCAGGTGTCAAGTAGCATGTACAGGTAATCATGTATTAGGTAAGCATGTAACAGGTATTATGTCATGTCAAGTCTTGTATTTATTACTATCTAGGTAGCACTTCATGCATCCCAAGTTTTTACCACATGGTTGCTACATACATGTAAATTTTGTTTGGGCCTAGTGGTGGGGTTCTATAGGGCCGTGTACTTAGGCATCAGGTAGCAAGTAAAAGGAACAGGTTCATGAATTAGACAGGTACATGAATCAACCAATTCATGCATCAACAGGTTCATGAATCAACAGGTAACAGGTACACGAACCAACAGGTTCATGCATCAAAGCATAAAGTACAACAGGTTCACGAATACACGGATTTATGAATCAAACATAAAGTGCAACAGGTTCATGTATCAACATGAATCAAATATAAAATGGGAAACACGGGCCCCCTTCTGAGTATACATACCTATATTGTCTATTACTAAGGTCTTTCCCTTAATCCCGGCTTGATTACTTGTTATTATTATCAAACAGGCATATACGTGCACAAAAAAGGGCAAGAATAACATGGCATGAACAAATAACAGGTTCTGCTTGAAAGATAAATATGTACAGGTGAAAGACAACTCATAAAAGATTAGGACAACAAAAATTCTCGTTCAGGACAGTAAGACAGTACTGCACCAAATCTGGGATTCCCGTTGCCACAGACATACAAACCGGGATACGTCAGAAAATCTGGATAATAGACTCTCGGTCGAATCCAGAAAATACATATATTTCATATGGTATTTCACAAAAACAGAACTCAAAACAGACTTGTATCTAGAAAACGTGTTCAACCAGAAATCATAAGTTTGTATTCATAAACAGGAAAATGGCATAAAAACTTACTGATTAAATCCAAGAAAAATCTGAGGTATTCCCTAGGTTGTCTAGTAACAAAAAATAAAGTTTCATAATTTTTCAACATAGATAGAATAGTCAAGTCAAATCAGCAAGCAGCAAGATGCAGTAAATTTGTAAATCTGGAATCATATACACAGCAGTACTAAAACACCAATCGATTATAAAATATAAATCGAAATCCAGATCCGTCAAAAGGGTGATAAAATAGATATAGTAGGATATATTTCATATTCAAAAAGTTTTTAAACAGCAAATAGAATAAGGTTGAAATTAAGGTTCTTTACTGAACAACATGAAAATTTTGCAATTGTAGAATTGTTTGTAAAAGTCAACAATTAAATCCACAAAAATTAGGTGTTAATCTCAATCAAGTCTAGTTGTACTCAGAAAAATATTGGATCAAAATATTATCTTTAGCATCAGTATAAAAATAATTTACTCTCCAGAAAACATTTATAAAACAGAATCTGAAATTTTTCTACACATCTGCAGTAAAACAGCAATAACTTGCAACTCACAAATCAAAACTGAGATCTGTCAGAAAATTTGGAAAGTAGACAAAATTCTCTATAATTCATATTCAAAAATAATTTTCATATACTAACCTTAATAGGGTCTAAAATACTGAACAAAAACGGGGTAATAACAAAAACAGAAATATTCTTCATGCATAAAATCAATATAGTTCATATGAAACACATCCAAATCATAACAAACATAAAATATAGTATACTAGATGTCCAAACAACATGGTATACGGTGTTTAACAATTCTACAACAATTTATACTATGACTAACACAATCAAGCATACGATATCAGACAAACAACATACATGTACACATCAAGAAGTGATTATCTCTAGGTTATTTCATGTCGTGTGTGTAATGTGACAACTACGGGCGAATCAAAACATAGAGACAAGATATAACAGGGGTTTTGCACAAGAATTTTTTCTAGAACACAACTACACTACAGACGGTATTTAGTACTTGTATTACGCAACAAAAAAGAATACAAGTTACTTGCCTTATAGACGACGATGGAAACGACGAAACAAGAGCAAGAATAATGGGAACAAATTCCGGCATGAACTCAACGAATGACTATGACTCACGAATCACACGAACACATGGTCACAACGAGAGATCACACACCCGCACACAAGAGGGAGAGAGAGAGGTCGGGTGCACGAGGGGATGGCGACGGCTGAACGGGGACAACGACGGACAGGGGGTCGCGACATCGACAGGGTGCTACTGTTGTCAAGTGGCAGGGCGATAGGGGGGCGTTGGGCAACTGGCTGCTGCGTCACGGAGGCACAACACACAGGGACGTCGGGGAGTTGTGGTGTAGGGCGGCACCGAGGGAGATCGCGACAGGGGGGTCACTGGCTGTGGTGGCTACAGTCTGGTGGCACGGTAGGAGGAGGGAGTGACACCGGGATTGGTGGATGGTGAATAGGGGGGGTTGCGAGTAGTTGGAGGGAGGAAGGATCGGGAGCGAGGTAGGGTTTGAGGCTGAAGTAGGGTTTTGAGGTGATAGGGTATGCAGGGCATATGCATATATAAATATGAAGTTAGGGTTAGGGTGCAGATGGTATTTGGGTTTCGGGTATACAGGGAATTAGTTAGTTGGGTATGGGTGTTAAAGGGTATCCAAGATCCAATAGGAATTTTAAATAGGATTTGGGTATAAAAAAAAGATCCAAACTAGTGAAGTGCGAACAAAATAAACAAAATAAAATAGGACATGAACAATTATAGAATAGGGCTCAAAATAATAGCTCGAACAATCGGAGACGAAACAATAGGAGGCAATAGAATCAAGAAACTCAAATAAGAAGATGACAAATCAAATAAATGGATATATAGAAAATGAAGATCCAAAACATGGTCCAAAAAGAGACACACTGTGAATAAATACACAAAAAGTAAAATACACCATAAAATACATAAAATGAAAAAAAGGGGTTTTAAATCCTACCCACCTAACAAGAAGAATTTCTTCCTCGAAATTCAAACAAGAAGTACATAGGGTAACCCCGAAAAGAAAAGAAAGAACATAGCAAAAAGCTAATGAGGAAACTTCTGTTGAATCTCATCCTCCAACTCCCCAGTCGACTCACCCGACGAGTGAGGATTCCAAGAAACACGAACCAACTTCATGACCTTGTTCTTCAGCACTTTCTCTCGCCGATCCAAAATAGCAACTAGCGGAATCTTACAAGTCAAATCCGGCCGCACGGTCAACTGAGAATAGTCGATCACATGGCTCTCATCTCAGATATATCTCCTGAGTTGCAAGACATGGAAAACATCGTGCACTCCTAATAAAGCTGGTGGCAATTAAAGATGACAGGCTACCTTACCTACTCGCTCCACAATATCAAACGGTCCAATAAACCTACGGCTGAGCTTGCCCCCACCACCAAACCGAATGATACCGCGTTAAGGCGATACCTTTAGGAAAACATGGTCACCAACCTCAAACTCCAAAGCTCTCCGATGGACATCAGCCCATCGCCTCTGCCTATCCTGAGCAGCCTGCGAGTGCTTTCTGATCTGAGTCACAGCATCAACTGTTACTCTGGACCCAACAACTTCCTCTCACCAATGTCATCCCAGCACACTTGTGATCTGCACTTCTGCCCATAAAGTGTCTCGAACGGTGCAGCTTTAAGAATGGAATGAAAGTTGTTATTGTAAGAGAACTCTATGAGATGCAAATGGTCCTCTCATGATCCACCAAACTGCAGCATACAGGACCTCAACATGTCCTTTAGAAACTGGATGGTCCTCACTGACTGTCCATCTGTCTGAGGATGAAAAGATGTATTGTACTTCAATTTACTCCCCAAACTACTCTGAAGACTCTCCTATAACTATGACCTAAATCTCGTATCCCTATCGAATACAATACTGACTGTAACCCCATGAAGTATGACGATCTCTTGCATGTACTTCTCAGATAGGCACTTAGTAGATAGTCTGACTCAGAAGGGGCTGAAGTGAGCACTCTTCTTCAGTCGGTCGATAATCACCTAAATGGCATTGTGACCATTAGGACTCCTCGGCAAAGCGGTCACAAAATCCATAGTGATGTGTTCCCACTTTCACTCCGGAATGAAAAGTGGTTGAAGAAGTCCGGCGGTCCTCTGATGCTCTGCCATCACCTGCTGGAAGATCAAACACTGAGACACAAACCGAGCCACAACCCTCTTCATACCATGCCACCGAAAATGAAGCTTCAAATCCCAATACATCTTAGTGCCTCCAGGATGAATAGAATACGATGACTGGTGGGCTTCCTTCAAGCAACCTGTGACCAACATCACCCTTCGGGACACATAACCTGGACCCAAAACGAAGTGATCCATCAGCATGAATAACCATGCACATCACTAGCCTACGCCTCTTTGATCTGATCAACAAGAGACGACTGAAGCTGAAGCACCAAACAACTCCGATCGGAACTCGGCAACAACACATCTAACTCTAACCTCCGCATCTGATCGACCAAATCACTCTGCTGAGTTAGGAACATAGCTGTCGGTCCCCTGCTCAAAGCATCTGGCACCAAGTTCACTCTACCAGGATGGAATTGCAAACTGAAGTCATAATCGGCCATAAGCTCCAACTAATGCCTTTGCCTCATGTTCAATTCCTTCTGGGTGAAGACGTACTTAAGACTTTTGTGGTCTGTAAAGATCTCCACTCGGTCCCCAAGCAAATAATGTCTCCACAGCTTCATAGCAAAGATCACTGCTACTAACTCCAAGTCATGAGTCGGATAGTTCTTCTCATGCGGCCTCAACTACCTCATTGCATAAGCAATGACTCGGCCCTTCTGCATCAGAACTGTTCCAAGACCCTTACCAGAAGCGTCACAGTGAACTACAGATCCACCTGAACCATCTAGAATAGTCAACACTAGCGTTGACATCGACCTGCTCTTCAACTCAGCAAAAGCCTCACTGCAAGCCTCAGACCAATAGAACTTTTGATCCTTCTCTATCAGCTTAGTCAATGGTCCTGCTATCTTCGAAAAATCATGGACAAATTTTCAATAATAGCCAGCTAGACCAAGGAAACTCTTCACCTCTGAAATTGACTTGTGAACTGGCCAATCCTTTACATCTTCAACCTTGGACGGATCCACTGAGATACCGTCGCTCGAGATAATGTGCCCCAAGAAGGTAACTCTGTCGAGCCAAAACTCACACTTGCTGAGTTTCCAATAGAGTTGATTCTCCCTCAAAGTCTGCAGAACCAGCCTAGGATGCTCAGCATGATCCTCCCAATTCCGAGAATATACCAGAATGTCATCAATGAAGACCACCACAAATCTATCCAGGAACTAGGAAAAGACCATGTTCATAAGACTCATAAATACATCTGCACATTCGTGACCCCGAACGGCATCACAAGGTACTCATAGTGCCCATATCTGGTCCTGAATGCGGTCATCTATACATCAGTTGCCTTCACTTTGACCTGATGATACCCAGAACGAAGATCCAACTTCGAGAAAATAGCTGCTCCACCTAAATGATCAAATAAGTCATCGATCTTGGGCAACGGATACTGGTTCTTCACAGTAACACTGTTCAGTTCCCTGATAATCAATGCACAGTCGACGACTACCATCCTTCTTGTTGAAAAAAGGACTGGAGCAACCTAAGGCAAAATATTAGGTCTGATAAATCCCAAATCAAGCAACTCCTGAATCTACACCTTATGCTCTGCTAACTCAACCGGTGCCATCCTGTACGGACCCTTTGATATCGGCATCGTACCAGGCTTAACTTCAATACCGAACTCCACATCCCTATCAGGGGGTAAGCCAGGTAACTACTCTGGAAAAACATTTAGGAAATCTCGCAATACTAGGGGCGCGGCCTCATAGCCTGAATATAATTCCATCGCACAAACCTCCTGACCAACTACAGTCTCTGCTCTGCTAAGGGGCATCTCCTCGGCATGGAACTCAAACTCTGCACTACCTGGGATCTGAAATACAACTTTCTTGGCACGACAATAAATAATGGCGTGCGATTCACCCAACCAATCCATGCCGAGAAAGACGTCGAATCCTGAATTCCCAATTACAATCAGGTTGGTCTTGAAATCTGTGCCACCAATAATCACTGGACACTGCCTGCACTTCCGGGAACAAATACAACACCGAATCCTATCACAATGTTCCAAGCCTCTGACATAAAGCTGCACTCCTACTGATGGCGAGCCACGAAGCGAGAAGAGACAATGGAATGGGTTGCCCCGGAATCAAAGAGAAGATGAAAAGGAAAAGAACAAATAAGGACAACACCTAAGATAGAATCAAAAAGATAAGGGGAAAAAGAATTGATGATCAAGGGTGAGGAAAAACACATGCAGAAAGATACTATGAAAGAATAATGCAAGAGAAAGAAAGAAGCAAAAGAAAACAACAAAAATAACAAAATAAAAAATATACCTGTAACAACACCCTCTGCTATCTCAGCATCTGCAGCAGTCAGGTTGAAGGCCTGACCTTTCCTAAGGACAACGGTCCTCTGACCGACAATCTGGTGGTGAGGAGGAAGCGGTGGCCTGACTAGACCACGAGCTGGGGCTACCTCTGAACTGGACCCCCGGCTGGAAGAGCCATCCTCCGCCGTGGGAAATCCTGCACTGATTGGTCAGTAGCACCACATCCAAAACAGCGGCGATATGCACGCCTGCAATCTCTGCACATGTGCCCTGAAATCTGGCAAAATTCGTAGAAACCATCGCCCCTAGGAACTGTAGGTGGGTAGGGAGCTGACCTGGCAGGATGGGTTGGAACAGGCCTCCGAATCGGCCCACCAGAAGGCCTAACAGGAGCAGCGGGAACAGTCCGTTGGGGAGGAGCCAACCCCCTACGAGCCTACTCCTGAGCTCGAGCTGCCTCAAGAGCTTCAGCATAAGTACGCTAGCGAAGGGAGACGAGCTGCACCTTAATATCTCGCTCAAGTCCCAGCATGAACCTACGAGCCCTATCCTCTTGGTTCGCCACAAGAACAGCTGCGAAGCGGCTAAGTCTGGTAAATTCCGCTGCATACTCATCCACAACCCTGGAGCCATGTTTCAAGAAAGTCTCATGTTACAACATTGCATGGACAATATGTAACAAAATTCCAATAATAGAACAATGACCAACCTGTTTTAGGGCGAGGAACTGTTGCTCCATTTCAACTCAAGTGCTGTTAGGGAAGAACTTCTCCAAGAAGCTCCTGGTGAACGTGGCCCAAGTGACAGGCCATCGAGCCTTTCGGACTCGGACTTCCACCATATGTGGGCCAGATCCACCAGCTAGATGGCAACCACATCCACTATATCAGCATCGGCCACTCGTGCTGCCAAAAGTAACTGCTCAGTCCGGATCAACCACTGTTCGGCCTCTAAAGGCATCTCAGTGCCTGAGAATCTGTCAGGATGCAGCCTCATAAAATCTATTACTATACCCGGACGAGGAGGGAGAACTACCTGTGGGGGCACAGCGGGAGGCAGAACCCAGGCAGCTTCCAAAGCAACCATCACAAGGTCACTGTGGTTTTGCTGAATGTTGATCAACCATTCCCACACATTAGTAATGGCCTCATGCCCGGGATGATCTTCCTGAGGATGAGAAGTGGAACCTCTATGGGCCATGGTTTGCACAAAATCAAAAACAATCAGCATCCAGATCAAAGTTGATTATAATTCATTCTTGTATGCATGGTCTGTATACTGTTGAGCCAATCCCAGATCGAGCCAAGATTGTCTAATACATTAGCAGAACCTGGGCTCTGATACCACTAAAAATCTTGTCAAGCCCCGCTTCCCAAAAAGAGAATACGGAATACCATGCGTCACTAAGTCCAGTGAATGATTTTCATCATCCATAAGCTGTTAGGATCTTTACAACATTTCACAGGAATAATCAGGGTAGGAAGCAAGAGAAGTCAACCACGCATGCATAAACGAATCAATATACCAACAGAATTTACTTGAAACAAAATTTAATAATCTCAAATAAACCCGATCTGAACAAGTCAATAATTTTTGGTCATACTACCAAGTACAAAATATTCCAAATAGCAATACAATTATTCGGAAATAGCAGGAAAGTAAATATAGCAAGAACTCTAGCAACTAGAACCTTAGATCATCTACTCCATCGGTCAGCTGATCACCAAAATCTACAACTTAATAAATTGCAGAAAAGGAAAGAAACAAAACTCTCGTCAATGCAAGTTACGGGCCGCTTGTAGTGCAGGCACAAGTACATGGGAAATAACAAATATAGAGTAACAGCGGAAGCAAACATAGCATGGAATAGACATGACAACAAAATACATCAACTAGCATGAATTATGAAAAGAATCAAGTAATGTAGTGAGATAACAGGTACATGTGACATGTAACAGGTAGCAGGCATCATGCAGGTAGGTAAACATGTAGCAGGTGTCAAGTAACATGTACAGGTAATCATGTATCAGGTAAGCATGTAACAAGTATTATGTCATGTCAAGTCTTGTATTTATTACTATCTAGGTAGTTTTACATGCGTCCCAGGTTTTTACCACATGGTTGCTACATACATACAAATTTTTTTTAGGCCTAGTGGTGGGTTTCTATAGGGCGGTGTACTCTGGCATCAGGTAGCAGGTAGCAGGAACAGGTTCATGAATCAGACAGGTACACGAATCAACCGATTCATGCATCAACAGTTTTATGAATCAACACGTAACAGGTACACGAACCAACAGGTTCATGCATCAAAGTATAAAGTACAACAGGTTCACGAATCCACGAATTCATGAATCAAACATAAAGTGCAACAGGTTCATGTATCAACATGAATCAAATATAAAATGGGAAACATGGGCCCCCTTCTTAATACACATACCTAAATTGTCCACTACTAAGGTCTTTCCCTTATCCCCGGCTTGATTACTTGTTATTATTATCAAACAGGCATATACGTGCACAAAAAAGGTCAAGAATAACATGGCATGAACAAATAACAAGTTCAGCTTGAAAGATAAACATGTACAGGTGAAAGAAAACTCATAATAGATTAGGAAAACAAAAATTCTAGTTCAAGATAGCAAGACAGTACTGCACCAAATCTGGGATTCCCGTTGCCACAAACATGCAAACCTCGATCCGTCAGAAAATCTAAAAAATAGACTCTCGGTCGAATCTAGAAAATACATATAAGTTATATGGTATTTCACAAAAACAGAACTCAAAATAGACTTGTATCCAGAAAACGTGTTCAGCCAGAAATTAAAAGTTTGTATTCATAACCAGGAAAACGTCGTCAAAACTTGCTGATTAAATCCAAAAAAAATCTGGGGTATTTCCTAGTATGTCTAGTAACAGAAAATAAAGTTTCATAATTTTCCAACATAGATAGAATAGTCAAGTAAAATCAGCTAGCAGCAAGATGCAGCAGATTTGTAAGTCTGGAATCATAAACACAGCAGTACTAAAACAGCAATAGATTACAAAATATAAATCGAAATTCAATCCGTCAAAAGGTTGATAAAATAGATACAGTAGGTTATATTTCATATTCACAATGCTTTTATAAACAACAAATAGAATCAGGTTGAAATTAAGGTTCTTTACTGAACAGCATGAAAATTCTGAAAGTATAGCAGTTGTTTGCAAGTATAGAACAGTTTATAAAAGTTATCAATTAAATCCACAAAAATTAGGGGTTAATCCCAATCAAGTATAGTTGTACTCAGCAAATTATCGGATCAAAATATTATCTTTAGCATCAGTGTAAAAATAATTTACTCTCCAGAATTCATATAAATTAGAATTTGGAATTTTTCTACACATCTGTAGTAAAACAACAATAACTTACAACTCACAAATCGAAACTGAGATCTGTCAGAAAATCTGGAAAGTAGACAAAATTCTCTATAATGAAATTCACAAATAATTTTCATATACTGACCTTAATAGGGTCTATAATACTGAACAAAAATGGGGAAATAGCAAAAATAAGAAATATTCTACATGCATAAAATTAACATAGATCATATGAAACACATCCAAATCATAACAAACGTGAAATATTGTGTACTAGATATCCAAGCAACATGGTATAGGGTGTTTAACAAGTCTACAACAAGTTATGCTATAACTAACATAATCAAGCATACGATATCATACAAACAACATGCATGTACACATCAAGAAGTGATTATCTCTAGGTTATTTCATGTCGTGTGTGTAATGTGACAACTACGGGCAGATCAAAACATAAAGACAAGATATAACAGGGATTTTGTACAAGAATTGTCTCTAGAACACAACTACACTACAGGCGGTATTTAGTACTTGTATTACGCAACAAAAAAGAATACAAGTTACTTACCTCATAGACGACGGAAACGACGAAGCAAGAGCAAGAATAATGGAAACGGATTCCCGGTATGAACTCAACGAACGAATATGACTCACGAATCACACGAACACACGGTCACAATGAGATCACACACCTGCACACAAGAGGGAGAGAGGCTAGGTGCACGAGGGGATGGCGATGGCTGAACGGGGATGATGGCGGACAGGGGGTTGCATCGTCGACAGGGTGCTACTGTCGTCGAGTGGCAGGGCAACAGGGGGTTGCTGGGCGGCTGGCTGCTGCGTCGCGGAGGCATAGCACACAACACATCGGGGGTGTTGTGGTGTAAGGCGGCACCGAAGGAGATCGCGACAGGGGGTCGCTGGCTGTGGTGGCTGCAGTTTGGCGACGCGACAGGAGGAGGGAGAGACACCGGGATCAAGGGATGGTGAACATGGGGAGTTGGGAGCTGTCGGGGGGAGGAAGGATCGAGAGAGAGTGGTAGGGTTTGCGGCTGAAGTAGGGTTTTGAGGTGTTAGGGTATGTAGAGAATATGCATATATATATATATGAAGTTAGGGTTAGGGTGCAGATGGTATTTGGATTTTGGGTATACAGGGAATTAGGGTTAACAGTATATAAATAGTAAGGTATGGGTGTTAAAGGGTATCCAAGATCCAATAGGGATTTTGAATAGGATTTGGTTATAAAAAAATAGATCCAAACTAGTGAGGTGGGAACAAAATGAACAAAATAAAATAGGACATGAACAATTATAGAATAGGGCTCAAAATAATAGCTCAAACAATCAGAGACGAAACAATAAGAGACAATATAATCAAGAAACTCAAGTAAGAATACGACAAATCAAATCAATTGATATATAGAAAATGAAGATCCAAAACACGGTCCAAAAAGAGATACAGTGTGAATAAATACACAAAAAGAAAAATATACCCAAAAATACATAAAATGAAAAACAGGGGTTACATTAATCATTTTGGCCTTGAGGATAAAGAGCTTCCTCGATTCTGATATACTTGTTATTCCTTTCTAGGAGCTCGGTGAAATCTTTAGGAGGCTTCTTCGCGAGGGAGGCTTTCAGGTCTTTGTTAATGATGTTGTGGCGGAATGCGGCAACCACCACTGATGAGTCTAGGGATGAGATGGACCTTGCTTCGGCAATGAAGGGTTTGACAAAGTCTTTCAGAAGTTCTCCATCCTTTTGTTTTAATTCCAATAGGAAAGCACTTATTTTTTCAGCCTTGCAGCTAGTAACAATGTGCGCTATAAAGAGCTCCTCAAGCTGGTTGAAGGGAATATTTACCATTAAGTTAGATGGAAGTACCATTTTCTTGCTGACCCTTTAAAGGTTGTAGGAAAAGTTCGGCACATGAGCACGTCGGTGGCATTATAAACCAACATAAGAGTCTTGAAACTCTCAATATGGTCCATCGAGTCAGATTCACTATTGTATGATTCGAATTGAGGAATTTTAAAGTTCTTCAAACTTGGCACATCAAGGATGGACATGCTGAATGGAGGTCGACTGGGACTGCAAGCCCTGCTGGAGCTATTCCCTTCATTCTTTACTTGTTCCAAGCGGTCTTCCACTTCTCGAATGCAGCGAAGGAATTGGTCATCCTTGCCCTTCGATCTAGTTGAGTCGCTAGATCCTTCTTCCCTTGATGGAGTAGAATGGTGGCTCCATGAGCATCGACCCTGATCTTGGGTACCTCGGATAACTTGGAGGATGTCATGCTTGAAGTTCTTTTATTCGGCCATAGTGACCGGAGCCTCTTACTCTTTGTTTCTATCAAGATGCTTTCGACTCTCACAAATGGGGCATCTTTCTGCAGTGCGCCCCCAGTGAGAGGAGGAGTATCTTGATCTCGGCCCCCGGGGAGAGTTGCTTCTCCGATTCACTTGACAATCTGAGCGGGAGGCCTCGGTTCTGGTGTGCCTCTCATCCAAATGGATCTGTAGACCGGTTCATTGTTGCTTGGAGCTGATGATTTGGCAAAGATCTCTCAACTCCCGAGGACCTCATAAGGCCATTGAATCACTGGAAGGATTATGGCCTGAGATATGATCATGCAGAGGGGGTTGTTCATGATGACTTTGTTGGGAATCCCCTAATGCCATTCATCAATAGGAGCTTGACCAAGCTGTTAGGGCTGATTTGGGTGATGAGGAGGAATCGGGTTCTCCACAGGAGGAGCTGGACAAAGAGAGTTGGTGTGATGACTTGAGGCTGTCGATCTCCCTCTTAGTCTTAGTAGCATGACAATATGTCTGATTTGTTAGTTTCCCACAGACAGCGCCAATCTTTTACTTCTTAATTTGGTGTGGGAGCAAACAGGTAGTGAGTTTATATTTGAAGAAAACTACAAAGATCTAACCATTGATCATCGTCATAAATACTAGTTAGAGCTCCTTAGAGTGGATCTGGCTTGTTGATTAAACACTGTGATCTGAATCTGACGGTTGCTGATGCAGTCGATGGACCTGCAAAAGCCTGAAACACTGGGGGTGGCCTCGGTGACTGACACTTCGATGCTAAATTTAGAAACATAGAGAGAAAGAGAGTTTGATAGAGAAATTGTAGATTTCTATATTACCTTCTTAATGAGGAGGGTGGAGGGTATTTATAGACCTGAGAAACAGTTTAGGAGATTGATATGAATCCATTAGGTTGATATAAATTCCTTATCTCCTGTTGATTCTCCCTCTTAAGAGATAAAACTCTCTTGTCTGGGGATAAGAGATTTGACTTAGAACCCTCATGGGTTAGGTGTCTCTCCTATTGGGTCTAGTCGCTTTTAATGGGATTGAAAGTGCCCAATGTCTTGTAGATGAGCCTAAAAAAGGCCTGGACCTGTTAAGGACATCCGTGATGGCTAATCTACCTGTAGAATTTTTAGGATCTGTGCTAAAATTGTACGGCCCTAACTCATTGCAATTTTTACCATTATCACTAACAAATGAGCAAGGGAATCACTATATCTCATTAAGATCCTACCCTTTATGGCAAGCTAATGGCCTGGTCAAAACCACAAAGTTCAAAGAGGAACCATGATCTAGAGTGTCTCCCTCTGACTCTCTGAAAAAGTTATTTAAAGTGCTTTATTTTCTTTTGTTGTTAGAGAAATTAAATCCAAGTAGATTTGAGACCAAGTAATCTTGATCTTTTATTTAGCTAACTAGTGATGCTCCTATCAACTTTCGGAAACTATTGTAATTATTGTGATTACTGCATGTCTCGTAAATAATGTGTTGCTAATAGATGTTGCTGATTTGGAGGTGGGAGCAACATTTCTTGTTATTTGTAGAGGGAGAGACAGATCTCAACTATAGATCTGGATCTGAGATGAGGATTTGGTGAGGAGCAGGAGAGGGGGTGCTACTAGTAGCTGGCCACTCTGAGCACCTACAAAATAGCTAGAGACACCGGGAGTGGTCCCAGTGACAGACCCTCTGATAATCTAGTCAGTCCCTGAAAAAAGGTGGAGCTAGGGTTTTAGTGAGGAAAGATTCATTCCCTGCAGAAAGGAGAGAGGGTCTGCTATTTATAGGCAGGGAGAGTGGGAGCCCTAACCCTAATGGGCTGGGTTGACCAGCTTCTGTGGGCCTGAAGAAGCAGAAGGCCCATGGAATCCTTAGGCCTGATTATCAGGGATGAGCGGATTTGGAGGGGTTCAGACGGCTCTGATTGAGCTAGATTATTAACCCACATAATAGGCCCCCCACTCCCGGAGGGTTGTATGTATCAGCCGTTGTGGAGTAGTTCGTCCTTGTGAGGAGATCGGTAGACAGTGTGCATGAGGATAGAATGGAAGATTCCTGAAAAGAGTGACATGAGGTCGGGGCCGAGCTCTGACCTCCGAGCATCGAGCATTGTGTGTACATCAGGAGCTGGTTCGAGGTTAACGTCAAGCGCCGAGTGCCGAGCTTTATGCCAAAGACATTGGCAGCCTCGCGGTTAATGCCGAGCATCCAGCCCTATGTGCTTGTATGAAAGCTAGGCACCTGCTCAAAGTTGATGTCGAGTGTCAAGCACTTGAGCTTGCATGAAAGGTAAGTGCTGGCTCGAGGTTAATGTCGAGCGTCGAGCCCTGTGAGCTTGTATGAAAGCTACGTTCTTGCTCGAGGTGGATGCCAAGCATCGAGCAATTGAGCTTCTATGAAAGCTAGGCACTGGCTTGAGGTTCATGCCGAGCATCGGGCCCTGTGATCTGGTATGAAAGCTAGGTGTCTGCTCGAAATTAATTTCGAGCATCGAGCACTTGAGCTTACATGAAATCTAGGTGCTGGCTCGAGGTTAATGCCGAGCGTCGAGCCCTGTGAGCTTGTATCAAAGCTAGGTGCTTACTCGAGGTTGATGCCGAGCATCGAGCACTTGAGCATATATGAAAGCTAGGCGCCGGTTCGAGGTTGATGCCGAGCAACGAGCCCTGTGAGCTTTTATGAAAGCTAGATGCCTACTCGAAGTTAATACTAAGCGTTGAGCACTTGAGAATGCATGAAAGCCATGTGCTGGCTCAAGGTTAATGTCGAACGTTGACCCCTGTGAGCTTGTATGAAAGAACAGTTTGCTTGAGGTTAACGCTGAGCGTCGAGTGAGTTGCACTTGGGGAAATTTTTTTGGAAACTTGGCCACAAATTTGGCATGTGTTTGATGCTGCTGATTTAGAGGTGGGAGCAACATATGTGAGTTCTTGTAATTTGTAGAGGGAGAGATAGATCTCAACCGTAAATCTAGAACTGAGGTTTGGTGAGGAGCAGAAGAGGGGGTGATGCTGGTAACTGGCCGCCCTGAGCACCTGGAAAATGCCTAGAGATACCGAAAATGATCCCAACGGCAGGCCCTCCGACGATCTAGTTAGTCACTGAAAAAAGGTGGAGCTAGGGTTTTAGTGGGGAAAGATTCATTACCTGCAGAAAGGAGAGGGGGTCTGGTATTTATAGGCAAAGAGAGTTGGAGCCCTAACACTAATGGGCCGGGTTGACCCGCTTCTGTGGGCCTGAAGCAGCAGAAGGCCCATGGAATCCTCAAGCCTGATTATCAGGGATGAGCGAATTTGGAGGGGATCAGACGAATCTGATTGAGTTGGATTATTTATCCACATCATAGGCCCCCCACTCCCGGAGGGTTGTATGTATCAGCCATTATGGAGTAGTCCGTCCTTATGAGAAGATCGGTAGACAGTGTGCATGAAGATGGCATGGAAGATCCCTGAAGAGAATGTCTTGAGGTCAGGACCGAGCTCCGTGACGAACGAGCTCTGACCTCCGAGCATCGAGCATTACATGTAAGATAGGAACTAGTTCGAGGTTAACGTCGAGCGCTGAGCGCCAAGCTTTATGCCAAAGACATTGGCTTGCTCGTTGTTAATGCCGAGCATCGAGCCCTATGAGCTTGAATGAAAGCTAGGCACCCACTCGAAGTTGATGCCGAGCGTCATGCACTTGAGCTTGCATGAAAGCTAGGTGCTACCTTGAGGTTAATGCCGGGCGTCGAGTCCTGTGAGCTTGTATGAAAGCTATGTGCATGCCCGAGGTTAATGTCGATTGTCGAGCACTTGAAGTTGTATGAAATCTAGTCATTTGCTCGAGGTTAATGCCGAGCGTCGAGCCCTATGAGCTGGTATGAAAGCTAGGTGCCTGGTCGAAGTTAATGCCAAGCGTCGAACACTTGAGCTTGCATGAAAGCCAGGTGCTGGCTCAAGGTTAATACCGAGCATTGAGCCTTGTGAGCTTGTATAAAAGCTAGGTTCTTGCTCGAGGCTGATGCCGAGCATCGATCACTTGAGCTTGTATGAAAGCTAGGCGCGGGCTCGAGGTTGATGCCGAGCGTCGAGCCTTGTGAGCTTGTATGAAAGTTGGGTGCCTGCTCGAAGTTAATGCCGAGCGTCGAGCACTTGAGCTTGGATGAAAGCCAGGTGCTGGCTCGAGGTTAATGCCGAGCGTCGAGCCTGGTGAGCTTGTATGAACGACATAAGTTTGCTCGATGTTAATGCCGAGCGTCGAGCAAGTTGCACTTGGTGAAGTATTTAGGAAACTTTACCATAGTTGGCACGTGTTTCAGCACGTAGGCCCATGACGTCATAGTTGTGGAAATCGACATGTCGTAATATCATCCACCATTGGATAAAGATTAGAAGGTAGAGATGATTTTTGTGAATTTCGAGGCATTTTCATTTGCCTATATATGCCTCCACCTTCCATCTCATTTTTCACCTTGCTCTCTCTCTTTCTATCATCCACCATTAGATATATATTTTCTAATACAGGCCGTTTTACCTACCGGTCACTGCAAGTAATAATGACACGCCACTAGAGCCCCCGCTTAGTTTTATTTTTCTATAAAATTTATTATTTATTCTTGAAAAATTCTTATACAAATCTGCGGATGCATACAATGAGTTAAATACCAAGCCTACTCCCAAACGACACAAAAAACTCTTTAGAAGCTCCTTATGAGACGAGTTCGGAGTCCATACCTATGGCTCAGGGTTGCTCTAGCAATCTGCAACGAAGCAAGTACGTAGTTCAACTCGTTAACTCCATACAATGAGTTTGACACCTTGCTCTTCACTCAGGCTCGTTAACAAATTGTTAACTCCATACAACGAGTTCATTGTCGTGCTCTTCACTCGAGCTCCATCAATGACTTGTTAACTTGATACAACGAGTTCAATGCCTTGCTCTTTACAGAGCTCCGTTAAACAACTCGTTAACTCCTTACAACAAGTTCAATCCCTCGCTCTTCGCTCAAGCGCTCCAGACAACTCTTTAAATCCATACAATGAGTTCAACATTCAACTTTGTCCTAGATTTTTCTCCACAAACTTGTTGGTTGCAAATAGCAAGCTCTATGTCCCACTCTGATACACAGTTACCTCTACAAATTTGCTAGGCGCAAACAGCAAGTTCAATGTCCAACTCTGGCATAAAGTTGCATCTACAAACTTGTTGGACGCAAAATAGAAAGCTCTCTGTCCAAACTCTGTCCTAGAGTTGCAACTACAAACTTACTGAGAACAAACAACAAGTTCAAATGTCCAATTCCATTATAAGGTTGCCTCTAAAAACTTGCTCGGCGCAAAACAACTAGCTATCCAACTAAACTCTGTGTTAGAGTTGTTACAAACTTACTGGGAACAAACAACAAGTTCTACATTAAACACTCGCCCTTAGCCGGCCAAGAAGCAAAGGAGGTCAGAAATAACACTTGATCAACAAAATGAGTGGTCAACAAAGTGCTCGATAGAAAAAAAAATACCCTTAAAGGCGGATTAGAGGTCCGTAATTGTGAATTGCAGTTGCTCCAGGAAACTTGCAAATAAGCAAGTTTGGAGCTCAACTTGGCACTCTAGGCGACTCTCACAGTTCCTTAGAGGACCCATACAGCAAGTTCGGAGTAAAACTCCTTCTTAGAGTTGCTCCTACAACTAGCCAAGAACAAAATGGCAAGTCCGGAGTCCAACTCCTCCCTCGAGATGCTCCTACGACTAGTTAATCTCCAAGATGACGAATCACACGACAAGGCTTAAGCATATAAAATCTTTCATCACAAAAACAAGTTTCTTTACAACTGCTGAATTATAAGGGATCTATGTCTTAGGCCTAATATCACTATCAAAGTTTACAAGTACAAAACTACAAGCCTTATTACAAATGGTGAATTACAATGAGTCAACACTTCATGTGTAAGCATCACCATGAAGGTTCGGTTAGAACATTAAGCGATATAGCTGTCTACAAGTTAATCTACAAGCCGTCCTTCCGGCTGCACTGGGAGGGACGTTCCTCCTAAGGGACACAATCCTCCTTGTAGGTCTTTTTCCAGACACCACCTTTTCTGGGCTGCCTGAACTCTTGGTAGGAAGCTCCAACCCCGTGGACCGAGTATATAACCTGACGCACGTGACCCTCCCCGGGTAGAAACCAAACTTGACAAGTGCATCACCAAGGTAATGAGGGGCCACTCGTGTGTTCGAAGTCGATCGTCCAACTGTGGGTCTTGCTCTGCCAATTTTCGCTTCTTCGACGGTCGGTCTGGCTCTGCCAACTGTCTCTCCCGGTCCAACAACAACAGCATGCAAGGTACTGGCCGTGCGCAACCCCCCAAGCTTAGCTTGGAGAGGGTATACCTCCAGATCCCTCTCAGCAAGCACCTCTCTAAGAAGAGCACACTCCCCAGTACTATTCTTCGTCACTTCTCGGGGCAAGGGTATGCCGACGGGATGATCGACACGCAAATGAGTTAGTTCACAGTCCCTCTCAACTAACAATGCCTTGAGATGAAGCATCTCCAACTGGTCGTCATCTGGATGGTTGCACAAATGATCGAAAGCTAATTCCGTTAAGCATAGCCTATTTCCAAGTCGCTCAACCTCGCCAACTCGAGGATTCCCCCAGGCACCCACAATTATCTGCCCACGAGAAGGACCAAAGTGTTATCTCCATGTCGACAGAGCAGAGAATACAATCACAAAAGAGATAAGCATCAAGATATCTCAACCAAAATAACTCCAAGAATGCCATAACGATACACAAGTATTGATAAGGAAGCATTTTCATCGAAGATGAGGTGGATAGTCCACTATATGGCATCATACAAAAATCAAAAGCGAGAGCAACTGAAGCAAAAAAGGGAGGAATTAGGGATCCACCTGCCTCGACGGGACTACAGGCAAGGAGCCTCCAGCCACCTCCTTCCCCTTACCTTTATTTCCAGAACCACTATTCAAGCCCATCATGGGTGTGTCATCCTCATCACCGTCATCCCTATCTCCATCCTCCCTGAGAGCTTCTCCAGAACAAAGCATCGCATGGTACCCTTTCCCGGTGAAGCTAGGAAATGCTCAACCACGTGTGAGATAGCACAGGCATAAGACCTGTCTATCACGTTTTGCAGTTTAGCCTTGTCCTCAGCCTCCACCTTGGTCTCTACTGCCTTCACCGCCAAGTCCATCTCGGTCTTCACCTTCTCCAACTCCGACTCAAGATCGGCACCACTCTTCTCCAACATCTCAAACTTCTGGCGTGACACTTCCTTTTCTTTCTTCTCTGAGGCCTCTAGTTTCTGGCGTAAATCCTCCCCCTCCTTATTCGCCAGCTCCAACTCTGTGTTGAGCTCCTTGATGGTCTGTGTCTTCTCACTCTCTACACGGGAGACCTGCGCCCTGAACACCTTCTCCTCGGTAGCATAAAAGTTGACCAAGTGGCCGAAGTGACAAGTCATCTAAGAAAAAGAAAAAAAAATCAGTCATTGATCTATAAAGAAAAATATGAAAGTTACACTTCAAACATACACATACCATCATTTGGGCCCGAGCTATCTCTAGGTTGGACCTCTCAGGCGGCTCCATCTTCAGCCTCTCCCGCTTAGCCAGAGTCGGGAGATGATTGATCCATCCATGCAAGCAGCCAAATTACCAAGAAAGGTCCCCTGCTGCTTCACACTCCAATTGAGAACATGGATCATCTCCCATTCATCACTGAGAATCATCGTGACCTGGGCAATCAGGGGGAAGGAGCATCACCTACTACAATAGTTGCCAAGGAAGAACCCCCTACCGCAATGCCAAATGATACCCCCAAAATTATATCCCGAGGAACGGTCGTGGTCGGAGCAGAGGGACCCTTTGACGCTGTCAATGTAGGAGTGTGACTCACCATCCTTTTACGATTCTTTGGCTCGTCGACCCTCTTGTTGAGAATATTCTCTCGATCGACAATCAGGTCATTAAAATCCATTCCTGCATTCTTTGCAAAAAGAAACATAAAGGAGTGAGAACCCACAATACAAAGTAATGCGAATAATAAGAACATCAACTAATTACTGCAAGTATGAAAGGAAATGAAAGGGGTCAATCATACTAGGGTCCACCAGGTTGAGACCACCCTCGAAGAGAACTTCCTCGGTGATATCTCATCAAGCTAACCTTTCCTGGGTGAGAAGAGCATCACTGAAACTCTTCTCCGCTTCTGTCACCACCAACTCCGTCCTCGGTGTCATCGGAACAGTCCTTCTCCATGTCATGGGAATTCCCTACGGTTCGGGGCTATGAACGATGAAAAACTTCTCCCTCCAACACTTGATCGAGTCGGGAACATTGATCACTCTTCGGTTACTATGAGGGCAAAGATACCACAGCTCCTCTATCTTATTTAACTGGGCAATCTTGAAGTGCCACCTAAAAATAGTTAGACTCAGCTCAGCTCAAAGTCAATGACACTGTAGGATGAATCCCACCACATTCCTCCATGCGTTCGACATAAGCTACATCAGACTTAGCCAATACCAATTCAGGACCTCTCTGGCAAAGGGGTGAAGAGGCAAACGAAGCCTGACGTGGAAGGCATCACATGGATAAAAATAATACTCACTGGATATCCTATAGCACGCCCTAACTCCAGGACCAAACAAGAGTAACTCGTACTCAGGTGGGATCCCAAAGGCCGTCCTAATCATGGAAAGCTCGTCCCTCATGAGGATTGTGCTAATAAAGTCAACCTCAGTAGTGTGAACCATGTCTGGCTCAGCATAGTCCATACCATTCCGAAGAATATCTTAATCCACTTCAGGGTACTCTCTAATCAACTCAAGAACAAGGAACATCGATGTCTCAAGTGCACCCCTCGAATATCTCATCGGCTCAACAACTATCTCCGCATAGTGGAATGACTAGCCACACCCTTCCTCTTCTCCTTTCTAGTAAAACGGCTAGACTCTACATCATTGTCTACCTCTAAACAATCAGGAACAGAAGAGAAGTCACTCAACAAAATGCTAAACATAACTTATAATAATTGCAATAATTTACTGAACCAATCTCAAAAATACTCCAAAGAAGTAACGGCCGCAAACACCACCGTTGAACAGCCAAGAAAACTGCCAGCACTGCCTAACGAACCACCACAAGAGCTTGAGAGAGAAGCTTTCAAAGAAATTTCTAGAAAGGGAAAGTGGAAGAAGCAAATTAGCAAATGTGAGAGAGAGGTGTTGGGTTGTGTCCTATTTATAGACCCGACAAGACCAAATCACCACGTGGCTGCATTTGAGCCACCCACAAAGATCCAACAGTCGAAACACTAAGTGCTCAGGACAACAACACTTGCCCTAAGTCGCCGATGAAATGCTTGATTGAACAAAACACTCGATCAACAAAATGAGTGGTCAACAAAGCACTTGGTTGGACAATATACTTGATCGATGAAACAAGTGGTCAACGAAGATCTTGGTTGGACAAAACAATTGATCGTCCAAATGAGTGGTCAATGAAGTGCTTGGTTGAACAAAACACTTGGTCGACAAAGTAAGTGGACGACGAAGCGAATGACCCTAGGTTTTCAATTTGAACCCTAGGTCGACGAAAAGTAGCTCGATGAAGATAATTTGGTCACCAAGCTATTGCACCAAATAGTTGGTCAATGAATGGTTGGTCGACAACAATGCTTGGTCGATGAGAGTTGGTCGATAGCAACTTGGTCGAAGAAAAAAGGACTTGGTCGACGGGAATGTATGTCGCCGAAGAATTTTCTTGATGAATCGCCATAGAACTTGCTTGACGAAGGAGTAGATCGACGAATGATCGACGGAATGGTGTGGTCAATGAGGACTTAGTTGAAGGAAGTGGTGGTTGACGAAGTGAGAGTTGGTCGACGAAGTGGGAGTTGGTCGGTGCAAAGAACACAATCCTTAGATCGCCAAAAACATCATCTGACCTAAGGGGCTGTGCGGTGCGTCCACCACCATCCGATCATGCCAAGAAGCGTGCAAGCATGTTCGAGTGGTGCAAGTTAACTCGAAACCTGCCGCCTGAACCCGGATCTGCTTCGTTGGTCGCCCAACCTGTCATCCGACCAAGATGTTCCCTCGCACCCTTTCTGACCGCTCGATCTCCTCAACACACGAGCACGCACGTGATGGAAGCTCCTGATCTCACCACGTTGTCCTCCATCGTGATCGCTCAACTCACTCAGTGGGAGAGCCAATCGCCTGATCAATGTCCCATATTATGCCCCGTCACCAATCCATCACGATTGTCTAATTCACTCAGCGAGCAAGCCCCCGCTTGACGGACGAACCAAATCGCTCCAAACTTTGCACCAGCCCTTATAAAACAATAAAATATTTCGAAAAATAATTTAAAATCGGAAAATTTAATTAAAATTTTCAAAAGTTAATAATTAAATTCAGAAAAGTAATTGGAAAATTCCAAAAAAATAATTACATGTTGGAATATTTATTTAAAAAATCGAAAAAGCAATTATTAATTCGGGATAAAATCATTAAAAACTCAAGAAAAATTAGAAAAGAATTCATGAAAATTCCAGAAAATTTCTGAGAAACTTACGAAATATTCGTTGCCTCCAAAAGCTTCCAACAAGTTCCAACTATCCTCAATCGATCCTAAAAGTCAAGCTAGCACTCCAAAACTCTGAAACAAAGCAAACTACTCCCCGAAAGCCGAGAAAATCATCCTCTAGGAGTGGGGGGCTTAGAGCATCTGTAGTCGTTTAAGTTAAAAAATGGGTATATGACAATTTTGGAAATAGCAAATAGCGGAAACGCTACAGTCATTTATATTAAAATATATTTTTTTGGACGAAATGAAAGATGATATACCGTTTGAAGATCTACATAAAAAAAATTTAAAATCTTGTGAAGGACGGCAGATGATCTGCCATCTCGAAATTATATAAAAAAAATTGTGAAGGACAGCACATGTGCCGTCTAACACATTTGAACATTTTTTTTCTATCTTCAAACAGAAGACGATCTTCCTAATTTTTTTATTATTATTATTTTTAATAATCCAGACGGGATATCAACCATTTACAAAAAAAAAAATCAGATCAGACGACATATCATCTACCATTCGACTAAAAAATGGTAAATCATCTTCCGATTTCCAAAATATGGATAAAGCCATTTCGTTCCCCAAATTTGATCGTCTCATGTTCATTCCAAACCCAAAATATGGGTATATAGATGACAACTACAGATGGTTTTTTTCTCTCCAAAATATCCATTTTTTGGATATATAGCCAACGACTACAGATGCTCTTATGATGATGGTAAAAATAACAGCAAATCATGGCCGTATAATTCCAGCACTGATGCGGTTTTTTTTAGTGTGTGACTGCAACAGGTGTGAGTTCTCTCAATTTGTATAATGGAAGTTGCGGTACTGGCGATACGCTCAACCCTCGACTGAGAAGGCAGCTCGGGAGTAGCAGGAGTGAGGTGGAGGACGGATGCTCAGCTCGGATCCAGCAAGCTTGGCTCGGACTTGGAGGCTCAGCTCGATCTTGTGTACCTGCACTCTGCCTAGAAACACCGGGAGAGATTCCGGTGGTAGGCCCTCCGACGATCTAGTCAGTTACTGGAAAGCAACAGCAGCTAGGATTTTTAGAGGGAAAGATTGATTACCTTTTAATGAAGGAGGGAGCCTGGTATTTATAGGCAGAGTAAATAGGTCTGAGATCCTGCTGGGTCGGGTTTGGACCCGTTTTCTTATGGGCCCGATGTGGCAGAAGCCCATGAGGCTTTGGGATGATTTGATGATCAGGGTAGAGCAGGTTTTGAGGGGATCTGGTGGCCCAGGAGGGGCCACGTCATCTGACCCATATCAGGGGGCCCCCACTCCTAGAGGGCTGGATAATCCAGCCGTGTAGGAGTGGTTTTGCCTCTGTAGGAAGAGCGGGGTGGTGTGTATGGTGAAGAACAGGGTCCGTATCTTCCTGGAGTGGCCAGCAGGATAGGATGAGGGGGGTCCCCTTTTGGAGTCATGAGGGGCATCGAGTGCAGAAGAGCAGGAGCTCGCTTTGCCGAGCATCGAGGGTCTGCAGATGAGCCCTCTCACTTGATGGAAAGGCAAGGGGAGGTCGAGATCTGAATAGCAGGAGCTTGCTTAGCCGAGCGTCAAGGGTCGGTTTGACAAGCCCCCACACTTGTTGAAAAAGCAGGGGAACATCGAGATCTGAAGAGCAGGAGCTCACTTAGTCGAGAGTCGAGGGTCGGTAGACGAACCCCCTCACTTGTTGGAAAGGCAGGGGAGGTCGAAATCTAAAGAGCAGGAGCTTGCTTAGCCAAGCGTCGAGGGTTTGGCTTGACGTGCCCCCTCACTTGCTGGAAAAGTAGGGGGATGTTGGGATCTGGAGAGCAGGAGCTCGCTTAGCCGAGTATCGAGGGTCGGTTGATGAGCCCCCTCACTTGTTGGAAAAGCAGGGGGACATCAATATCTGAAGAGCAGGAGTTCGCTTAGCCAAGCATCGAGGGTCATTTGACGAGCCCCCTCACTTGTTGGATAAGCTAGGGGACATCGTGATCTGAAGAGTATGAGCTCGCTTGGCCATGCGTCGAGGGTCGGTTGATAAGCCCCCTCACTTGTTGAAAAAGCAGGGGGACGTCGAGATCTGAAGAACAGTAGTTCGCTTAGCCGAGCATCGAGGGTCGGTTGACAAGCCCCCTATCTGTCATCGAGAAGCTTTTTGTGGCTCGCGGTGTCATGAGTGTCGAGCCTCAAGCTTGTAGGAGAAGCTTTTGTGGCTCGCGGTGACATCCGAGGGCCGAGACTCAAGCTTATAGGAGAAGTTTTTGTGGCTCGCGATGCCATCCAAGCGCGGAGCCTCAAGCTTATAGGAGAATCTTTTTTGGCTCGTGGTGACATCCGAGTGCCTAGCCTCAATCTTATAGGAGAAGCTTTTATGGCTCGCGGTGCCATCCGAGCGTCAAGCCCCCAAAACTTGTTGGAAAAGCTTTGGTGGTTTGCGAGGTGACATTCGAGCGCTGAGCCTCAAGCTTATAGGAGAAGCTTTTGTGGCTCGCAGTGCCATCCAAGCGTCGAGCCCCCAAAACTTGTTGGAAAAACTTTGGTGGTTTGGAGGTGACATCCAAGCACTTAGCCTCAAGCTTGTAAGAGTAGCTTTTGTGGCTTGCGATGTCATCCGAGCGCCGAGCCTCAAACTTGTAGGAGAAGCTTTTGTGGCTCGCGGTGACATCCGAGCGCCGAGCCTCAAACTTGTAGGAGAAGCTTTTGTGGCTCGCGGTGACATCCGAGCACCGAGCCTCAAGCTTATAGGATAAGCTTCTGTGGCTCGCGGTGTCATTTGAGTGCCAAGCCTCAAGCATGTAGGAGAAGCTTTTGTGGCTCACGGTGACATCTAAGTGCCGAGCCTCAAGCTCATAGAAGAAGCTTTTGTGGCTCGTGGTGACATCCGAGCACCGAGCCTCAAGCTTATAGGAGAAACTTTGGTGGCTCGTGGTGCCATCCGAGCATCGAGCCTCCAAGACTTGTTGGAAAAGCTTTGGTGGTTTGGAGGTGCCACCCGAGCGCCGAGCCTCAAGTTTGTAAGAGAAGCTTTTGTGGCTCGCGGTGTCATCAGAGCGTCGATCCCCTAAAACTTGTTGGAAAAGCTCTAGTGGTTTGGAGGTGACAGCCGAGCACCAAGCCTCAAGCTTGTAGGAGAAGCTTTTGTGGCTCGCAGTGTCATCCTAGTGCTAAGCCTCAAGCTTGTAGGAAAAGCTTTTGTGGCTCACGGTGACATCCGAGCGCCGAGCCCCCAAAACTTGTTAGAAAAGATTTGGTGGTTTGGAGGTGACATCCGAGCGCCGAGCCTCAGGCTTGAAGGAGAAGCTTTTGTGGCTCGCGGTGACATCCGAGCACCGAGCCTCAAGCTTGTAGGAGAAGCTTTTGTTGCTCGCAGTGACATCCGAGCATCGAGCCTCAAGTTTTTTGGAGAAGGTTTTGTGGCTCGCGGTACCATCCGAGCGCCGAGCCTTAGACTTATTTGAAAAGCCTGGTGTAGTACTCAAGTAGTTTGCCGTGCATTCCGAGCTATTATACCGGCTGATAGTGTTGAGGGTAAAGAGGTAATTTTGTGCCCTAGGCTGACGTCATTGGCATGAGAATCGAAGCGATTTAGATCCTAGTGGCTGTTGGATCTTGACGGTTAGATCTTTCCACAAAAATTAAGGAGTCCCTTCCTCTATTATAAATCTCCCCCCTCCCCCTCATTTCCTCACTTTGCGCTTACCTTCTCAGGTAACAAGAATTTCCCTAATAGACGTTGACGACCATTTTTCGGTGATCTTCTCGTCTATATACCAGGTTAGTATTTTTGATTCGTAATGTCACGCTCTCAGTCTGGCTCCGAGGTAAGTACTTCATGTCGCTTTGAGGAGGAAGTCCAATCGGCGTTGACGTCTTGGTCTCTCAATGACCATGAAGTGATAGAGGAGGTTCAGTCGAACTTAGTATCGAGTGGCGAGGGTGTCGTTGTTTATGACGTGCCCCCTTTACGGATCCGTAGGCCAGGAGAAGAGCTCACGAAGGAGGGTGAGCACGAGGGGGGAGACCCCGAGGAAGAGGAGTTCGTTGAGGAGGGGAAGCATGTTGAGGAGGGGGAGTTCGTTGAGGAGGATGACTAGGAGGGGCCTATATGAGGAGCTGAGGGAGGCGATGGTCGGGGAGAAGAGGGATGAGGAACTGCAGGAGAGGCAGCCGAGGAAGAGGAAGATCTTCCACCTCTGCCCTCGTTAGTGACCCCATCTCCGGAGAAGAAGCTTCTCCCCCGTGAGAGAAAAAGGAAGTGGATTCGCCCCGATAGCCCGGGCTCGCCAGACAAATATGAACCCAAGCCGGGGTTCAAGTTTCCCCTGTGTCCCATAGAAACCCGGGATCGATCAGGATGTACCCTGATGACGTAGAGGGCTTCTTGCATTCACTTCATTGTTGCGGGACTCGGGTCAGTCTATGATCAAGATGGACAGCGTCCGGTGTGTTTTGAGGGCGGACTACTTGCATATCTTAAGGGCGGCTTACTTCAACCCGAAGGAATTTGAACTCTTGATGCCGAACCCTGGAATCTGTCCGACCACAGCACTGGAGCCGAGCTTCTGCATGTTTTCTGAGGACGCCTTTGTCTTAGGATTGAGGCTGCCATTGAACTCGTTCATCGTGAGGGTTTTGAAGTGGGGGGGCTGAGCCCAATGCAGTATGGCCCCAACTCGTGGAAACACCTGGTTTGCTTCATTCTGAAGTGCCAGGAGAAGGGTGTCAAGTCGAGGCTCACGTACTTCCGAGCCATCCTAGGGATGAGCTCGCTCGGAGATACGGAGGGGACATTTTACCTCTCGCCGCGCCCCTACAAGAGGGTGATGCACGGCCATCTGGACTCCATCAAAGGATGGAAGGAAAAGTATTTCGTCGTCTGGAGTTAGAAGCCTTGGAAGATTCCAACTGTTTGGAATTTTAGTAAGCCGAACCATAAGCCCCTGAGGCGTAGTGAATTGACTGAGAAAGAGTAGGCGACTGTGGAGAAGATTGCGGAAGGGCACAGTATAGGGTGGTCGTGCGTTACGGAGTTGCACCTGGCCCGAGCCGAACTGAGCCCAACCGACCCTAGTATGTTTTTGTTTTGAATTTGTTTATCTTCCTGCCTACGTGTTAACATTTTTTCATGCTATCTTTTTATAGAGATGTCTGCCAAGCAACTCGACAACCAACAGGCCCTACTGGCCATAGCTGCCAAGAGGAGGGCCGATCAGGAGAAGAAGACGGCCTCGGCCACGGGTTCCAGTAAAGGGCCGGCCTCAGGACCTATGGAGCCGTCCCCGAAGAGGACGGAGAAGCACCACCATCTGTTGAGGTTGACGAAGGAACCGAGGGCGAGCTTCGGTAGTAAGAAAGTGGTCGAGGTCTTGGAGCAGAGGCTTCCGCAACTTTGCCCCAGCACCGAGCAAATGGTGGGCAAGCAGGGCCTGAGGCCGCACACCCCGAATTGGGGGGTCAAGGCAAGGGATACCCTGCTCGAGGGCCCGGTAACGTTGGAGGTGGTGGAGCATCTCGCCACAAACGGAGATCAGATGGCTCTGGCAACAGAGACGTCCGCAACGGCCTACATGAGGTTGGCTCAGGTGCAGATCTCGATAAGTGTTTGGTATTTGCTTTGTGCAGAGAGCTTTAGACTTTAGGGATTTTTCTAACTTGGTCCTCCTCGTCCAGGCATTACTTCATGGGCAGCACTTCCACAAGTTCCTGGAGAAGGAGGTGCTTGTCGAGAAGAAGAACGCCGATAAATATTTTTGGGAGCTTACTCATCTACAAGACGAGTTGAGGGAGGCCAAGAATGCCCAGGCGGTCGGCTAAGCTCAGATGGCCTCGCTGCAAGACCATCATGCGAACGAGCTGGCGCACTTCCGGGCTAAGGCCCAGGCAGAGGCTGAGAAGTTGCAGATCGCCATGGTGGAGATGCAGATCACCTTGTCAGATACTCTGATCTTGGCCCAAGACGAGGCCTACGCCAAGGCCAAGGAGAACTTCCAGCAGATCTATCTGGAGTGTCGGGTCGACCACCTCCACTACAACTGGCAGCTTTCCGTGCATCCACCGACGCCCGGCGGCGAGGAGGAGGAGGAGATGGGGGACCCTCATCAAGAGGAGGCCGGGGGTGACCATGTTGACAAAGTGGTGTCGTCCCCCCCTAAAAAGTAGTTTAGGATTTTTGCTTTCTTTTGACTCTGTATTTGCCTTACGCAGACTAGCCATCGCCTTTTGTAACAAGTTTTTGAATTTATGAAAGAAAAGATTTTTTAGCCGATCTTCTGTGAATTGTAGTTTTTCGCAAGCTTCTCTAGTGACCCGTTGTTTTTCCCTCTTCTTGATAAACGCACGAGGCCATTAGCGCTAACCTTCATTCCGCCAAGGTCTTCTGGCTCCGAACTGAGCTGGGGTCTAAGGAGACTGTGCTAGCTCACCATCATAAGTAGGTTCGTGATAGAGAGACCATGGTAAACTATTTCATAAACAAGTCTAAGGAGCTCAGCCTAGAGGCCGCTCGCCTGAAGAAGGCCATAGCCGACCGGGACTGGTGGAGAGCCGAGACAAACTGATCAATCTCGAATGCCTCCACTGATCGATCAGCTTCGCATTCCTTTCTTAGCGAGGTCGTTGTAGAGAAGGAGTTGGAGATTCGGAGGCTGAAGCTCATGCTAGGCACCGATCTGCTCGAGGGAGCAAGCCATTTTGGATTGGGTCCTTCTCCAAACTTTTATCTAAAGACGGTGAGGCCTGCCGACGCGCAGAGTTCCGTGGCCGGGACGTCCTTACTAGCTGAGCAGGCGGAGTATGTGGAGGGTCCCGTGCGGAGCACTGAGTTCAAGTTTTAAGCCGAGTGATTTGTAATATCTTCATTGTATCGGGTGGCCGTTTGTGGCGCTCCATGAGTAATAAAACATCGATTCCTTAACTTGATAATTTGTTAGGTGAGAACGGTAGGGGCGTGGCTCGAGACCATTGCCGATAATGCCTTTGCTTGAGGTCGGCGCCGAGGCAGAAAGAGTCATCGGGCTGTGGTTTCGCTCGGGAGCCGAACCATTACTCCTCGCAGATAGCATTTAATAAGGGACATTTTGCCTTCCGATAAAAATTAATGGAGACGTTTCATCTTCCACCGTTTGGACTCCCCGATGTCATAAATGTGGCTCTCCGGGGGGCTATATAACCGCCACCCCTTATCAGTTGTTCACCAGGAATTGTCGGTGACTTACGTGCCACCTGTTGACAATTTGGGGTTTTGGCTCCGAGGGCCATTAACCCCGAGTTGTCAGTGGGTGAGAGGTGGGTCGTTCCCAGGGGCAAAATTCAGGGTGCCTGTGAAGGCGGGCACCCAAAAATGAAATTCTTGGCCAAGAGTCCCGGATCTGTGGCTCCTCTTCCACTCTCTGACAATTTGGGGTTTCGGCTTCGAGGGCCGTTTACCCCGAATTGCCAGTGGGTGAAAGGTGTGTCGATCTAAAGTTCGGGACTGGGGGCATTTGCCAAAGGCGAGCACTCAAAATCTTAATAGAAACTTTTGGGTAGGAAGGAGAGCCCGAATCCCAGAGGGCCGAGCCTCCGTAGCTATTCTTACATAGGTAGTATGAGTGTAGCTGGAGGTCATCGCCGAGCGCATAGGTCGCAGGGCTTGAAAAAGCCGAGGCCATGCTCGAGGTCGATGCTGAGCCCCTACACCTTAGGAGAAGCTAGCATGAGCGTAGCTGGAGGTCATCGCCGAGCATAAAGGTTGCAGGGCTTGAAAAACCCCTTGCTCGAGGTCGATGCTGAGCCCCCATACCTATTCTCGGATAGATAGTATGAGTGTAGCTGGAGGTCATCGCCGAGCGTAGAGGTCACCGGGCTTGAAGAGGCTGAGGCCTTGCTCGAGGTCGATGTCGAGCCCCTATACCTTAGGAGAAGTTGTTATGAGTGTAGCTGGAGGTCATCACCGAGCGTGAAGGTCGCAGGGCTTGAAAAAGCCCAGGTCTTGCTCGAGGTCGATGCCGAGCCCCCATAACTGTTCTTGGATAGATAGTATGAGTGTAGATTGAGGTCATCGCCGAGCGTAGAGGTCGCAGGGCTTGAAGAAGCCGAGGCCTTGCTCGAGGTCGATGCTGAGCCCACATACCTTAGGAGAAGCTGGCATGAACGTAGCTGGAGGTCATTGCCGAGCATAAAGGACGCAGAGCTTGAAAAACCAAGGCCTTGCTCGAGGCCGATGCTGAGCCCCCATGCCTATTCTCAGATAGATAGTATGAGTGTAGCTAGAGGTCATCGCCGAGCGTAGAGGTCACAGGGCTTGAAGAAGCTGAGGCCTTGCTCGAGGTCGATGCCGAGCCTCCATACCTTAGGAGAAGCTGTTATGAGTGTAGCTGGACGTCATCGCCGAGCGTGAAGGTCGCAGGGCTTGAAAAAGCCAAGGCCTTGCTCGAGGTCGATGCCGAGCCCCCATACCTGTTCTTGGATAGATAGTATGAGTGTAGATGGAGGTCATCGCCGAGCGTAGAGGTCACAGGGCTTGAAGAAGCCAAGTCCTTGCTCGAGGTCAATCTGAGCCCCTATACCTTAGGAGAAGCTTGCATGAGCGTAGCTGGAGGTCATTGCCGAGCATAAAGGTCGCAGGGCTTGAAAAACTAAGGCCTTGCTCGAGGTCGATGCCGAGCCCCTATGCCTGTTCTCGGATAGATAGTATGAGTGTAGCTGGAGGACATCGGCGAGCGTAGAGGTCGCAGGGCTTGAAGAAGCTGAGGCCTTGCTCGAGGTCGATGCCGAGCTCCCTTACCTTAGGAGAAGCTATTATGAGTGTAGTTGGACGTCATCGCCGAGCGTGAAGGTCACAGGGCTTGAAAAAGCCAAGGCCTTGCTCGAGGTCGATGCCGAGCCCCCATACCTGTTCTTGGATAGATAGTATGAGTGTAGATAGAGGTCATCACCGAGCATAAGGTCGCAGGGCTTGAAGAAACCGAGGCCTTGCTTGAGGTCGATGTCGAGCTCCCATACCTTAGGAGAAGCTGTTATGAGTGTAGCTGGAGGTCATCACCAAGCATGAAGGTCTTAGGACTTGAAAAAGACAAGGCCTTGCTCGAGGTCGATGCCGAGCCCCCATATCTATTCTAGGATAGATAGTATCGGTGTAGCTAGAGGTCATCGCCGAGCGTAGAGGTCGCAGGACTTGAAGAAGCCGAGGCCTTGCTCGAGGTCGATGCCGAGCCCCCATACCTTAGGAGAAGCTGGCATGAGCATAGCTGGATGTCATCACCGAGCGTAAAGGTCGCAGGGCTTAAAAAAGTCAAGGCCTTGCTCGAGGTCGATGTCAAGCCCCCATACCTGTTCTCGGATAGATAATATGAGTGTAGTTGGAGGTCATCGCCGAGCGTAGAGGTCGCAGGGCTTGAAGAGGCCGAGGCCTTGCTCGAGGTCGACGCTGAGCCCCCATACCTTAGGAGAAGCTGTTATGAGTGTAGCTGGAGGTCATCACGGAGAGTGAAGGTCACAGGGCTTGAAAAAGACAAGGCCTTGCTCGAGGTCGATGCCGAGCACCCATACCTATTCTTGGATAGATAGTATGAGTGTAGCTGGAGGTCATCGCCGAATGTAAGGGGTCATGACTATTATGGCTTGGATCTTCTTAGGGTTCGCCTCGATGCCGCGCTAGCTGACGACGAACCGAAGAAATTTGCTCGAAGAGACGCCGAACGTACACTTGGCCAGATTGAGCATCATATTTTGGGTTCGAAGGACGCCAAAGGCTTCTTCCAGGTCGAAGACGTGGTCTTGTCCATGTTGGCTTTTGATGAGCATGTCGTCGACGTACACTTCCATGTTGCGACCGATCTGGTCCTTGAAGACTCGGTTGACGAGCCTTTGATAGGTAGCACTGGCGTTCTTTAGCCTGAAGGGCATAACCCGGTAGCAGTAGAGTCCTTGGTCGGTGACGAAGGATGTCTTGGCTATATCAGGAGGGAACATTTGGATCTGATTGTAGCCCGAGAAGGCATCCATGAAGGACAAGAGCTCGTGACACGACGTTGCATCGATCAGAGCATCGATGCTAGGGAGAGGGAACGGATCTTTGGGGCACGCCTTGTTCAGGTCTGTAAAGTCTATGCAGATCCTCCAGCTCTCGCTGGCCTTTCTCACCATCATGATGTTCGCCAGCCACTCGGGGTAGCTGACCTCCTGGATGAAGCGGCAGACAATAGTTTGTCTACCTCCGCTTTCACAGCCTGCTCCCTCTCCGGGATGAACTTACGTCGCTTCTGGATGATCGGCTTCAAGCCAGGGATCACGGTTAGTCTGTACATGATCAGGTCTTCGGAGATCCCGGGCATGTCGGAGGGCTTCCATGCGAAGTGGTCAACGTTGTGGCGAATGCAGTCGATTAGGTCGGACTTTAGGTCGGGCGCGAGGGAGCAGCTCACTCGGAACCATTTTGACTTGTCTTCCATCTCGAACGAGACTTCTTATAGTTCGTCCGCAGGTTCGAGCTCCGGTTGGCTTCTTTTGGGTGGCAGCTCAACGGTGTCCAAGAGAAACACGCCGCCCTCGAACACCGTCATATAGCACGATCGTGCTGCCTCTTGGTTTCCCCGAACGACCTCGACACCTGACTCAGTAGGAAACTTCAATTTCAGGTGGTAGGCTGAGGGAACAGCCTCCAGGGAGCCGAGTCCTGGTCGGCCGAGGATGGCATTGTAAGCCGCTTTAACGTTCACAACCATGAAGTCTATCGACTCGCTCTGTCTGTAGGGGGTCGTACCGGTAGTGACATCCAAATTCACGATCCCCTCTATTGGCATCGGGACACCGGAGAACCCGTGAAGGGTGTACCCGGCTGGCTTCCGCTTATCTCGGGGGAGCTTGAGGTTCTTAACCGCTTCCAGAAGAGGATGTTCACCGAGCTCCCGTTGTCCACGAGGATCCGACAGTCTGTAACACCCTAATTTTTATTTTTATGTAAATTTTGTGATTTTACGTGTTTTGCAAGTATGATTTCATTTGTATAATTTCTCGTATAAAATATTTTTATATAGTATTTGTTCTCTTTATTTTCCAAAAACTATTCTCTTTAAAAGCCTAATTAAAATCGAAGCCTAATTGTATCTTTTAAGCCCACTCTATTAATTAATTAATTTAATTATTTATGCCCATGGTTAGATTGGCCCATTAGTGAGCCCATTTACTTTAATTCTCTTTTGAAATTGTCTAACTTGTAGTGTAGCCTTATTTCATGGACAATTAATTTGTCACATGAACAAATTTGTAAATGGGAGGCACTAGGTGGCATGTGCATGCAATGGAGTGTGCATTGCACACCCTTTTTCACCTAGACAGGATAGGATAGGAGAGAGTGGGAGAGATGGAAGTGGTGAAGAGGTAGTTGTACATCATGGGTAGTTTCTATAACTCCCTAGTCCATCTTGGCCCTTAATCTCTAAACATTTGATCTAATCCTAGCCCTCCATTCACCCTAAAAAATTGTATAAATACCCCCTCCCACACTCTTCATTCTCACACTTGAAAAATTTTGAAAAGAAAGAATAGAAAGAGAGAAAAAAAATACAAGTGGTAAGAAAAAAGATTGAGGAGTTTTGTGAGTTGAAAAGAGTGAGTGTTGTGTGTGTTCTTCAATCCAAGGCGGAGGCCGGCATTTCAAAGGACCAAGATGGGAGAGGCTCGGGTTCTATCTTGATCAAGGAGAAGGTGACTTTCGTGGCTTGATCTAGGAGGAGAAGGCTTCACTCATTCGTTGTAGGAGATTCTCTAGGAGTTCTTTTAATTTTTTCTATCCATTTAAGGTGGGTGGTTCTCTTAAACTTCTAATTAGACATTATGTTAGGATGTGATTGATAAATTAAGGAGAAACTTTAACTAATCTAGCCATGCGTTATGAAAATGAGACAAATTGCTATTAGTTGAATGTGTGTTAAAAGATAGTTAAATTGATTGCAAAACTATGATTTGTTAACATAGATGTTTACTATGCTGCCATGCTCTATTTGTTTGTGCTAAATTTAGATTACATGCTTATATGTTGAATAATTGGAGAAAGAACTATGGAAATATGTAGCTTTGATTATTGAACTGTTAATTGGCATGAAAAATAAAGTTTATTGCTGAGATAATTGTACTTTATTAATAAAAATATTATTTGTGACATAGGAAAATTTTAAGTGTAAATTATAGGGAGGATATGCTTATTTTTCCTAAATTCGAAAATTTAAGAACCAAATGAAGTAAGAAGCAAATTATGTGTTTTGTATCAAAAATCAATTTTTAATTTACTAAAATGTTGTACTGAGATGAAAAATAAAATCTGGAGTTTTTGAATAAATTTGGAGAAGGAAAGAACTCAAAAACATTCACTTTGTTGTAAAAATTCGAAAAGAACAGAGACCTAGTCTATAACCCTAGTAATCTAAACCATATCAGTTTAGTACCTTGGCCATACTGGTTAGTCGGTGCAGTGGGTTTCGGTTACTGTAGCCGTGGGTCTAGGTTTGGTGGTCTTGGGTTCGAAACCTGGCATGAACATTTTGTTTATTTTTCTTTTTCAAAAACTCCGAAACCGAGGCACACTTTACCTTAATTATTTCCTTTCCTTATCGCTATGACGCCTAGGCTTCTCTGGCTTTCGGTGGCGGTTGGTTACCCTGTGGTCATGAGTTCGATTCCTGGCCTCGACAAGAATTTAACTTTTTGATTTTTTTTGTTTTAAAATTGATTTGTGACTTTAAAATTTTGGGGAAAATACTATAATTATTCTAAAATTATGCGGACCTAAAGAAAAATAGTTGGGCATGTTTTCAACTAAAGTAACGGTGGTTTAGAAGCAAAGAATTAAGTAGAATTGCATGAAGTTGATATTTGTGTAAATATGAAAAGTGAATTTTTTATGAGAGGATTATGCTAAGTTACAAAAGAGGAATTTGAATGAAAGAAAATTTAAGTGTGTTATCTATGGATGTTATTGCCTACTTTGAATATTGTATAAGAGTGAAAAATACGACCTTATGACTATTGAATTGAGTAAAGGAAAGAAATTACAGTATGAGAATCTTAGGTATTATTGGAAAGAAATTTTGAGCATGAAATACAAGAACTTAAGATTGAACTTGATATGTGAGTTTTGATTCATAGAATTAAATAGAAATCATGTTAATTGTGGGAAAGAGCTTATGAGTTTAAAGACTCAAGTTTGTGATTATGTATTGAAATTGAGAACTAGAGTGTAGTTAAGCCTCATACCGGCAGTGAAAAGGAAATATGTTGAAATAAAATTTAAAATGAAAAGACCAAGATTTGGGTCATGTTGAATAAATGTTAAGACCGGTATAGTGGAAGGGCTAACTCTAGAGAACTGATTTTGTTCATTATTCAAATAACTAAGGACTAGATACATAGTGAAAATGTGATGAAAATAAGGGAAAAACACGAGTATGAGGGCCTCGGAGCTTCGATGTGAGGGTATTCACAGGCTGTCTTCACGATGCATCGTGACATGACGTGACGTGGATATATCTCCAGGAGTCCGTACTACAAGCATTGCTCGTGGGGTGTTTGGTGACTGTGGGTGGTGTTATGTACCATGACGGAGGCTGAATTGTCCATAGGTTCTTCACGATGCATCATGACATGACGTGGAATTCCCCTCCAGGCTGTCTGGACATAAGCTCGTAACTCATAGAACATCTAGGTTACTTATCGTAGTTACAGTAGTAGTTTAAGACATAACGAGGGATTGAACCCTACAAGATGAAGAACGGTTAAGGGCTTTCCCTCAGACCTATGTAGTATGGGATGCATAGAATCTGAACAAGTGCGCATTAGTGTCATGTAATATACATAACTGCATTGAGGACTAAGTGCACCGCACGACACGACATCTATAGGATAGTCTCCTGTATTTCTGGTTGTGATCAAACTTGTGGTTTGTTTAAGTATTTGAGAATCGTTATACTGTTCAGGCATAGAGAGCGTAGCCGTGTATAATATTTCGTCAGTTGTAAGCAACTAACGCGCCCACAGTTTTTTATGCCGAGTAAAGTGATTAACAAGACTAAAGAATGCATGCTGATTAAAGATTGATTCAAGTGGTGTAAATTTTCAATTCATGTAATTTACTGTACATTGCTTTCACTGTAAATTTGTAATGTAAGTGTAAACGCTGATGTAACAAAAAGTTTTATTTCCTTGTAAAATTGTACGAAAGAAGTGTAAAGATCCTGTTGAACTTCGAATTCAGTATGTTTTGGAATTCGGGGTGTTACAGAGTGGTATCAGAGCCACGCTTCCAAGTAGTACAAATTTATAGGGAACGACACCTTAAAAGTGGACATTAGAGAGTGTGTTGAGTCTAGAGATTTAAATGTAAGTCACTTACATTTGTGTTGCTCTATGTTTTATGCTTCTTCTTCTCCTTTCTCTAAGATGGCGGACCACTTCGACCCAGCGAGAGGCGAGGACTGGCACATAGTTGAGGAGAATTACTACCCCGGGCAAGCTGATTCAGATGAAGAAGATCCTGAAGAATTTGAAGAGGAGTGGCCTGAGTCCAGAGAGATCACTCCACCTCCGGATTCATCTAATGATTCCTCTGACGAGGAAGAACCAGTTCCGAGTAGTCTCATTGGGTCTCTTCAGAGGTAGGTAGAGACTCAGAAGGAGGCACAGTGTGCGAAGTGCAAGGAGAGCATTGCAACTCTCAGTCATCGTGTTTGGGAACTCGAGAAGAGGGACAACATGTACGATGTACTGAAGGAGGAAGTGGAAGAACTATAGGAAGAGCTTCGAGAAGCCAAGAGGAACCGTAGGAACTAGACTGTTGTATCTTCTTACTGCTTTCATTTTGATGTCAGAAATATTTTAAATTCGAATGTATAAAGTTTGAAATTCAATGAAATGAAAAGTTGATTTAAATTCATGTTTTTCTACTTCGAATTTAATGGATCTTTTACATCAGAATATGGCTAGAAGAAGAGCTCGAAATGGTGAAGGTCTGGACTTGGAAACGGAATTAGCGAGGGTCTATCAAACACTCAATGCCATTGTCATGAACCAGAATCAAGGAAGGGTGCCTGCGAATCCAGTACCCGAAGTAATCAAACTCGTGGAATCATTCAAATGGATGAAACAACCGGTATTTGAAGGGAAGTCAGAACTGATGCGGCTGACAATTGGATCCGATTGGTAGAGACCATCTTCGAAGTTTTAGAGATTCCGGATGGCAGTACGGTGAAGTTGGCAACGCTGTAGTTTGAGAATGATGCGGCTGTGTGGTGGCAGTCGATGAAGTGGACGATGGGAGGTATTGTTCTTGGCTTGGAGGAATTCTTGGAGGAATTTCGCAGTCATTACTTTCCATCAGACGTTCAGGAGAAGAAGGCCATGGAGTTTCTGGCGCAATACCAGGGCAGCATGTCGGTTAGGGAGTATGAGACAAGGTTCACTCAGCTCTCTAGGTATGCGCCCGAACTGGTGATGGATGAGGCGAAGAGGGCTCGAAAGTTCGAGCATGGTTTGAGGCCAAGTCTGCCATCCAGGATGATACCCCTTGGTATCCGGAGGTTTGACAAGCTGGTCAAAAGAGCTGCAGTCACCGAGGCAGACATGGAGCAGTTCCATGCTGTTCAGAATCGGAGGACCAACTGGAATGTTAGGAAGAGGCCCGCAGTTTCTGGCAACTTCAGGGGACAGCCATCGGCCCAGAGGTTCAAACCAACAGGAGCGAATGCTGTCAACGTAGCTGGGAGACCCAGAAATAATTGGGTGAGACTTCCTGTGGTGACTTGCTTCAACTGTGGTGAGACGGGACATTACAAGTCTCAATGTCCCAAGCCGCAGAATGTCACCCGTAGTGGACCAATGCAGCAAGTTGGGAAGAAGTCGTACCAGCAGGTACGAGTATTTGCCTTGACTGAAGATGATGCTGATGAGGTGGATCACGTCATCACTGGTACGAGGGAGGTTGTTTAGTGTGTTTTCGGTTGTTTCTCTTTTCCCGCCTTATATAGTGAACTGTTATGTAACGATTGTGTGTTATGTAATAGGAGAACTTATTTTGAATGGAAAGAAAGCTATTGTTTTGTTCGATACTGGGTCCTCTCACACTTTTGTATCACCTATGTTTGCTAAAGTTTTAGGAGTCAAACCGAAAGTCTTTTCAGGCAAGGTCTTGGCAGTAGCTACTCCATTAGGGGAGACTCTAACCACTGATCGGTATTATGTGGACTGCGAGTCAAGATTGGGGATAGAATTTTCGGGATTGATCTGATCGAGCTGAATGTCTTGGGAGTCGATGTTATCATTGGCATTGATTGGATGTCGGTGTATAGTGCGAGCATCGAGTGCAAGACCAAGAAAGTAACAGTGAAGGCTCCAGTGGTCCTGAGGTCACTTTCCAAGGGAAGAGGAGATGTTCTGGTCTGGTGGCAGCTATCTGCAAGAGGGATGTTTCGGTAGAGGTGCAGCAAATTCCTGTGGTTCGGAATTACCCGACTGTGTTCTTGGAAGATTTGCCTAGGTTACCCCCGCGTCGTGATGTGGAGTTCAGTATCACTATTCAGCCAGGGAATGCACCTATTTTCAAGGCACCGTATAGGATGGCACATGTGGAGTAGGATGAGATCAAACAGCAGATTGAGGAACTGTTGGAAAAGGGCATTATTCAACCGAGTGCATCGCCATGGGGGGCACCGGTGCTGTTGGTAAAGAAGAAGGATGCTTCAATGAGGATGTGCATCGATTACCGAGAGCTAAATAAGGTCACTGTTCAGAATAAGTATCCTATTCCCCAAACTGACAACCTATTTGATCGTCTACAAGGAGCAATTGTCTTCTCCAAAATAGATCTTCGATCAGGATACCATCAAGTTCGAGTGAAGGCTGAAGATGTGCATAAGACTGCGTTCAGAACTCGACACGGGCATTACGAATTCTTAGTTATGCCATTTAGAGTGACGAATGCACCTGCAATTTTCATCGATATGATGAACAGAGTTCTGAGGCCGTTTATTTATTCATTCATTGTGGTTTTTATCGACGATATCCTTGTGTACTCCAAGTCAGAGGAGGAGCACACAAAGCATCTGGCAGCAGTTTTGAAGAAGCTTCAAGAGCATGAATTGTATGTCAAGTTGTCCAACTGCGATTTCTGGAAATCTGAAGTGGCATTCCTAGGTCACATCCTTTCTAAGGAGAGAGTGGCAATTGATCTGCAGAAGATAGAGGCGGTGAAGGACTGGGCAAGGCCTACTACAGTGAAGGAAATTAGGAGTTTCCTTGGGCTAACTGGATACTACAGGAGGTTTATTCAGGGCTATGCTCAGATAGCCGTGCCACTCACTGGTCTGACCAAGAAGAATGTGAACTTCAAGTGGACTGAGCAGTGCGAGGCAAGCTTTCAGGAGTTGAAAGAGAGGCGGACTACTGCACCCATTTTGGCTTTGCCTAGAGTAGGGGTTGAGTATGATGTCTACAACAATGCTTCACATCGTGGGCTTGGTTGTGTCTTAATGCAAGTAGGAAAAGTGATCACTTATGGGTCTAGGCAAGTACGACCGCATGAAAAGAATTATCCAACTCATAATCTGGAGTTAGCTGTGATTATCTTCCCCTTAAAGCAATGGAGACATTACGTGTATGGTGAGAAGCTGAACATGTACACGGACCACAAAAACTTGAAGTACATCTACCAGCAGAAGGATCTGAATCTGAGGCAAAGGAGATGGCTAGAAGTACTTGAGGACATTCGTCCTGTGATCAAGTACCATCCTGAGAATGCTAATGTTGTTGCTGATGCACTTAGCTGCAAGAGCAGTCTGGCTAGTTTGATTACAACTCAGAGACAGCTTGCAGAGAAGTTGGATCGGGCTAGTATTAAAGTGGTTCTGCAAGGATTGGGATCATCTTTATCTCAGTTGAGGCTTCAGCCCATGCTGAATGAAAGGATTATCGCAAGTCAGAAGGAAGATGCAGAGATTCAGAAGATGAAGGAGCAGGTCGGTGCAGGTAGGTTGCCCGAGTTTCAGATCAAGGATGAGGTGTTGTGGTTTGGAGAGATGCTATGTGTTCCGGATCAAGCAAGATCAAGCAGAATTGCGGGAGAGCATTCTTCAGGAGGCACATGCTACTCTTTTGTCTATACATCCTAGAAGTACTAAGATGTATAGGTACATTAGCAACATTTCTGGTTGTCAAGTCTGAAGCGAGATGTAGCCGAGTTCGTGGTGAGGTGTGAGATCTGTCAGCAGATCAAAGCTGAGAATCAGAAACCCGGAGGTCTTTTGCAACCGTTACCTATTTCGGAATGGAAGTGGGATAACATCAGTATGGATTTCATCACGGGTTTGCCCAAGAGTTGAAAGGGTAATGATGCGATTTGGGTCATAGTCGATCGACTAACCAACTCCGCTCACTTCTTGGCGATGAAACTCACTTCGTCGATGGACAAGTTGGCTGAGCTGTATGTTGGTGAGATCGCCAGGCTTCAAGGTGTTCCATTAACCATTGTATCTGATCGGGATGCACGGATTACTTGGTATTTTTGGAGGAGTCTTCAGACAGCTTTGGGTACTAAGACGGACTTCAGCACTGCTTTTCATCCGCAGACCGAGAGAGTAAACTGTATTCTTAAGGATATGCTTCGGTGCTGTGTACTAGACTTTGGAGGCAGTTAGGAAAGGCATTTAGCTCTGGTGGAGTTCGCCTACAACAACAGTTTTGAGACTAGTATTGGGATGGCACCATACGAAGCTCTGTATGGCAGGAAGTGCAGAACACCTGTCTGTTGGTTCGAAGTTGGGAGCGGCAGATGTTTGGGCCTGAGATTGTGCAGCAGACCTCTGAAAAGATCGATCTGATCAGGAAGAGTTTGGTGGATGTTCAGAGTAGGCAGAAGAGCGATGTAGACAACCGGAGGAGGGACCTTGAGTTTGAGGTTGGTGACTTTGTCTTTCTGAAGGTATCACCTAGTAAGGGTGTGATTCGTTTCGGCAGAGGTGGGAATTAGGCCCCGAGGTTCATAGGCCTGGGAAAAATGCTTATCGGTTGGAGTTACCGGAGGAGTTGTCTCAGGTGCACAATGTCTTTCATGTGTCTATGCTGAGAGGGTACATTCTAAATCCTAGTCATCATTTGCCCGAAGTACCGGAGGGTTTTCAATTGGATTTGAGTTACATTGAGCTTCCGGTTCGATCGTCGGGAGAAAGTCTTGAGGAACAAGACGATACTGATGGTCAAAATAGTCTGGAGAAACCAGTTGGTTGAAGAGGCTACTTGGGAATCTGAGGAGAGGATGATGAAAGATCATCCTGAGCACTTTGTGTGATTTGTATCTTCTTTTCTTTTCTTATCTCTTGTTGTATTCCTGTTTCTCACTCTTTAAGTGTAGTTCCGGGGACGGAACTATTCTAAGGAAGGAGTGTTGTAACACCCTAATTTTTATTTATGTAGATTTTATGATTTTATGTGTTTTGCACGTATGGTTTCATTTCTATAATTTCTTGTATAAAATATTTTTATATAGTATTTGTTCTCTTTATTTTCCAAAAATTATTCTCTTTAAAAGCCTCATTAAAATCTAAGCCTAATTGTCTCTTTTAAGCCCACTCTATTAATTAATTAATTTAATTATTTAAAGTCCATGGTTAGATTGGTCCATTAGTGAGCCCATTTACATTAATTCTCTTTTGAAATGGTCTAACTTCTAGTATAGACTCATTTCATGGACAATTAAATTTGTCACGTGAACAAATTTGTAAATGGGGGACACTATGTGGCATGTGCATGCAATGGAGTGTGCATTGCACACCCTTTTTCACCTAGTTCGGATAGGATAGGAGAGAGTGGGAGAGATGGAAGTGGTGAAGATGTAGTTGTTCATCATGGGTAGTTTCAATAACTCCCCAGTGCATCTTGGCCCTTAATCTCTAACCCTTTGATCTAATCCTAGCCCTCCATTCACCCTAAAAAATTGTATAAATACCCCCTCCCACACTCTTCATTCTCACACTTGAAAAAATTTGAAAAGAAAGAATAGAAAGAGAGAAAAAAAATACAAGTGGTAAGAAAAAAGATTGAGGAGTTTTGTGAGTTGAAAAGAGTGAGTGTTGTGTGTGTTCTTCAATCCAAGGAGGAGGCCGTCATTTCAAAGGACCAAGATGGGAGAGGCTCGGGTTCTAGCTTGATCAAGGAGAAGGTGACTTTCGTGGCTTGATCTAGGAGGAGAAGGCTTCACTCATTCGTTGTAGGAGATTCTCTAGGAGTTCTTTTGATTTTTTTCTCTCCATTTAAGGTGGGTGGTTCTTTTAAACTTCTAATTAGACATTATGTTAGGATGTGATTGATAAATTAAGGAGAAACTTTAACTAATCTAGCCATGCATTATGAAAATGAGACAAATTGCTATTAGTTGAATGTGTGTTAAAAGAGAGTTAAATTGATTGCAAAACTATGATTTGTTAATGTAGATGTTTACTATGCTACCATGCTCTATTTGTTTGTGCTAAATTTAGATTACATGCTTATATGTTGAATAATTGGATAAAGAACTATGGAAATATGTAGCTTTGATTATTGAACTGTTAATTGGCATGAAAAATGAAGTTTATTGCTTAGATAATTGTACTTTATTAATAAAAATATTATTTGTGACATAGGAAAATTTTAAGTGTAAATTATAGGGAGGATATGCTTATTTTTCCTAAATTCGAAAATTTAAGAACCAAATGAAGTAAGAAGCAAATTATGTGGTTTGTATCAAAAATCAATTTTTAATTTACTAAAATGTTGTACTGAGATGAAAAATAAAATCTGGAGTTTTTGAATAAATTTGGAGAAGGAAAGAACTCAAAAACATTCACTTTTTTGTAAAAATTCGAAAAGAACAGAGACCTAGTCTATAACCCTAGTAATCTAAACCATATCAGTTTAGTACCTTGGCTAAACTAGTTAGTCGGTGCAGTGGGTTTCGGTTACTGTAGCCGTGGGTCTAGGTTTGGTGGTCTTGGGTTCGAAACCTGGCATGAACATTTTGTTTATTTTTCTTTTTCAAAATCTCCGAAACCAAGGCACACTTTACCTTAATTATTTCCTTTCCTTATCGCTATGACGCCTAGGCTTCTCTGGCTTGCGGTGGCGGTTGGTTACCCTGTGGTCGTGAGTTCGATTCCTGGCCTCAGCAAGAATTTAACTTTTTGATTTTTTTTGTTTTAAAATTGATTTGTGACTTTAAAATTTTGGGAAAAATACTATAATTATTCTAAAATTATGTAGACCTAAAGAAAAATAGTTGGGTATGTTTTTAACTAAAGTAAAGGTGGTTTAGAAGCAAAGAATTAAGTAGAATTGCATGAAGTTGATATTTGTGTAAATATGAAAATTTACTTTTTTATGAGAGGATTATGCTAAGTTACAAAAGAGGAATTTGAATGAAAGAAAATTGAAGTGTGTTATCTATGGATGTTATTGCCTAATTTGAATATTGTATATGAGTGAAAAATACGACCTTATGACTATTAAATTAAGTAAAGGAAAGAAATTATAGTCTGAGAATCTAAGGTATTATTGGAAAGAAATTTTGAGCATGAAATACAAGAACTTATGATTGAACTTGATATGTGAGTTTTGATTCATAGAATTAAATAGAAATCATGTTAATTGTGGAAAAGAGCTTATGAGTTTACAGACTCAAGTTTGTGATTATTAATTGAAATTGAGAACTAGAGTGTACTTAAGCCTCATACCGGCAGTGAAAAAAAAATATGTTGAAATGAAATTTAAATTGAAA